>CM067341.1:137327500-138527500 GCA_034376525.1 Nicotiana benthamiana | reverse complement strand
ACACTGTAACCTTTTAGAGAGCTCTTTTTATTCTTAATCCTTATTCTCCTATACGACTGAGTTGTATATTACTGCAACACTTGTCATATAAACTATGCCTGTATTTGGGGTTAGATTAAGGTAAGTTTTTCTGCCAACATTTCATCCTTGATGCCGTTTTTATTATACTCCCCAAATGCTACAAGATTCTCAAGGTGTACTATAGCATGTTGCTCAAATTAGTGCAGTTTTGTATTCATCGGCTGTTTTCAGAGCTACATCTTTCCCAGGTCTTGCTAGATATCCCCTTGCCCCACCCACCACAATAAAAAAAGAAGATATATTGTGCACTTGCTATAGCTGAGATGGAAACGCAACAGGAGAAGCTAAGGGAAGCCTTGCCACCATCCAAACGTATATGGCTGTAGTTTTGGTACAGTAAGTTGATTGATAGCAATATAGTTCCATTGCCTAATGTATTGACCTACGAGCAGAGACTCCTGCGAGGGTTTTAGCCTTTTAGGTCGAAGTTCACTCAGTTTGTTGCCCAGCTATTCCCTTCTGCTACTAAGAAAATGGAACTTGGGATTGTCAACTGTTGCTGTCTCATCATGCCTCCCCGGTAGCCAAACAAATGATCAGTAAGTAAATAAGTGAATAAATAAATAAAACTAATCTAAAGGTTAGGGGACCTTGAAGTGGTTTATGGTCTACTTCACGAGCCTTCATTGCAAGTCTATTGAATTGCTTACTATTTTGTTTGTACAATTTGAAAGGACAGACAGTTCAATTATTTTCTGGTTAAATTTCTCAAAACATCCTTCTGTGCTTTGTGTAGTTGGCCTAGCTTACATAACTATCGATGCCATGTGGAGTAGGTTCAACCTCTTTGTTTTATGAAGATGTTGTAGATGCCATGTGGGTAGAGTTGAAAAATCCGCTATTGGTATATAATCTACTATTAGTGGCTGTTAGCAGAATAACAACAATAATAAACCTAGTATAATCCTATCAATGGGGTCTTGGAAGGGTAATATGTAAGAAAACTTTACGTCTACCTTGAGGATAGCGAGACTGTTTCCGATAGACGTCCGACTCAAGGAAAGATGAAAACAAAGCAGGACTGTTAGCAGAGTGATGCTATATTATCGCTTCATAGCTTATTGGAAAAATCTCAAGAGAAACGCACAAACTGTATAGGTTGTCTAACACTATTAAGACAACAACAACAACAACAACAACAACTACCCAGTATACTTCCACCAGGTGGGGTCTGGGGAGGGTAATATGTAGGCAGTCTTACCCCTACCCAAAAGGGCAGAGAGGCTGCTTCCATGCGACCCTCGGCGCATAGGACAGAATGAAAAGCTGCATTGGAAAACAAAGACAAAATTAGTAACCAAGGCAAGACCAAACAAAATAACAAAACAAAGCATAAGTAATCCTGCAGAAATAACGTAAATGGTTATGTAAACATAAAGAACATAAATACCGTCGCAACCAAGAGGGGACCTAGGCTAAAACACTAGGCATCGGTGGGTAACCCTACTATCCCACACCCAACCCCGGGTGAGGCGAACGAAGGACTCTAAGAGCCCCTATCCTGCAACCCTGATTCTAGACCTCCAGACTCCCCTATCGAGGGTCATGTCCTCGGTAACCTGCATTTTAGTCATGTCCTGCCTAATCACCTCTCCCCAATGCTTCTTAGGCCTCCCTCTACCCCGCCGACCACCAACAATCTCCAGCCGCTCGCAGCTCCTCACCGGGGCATCGGGACCCCTCCTCCGTACATGCCCGAACCACCTCAGCCTCGCTTCTCGCATCTTCTCGTCCACCGGGGCCACCTCTACCTTCTGTCGAATAACTTCATTCCTAATCTTATCCAGCCTGGTGTGCCCACACATCCACCTAAGCATCCTCATCTCAGCAACCTTCATTCTCTGGACATGGGAGTTCTTCACGGGCCAGCACTCTGCCCCGTACAACATCGCAGGTCTAACAACGGCTCTGTAGAATTTCCCTTTGAGTTTGTGTGGGATTTTCTTGTCACACAGGACCCCAGAAGCAAGCCTCCACTTCGACCACCCTGCTCCTATCCGATGGGTGACGTCCCCGTCAATCTCTCCGTCCCCCTGAATCACAGACCCAAGATATCGGACACTGTCCCTCTTGGCGATGGCCTGAGAACCAAGCATCACATCCCTGCCCATCCCACTCCGCTCGTCACTGAACTTGCACTCCAGATATTCAGTCTTAGATCTGCTTATCTTGAAACCTTTAGACTCGAGGGTCTGTCTCCATACCTCTAACTTCTCACTAACACCGGCCCTCGTCTCGTCTATCAATATAATATCATCAGCAAAGAGCATACACCAGGGCACATCCCCCTGGATATGACGGGTTAGAGCATCTATCACTAAGGCGAACAACATGGGACTCAGCGCCGATCCTTGATGGAGCCCCATTACCACAGGAAAATGGTCTGAATCGCCACCCACCGTCCTCACCCTAGTCTTAGCCCCATCGTACATGTCCTTGATAACTCTGATATAGGCTTCTGGCACACTCTTCGCCTCCAAGCACCTCCATAGCACCTCCCTCGGAACCTTGTCATACGCCTTCTCCAAGTCGATAAGCACCATATGCAGGTCCTTCTTCTTATCCCTGAATTGTTCCGCCAGCCGCCTGACTAGGTGAATAGCCTCAGTGGTGGAGCGGCCCGGCATGAAACCGAACTAGTTCCCCGATATATTCGTCGCCCCCCTCATTCGCGCCTCAATCACCCTCTCCCAAACCTTCATCGTGTGGCTCATTAGTTTAATACCCCTATAGTTGTTGCAGCACTGGACGTCCCCCTTGTTCTTGTACAAGGGCACCACTGTACTCCACCGCCACTCATCCGGCATCCTCTTAGTCTTGAGTATCACGTTGAATAGCCTAGAGAGCCACTCCCCTCCAGGTTTACCCATGCACTTCCAAAACTCCACCGGGATCTCGTCAGGCCCGGTTGCTCGACCCCTACTCATCCTGCGCAACGCCCCTAAGACCTCCTCCACCCTAATGCGCCTGCAGTACCCAAGGTCTCTATGACGCTCTGAATGCCCCAGCTCCCCTAGCTCTATGCTCCGATCCCCCTCCTCGTTAAGAAGGTCCCGAAAGTACGCCTGCCACCTCTGTATGACTTGCGATTCCCCCATCAGAACCCTACCATCCTCGTCCTTGATACACCTGACCTGGTCTAGGTCACGGGCTTTCCTTTCCCTTGCTTTAGCCAGCCGAAATAGCTTCTTTTCCCCACCTTTCTCCCCTAGTTCCTCATACATGCGACCGAACGCCGCGTTTTTAGCTTCCGTGACTGCCATCTTAGCTTCTCTTCTCGCCTCCCTGTAGGACAACCTGTTCACTCTCCGCTCCTCCTCGCTTGTGCTCCCTGCCAACCTTGCGAACGCCGCCTTCTTCGCCTCCACTTTTCCTTTGACTACATCGTTCCACCACCAATCACCCTGATGCCTACCTGAATATCCCTTAGAAACCCCGAGCACGTCCCGTGCTACCCCCCTAACCAAGTTAGCTGTCGCTGACCACATAGCGTCTGCTTCCCCATAACTTCTCCAAGCTCCGCCCTCCTCTAACCTCCTTTCCATCTCCTGAGCTTTCTCCTTGGACAAAGTTCCCCATCTAATCCTCGGTTGACCCCGGGCGCCCCTCCTCTTCTTCTTCACCCAGAGATCAACATCCATCACTAGGAGCCTATGCAGAGTTGAAAGAGACTCTCCCGGGATAACTTTGCAATCCTTGCACAGACCCCTGTCGCTCCTTCTGATGAGGATGTAATCAATTTGAGTCCTCGCCGCCGCACTCTTGAAGGTGACCAAATGCTCCTCCCTCTTCCGGAATGATGAGTTCGCAATCAGGAGCTCGGAAGCCCTGGCGAAATCAAGCAGCGAAGTGCCTCCTCCGTTCCTGGCCCCAAAGCCAAAGCCCCCGTGCACCTCATCGTAGCCACCAGCCTCGGCCCCAATATGACCATTAAAGTCCCCTCCAATAACTAACTTCTCCCACTGGGGAATACTCCTCACCAGATCGTCCAAGTCCTCCCAGAAGCGCCTTTTAACCTCCTCGTCTAAGCCTGCGTGCGGCGCGTAAGCGCTGACCACATTGAGGACCCCACCCCCAATAACCAGCTTAATAGCCATTAACCTATCGTTCACTCGCCTCACCTCGACCACGGACTCCCTTAGGTCCCTATCAACCAAGATGCCTACTCCATTCTTACCCCTCTCGAGCCCGGAGTACCACAGCTTAAACCCATCAGCGTCCCGCGCCCTAGTCCTTTTCCACCTAGTCTCCTGGACGCACGCTATGTTAACCCTTCTTTGTTGGAGAACCTTCGCTAACTCGATGGACTTACCCGTCAGAGTACCTACGTTCCAGGACCCAATCCTTAATCTACGGGCGACCGCCGCCCTCTTCCCACCCTTACCTCCTGCCCTGCCCGAAATGCCACCCCCTGCACCCCTACACACCCCCGCAACCACCACCCCCTCCTGAGGACATGACCTTACGCTATCATTACTCGTTGCGGCCACTATCCAGTGACACAGACGCACTAAGGCTAAAAACGCAAATGTAGCAAACTAGATAACAACAGAATAGACCACACTCGGAATGCTAGTAAAAATACGTAAAGAATGTGCACAAAATAAGCAAGAGAGCGGGAGGTACCAACTCCCGGTGGAAAAACCTGGAAGTGTGCTTTGCTGCGCCCGAGTTCTCCTGAATCTTAGCAAAGTGCGCGGCTCTATTGCGTCCTGCCGTGAGTCTGAATGAGAGCTTGGACGACAGTTGTCGGAGATCCTCGCCGTTGAAATAGGTACCTGTCCAAGAAAACAGAACACACCCACAAAACGCAGGGGTAGAATAGAAGGAAAAGAGCAGTAGTTGCCGGTAAAATTTCCGGCGAACAGAAAGGTGGCTAGATGAACAATGAAGAATGAAAGTGACCAATAAAAAATTCCGAGAGTACCAAGTGGGTCGGAAAAATAGGGTGAGAAATCTGTCCAAAAGAAGCCGGCGGAAAAAGTGCCCGGAAGTGGGCTCACGCGCGCGGCGCGTGTGGGGAAGCGGCGGCGCGTGGCAATGAAGAATGAAAGTGACCAATAAAAAATTCCGAGAGTACCAAGTGGGTCGGAAAAATGGGGTGAGAAAGCTGTCCAAAAGAAGCCGGCGAAAAAAGTGCCCGGAAGTGGGCTCACGCGCGCGGCGCGTGTGGGGAAGCGGCGGCGCGTGGGAGCGCGTGCTGTGGTTTCCGGCGACGAAATTTTCAGAAAATGTGCGCCAGACACTGTGTGTCACAATGGTGTGAGAGGTGAGTCCAAGAAACTCCCGAGGGATGTCGAAACGCTGTCGGAACAGTGTTCCGGGCAGTGGGAGTAAGGGGGGAGAAGGTGGGGTAGTGGCACTTACCTGGTGGTTATACAGAGACTAGATATTGGGATTGTTATGACAGACAGGGACTAGACATTAAGACTGTTAGCAGAGTAACTTACTGGAAAAATCTCGTTACAAAATTGGGAATAACATTCCCTCAAGTGATTGATAATATAAACATGCATAACTAGTAACTGAAGTAGGGATTATAATTAAAAATTACTCGAGTAATCTAAACTTTCGGTTAGATTAAAAAGTTTTTAAACTTTCTATGTCCGCGATAATGTGAATTCTGAGATTTACGATTCCCTCCATTCTTCCCAAACTCATACGCTGTTCCTTCCATTGGCAAACTAGCTTATGGATTCAACAAGGTCATATGAGTAACACCACACAAGTAGATTCGTCTCTTATAAGGAACAAGAATGGATGGTCAGTAACAAAATCTGTTTCCTGCTCAATTGTGCAGCACACCATTTGATACCCTCCAGCAGTAACAGCTGCAGCTTCAGTTCCTTCCTCATTTACCTCAATAGAGGACTTATGCAGAATCTCTGAAACAAACAATTCCTAGGAACCATCTGTCACGATCCGGATTTACCCACCGTCGGGAGTCGTGATGGCGCCTACCGTCGAAGCTAGGCAAGCCAACCCCTTTTTAATCCTTTTCACAATAACCTTAATCAAGAGTAAATTAAATAATGAAAAAATTAATTAAAACACGCGGAAGATTTTTAGCAATAATAGAAATGACAAAAATGCGGAAATTAACAATATGCCTCTACCCAGTATCTGGTGTCACTGCTCACGGACGACTAAAAGAGTACTAAAACAACAGTCTGAAAGAAATACATAACATGTCTATTCGATATAATTAAACAAACTGAGAGAAATAGATAGAGGAGACTCGGGGCCTGCGAACGCCAGCGAACTGCCTCAGAGTCTCTGGACTGAAGGATCGCCCCCTAATTACTGCTGCGGTCCGTAGACTGTATCCTGACCTATGCACAAAAAGGCACAGAAGCGTAGTATCAGCACAACCGACTCCATGTGCTGGTAAGTGCCCGGCCTAACCTCGGCGAGGTAGTGACGAGGCTAAACTAGACCTACCTCAAACAACCTGTACGGATATATGCAATAACAGAAAGAGAACAAGAATTTAAACAAAAAAAAGGGAAAGGGACATGCTGGGGGAGTAGCAGTTCAATTGTAACTTCTTCAAACAAGAGATGAAACTGAATAAATAATAATCAAATAAGAAAAGCCAATGGATCAACAACTGCACGGCATCACCCTTCGTGCTTTTACTCTCGTTCCTCACCAAAACGGTCAAATATAATGCATGGCATCACCCTTCGTGCTTTTACTCTTATTCCCCACCAAGAATATCAAATACAAGGCACGACATCACCCTTCGTGCTGTTACTCTCAATAAACAGTGCACGGTATCACCCTTCGTGCTTTTAACCTCATATACATAGTGTACGACATCACCCTTCGTGCTTTTGCTCTCTCTTCCTCACCCAATCAATGGTCACAACCAAACGGGAAAGGAAGTATAAATCAGACAAAACATCCCGGCAAGGGAGAATAAGTCAACAATGAATCCCGGCAAGGGAATACAACTCAACAACAGGTCCCGGCAAGGGAAAAGTACGAAAAATTCCTCTTTAGTTCATTTACTTCTCAACTTTCACTTCATAATTCTTGTAACAAGTAAATTATCACAATTGTTCACTTCTTTCACAATTTTTTATAACAAATGTTACTCACGGTCACGCTTGACTCGGGCGCATAGGTAACCGTCACCATACCTATAGACCGACTCCACGTAGCACATAACGAATATCAACCTAATCCTATTCCCCCAAGCCAAAGTTAGATAAAAACTTACCTCGAAAGCTTCCAACTCAACTCACGCCTGTATAATAGCTTTATCCTCGAATTCGCCTCAAAATCGGTTGAATCTAACAACAATTTACTCAAATATACCAACAAATGCTAGTTAAATCAATTTGAATGCATAAGAATGAAATTCCCAAAGTTTTACCCAAAAATTCCCGAAATTCCCCCGAGCCCACGTGGTCAAAACTCGAGGATAGAACCAAAACCGGGTTACACATTCCCTCACGAGTTCATATATGCAATTTGTTTTGAAATCGGACCCTAAATTGAGGTCCAAATCCCCAATTTTATGAAAACGTAGGTTCTACCCCAAATCTCCATTTTTACCCACTGAAAGGTTTGATTTTAAGTTGAAATCATGATAAAAGATGTTAAAGTTTGAAGAAATTGAGTAAAAGTTGACTTACAAGTGATTTGGAAGAGAAAAAGTCGAGAGAAAATCGCCAATGGAGGTTTGGGTTCTGAAAATATGAAAAATGAAGTTTGAAATCGGTTAAGTATAAGTTGCACAATTGCAGATGTCGCAAATGCGATATTGATTTCGCATTGTGAACTGAGCAGAATTAAAGGGAACCTCGCATTTGTGAGAGGTTGTTCGCAAATGCGAGCTGGACAGGGAAAAGGAGGAACTCGCATTTGCGAGATTGACTTCGCATTTGCGAAGTCTGGTTGCAAAGGGGGAGGATCGCAATTGCGAGAAATATTTCGCATTGCGAAGACTGGCCAAATAAGGGAGGGTCGCATTTGCGAGATTATTCCTTGCATTTGCGAAGAAGTAGGCAAAAGGGGGAGGTTCGCATTTGCGAATAAGTCTTCACAAATGCGAAGACTGCAGACACCAGTAGTTAAAAATGTTTCAAATGAGCCTAACACCTATCCGAAACTCACCTGAGCCCTCGGGGTTCCAATCCAAACATACACCTCACCTCAAAAACATCCTACAGACTTACTCGTGCGATCAAATCGCCAAAATAACATCAAAATTAAAGAATCAACCTCCAAAACTCATGATTTTCCTTTCAAAGTTCAAAACTTTCAAATTTTCCATTTTTAGTTCGAAACACGTCAAACGACTTCCTTTTTCAACCAAACTTCACACATAGCGCTTAACGCTCGCTTAAGACTTATACCAAGCATCGGAACCAAAATACGAGCCCGATACTATCACTTTTGATAAATTTTCATTTTCATTTTTCCTTAAGCATTTTCAGAAAATAATTTCATAGAAAAGCTCTATACTCGGGCCTGGGACCTCGGATTTAGATTCCGGGAATACGCCCGGGTCCCAAATTTCCTTACGGACCCATTGGGATTGTTACATCACAGGTTCGCGTCTGCTTACCCAAAACGTTTGACCAAGGTCAACTATAGCAATATTATTATCAAAATTCATTGTTTTAACATAGAATTCAAATATTTCCACATAAAAATTTTCCGGCTTCGCGCCCGGATTGCACATGCAAATCGAGGCAACCAAATAAGAGGTTTCCAAAGCCTCAAAAGCGCAAGGAAAGGGAGAATTACGGTGATGATCCTTTGGGTCGTCACATCCTCCACTTCTAAAATAACCGTGCGTCCTCGAATGGACAAAAGAAAGAAGTACATGAGTCGGGGAATAGATGGGGATAACGATTCCACATATCAGACTCGGACTCCCAGGTTGATGCCTCAGGAGGCTGACCTCTCCACTGGACATGCATTGAAGGAAAACTCCGTGACCTCAACTGTCGAAGCTGCCTGTCTAAAATAGTCACCGGCTCCTCCTCATATAACATACCCTTGCCCAATTGGGCAGTACTGAAATATAACACGTGGGTGGGATCACCGTGATACTTCCGAAGCATGGATACATGAAAAATCGGGTGCACATCTGACAAGCTAGGCGGAAATGCAAGTCTATAAGCCACATTCCCCACACGGTCAAGAATCTCAAATGGTCCAATATACCTAGGGCTATGCTTGCCCTTCTTCCCGAACCTCATCACGCCCTTCATTGGCGATACACGGAGCAATACCCGCTCACCAACCATGAAAGCAACATCCCTGACCTTACGATCTGCAAAACTCTTCTGCCTAGACTGAGCTGACCGTAGTATGTCCTGAATGATCTTGACCTTATCCAAGGCCTCCTGCACCAAATCTATACACAATAACCGAGCCTCTCCCGGCTCAAACCATCCGACCGGGGGACGACACTGCCTACCATACAACGCCTCATAAGGGGCCATCTGAATATTGAACTGGTAGCTGTTGTTGTAGCAAACTCTGCTAAAGGCAAGAACTAGTCCCACGAGCCTCCAAAATCAATAATGCAGGCTTGGAGAATATCATCAAGAATCTGAATAGTCCTCTCGGACTGACCGTCTATCTGAGGGTGGAATGCTGTACTCAACTGGACTTGGGTGCCCAACTCATGCTGCACTGCTCTCTAGAAATGCGAGGTAAACTGCGGACCCAGATCCAAAATGATTGATATGGGCACCCCATGAAGGCGAGCGAATCTCCCTGATATAAATCTCAGCATACCTCTCGGATGGATAGGTGGTGGCAACTGGGATGAAATGCGATGACTTAGTCATCCTATCAACAATAACCTATATAAAATCAAACTTCTTCCGAGTCATCGGAAGGCCAGTAACAAAATCCATGGTGATTCTCTCCCACTTCCACTCCGGAAGCTCAATCATTTGAAATAACCCAACGGGCCTATGATGCTCGTACTTAACCTGCTCACAATTTAGACAACGAGCAACATATGCAACAATATCTTTCTTCATTATACGCCACCAATAATGCTATCTCAAATCCTGATACATCTTCGCGGCACCCGAGTGAATAGAATACCGAGAACTGGTGGCCTCCGCTAAGACCGACTCTCAAATACCATCAACATTGGGCACACAAACTCGCCCCTGCAACCTCAATATGCCATCATCTCCCAAAGTCATCTCCCTGGCGCCTCCCCTATACACCGTGTCTCTCAGGACACACAAATGGGGATCATCAAACTACCGCTCTCGGATACGCTCCATCAATGACGAGCGAGCAACCGTGCAAGCTAACACCCTGCTGGGCTCAGAAATATCCAATCTCACAAATCTATTGGCCAAGGCCTGAACATCCAAGGCAAGCGGTCTCTGGCTGACCGGAATATATGCAAGACTACCCATGCTGGCAGACTTTCTATTCAATGCATCGGCCACCATAGTGGCCTTCCCTGGGTGGATAGAAACATCATAATCTTTTAACAACTCCAACCACCTCCGCTGTCTCAAATTCAACTCGTTCTGCTTGAACAAGTACTGAAAGCTCATGTAATCCGTGTACACCTCACACGTCACACCATACACATAATGCCTCCAGATCTTCAAGGCATGAACAATGGCTTCCAACTCTAGGTCATGAACTGGATAATTCTTCTCCTAGATCTTCAACTGCCTCGAAGCATATGCTATGACCTTGCCGTTTTGCATCAACAATGTGCCAAGTCTGATGCCGGAAGCATCACAATATACAGTATAAGGCTCAGATCCTATGGGCAAGATCAATACCGGTGCCGTAGTCAGAGCTGTCTTGAGCTTCTGGAAGCTCGCCTCGCACTCATTTGACCACTGTTGATATGCAATTTTTCCCTACGCATTTATATTCTCAAAATCTTCCCAAAATATCATATAGATGTATATATAAGCATCCAAAAAAAGTTTGGTATTTTTCTTCATTTTTCAAGTATTTTAATACTAATTTACGACTTATTTTGTATTATAAAATCCAATATTTTGTCTCAAATCTTGTTATTTTACTAGTTAATCTATTTTATCCTCTCATTTATATAAAAATATATTTTTACATAGTTTTTACATAATTTTACAAGATCATTAGGTATTTCTAAATTAAAATCGCATTAAATTGCGATTTTAGCCCATTTCTCAATTTGACGAGTATTTAACTACAAAAATCGTTCCTAATACTTAATAATTTTATTTAATTTATTACTAATATTTTTATAATAACATTTACTATTTAATAAAATTAAATTAGGGGAAAATTGGGCATTTAATTTGTAGCCCTTTAGTCTTTCAATTTTAGCCACATTCCAACCCAAATTCACACCCCAAATTGCCTGGCCCAATTTCAATTATCCGACCCAAAGGCCACCTAAACTAACCGGCCCCATTTTGCTTTTAATCCTGGCCGTTGATCTCATAGATCAACGGCCCACAATCCACTTACCATAATTAAATCCCATAACCCCCTAACCCTAATCAGTTCACCCAAACCAACCGCCTTTGAATCCCTAAACGCTCTCTAGCCCCCTCAAACGCTAATTATCTCCAGCTCTATTTCACCGGCGTTCATGGCCGCTAAAGCCATCAAACACCTATATCCGTCACTCCTCACCTCACCTGGTCTCTGGGTTCGAAGATCGGAGCCCTACTTCAGATTTGATCAAACAAGAGATTCTCCGACCTGAGTATTGTAACCGTGTTCGGCCCTTTTCCGACGAGCCTTGAAGCTGTGAGTCCTTTGTCGACTCCGAACCCGTCCGTTAGGCTTTCTCACTATCTAGGGTGCTATCTCTGAAACCCTAACTCTCCATGCTTTCTTCGGAATATTTATTTTTTACAACCTCCTCTGGATCCTAGTGTTTTCATTTTCTTAAGTATTACTCCTATTTTCCTCGCTGATTTGGTTTTTCAAACTGTTCGTCTTCAATGTTAGGGTTTCCGTGATTACTCTGATTTCCTTGGTTGTTTTGCTTTACTGTGATTTCTTCCAGTTATTATTGGGATTTCTGAGTATTTTTCACCATAGCTCCTAAGTATTTCTTTACTATGTTACTTCTAGGGTTTCTGACCCCTTTTTAAATCATCATGCTTCTGCTTCTTTTGGGTGTTATGTGATTATTTCCATGTTATATGCTTGAATTGTTCGTCTTCTAAGTTCCATGTCTTAAATCTTTTCTAGGGTTCCGAACTTTACTGTTTATGTGATTTCTCACTTAGGGTTCTTAGTTTCTATGACGTTTTAAGTTCGAACGCCTCTCTCTTTACTGAATATCCTATTAGTTCTGAGCATTTTTTTGAAATCCCTGATTTGCATGTGTTCTTACACTGATTTCAAAATGTTTCCTTATTTGGAGTTGCTTTCTATGTTTGGGACTAATTACCTCTGATTTTGGTCTTGCCCTTGATTCTTTGACGGAATTTTCATAGTTAATTTATATTTCTCGCCATATTTATGCATTTAAATATATTTTTTGTTATTCAACATATATTTGCCTTGTTTGAAATATTGTGTACCTAGCCTTTATTATGTACATCATGCCTATTGCTTTTGTTATGTCATTCAAGTGATTTTTTCCTTATATGATAGCCCGTACTCCTATTCGAATCATGAGTCCCTGATTTATTTGAATTAGGACCTATGATTGATTCAATTTGGTACTATTTCTATAATTATATACTACCTACCCTATTCTCTGCTATTTTCAAAACTATAAGTACTACTATTCTCTTCTCACTTGACAGACAGAGACACGAATACAATCTCTCTAAACTTTCTTTCACTCAGTGCTCTCTCTATACTTTTTTCTATCAAACTCTCTCATTCTTCTATTGAATATTGGCTACTCAATCGCCTGAAAGCCAAGATTGAGTAATCTTGGATGTTTTACTCTACTACTCGGGATCTACTGCATTGTTTGCTTTGGTTTATCTGCTGCTTACCTCTCTGCATACTCTTTGCACACTACCGCTCTTCTTTGTGCATTATTGCCTACTACTACTGTGTTACATTAGTTTCAGCTGGTATGTCACTTCTTTAAGTTACATCCTCCAAAACAATATGCTCCTATCAGTTTTGCACTTCCTCTTGTTTATTGTGTGCTTTTACTTATGGTTCTGTTGTTCTTATTGCCACTAGCATGCACTTATGTTAATTAGTATGCCTAGCTTGACTCAGCATGATCATTGCCTCTTTCCCTTCCCCCTAGACTGTTAGTATATTTCAATTCGAACTTTAGCATGTTTAATCCCCTTTCCAAAATTTGTTTGTGTATTTAAATTCAGCATGTTTAATCCACTTCCCCTTTTCCCTTGTCTGTTAAATTTGAGCTTTAGCTTGTTGAATCCCTTTTCCCATTTCCCTTGTCTGTATGTATTTCAGTTACAGCATGTTTAGTTCTCCATTTTTTCTTATTTGCATGTTCAGTCTCTTTTCTGGGTTGTTTATTGTTCATTATATGGTTTGAGTTCTTGTATACCCCCTTTTCCCCTGAATCCTTTTAATTTAGTCTTGTTCTCTTATGTGATTCCCCTCTTCCTGATCCCTGTATGAATATAAGTGTGTTTTAGATTAGGGTGGCATCTCATTGCCACTCCTAGTCTAGAACTAAGGTCGTTAACAGCCTATACTCAAAGTAATCCCATTCCCTACCCCCATTATTATGTGTTTGAGCCTTGACAAAGGCCTGTTGGTGTCCTAATCACCATACATGCCCTAGTCTGACTTGTTTACAAGTCTGCTCCTATTTGTCAACCTTTGTAAGTGGTTAGGGGTGTGCCAGCCTCACTCTATAGGCTAGGTATGACCATCTCCTACATTGGTATTCCTCTCATACATCACTTTTACACTTATTCTTAGTGCTTTTAAGTCCTACTTCCCCTTGGTAAGCCATGCTTAGGGGGCCTCAGAGTCTCTTCTGAACTTGGACGCTTTTGGGTTAGTAATTCCACACTTGTACTACTCTAAAGAGAAAGCCTCGGATTTGGGAGCACGGATTTGGTAAAAGGAATATTGTTGGACAGTAAAGTTGCTTTGCGCTTCCTCGGGCCTGTTGTAGCATTGATGCATTTACTTCCTTTAATGTTATTTTCATGTCCAGACTCTTGTAAATAACTTGTAATAAAAGAACTTGGAGAATCTAGTGAAAGGGAATATGAAAGGGGTTTACTTTCTTGCATCATCTCATATATATATCATGTTTATAGGGTTTACTTTCTTGCATCATCTCATATAGATATCATGTTTATAGGGTTTACTTTCTTGCATCATCTCATATAGATACCATGTTTATAGGGTTTACTTTCTTGCATCATCTCATATAGATACCATGTTCATAGGGTCTATCTTCTTGCACTTCATAATAGAAAATCATGTCTATAGGTTTGCATTCTTACAGCCTCATATAGAAATCATGCTTATAGTTTTACATTCTCATAATTTCACCTAGAAAATATGCCTATAGGCATCATACAAACGCTAGGCAAACAGTAGGTCGTCCAAACTTGTAAAAAGTAGTAACAGAAAAAGATCAATGTGCATGTCCAGCTTGCCCAGTTCTTAAGAATGTTTCAGTCCAATTGGTCTTGAGTCTGTTTGCTTTTAAATCGGGCCCAAGTCTGCCCATTTCGCATTATTCTGAACATGTAGACGTCCTTTTAAAAATGCTAAATCTGTGGTTTTAAATGTTTTGCCAGTTTGAGTTTAATACCTTAAGGAATTTTTTACAACTTTTCTCTTATGACTCCTTTTGTTTGTATGTTGTTTGGATGAGTGCAAGTCATTTCTAATTTCCTCTGTAACTTTAAATCTCTTTTAATAGATTCTTGTCTGAAACCAATGTTTTTCTCCTCATTTTAAAACCTGTCAACTCCTAATAACGGGCCCGAGGGGTGCAAAGAGGATTTTCTATCTAACTTTCATGTGTCAAATTAGTCTGTCTGTTCTTTAACCTCTTTTAAAAGACCAAATCAGTATTTGAAGTCATGCTAAACTAGTTGTTGTTATGTTACGGGGTTTATTTGAGCCTTTAATTTTCCTATTTGCATACCATTTATATGCTACGTGTTTTTGTCTGTCGTTCTAGTATTTTCACCATTAAAACCCTATATATATCCTATCTCTCACCCCCTTCTTAGGATTAGAAGTCCTAATACCCCAGGACTAACATGTTTGGACGGGTACTAGGATGCGATAAGTAAACAATACCAACGCGTTCAAATACCTCAACAGGGTGGTAAGGGTAGAATATGGAGATGATGACGGTGCGATAATATCATAAAACGATCTCTCTTTGGGATATGTGCGGATATTGTATCGAATGATCCATATTGTAGTTAAACCTTGGACCCTTCTCTCTTTTGTTTGCTTTGTTTAAATATGCTTCTATAGTAATGCTTTTCTAAATCGATCCTCTCTTTTATTTTAAATTTTCGTCTTTCCTTCTTCCTTAAAGTTTTTTTTCAAGTTGCGTGAATGTTGAGGGGATTAGCACGGCCGGGAACCACACTAGTGGATCTTGAGGGGTGCATAACACCTTCCCCTCGAGATAATCTCAAGCCCTTACCCGAACTCTGGTTTTCCTTTTCAAAATACTCTTTTCTTAAGGTGTCCTAATGTACTATAATCATTAGGTGGCGACTCTTCAAATTCCATAACCCAACTCCCAAACGAGAATGAGAGTTGTTTTGTCCATAATGTCCTAAAATCCATTTTTGCTTTTTTAGAGGAAAAGGGGTGTCGACACCACCTGAACTGGGCACCCTTCTGAGTTAATCTAGTCATCGGGGCTGTGATGGATGAAAACCCCTCCATAAAACGTCTGCAGTAACCAGCTAACCCCAAGAAGTTCCGAATCTCTGTAGTTGAAGCTGGTCGAGGCCAGTTCTTGACTGCCTTTATCTTCTTCGGGTTTACATGAATACCCTCTCTGATACGACATGACCCACGAATGCGACTGAACTCAACCAAAATTTGCACTTTGAGAACTTGGCGTATAACTGGCTATCCTTCAGAGTCCGAAGAACCACTCTGAGTTGCTGCTCATGCTCCTCCTGGCTGCGGGAGTATACCAAGATATCATCAATGAATACAATCACAAATAAATCCAAGTAAGCCCTGAACACTCGGTTCATCAACTCCATGAATGCTGCCGGGGCATTGGTCAGCCCAAAAGATATGACCAAAAACTTATAATGCCCATACCGAGTACGAAATGCTGTCTTAGGGACATCAGACGCCCTAATCCTTAGCTGATGATAACCAGACCTCAAATCTATCTTCGAGAACACCCTGGCACCCAGGAGCTGGTCAAACAAATCGTCAATCCTCGGCAGGGGATACTTGTTCTTTATCGTCACCTTGTTCAACTAACGGTAATCGATGCACATCCTCATCGACCCGTCCTTTTTCTTCACAAACAACACCGGTGCACCCTAAGGTGATACACTGGGTCTAATGAAACCCTTATCAAGCAAGTCCTGAAGCTGCTCCTTCAACTCTTTCAACTCTGGAGGGGCCATGCGATACGGCAGAATAGAAATAGGCTGAGTGCCAGGAGCCAGATTAATACAGAAATCAATATCCTTATCGGGCGGCATACCCGACAGGTCTGAAGGAAAAACCTCGGGTAACTCCCGAACAATATGGACATAATCGATAGGTGGAACCTCTGCGCTGGAGTTGCGAACATACGCCAAATATTCTAACCACCCCTTCTCAACCATACATCGAGCCTTGACATACGAAATAACACTACGGGTGGCATGACCTGGGGTCGCTCTACACTCAAGTCGGGGCAAATCGGGCAAGGCCAAGGTCACGATCTTGGCGTGACAATCCAAGATAGCATGATACGGGGACAACCAATCCATCCCCAATATAACATCGAAGTCCACCATGTGTAAAAGCAATAAGTCGACACATGTCTCAAGACCCTCAAATATCACCACACAAGAATGATGCACTCGGTCGACCACTATTGAATCACCAACCGGTGTGGACACATATACATGAATACCCAGAGCCTCACTAGGAATGATAAAATAAGGTGCAAAATAGGATGACGCATAAGAATAAGTAGATCCCAGATCAAATAATACTGAATCACCCCTATCACAGACCAGTATAGTATTCACAAAATCAGATGACTCGGCCTCGGCCTAGCTGGCAATGCATAACAACGGGGGTGGCCCCCACCTCCCTGAACTGCATCTCTGGGACGATCTACGGCGGGCTGACCCCTACCTCTAGCTGTCCGAGCTCCACTTCTACGGTCTCTCCCTCTACCTCTATGATCCATACCCCCGCCTCTAGCTTGATGGGCGGCCTATGGATCACATGCTGCCTAAGTCGTACGGAGAGGACCCTGCTGCTGACAATATGACCTATGTCACCACAACCATGACAAGCCCTCGGCGGCTGAGACTGGTGGCCCTGTCGACTGGTATGTCCTTCCCTGAAGCTATGAAGTGGCGGTGCACTGATAGAGGCTGGTGGTGCGCTGAAAGACTGCTGATCCGAATAATACTGCTGATGGCCACCACCGCCTGGTGTACCATGAGAAACCTGAACTGCCGACTAGAAAGGTCTCGGGGGATGGCCTCGGTTATGGAAATCCCTACCTCCAGATGAGGTACCACTAAATCTGCCAGAATGTCGAGGCCTCTTGTCTGAACCCTGACTACCTCCTCGAGCCAATGCCATCTATACTTGGCGAGACGCATTGGCCGCCTTCTGAAAAGTAATATCACTGCCAACTCCCATAGCCATCTGAAGGCGAATGGGCTGAATCAATCCATCAATGAACCTCCGGACCCTTTCTCGATCTGTAGGGAGTATCACTACTGCATGGCGTGCCAAGTCAACAAATCTGGTTCATACTGTGTAACTATCATGGAGCCCTGCTGAAGGCGCTCAAACTGCCTGCGAAGTGCCTCCCGCTGAGTGACGGGTAGAAACTTCTCCAAAAATAACTCTACAAACTGATCCCATGTCAAAGCTGGGGACCCTGCTGGTCTAGAAATGCAATAATACCTCTACAAAGCATCTGAAGAAATCTGAAGACATGGCTGTCCCATCTCCGGCTTAAGCTGTAATGCCTATCTGAGCTGCCACTGTGGGCTGAACCAACGAAATCTAAGTCTGGGGAGCCACCTGCTCAGGAGTACGTGTAGTAGGAGTCTGAACCCCTCCTCCAGCCTGAGAAGTGGCTGGTGCTACTGGCAGCAATCCCGCTCTAGCAACAGTGTCCATAAAGCCTGCTATACGAACAAGAGCATCCTAAAGATCCGAAGAAAACATCTTTCCTCTTGGGACCTGAGCTGGGCCCACTGGAGCTGGTGGAGCTGGAACCTCCTCATCAAAGTCAATATGAGGCTCCACCTCTGGAACTTCTGCCTGGGGCTGAGCTCTGCCCCTGCCACGGCCTCTGGCACGGCCTTAGCCCCTACCCTCACGGGAGCTACTGCTGGGGGCTCGAGCTGTTACACGAAAGAAGAAGACGCACGTATTCTCACCATCTGCAAAAGAATAGAGTAAAACGACAATCAATATTTGAGAAACAGAATCGCACGACAAGAATGAACATAGTGAAACTTTTTCTAACTCTGTAGCCTCTGGGGAAAAATACATACGTCTCCGTAACGATCCCTCAAACTCTACCTAGCTTGTCCGTGAGTTGTGATACCCAAGTAACCTAGTGCTCTGATACCAACTTGTCAAGTTGTGATGGAGCCTACTGTCGAAGCTAGGCAAGCCAACCCCGGTTTAATCCTTTTCACAATAACCTTAATCTAAAGCAAATTAAATACTGAAATAATTAATTAAAACAAGCGGAAGATTTTTAACAATTATAGAAATGACAAAAATACGGAAATTAACATCATGCCTCTACCCAGTATCTGGTGTTACTGCTCACGGACGACTAAAAGAGTACTAAAACAACAGTCTGAAAGAAATCCATAACATGTCTGTTCGATACAATTAAACAAACTGAGAGAAATAGATAGAGGAGACTCGAGGCTTGCGAACGCCAGCAAACTACCTCAGAGTCTCTGGACTGAAGGATCGCCCCCCTAACTACTACTGCGGTCCATAGGCCGTGTCCAGACCTGTACACAAAAAGGCACTAAAAAGTAGTATCAGCACAACCAACCCCATGTGCTGGTAAGTGCCCGGCCTAACCTCGGCGAGGTAGTGATGAGGCTAAACCGGACCTACCTCAAACAACCTGTACGGATATATGCAATAACAGAAAGAGAACAAGAATTTAAACAAATAAAAGGGAAAGGGACATGCTGGGGGAGTAGCAGTACAATTATAACTTCTACAAACAAGAGATGGAACTGAATAAATAATAACTAAATAAGAAAAGACAATGAATCAACAACTGTATGGCATCACCCTTCGTGCTTTTACTCTCGTTCCTCACCAAAACAGTCAAATATAATGCAGGACATCACCCTTCATGCTTCTACTCTCATTCCTCACCAAGAATATCAAATACATGGCACAACATCACACTTCGTGCTTTTACTCTCAATAAACAACGCACGACATCACCCTTCGTGCTTTTACCCTCATATACATAGTGCACGACATCACCGTTCGTGCTTTTACTCTCTCTTCCTCACCTAATAAATGGTCACAACCAAACTGGAAAAGGAAGTATAAATTAGAAAAAACATCCCGGCAAGGGAGAATAATTCATCAATGAATCCCGGCAAGGGAGAACAATTAGACAATGAATCCCGGCAAGCGAATACAACTCAACAATCGGTCCCCGCAAGGGAAAAGTACCAAAAATTCCTCTTTAATTCATTGACTTCTCAACTTTCACTTCATTGTTCGTGTAACAAGTAAATTATCACAATTGCTCACTTCTTTCGTAATTTTTAATAATAAATGTGACTCACGGTCATGCTTGAATCAGGCGCATAGTTAGCCGTCACCATACCTATACACCGACTCCACGTAGCACATAACGAATATCAACCTAATCCTATTCCCTCAAGACAAAGTTAGATTAAACACTTACCTCGAAAGCTACCAACTCAACTCACGCCTCTAGAATAGCTTTACCCCTCGAATTCTCCTCAACACCGGTTGAATCTAACCATAATTTACTCAAATGTATCAACAATGCTAGTTAAGTCAATTTGAAATCATAAGAATGAAATTCCCAAAGTTTTACCCAAAAATTCCCCCGGGACCACGTGGTCAAAACTCGAGGTTCGAACCGAAACCGGATTACCTATTTTCCCACAAGTTCATATATGCAATTTATTTTGAAATCGGACCCCAAATTAAGGTCCAAAACCCCAATTTTATGAAAACATAGGTTCTTCCCCAAATCCCAATTTTTATCCATTGAAAGCTTTGATTTTAAGTTGAAATCATGATAAACGATGTTAAAGTTTGAAGAAATTGAGTAAAAGTTGACTTACAAGTGATTTGGGAGAGAAAGAGTCGAGAGTAAATCGCCAATGGAGGTTTGGGTTTTGAAAATATGAAAAATGAAGTTTGAAATAGGCTATGTATAAGTTGCACATGTCGCAAATGCGATATTGATTTCGCATTTGCGAACTGGACATAATTAAAAGGAACCTCGCATTTGCGAGAGGTTGTTCGCAAATGCGAACTGGGCGGGAAAATGAGGAACTCGCATTTGCGAAGTCTGGTTGCAAAGGGGGAGGATCGCAATTGCGAGAAATATTTCGCATTTGCGAAGATTGGCCAACTAAGGTAGGGTCGCATTTGCGAGTTTATTCCTTGCATTTGCGAAGAAGCAGACAAAAGGAGGAGGTTCGCATTTGCGAATAAGTCTTCGCAAATGTGAAGACTACAGACACCAGCAGTTAAAAATGTTTCATATGAGCCTACCACCTATCCGAAACTCACCCGAGCCCTCGGAGCTCCAACCCAAACATGCACCCTACCTCAAAAACATCCTCGTCAAAATAACATCAAAATCAAAGAATCAACCTCCAAAACTCATGATTTTCATTTCAAAGTTCAAAACTTTCACATTTTCCATTTTTAGTGCGAAACACGTCAAACGACGTCCGATTTCAACCAAACTTTACAAATAGTGCTTAATGCTCGTTTAAGACCTGTACAGGGCCTTTGAACCAATATACGAACTCGATACTATCACTTTTGATAAATTTTCATTTTAATTTTTCCTTAAGCATTTTCAGAAAATAATTTCACAGAAAAGCTCTGTACTCGGACCTGGAACCTCGGATTTTGATTCCGGGAACACGCCCCAGTCCCAAAATTCTTTACGGACCCTACGAGACCGTCACATCATGGGTCCAAGTCAGTTTACCCAAAACGTTGACCAAGGTCAACTATAGCAATATTATTATCAAAATTCATAGTTTTTAACACAGAAAACAAATATTTTCACATAAAAATTTTCCGACTTCGCGCCCGGACTGTGAACGCAAATCGAGACAACCAAATAAGAGGTTTTCAAAGCTTCAGAAGCAAAAATAAAGGGAGAATTACGGTGATGACCCTTTGGGTCGTCACACCATCGTTCGGACTACCAGCATAGAAAGGCAATCTGAGGCCAAGTCCCTTTAGAAAGTCAAATTTTGGGATAAGAAATTTGTTGATAAGGTAACCTCAGCACCATTTAGGAGATGGAATTCACGGTCTTTCGTTTTTGAAGCATTAAACTTCTCCTTCAAAATATATTCTGATGCATTGGCCAGCATGAGCCTTGCCATATTGTTTACTGAGCCATGAGGAAGAATCTCTTCGATGACATCATTTGCCTTCGTTTTAGCCCCATCTATTAACTTGATTGGCAACCTCAGCAGCCTTAATTATGTCAAACAACAGAATGATAAGAGATAGCACATCCGTTTATCTTAGCTAATTTGAAGTAGCTGATAAGTATTATGTGCTGAAAAGTACTTTTAAGTGTTGAAATTGGTTTAAAAAATATGCAGTTACGTATTTCGATAAAGGTGCTGAAATTAATAATGAGCAGCTGAAGAACTGGGTATATAAAGAGTTTTGTTTTAAAAAGAAGTATTTTAGGGATAGAATAGTAAATATTTTGTCAAACCTAACGTGCTTATAAGCTGAAATTTGATAAGTTGGGGGAGACCAACTTATGGCTTTTGACTTATTTTTGGCTTATAAGCACTTAACTTATAAGTACTTTTAATTTTACCAAATGCGTAGATAAGCCAAAAAGTACTTATAAGCCAGTTTGACCAGCTTATAAGTTTAGCCAAACAACCTCTAATACGCTGCCAAAAGTGAGATTGCAGTAAACAAATTGAAGACAATACCGGCCAGGGGTATAATGAATATGGGGCCCATTTGGCCAAAAAAAAAAAATTTCACCTTTTTTTCGAAAATTTGAAAAACTCCATAAAGTTAATTTTTCAAAATTTTTATTTCAAATCACTCACAAAAATTTAAGAAAGCTCCAAATTGCTTTCATATCCAAATATAACTCTAACTTTCAATTATCTTTTCCCATGAAAAAAATTCATTTTTTACCGGATTTCACGATATTTATGTCCAGATGCCCACTTAAATAGGAATTTTCAGTTCAACAAATTAATAAAGGCCTATATATATATATACAACGATTCTGAAGTAGCTTTGTAAACTTCACGCACAACTTCCTCAAGATAAAGCTTAAAAGTGAGTAATTTTTTGACCCAAACGCGAGTATAACACTACCAAAAAAAATATATTAAGCGATGATTGATCCCTATTCCTCTTATTAAATAACTCAGCCTTTAGTTAAGTGTACCATTCAATATTCTTGGAGCATTGGTGCTATCCTGCCCACAGTTAATATTATATCAATTTAAAAAAATATGTACATAAATACCTAATTTTGAGGAGAAACTATGGGTTCACGTGCCCTGCAATATATACCTGTTGCATCATTGGCTGTTGTAAAGGTGTTGCTGACGGCGGTAATTATAGAGAGATGCGTGTGCATGGTGCAACTTATAAAGGCGGACGGAAAGAGAGCATTTAGCAAAATCAACAGCATTTGTTCATGGCTAAGAAAAGAGGAGGCAAGGGTACAGTGGCGGGCGGAAAGCGGCGGAGGAGAGTCTCAATGGCAATGATACAGATGCCATAATCGGGTGCCAAACCCAGAAGCACATTGGGAAGTGAAGGTGAAGCAACAATGAATTTTAATTAGCCTTCAAACGCATATTTTAAAGCCATTTGTTGAAACGCGATAAACTAAACATTTGGCATGTAAATTGTAAAACAAGAACTACTTATTTGTGTAGCGGAAGCGGAAGGAATGGATGAACCGCGACTAGAATCACTGATCGATAGTAGTTGTCACAGTGTATCAGATCAACCCTCTAAATCACAGTCTAAACCCTAGATTAGTTGAAGGAGAAGACCGAGCATCGGATTAATACTGCATATTCATTATTCTATATCTTTTGAAGTACACGGTATATGTACTTATAGAGGGAATAACTAGAGTTACAGTAATTACTAAAATCACTAGGCTTTACCTAGTGGGCCCTAAGAGCATCCGGGAGTCTATTTCCTATATCTCCCACTCACACATAATGGGAGTGCTCATCTAGTATGAGAAACATATTCTCATCTCATCCTCCTCAATCATTCATACATGAAAGTAGATCGTGCAACGAACATACAGTGAGAGCTAAGTGCTACACATCCATCATGAGTATATAACCTCTCATCTAGTGTAGAACTGCATGTAGATCATAAAGTAAGCAGTATCCTAGATCATATGAATCACATTTGATGTAGTCTAAAAATCTCATATATCATTATTTCTTGTATTCACAATCATACCTCATAAGTTATAATTGGTGCAACAGTGAACACAAATAAATGAGATTCCATCCATGATCTTCCCCTCCTCACGATCTCCTTAACATTAGTATGACTGCTTTTCTACATATGGTCCTTTAGACTGAATTTTTGTATATGGTCTTTTGGAAACACACTAAGATATCTAACATCATACTAAGTCTCAAGTATCTGATCAGAGTCTTTGAGGGTACAAAATCTTGAGCCATCATAAAAGCTCTGGGTATCGCACAATAATAAGTTAAGAATGGACTTATGTTAATCCAATTGGTCGACACTAGCACATATGGTATAAAACATGTGGTACAACATTTTATCATTTTTCCTAAGGAGCGTAAGTCTTTATCTCACAAAGAATGTTGCACAGATGATATTTAGACAGCAAAAGTATCTAAATTTGAGTTTCTTGATCTACAATATCAATTTTTAACTCACTTCTGACTCACAAAGTAGACTGAGTGAATGTTTTCATCCTAATGACCTTATCTCATTGTTTATGCAACATTCTTGTTTTAAGCGTATAGTTCTCAAGTAATCCTCATAATAATTTTGCTCAAAATCATGTCTCATCTTCTCACATCACTAAGATAAGGAGGATGGTGCCTTTGTGAGAAGGCCAATCTCTTGTCTGCTTGGCATACTTATAAAAAAAAATTAATAAACAAGTAATGCATATAACATTCAACACTATAAATATGTATGTATGTAAATCAATTTTACTGATAATAAAAGAACATCAATTTTGTGAATACGGAACATGAATAACAATAGAAAGTATCTAGAGTCTACGCAAGCCTTGGTCTCACAAATACATCTCTAGATAAAGGCTTGGTAAATGGATCTGCTAATATATCTTTTGTAGATACATACTTCACATTTAGTACCTTACATCTAACCATGTCTCTTGTATGTTTATACTTGATATCTATATGTTTGGTTTTACAATGAAACTTAGGGTCCTTGGTGGAGGATATTGCAGCCTCACTATCACAGTAGACTAACACGGGTTAAGTATTTTTAGCGATATCCAATAAGTGTTCAAGTACTTTTTCAACCAAACTGCTTCTTGTGCTGCTGATGCGAGAGGCACATATTCAGCTTCCATCCTAGATAGTTACACACATGATTGATTCTTACTACTCCATGATATGGCACCATCATTGAGTAAGAAAATATATCTTGAGGTTGACTTCCTCTCGTCTAGATCTCCTCAATGATTAGCATCACTGTATCCAACTAATGCAGATCCTTGTCGCCTTGGTAACAAAGTGCATTATTAGCATTTCCCATTAGATATCTCATGATCCTCTTTACTGCTTGCCAATGTGCTAATGCTTGCCAACTTCTTGACAGAGATCAGGTCTAGTGCATACCATAGTGTACATTAGAATTCCGACTACGCTCCTATAAGGAACTCGGCTTATTATTTCTATCTCTTTTGGACTCTTAGGATACATCTGACTTCCTAAGGCATGGCCTTTACTAATAGGAGTGTCTACTGGGCTACTATCTTGCATATTTAATCATTCAAGAACTTTTCTAATATAATTCTCTTGTGAAAGATACAATAGTTTCTTTGGAAGATCTCTTGAAATATTAACTTCGAGAATTATGCAGCTTCACCCATATCTTTTATCCCAAATTGGCATGATAACCATGTCTTTATCTCGGTTATAAACTACTTATGATTTCTAGATATAAGTATGTCATTTACATACAATGTTAATATCACAAGCTTGTTTCTTGATCTCTTGGCATAAACGCAATGGTCTTCGTCTATCATGGTAAAATTATTAGATACAAGAACATTCTGAAAGCATATATACCATTGCCTTGAAGATTGTTTGAGGCCATAAATAGACTTCAAAAGTTTACAAATCTTTTGTTCGTAGCCCTTTTCAATGAAATACTTAGGTTGTTCCATATAGATTTCTTCATCTAGTTCTCCATTGAAAAAGTCGGTGCTAACATCCACCTGATGTAAATGAAGATCCAATCTTGCAACAATAGCTAGAACTAGGCGAACAGAGGTAAATCGTACAATAGACAAGAAATTCTCTTCGTAGTCTATTCCTTTATGATGTGTATACCCTTTCACCACCGGTCAAGCCTTATATCTATCAACTGTGATATCGGCCTTGAGCTTAATTTTGAGAACCCGTTTGCTTTATGTCCTTCAGGGAGGTAAACTAGTTCCAAAACTTTGTTGACTCTTATAGACTCTAATTCATCTTCCATTGCTTTTGTCCATTATATTTAGAAGGGCATAAGAGAGCATCTTTTACATTTTAGGAAACTCATTCTCTCCCTTTTTAGGAAACTCATTCTCTAAGCATGTGACATCTCGTAATTCAAACTCAGTTACACTCCCACTATCTTGATGACCTATAAACACATAATCCATTGAGATTTCAGAGTATCTTAAAAAGATACTTTTCTTTCCCCTCAGGACCAATTTCCTATATTTGTGAGAGGAATCACGTGTATAGGCAGCATACCCAAGGTCCTAATATACTCAGTTCGGGTTGTCTTCCAGTCCATAACTCATATGGAGTGGTAGTGATGGACTTTATAGGCACTCGGTTAAGTAAATATGTAGCAGTTAGAAATGCATCACCCCAATAACTAATGGGGAGGTTAGCTCGTGCCATTATTGACCTTACCATTTCTAGGAGCGTTCTTTTTCTTCTCTCCGCAATGCTATTTTGTTGTAGAGTATTTAGATAGTCAACTGATGAAATATTCCCTTTTTAATACATAACCCATTAAAATGGGTTGATAAGCATTCACAACCACAGTCAGTTCGAAGAGCTTTTTTTTTGTCTAGTTGCCACTAAGGTCATATAGAGTTTGAAGCAACTTATTGCTTCTGATTTGTGGGAAATTAAGAAGACATAACTGAAAAAGTCGTCAATAAATGTGATAAAATAACTTTATCCATGCCTAACCTTAACATTCATAGGACCACAAATGTCTAAATAGACTAATTGCGAAGGATACTCAACTTTAGTTGCCTGATCAAAAGGTTTTCTTGCAGATTTTCTTGCTAGACAATTTTTGCAAGTGGAAAATTTCACATGTTTAATGTCGCTAACCTTATTTTGCTAACCTTTTCATTCTTTGTTGGACAATATGACAAAATTATAGCATACCGTATGCTTACCTCACTATGATTTTTATGTAAAGAAACAAATATAGAAAAACTAGTATTGTTATTAAATTAATCGTAATCCAAATCCATAATATTAAACCTCTGGCTACATGACCAAAACCAAATAATGTTGAACTAAAAGTCAACTTGGCAGAATTTTCATGACAAAGTAAGTCAAATCCTAGCTTAAGCAAAAGTTAAACTAAATAACATTCCGGCGAATTGTTGGTGCAAAGAGAACGCCATGTAGTATTAGGTCTCGACTGCCATACAGGACTAAATTTCATGTACCGATTCCTTCAACAGTAACTTTATTGTTGTTTCCCACATATATCCACTTTTCACCACATGGAACTCACCGAATTTAAACAAAAACATTGCGTTCTTAAGCTATGTTGTCTTTGATCCTGATTCTACAATCCACAAAGGATTAGATCCAGTTATAAAAATATAAATAGAATTAGATTCACTAATTCTAGCATTGTGAAATACCTTTCTAGGAGACTCAAAGAAATCTCTGGCATGGTGGCCCTTTTTGTCACAATTGTAGCATTTCACTTTAGAACTTTGACACGTTTGAGACATCTATTCTTGCCTTTTTCAGTCATTGATCTTTTAACAGGATGAAATGGATGAGCTTGAGGTGGCTCTCTCTTCTTTTCCCGGTTCCTTTCTTTGAATCATTCTTGGTATTGGAGGTTGTTTCCATGTGGAACTCAGCTATTGGCTTTACAGCCTCAAGTCGTTCCTCCTCCAACTCAAGATGTCTCCGGACATCTTCCAGAGTTGTGATTCGCTCATTACAAGTGAAATGCATTTTCATATGATCCCAAGAACTAGGTAAAGAGCGTATTATAGCTTGGATTTATTGTTCATCAGCCATCACATGATCATCATCTTTCAACTCCCTGATCATATTTACCATTTACCTCAGATGTGTTTTCATTGAATTGATTCAAGACATTTCTTATATGACTCAAATTTGATCATTAATGAACACAACCTTGCAGTGGAACATGTACCAAACCTATTCCTCAAAGCATTCCAAAGATCCGTAGACCTTTGGTGATCCTTAAACTCCCTTAGGATGTCATCATTCAAGGTTTACAACAATGTAATGTGAGCAATGGAGTTCTTTTTCTTCCAATTTTCATATGCTTCACGCTCACGCCTATGTTGAGCATTGTCGCCTTCCTCAGGCTCATTCATGACATTGTTAATGGCCTCAAACACCCCTTTCTCCTCTAGACCATACTGGACTTTAACGCTCCAGGTTTCATAGTTGTTACCATTGAGTTTCAACCATTTGTTAAGCTCAGCATCACTATTTTTTGAAGCAGTAGTCATTCTTTAACAAAATAAAACAAAAACTCATGAGGATCATATAAAAATAAAAAATTATGCAAGGCACCATGTTTAACATACATATATATTATGACACTAAACATCAATCAATTAAGTTAATAAACATATATATTAATCATGGAGTTAAGAGTTTACTATGTTCCCAATCATCATCCAAAAATTAAAATAATATAAAAATTAACCTATTCAAGTATCTAACTAAGCGTCATAATCATGTTTAAGACAATATAATTATCTACCATGATTTTATAATTCCATATAGATCATAAGTTAACAAATAACTTATATTAGCATGCAAATAAAATTAATGTCAAACTAATATTTATTACATGCTATAAACATTTACATAAAATTTAGGCAGAATACATAAAATGACACCTGAACTTATATTCAAATCCCTGTTACAAACCTATTGACCGTGAGAATAATTTCAAACACTCAACTTTTCAAAAGTGTATCTAGTACACACATCTTTGCCTACATGGCACACACGTATTTTTATTATAAGGCCCCATGAAATCCCTACTCGAAAACCCGGATCCCGTGGTGCCAAGTTCGGAGCATGTGTTAGCAATTCATAATGCATTACAAAGTCTAAAATAAGTTTCCAGAAAATACAAAAAATATGGTCTAGAATACAGCCGGAAACCAGGTATGCGAATCGCATATTTGCCGAAGAGCTAGTCAGAATGTTGGTTAAAATTAAAGTCAATATATGCGGTCGAAAATGCGGTCACATAGTCGAAATGTAGACCGCATAGTCGTCGTATAGTTTCCTTTGAATTTTATGAGGGTCAGTTCTGTGGTGCACTTTCTAGAGTGAGAGATAGGGTGAGCATTTCTAGAGTGAGAGAGAGGGCTTTTAGAGAGGTAAATTCTCCCCATAAAATTACTCCATAATATATGGCAATATCCTTGAAGAAAATCCAGTGAAGAACCCTAGACCTTCGTCTCAAGAGGTAAGACTTCATCACCCCAACTCTTATCTTTATTCTCAGATATAAGGGCTCACTAGTGAGGTGATTCATGAGTATAACAATGGATTACTTACATGCATATTTAACCTTAGAGTATTGGGAGGTAGTGAATTAAAGAGGGGTACAAAATGATATAAATTTCTCTCAAAAAGGGGGCCTAAGATCACATTGCACCTCTAGTGTTTGTCAATATGCTTGAACCAAGCTAGAGTCTCAAACTCATCTCTAATTCTCAATTTAGTTTGTAATTCTTACTCAATTGATTAAAGTGCTAAAAGTTCCAGAAGTTTGTAAAAGAGTAAGGAAAGGTTTACTGAGGTATGTATGGCTAAAATCCCCTTTTTATTAGAAATTGAGCACCGTTGGCATTTACGAATGTATGGTAATAATTGAATTGGTTAATGTATTGACTGTTATTATGCATTAATTGATTTGCAATTATCTATACATGTATGTGAAAGATGTGCCTCAATTTGAATAATGTACCATTCCTTATAATTAGAGAAGAATGAAAAAGTACAATTATTTGTTGAAATACTTGGGCTATAAGCCAACATCGAAATAAAGAATTATTCATGCTAGATATATGCTCACTTACCTGTAATTGTAACTTGAATTATTTTGGTATATGTGTCTATGATCACAACTTGTATAATAAATATTGAAAAAGGGAAAAACAATGTGATAATGATGGCCATGAGTGCCAACAAATTGATATGATATGTGCGAAATAAAGATTCAAAAGTGTTGACTAATGAGAAAGGAGTAATGCCTAAGCAAGATAACCTAGCAGATCGGGTCGTGATCGGATACCATGCCGCACATATGGTGGTAATATGCTGATATCGAATTCTGAATAAGGGAAATGAAATACTGATTGAGAGTTATACCTCTAAAGAGGTGACCTAGCCGGTCGTGTCGTGATCAGATTCCGCTCAAGATGGTGGTGGTATTGAGAGCGGTGGTGAACATGTGACAGAAATGCCCTAAATTGTGTTTTGGAAATTGTATGAATGATCATATGAATTATATCCTTGATTTACCATGTTATTTACTTGTACCTGTTTGATAGTTCTTACTAATAAAATGGTGTTTAGTTATACATACTAGTACTATTCCATGGCACTAGCGTCCCTTTTGTCGTGGGCGTTACATTTTTAAATGAATGTAGGTGGCTCCATAGCAGATAGTGCCGATCGTGTGTGGCAGAGAATTATTCTAATCGAAGTCTTGGTGAGACCCTTTTTCTTTCAAGGGGTTATATTGTGCATCTTTTGTTATTACAGCTTTCCACATTTGAGGTATAGCCGGGGCCTTGTCGCCGGCATAGTTATGCTTATCTGTTGTAATCCTAAACTTGTGATTTCCATAAATTGTAACTCTAATAGAATCCTTGAAGCTAGCTTATGTATGGTAAATCTTTGTAATATTAAATAAACCAATGATGTAGTATGCACCATGTATCCTCGTCTAAATTAATGAAAAGCTTGGGTTCCATATTCATATTAAGTTGGGTAGAAAGTGTTTGGTAAGGCTTTGCTCAGTCGAGTTCACTTGATTTGAGCGCCGGTCGCGCCTCCCGAGGTTGGGGCGTGACATTTATACACAAACAAGGTGAGGGAACTAAAACGTTTTGTATCTGAAGCCTCATAAAAATGCGATATATCCAACTTTTCCCTTTTTTTTATTTTGTATTCATCTCCTTCATTTTTGTTCCTCCAGTAATGCTCACAGAACCTCTTTCCATTTTATTTTTTTGTTATTTTCCAAACATTTATTTTCAACTAGTAGATAGAGCATATTTGGATTATCAAGAGATTGGTGTGAATGGTGGCTCAAAAAGTGCGATTTCAATTAGACCCTGAAATTTTCGATTAAAATAGTGCAATTATTAGCCTGAAAAATCACAGTACTAAAATTGTATATGTGAAATTGTTTTTTTTACTAAAATTGATATTTGGATACTGAATTAGTTGTTTATTGGAAGCTCCATTTCAAGTTGGAACTCATTTGGCGATGAGTTGAGAGTTAGATTGAAACTTTTTGAAGAATATCAAAGAACAATATTTTGAATTTAAGTGTTTGATCTTAGACTTGAAAAAGTCTAAGCTTGATTTTAAAAATTTTGGTAGCTGAGATTAAGGTAAAGGTGGGCGCATCCATGGTGGTTGGTCTTGGGAAGAAGATGAGTTCATTTTCTTTTTCTTTTTCTTTTGCTTGGGTTCATTTACTTTTTATTTTTTTAAAACATTGCTGGAGGCCTTGTTTTAATTTTTAACTTAATAACATATGTCAAGACAATATTGGTGCGTGACATACACCTATTTAAAAGAAGTGGTCAAATATTAAAGTGGTGAGTAATAGATATATTTTGAAAGGTTGAGTGTTTGAAAATATTTTCGCGGTCAACAGGTGTGTAACATGGATTTGTGGTACAAGTTCAAGTGTCTATGTTTTACTCTAATGTTAAACTAATTAACATGTCATACATGTTATACAAATTAATAACTAATATTAATGTAAGTCACAACCCAAATGTTTCTCCATAAGATGTCGTGAGGCATGGTAAGCGTGTCCTTCTAACATATGCTGAACAACAATGGGGAGGGGAAGACCCACGCAATTGGCGACGACGATTTTGATAGGAAACATCATGGAAGATGGTAATTCACAAAGTGCAAAGAAGCGAATTGTTGCAGTGGTAAATACAAAGATAAAACCAATAGAACAGTGGTGCCATTAACAACCATGAAGACAGCTCTGGAAACAATCCATGCAACATGTCCTGTAGTGCTAAATGAGAACGAGAAGGTCAATTGTGCTGCTAATATACAAATCGAAGGATCTAACCAAGGGATAAATGACATGCAAGCTAATAACAAATGAAATCTAGTAGAGGAAATCATGAGGAATTCGAAAGATACTGGAAATTATCAAAGGAAAAATGAGAGTATATCACAAGCCGATGACAACAAAAATGAAGCTCCAGTCGAAACTAAAATGACGAATAAGAGGAATTGGACAAATCTATTTTCTGGGAATAAATTGGCGTCAAAAGGTATGAATCTAAATTTCATTGCACCGATTATAAGAAAATGGAGAAGTAGTTGCGGAATTGTATAAGGATGAAATAGAAGAAGAGACAAAAAATGGAAGCAAGCTTTAATTGTCTATGTAGTTGGAATTACACCATCAACTGGAACCATGGAGCGATTCATCGCGGCGGAATGAAACTTTACTGCTAAACCTAAGATCTATTACCATAATGAGGGATATTTCATTGTAAGGTTCAATTCAATGGTGGATAGGGATACAGTATTATACTCTGTCCCATATATGTTAGGTACTAAGCCGATGATCGTGAAGGCTTGGTCGGAGAATTTTGATTTCAGCAAGGAGATCCTGCAAACAATCCTAGTGTGGTGAGATTTCCAAACCTACCTTTGAATTACTGGGGAGCTAGATCTCTAAGCAGAATTAGTAGTGGTCTAGAGATCCCATCCCATTGTGCGCTGATGCATGCTCTACTCACTTGGATCGAATTACCTATGCTCGAGTTTTGATTGAAATAGATATAACAAGAGAACTCCCAAAATTCATTAGAGTAACAGATCCAAATGGAAGAGGGTTTAGTCAAAGTGTAGCCTACAATTGGATGCCAGAATTCTATCAAAGTTATAGACAAATCGGGCATAGTTGTGGGAAGGATGAACAACAAATGCAAAAGACTAAGGTAAAGCAGCAAAAGCAGAGACAAGAGTGGATTCCAAAATAAAGGATCAATTACAAGATAGACCAATCAATATCTATTAAGAACAATCAACAGGCAATGGGGACAACCTGTACAAAGGAGGACTAAAATGCAAAGGTTGATTGTGAAAAAGGTGAGCAGAATTGGACAAAGGCTACATGGAAGTCTATAGCTAGAAACAAGGAGAAAATGGAAGAGAATGCAATTAATACCCTTAGTGGTTTTAATATACTAGCAGAATTAGGATTACAACTTTTACAGCTAAGCCAATTGGGAGAGGGTTCGAGTAGACAGAGGAGACAGGAGGAGGTAGAAGGGGGTTCACATGCCATATTCATTCCAGAATAAAAATGATAACATGGAATATTAGTGGTCTGAATAAGACTCCAAGACAGAAGGAGATGAAGAAGTTTATATGAATCAATAAGGCTAGTATGATGGCACTACTAGAACATAAAGTGAAGGAGCAAAAAGCTAGTCAAATAATAAGGAGGATCACTTCCGATTGGGAGTGGGTTGCCAACTATAAGCGTAGTAGTAATGGGAGAATTTGGTTGATATGGGATGGTAGGGAAGTAGAATGTATAGTGCTAGAGAATATGGACCAACGCATTCATGCTGCAATCCTATTCATGAGGTTTTGAATTTTTAGCAATCTATGGACTGCATGCTGTGGAAGATAGGAGAAAACTGTGGGGGGATTTACTGCAAGTTAATAGAAAAATACAAGTGGTATAGCTGATCATGGATGACTTCAATGCTATAAGGAATAGGGAGGATAGGCCAGTTGGGAATCCTATCGAAGATATGGAAGTGAATGATTTTAATAACTTTGTGGAGGATGGTGCATTAGCTGATTTGAGGACTAATGGAAGAAGTTTCACATGGACTAATGGTCACACATATAGCAGGATTGATAGGGCACTAGTTAATAATGAATGGATGCTCAAAATGCCTCATCTTGAGGTATGGGTAATGGATCTAGGATTTTTTGATCAATCACCTCTGAGTATCAATTTTGAAAACAATGAAGACTCAAGGCCTAAACCTTTCAAGTTCCCGAACCACCTTACTGATCATAAGGAGTTTCTGCAGATAGTAAGCAAAGCCTGGGAAGGGAGGAGTTCATATAACAGAATAAGAGATGTATGGGAAAGATCGAAGATGGTGAAGCAAGCTATGAAGAAACAGAATGCATATGAATATAATGTGGTATGAGAAAAGATCACAGAATGCAGGGAGAAGTATGCATCATACAAGAACAAATGAGGAGCCCTGGACAACCAAAAAACATGATATTAGCAGAAACAAAACTGAAATTAGAGTGGGATAAATGGCTAAGGGTGGAGGACTTCATACTAAAATAGAAATCAAGAGTACAATGGTTAAAACTAGGAGATGGCACAATGCCTACTTCTATGCTAGTATGAAAAACATGAGTTCTCAATACAAAATTCAGAACCTAACAAGAAGCAATGGAACAGTGACACAGACAAAAGAGGAGGTAGAAGAGGAGATACTAGTATTTTATAAACAATTATTAGGATCAATACATAGGAAACTACCTGCTATCAATCCAGCAATAACGAGAGAAGGACCAGTGATCAACAGCCAGTAGAATAAACAATTGATAGAAGATATATCAAAGGAGGAAATATACAAAGCATTGCTGGGGATAAGTGATAACAAAGCACCAGGAAGTGATGTTTTTAATGCACTATTTTTCAAAAGAGCTTGGCCAGTAGTTGGAGAAGATAACTAAAGCAGTGATGTAGTTTTCTCTGAAGGAAAAATGTATCATCTAATCAACTGCACCATAGTAACCTTAATTCCTAAACTACCAAAACCAAATAGAGTCTCAGATTTCAGGCCAATATCATGCTGCACCATACTATATAAGATTATATCAAAGGTCCTAACAAACATGCTACAAGGCATAATGAATGATATTGTGAGTGAAAGTCAAGGAGCCCTTATACTAGGGATACTGATTAACAACAACACAATTATGAGTCATGAGCTTGTTAAAGGCTATGTCAGGAAGGTTATCTCTCCTTGATGCATGTTAAAAGTAGATATGAATAAAGCTTATGATTCTATAGAATGGGACTACATGGAACAAGGGCTAAGGAAATACAAATGCCTAGGAAGTTTGTGAATTGGATTATGGTAAGTATGAGAAGTGTGTCATACTCCATAGTTATAAATGACCAACACACAGTACCTTTCAAAGTAAAAAAAGGATTGAGACAAGGTGATCCATTATCCCCCTATCTATTTGTTTTGGCTATGAAATATCTGACAAGACTACTGAAGAACTTAAAGAGGAATCCAGATTTTAGGTTTCACCCAAAATGTGCTAAATTGAACACAGTACAGCTAAGCTTTGCTGATGATCTTCTGCTTTTCTGTCGAGGTGACTATATATCCGTGAAACTGTTATTCCAATGTTTTCAAGAATTCTCACTAGCCTCAAGTCTGGTTGCTAGAATAGGGAAAAGTTCTATCTACTTTAGAGGAGTTAGAGATGACATTCAACAAGAGATACTAACACTGATGGGCTTCTCAAAGGGTACTCTCCCAGTGAGATACCTAGGGGTACTTTTGAGAAATAAAAGGATGACATTACTACAATATCAACCGCTACTTGAGAAGATGGTAGGGAGAATCCGGTCCTGGACTACTAAGTTCCTAACATATGTAGGAAGAGTTCAGGTTATTAAAAGAATCCTATTCTCCATTCAAGTGTATTGGTCTCGAATCTTCTTATTGACAAAAAAACTCATCCTGCTGATTGAAAGCATTTGCAGAAAGTTCTTATGGACAGGAAATGTGCAGAATACAAGGAAAGCACTTATAGCTTGGGAAAAACTGCATTGTCCAAGGGTAGCAGGTGTCTTGAACTTGCTGGATATAGGCACATGGAACAAAGCTGCAATGTGCAAGCTCTTATGGAACTTATGCAAGAAAAAAGACAAACTATGGGTGCAATGGGTCCATACATACTATAAGAAACACAATCCTGGCTTTCTGGTTAATTCGAAAAATATTTAAAGCCAAGAAGTATTTTGCAGAAGCTGGTTACATAAAGGATGATGTGATGAAAATGAACAACTTCAGTATCAAAGATGTGTACTTGAAGAATAGAGGAGAATTTAGTAAATGTGTCATGGAGAACGATTATTTGGAACAATGTAGGATTACTAAAATGGATGTTCACACGCTACTTGGCTGCTCACAGAAGATTACTAAAAAAGGATAGACTGAAAAAATGGGGTTCTATAGAAGATGATTCTTGTCCATTATGTAATGCAGAAGTTGAAACCTTGAATTACCTATTCTTTGTATGCCCATTCTCAAAAGAATATGGGCTGCTATGTTAGGATGGATGCAGATTGATAGAGCAGTTATGGAGTGGCATCATGAACTACAATGGGCAGAACAACATTGTCGAGGTAGAAGTGCAAGTGCTGAAATTTATAGAATGGTGCTGGTTGGTAGTATATACTACATTTGGCAAGCAAGAAATGCTAGAGTCTTTCAAGGAACATTGAAGACTGCTGAAATGATTACTAGAATCTTAACACAAGATATACATTGTAGAGAAGATGTAAAGAAATGTCTGAAAGCAAAACTGCTTGAATTGAATTTCTATCCTACTATTTAGGAAATGTAAATAGAAAGCAGGGATACTGGAGAAAAGGAAGAAGTAGCTTAGTCTGGGACTTATGTCTAGAACAAGCTATAAAAAAAATAGTGTAAATATATTACTTGGTAATAAATAAGCCTAACAAATATGTTGAATAATTGAAATAATAATTTAAATAGCAAACATCAACATCTATATAAATGAAAGCCGCCGGTAACATGTAGAAATCCCAAAACCCGGTAAAATATAAGTCACAAGTTCTAGATACAGTGAGGAACGCTTATATACATTACTGTCTATAAAGATATAAAGAAATAAGAAAAGAACATGATATAAGAGGACTCCGAGGCCTGTGAACGCGAGCATGTATAACTTGAAGTCTCCAAGTAGTATCAAAACACTCTAGCATCGAGGCTGATAGGATGTACCTGGGTTTGTACAAAAAAATTGGGTGCATCCATTTTCATGGTTTGCTTTCTTAGTTCATAGGCAGTGAGGTTTCCAATTAGTTATCCAGCTTGAGGATAACAATGTTCATTAATTCCTAAATAGCAGTTATTTTGCTTTCCCAATTCATTGGTAAGGCTCTTGTCAAGATTTTCTCAATCTTGTCTTCTTCAATGATAATTCTTCCAAGAGATTTAAGTTCATTTGTTAGTGTTGTGAACCTTGTGTACATCTCCTGGATAGATTCTCCTTCTTTCATAGTGAAATTCTCATATTAAGAATATAGTAGTGTTCCTCTTGATCTTTTTACTTGAGGATTTCCTTCATGAGCCACTTGTAAGGTGTCCCATATTTCCTTGGCAGTGATGCAGCTTTGAATCCTTCTGTGCTCATCTGGATCCGGTCCACACACAAGCCATTTCTTGGCATAACATTCTTCTCATATTTCTTCAAGTCTTCAACACTGAAGTTAGCCCTTGTCTTTGGCACATCGACTCCTCCAGCTTTCTTCTTTGTAGTTACCATGGGACCATCAGTGACTATGTCCCAAAGCTCATACTCTTCTCCTACGATATAATCTATCATCTTGTTCTTCCACCAAGAATAGTACTAACAATTAAAGAGTGGAGGCCTAGTAGTGGACTGCCCTTCCTAGTTTCTAGGTGATGCACTCATCTTGATCTTTTCCTATGGTCTTAGCCTCTACAAAGATAACCTTCTCTGATACCAATTGATGTTTTAAATGTCAATACCACACAATAGGAGGTGATTTGTGTGGTACACAATTTTTGCTTGACTGAACTATAGAAGGACCTGGTTCTTCTAGGTGTTCCAACTACTACTATTTGCGGAATAATAAATACAGAAAATAAACAACATAGGAGATTTTTACGGGGAAAATACCTGGCTCAAAATGTAAAAAAACCATGACCTACTTGTCAGTATGATTTTCCCAAACTTTCAATAAAATCACTGAGCAAAAACAGCATTTACAAAATTCTTTGTAAACCTAAGGATTAACTCTAATTCCATTGTGACACACAGCCTCAACTGTTCTGACAACTTCAAGTTAGCTATAACTTTAACACCCTAGTCACATAATACAATTGCTTCCATGAAAGCTGAAAGGTACAATGTTAAATCACCTACTACAATTGAACTAGAATAAAAGATACTCACAAAGAAACTCTATATGGATCTGGTTCTTCAATCTGATTCATGTAACTTCAGGTTTCCACACTTGAATCACAAACGAACTGCTTGAAAAAGACTTGTTATTTTGCTCCCAATTCACTTTTAACTTCTGCGTTTTTGCACCACACTCTAATATGAGAACATCATGTGATTTATAGAGTTAGTAGATGAAGAAATAACTAGATTTCTGATGCAACTCTTCCTTGGTGTAAGAGTTCTAGTTGATTTCAACTTCTAACTTCTTTCCTATCTTGCATAGTATTCTCTTTGATTAAGGTATCCTTCTCCTTATATTTATGCAACCTTTTTTATCAGGAGATATTAAATACACCAATTTATGCTTAACTCCTTCACGTGCAACCCACATGGTCGAATCTGCCCATTTTTTTGTACTTGAGGAATGGACTTGGTTCATCTTGAGTTCCTTTGTCAGTCTTCAAACCTTACCTTAACTTGGGCCAACAACCCAGTTCATTCAGCTCTTCCAGCCGCCAGTAGTATTCCAGCTCCTCCTAGACCTCGAAACCCTTATTTTGAACCTTCAGTATCTATTGTGCCTCATACACGGGGTGCTTTCAATGGTCAATCCAATAGACTTAGCTCAAGCTAATGACAGCCACCTCATCCTCCTAGAGCTTGTTTTAAGTGTGGCGACACATGCCATATGGTGAGGGATTGCCCTAGACTTATGAGGGGTGCACATCCACAAACTTCACATCCACAGCTTGCTCCACAGGGTTCCCGGTCTATGATTACAGCACCAGCTGCACCCCACCTGCTCAGATAGCTAGAGGTGGAGGTTGGGGGTAGAGGTTGCCCTAGAGGGGGGGGGGGCTATGCCAGATACTATGCACTTCCTGATCGTCAGAGGTTGTTGCTTCCGATTCTGTCATTACAGGTAATGTTCGGGTCTTTCATAGATATGCAGATATTCTATTCGATCTAGGCTCCACTTATTCTTATGTGTCCTCTTTATTTGCCCCATGTTTGGGCATACCTCAGGATTCTTTGAGTTCCCCTATTTATTTGTCTACTCTTGTGGGAAATTCTCTTGTTGTGGACTGCATTTATTGATCGTGTTTGGTTGCTCTTAGTGGTTTTGAGACCAGAGCCAATTTATTATTGCTTAGCATGGTAGATTTTGATGTTATCTTGAGAATGAACTAGTTGTCACCCCATTATGCTATTCTTGATTGTTACGCCAATACCCTAATGATAGCTATGCTAGCTTTACCATAATTATAGTGGAGGGGTACTTTATATTACACTCCGGTAGAGTTAATTCATTTCTTAAAGCTCACCGAATGGTTGAGAAGGGTGTGACGCATATATAGCTTATGTGAGTGATGTCAGTATTGATACCCTTACAATTGATTCAGTCCCAGTAATGAGGGATTTCCATGATGTGTTTCCAATTGATCTTCGGACATGTCGCTCGACAGAGATACTGATTTTGGCATTGATTTATCTTCACGTAGTCAGCCTATCTTTATTCCTCTTTATCATATGGCCCCTCCAAAGTTTAAGGAGCAGTTACCAAAATTGCTGAATAAGGGCATTATTCATCCCCGTGTGTCTCCTTAGGGTGCCCATGTCTTGTTTTGGAGAAACAAGATAGTTCTATACATATGTGCATTGATTATCGTCAGTTGAACAAAGTTATAGTGAAGAAAGGATATCTTTTACCTCGTATAGATGACCTATTTGATCAGTTAATGGGTGTTTGAATGTTTTCCAAGATTGATTTGTGTTCAGCTATCATCAGTTGAAGATCCGGGAACCAGATATCCCCAAGACTACTTTCAAGACTCGATATGGTCATTACGCCTTCCTTGTTATGTCATTTGGGCTGACAGATGCCCCAACAACATTTATGCAATTTGATACACATGTATTTCAGCCATATCTTGACTCGTTCGTCATTGTCATTATTGATGACATTCTGGTGTACTCCCAGAGTCGGGAAGACATGAGCAGCACTTGAGGACAGTCTTCCGACCATGAGAGAAAAGAAATTATATGGAAAGTTTAGAAAAAGTGAGTTCTAGTTGGATTCAATGGCATTTTTGGGTCACGTAGTATTGAGTGAGGGGATCAAGGTGGATCCGAAGAAGGTGGAGGTAGTGTAGAGTTTGCCCAAACCATCCTCAGCTACAGAGGTCCGAAGTTTTCTTGGTTTGGCGAGTTATTACTGTCAATTATTTGAGGAATTATCATATATTGAAGCACCTATGACCAGGCTGATCCGGAAGGGTGCTCTATTCAGGTGGACGAAAAAGTTTAATTAAAGAATTTAGAATCTCAAGACAGCTTTGAGAACAACCCAGTATTGATATTTCCTACCAGTTCAAGGACTTATACAGTCTATTGTGATGCGTCGTGAGTTGGCCTTGGCGTAGTGTTGATGCAAGATAATAGGGCGATTGCCTTCGCGTCCAGATAGTTGAAGGTACATAAAAAGAAACGACCTTGAGTTAGCTGAAATTTTTCATGCCTTGAAGAATTAGAGGCACTATTTTGTACGGTGTCCCTTGTGAGATCTATACTGATCACCGGAGTATACAGGATCTGTTCAAGCAAAAGGATCTTAATTTGCATCAAAGGAGGTCATTAGAGCTGCACAAGGATTATTATATCACTATTTTGTACCACTCGAGGAAGGCCAATGTGGTGGCCGATGCTTTGAGTTGTTGGGAAGATAGTTTGGGCAGTTTGGCTTATCTACCTAAAGCAGAGAGGCCAATGGCGTTAAATGTTCAGGCCTTAACCATCCAATTTTCAATATTGGATATTTCTGAGCCTAATCGAGTATTGGCTTGTGTGGTCTCTCGATCTTCTCTTTATGATTGTATAAGAGAGCATGATGACCCACATCTGCTTGTCCTTAAGGGCATGGTTCAGCATGGGCTAAGGAGGTTACTATTGGATGGTGCTTTGAGGATGCAACGTAGGCTATGTGTGCCTCATGTAGATGTTTTGCGTAAGTTAATTCTTCAATAGGCTCACACCTTATGGTACTCTATTCATCCGGGTGCCGCAAAAATGAATAAGGACATGAGACAACATTATTGGTGGCCTAGAATGAAGAAGGACATAGTGGAGTATGTTGCTCGGTGTTTAAATTACCAGTAGGTGAAGTATAAACATCAGGGACCAGGTGGTCACTTCAAAAGTTAGATATTCCGGAGTGGAAATAGGAGCGGATCACTATGCACTTTGTTGGTGGACTCCCACGGACTCAGTGGAAGTTTGATGTTGTTTGGGTTATTATTGATAGGCGGACCAAGCAGGATCATTTCCTTCCTGTGGTGACAACCTATTCCTTCGAGCAGCTAGCTCGAGTTTATATCCATGAGATTGTCATACTTCATGGCATGCCATTATATATCATCTCTAATCGGGACACATAGTTTACATCATGGCTTTAGAGAGTCGTACAACTTGAGTTGGGTACTCGGGTGGAGTTGAGTGCAGTATTTCACACCACAAACGGACGGATAGTCTGATAGCACCATTCAGATTCTTGAGGATATACTCCGTCATGTGTAATGGAGCTTAGAGGTTCTTTAGATCAGTTTTTGCCACTTGCAAAGTTTTCCTACAGAAACATTTATCAGTCTACCATTCAGATGACACCGAATGTGGCTCTGTATGGTAAGCGGTGTCAGTCTCCAGTAGGTTGGTTTGAGCTGGGCGAGGCTAGGTTATTAGGAACAGACTTTGTTCAGGATGCTTTCGAGAAGGTTAAGGCGATTCAGGATAGACTTTGCACAAACCAATCTAGAATAAAGAGTTATGCAGACCAGAAGGTTCGCGATGTTTCATTTATGGTTGGAGAGTGTGTCTTGCGTCAACTTTTGCCTATGAAGGTCATTATGATATTTGAAAAGAGGGTCAAGTTGAGCCCAAGGTTTATTGGTCCCTTTGAGGTGTTGCGGCGTGGTGGGAGGTTGCTTATGAGCTTGCCTTACCTCCCAGCCTAGAAGGAGTTCTTCTGGTATTTTAAGTTTTGATGCACCGGAGGTATCACGGTGATCCGTCTCACGTGTTGTATTTCAGTGCACTCCAGTTGGACAAGGATCTATCTTACATTGAGGATCCAGTGGTTGTATTGGACAGGCAGGTTCGAAAGTTGAGGTCAAGGAGTGTTGCATCAGTAAAGGTTCAATGGCGGGGTCAGCCGATCGAGGAGGCGACTTGGGAGTTCGAGCAAGATATATATAGTCGTTATCCTCATCTTTTCACCATTTTAAGTATATCTCTATGCTCTTTCAAGGATGAACAATGTTTTAAGAGAGGGAGGATGTAACGACCTGGCCGGTCCTTTTGAGAATTAATGCCCCGATCCTCGATTAACTGCTTCCCTGTTATCTATTTCAACAATTATGATTTGCCAAAATGATACATTTTGAGTTTCAGACTGTTTTGGGACACTTAGTCCCTAAATGAGAGCTTAAGTCTTAGAATCTGGACCATAGTCGGAATAGTGTGAAGACGGCTCCAGAATGGGTTTTCTTATCCATTAGCTCCATTGGGTGATTTTGGGCTTAGGGCCGTGTTCAGATTGTGTTTTAGAGGTCCATAGCTCATTTAGGCTCGAAATGGTTAAAGTTGAATTTTTAGAGTTTCGGATCGGTAGTGGAATTTTTGATATCGGGGTCGGAATCTGATTCTAGAAGTTGTAGTAGGTCCGTACTGTTGAATATGACTTGTGTGAAAATTTTGGGGTCAATTGAACGTGGTTTAGTTACTTTTGGCATCGGTTGTCAAATTTGGAAGTTCTAAGTTCTTTAAGTTTGAATTTGAGGGTGATTCGTGATTTTTGCTTATTTGATGTGATTTGAGGGATTGACTAAGTTCCTATAGTGTTTTAGGATTAGTTGGTATGTTTGGTTGAGGTCCCCGGGGCCTCGGGTGAGTTTCGTTTGCTAAACAGATTGGTTTGAGACTCATGCAAATTGCTGAAGTTGCTGCACCTGTTGTCATCACACCTGCACATTTTGGACTGCAAGTGCAGAGCCACAGAATCAGCTATCGCAGAAGCGGAATTTGGCTTTCCTAAATGGGACCATAGAATCGGCCAATGTCCCGGAGAAGCTGACTGGCGGGAGCATAGAAAAGGTGCAGATGCGGCCCTTGACCGCAGAGCAATTCTTGAGAACTTAAGTTATGTCCGCACCTGACTTGGTTTTCCCGCAGGTGCGGGACTGCAAATGCGGTGGACCTCTCGTAGAAGTGCAAATCACTGGGCAAAAAAGGGGATTTTCTTGGATTTGAATTTCATATCATAAATTTCGAATTGGACCTCAGTGGAAGGCAATTTTTTGAGAGTTTTTCAGAGGAAATCATTGGATTTGGTCCACTCGAAATTGGATACTCGTGGCAAGAGCGTGATTTTGGATTGAATTGAGTTTGGTTTGAGGTAAGTGGCTTTCCTAACCTTATGGTAGGAACTCCCCTTAGGATTTGGTATTGTTTATATATGAGCGTCGTAAACAGTACGTGACCAGTACGTACAAGGGCTATTTGTTGAAAAAATCCATTTTCATTAAGAAAATATTAGTTTTCCATTAATTGAGCAACACTAGTATATGTAATATCATGTTTTTCTTATGAAAGCATGCCTACATGTCTTAACTGTCTTAATTGCCTATCTGAACTATGTGCATCATGTTCAGTGAAAACTTTCCTATCTTCTTTGATATGAACTTAGTCTAAACTGTAGAATTCCTTGTTGGAGCTGTTGTTTATGTTGATTGAGTTGTATATTTACTTTGGAACTACAGAACGATATTCCAGGAGATCCTCCTGTACGTTTATGTTTGGGACTAACAGACGTTTTCTCGGGAGATCTCCCTATACTGTATATTTACTTTGGGACTACGAAATGGTATTTCGGGAGATTCCACTACCCATATACGTTTGGGACTATGGGGCAGTATCCCGGATATCCCTTGCACATTTAAGTTTTGAACTACGAGATGATGTCCCGAAAGATCCCCTATTGTTATCTCTATGTACTGAGTTGTTCTTTTTTTCTGATTTCATTCTCGTTAAAATTTTAGTATTTATCTTTACTGCAATATTTCATTCTGAATTATTTTGTTATATATACCAGTAGTGTCACGACCCAAAATCCACTAAGGTTCGTAATGGCGCCAGACACCGCTGTCAGGAAAGACAACCAAAATATGTAATTAAATTCTCATTTAAACAATTTTGATAACTCCGATTTTTCTTCAATTTTTACTAACAAAAGATACTCAGTTCAATTTAATTATGCTTGTCAAGAAGTCAATACAAAATACTTTGTAACTATCTCAGAACCCGGTATCACAAGTATATGAGAAATACCTAAGAAATAATTTAATACAACAACCGTTCGGAATACAATATTGGACAGAACATAAATACAGTAATCTAAAAGAGACTTGTTGACTGCGTATCATCTCAGGAATTGCAGCTCACCTAAGCCTTTGTATCAACCATGCTGCTACGCTCATTAGGCCACTAGAGATGCTTGTGCTTGTGCAACAAAAATGCACAAAAGTGTAGTATGAGTATGAAAACAACGTGTACCCAATGAGTATTCCATCTAATCTCGAAGAAGTAGAGACAAGAGGTCGACTTCGATACTTACTAGTGGTCTAATAACGTCATCTCAATAACATAGTGAATGGGGAGATTTTTATAAACCTGATATTAATTCAATGCAACGAAGCAAGTAGACAATTCTTTCTTTATAGGGAATTTTCAAATTTCCTTTTCATCATTAATGCATATATTCTTACGCCGGGAAGAGGCAAATACACTTCAATAAATTCCAAGGCAAGCAATATAAGCATGCACAAATAATGCCGAGGACGTACGGCCTGATCCAACAATATTTAAAGTGTGCACTTTCGAGGCTCGAATGGCGCGAAACATAGATGCATCTAATACCCCGCTTGCAAATCTTACATGCGATGTGGTCAAATATAAATAAAATCACAATGCTCGCGAATCATTCATGCGACGCACGTACACAAAGAAGTACATGGTCAAACAGCCAATTAAGTATTTATCAAGGAACATTTATCCAAATAAAAGCCATTTCTATTTTAACTAGATAAGGAAATGAAGTTAAATACGTTTAGAAATTCATTTACCAATTCGATAGGGTTTAAGCAATTCAATTGTCAATAAGATTATAGATATTCCATGTATAGCATGCTTTTTGGTTCTAGACTACCTGGACTTACCACATATTAGCAATTACGCACGGACTCTCGTCATCTCGTGCGTACGTAGCCCCCACAAATAGGAGCACATAACCAGTTATTTTACCTGTGGGGACAATTTCCTCTTACAAGGTTAGAAAGGAAACTCACCTCGCTCTGAAGATCTATAACCGGCCTTCCGAGCCCTCTTGAAGACTCGAATTGATGCACAACACTCTAAAACTAGTCAATAATTACGCAAATACATTAATATATATATTCAATTACTCATTACAATCAAATTTAGCAATTCCTAACCCCGATCAAAAAGTTAACAAAATTTCCCTCGGGCCCACATGCTCAGATTCCGAAATTTTTCAAAGATAAAGTTTGCCCATGAACTCACAAACTCAAATATATGATTTTCTTTTAATTCCATGCCAAAAAATCGTGGTCAAAATCCAAGAATACGAATTTTCTAGTTTTTCCCTCAAACCCCAAGTTTCCACCCATTTACATGCTAAAATCCATACATAATCGATATATTTAACTCAAGATAGGTGGAGTTAGCTTACCTTGCTGATGATGACGAAAAACCCCGCTTCATGCTCTCCAAATTCGTCCACACCAAATGAAAAATGGGGGGAAATGACCATCTCCCGAGTTTAAAAGAATACACCGCCTCCAACATTAATGCACCTACGGTCACTTGACTGCTTCTGCAGTTCCGCAGATGCGACCACTTACCCGCTTCTACGGTTTCTCACCAGGATGTCCTTTATTCGCTTCTACATCCTCTCCACCGCAGGTGCAGTTCCCCTTTTGCGATGACCTGACCACACCTGCGGTCCCAGCCTAGTCGTCCATTTTCGCTTATGCGGCCCTTGCATCGCAGGTGCGGTTATACGAGCAACTTTAGCCCTTTCCAAAATTCTATTTTCGATACGTTAACCACTAGGAATCCACCCGAGGCCTCCTGGACCCCTACCAATCACACCTACCAGTCCCAAAATACATTACGGACTTGCTCGAGGCCTCAAATCATATCAAACAACGCTAAAACCACGAATCGACCTCCAACCCAAGCTTTATGAACTTTAGAATACCAAACTTATACTTTTGATGCTTAAACCTATCAAATCATGTCCGATTGACTTCAAATTTTGCATGCAAGTCATATTCCACATTACGAACCTACTCCGACTTTTGGAATTGAATTCCGACCCTGATATCAAAAAGTTCACTTCCGATCAAACTTCTCAAAAACATTCAAATTTCTATCTTTAGCCAAATGACTCCAAAATGACCCACGGACCTCCAAATTCACTTCCGATCGCGCTCTCAACACCAGAATCACCATACAAAGCTACTCCTAGACTCGAAATCCCAAGTGAACATCGATAACACTAAAATGCACTTCCACCCAAACTTATGAAATTTCTTTAAAAATGCTAACTTCCACAATAAGCGCTAAAACGTTGGGGGGTCATCCAAAACCCGATCTGGGAATACACCTAAGTCCAAAATAATCATATGAACCTGGTGGAACCTTTGAATCCTGATTCCAAGTTTTTTATTCAAAAATCCAATCCTAGTTAATTCTTTCAACTCAAATCTTCGAAAATGAGAATTCTCTTTCCAATTCAACTCCAAACTTCTCGAAATTTAAATTCGACCACGCGAACATGTCATAATACCTTAAATGAAGCTGCTCATGGCTTCAAACTATTGAACATCACACTAAAGATCAAAATGATTTACCTAATTATTTATGGAATATAATTGTGAATGAAAGTCTAGAAAAAGCATAAACTTGGCACAAGTGTTGATAATGTCATAAATGGCATTTCAACCTCTCCAGTTCACAGAAGCTCTCTCCAGTTCACTGTTCACTATTCATCGGAATAGTGATTCCGACACTATTTCTGCGGTGGATTACTGTAATTTTGGAGTCACATAATTCTTCTATTCTTGCTAACAATCCTATATTGATGTCTTCAACATATCTGTAACCATTTCTTCTACATCTTAGATCTTACTTTCGGTCTACAGTAACTAAGTCAATTTCATTTGCAGTTTCATTTCCTTTCTGATTGCATGGAAGGAATGATTCTGTAAGTATTCTGATTGAATCTCATGGAAGTTTTGACCTCTCCCCAGCCTTGTGCTGTGGGAGAGGCTTCTAAAATCCAGTCACAAAATAAATCTGGCAATGGACCTAAGAAGTCATACATGTCGATGCTTGCTGGACAGCAAATTGTCGAGATCAAACCAAGTCTGGAGCTTTGTCCAATCTATTTCGATCATGGTCTGCCAACTGTGGAGTTCACAGTGGATGAAGTTAATTCTTTCACAAAGGAGGAAAGCCTTCAACAAGCTGTGATCATCAAATTCTCATATGGAAAGCCAGAACTTCAAGAGTTGAAGAAGATTCTGCCGATCCAACTTGGTGTCATAGGAAGTTGTAACGTCGGACAACTAGAATATCATCACATTCTTGTAAGATTTGATTTGTTTGAAGATTATGCTCAGGTGGTGTCAAGAAAAAATGGCTATGTAATGGCTAAAGGAGAAGATTTCTTCTTTAGGACATTCCCGTGGACAATGGGATTTAATCCGCGAGAGGAAACGTCAAAAGTTGTGGTATGGATCTCTTTTCCTGATCTGCCCCGCAAATCTGTTTGCCAAAAAATCTATACTGTCTATCGCGTCAACAGTAGGAAAGCCTATTGCAGTAGATAAAGCTACTAAAGATCAAACGCAATCAAGTACGGCTAGAGTTAAGGTATTGATCAACCTGCTCGACAAGCATCCAGCAAAAATAAAGATTAAGATAGTAGACACCATAAATGGAAAGGTATCACATTTCAATCAAAGGATAGTGCTTGAGAATGTTCCTGCATACTGCACGACCATCAAGGTCATAATGTTAAATCGTGTCGATGGATTTCAGAAAATGGAACAACAGTTCATACTACTGTTTCAGATGATAGGTGCAGTATGTCTAAATTGGAAGGTGATGCAAGGGACTATTTGAATGCTAACAATGCAGATCGTCGATCTGATATCCATGATGTAGGACAGTCGAAGGCTTTTGGCTCTGCTGTCCAAACTGGTCCAGTTATTCAATCCCAAATGGTCATGGGATGCAAGAGAATGAAAGGCACAATTTAGAAACATTACATACTCCTCTGATTGGAGTAACTGAAAACCAATCTGGAAATTCCACTGTCAAACCTTCAGTTACTACTGCAGTAGCTGACACAGAAAATAGTTGTGAACAGAATTTGATAGAGATTCGCAAGCAAGGAAAAAATATCGAGCAGCAGCTATTTGTTAATACTGATAAAAGACACAACAATTCTTTGGCCGATAAGGCAAATGATGTTTGCACACATGATAATACCGTCGAGCAACATTTAATGATCAAAGTCGACAATAATTGCAAGAGTACTAACGTAGGAGAATCAGTGGCTTTCAATGTAGTTACTACTCCAAAAGATACTCCATCTGAGTCAGTGGATAATGTAACAGTTCTAAGCTACTGTGACACTTCACATATTGCTGAACTACAACATTGTAGTCAATGGACTAATCCACCAGCTATGCTCACTGTAAACATGGCCAATGTGAATGAGGTTAATGTGCTAAAAACTTAACATTTAGCTGCAATTGACCACAATGCAGAAAGGAATGGTTTTACTGGATCTGTTTCTGCAGAAAGGGCAATGCAGTAAATAACACACCACAATTCTTCTTCTGCACAGACTGAGCATTTGTTTGCTCCTGAAGGCCAACTTAGTAGATGCAACAAGCAGATGGTAGGAGGTCAAAAAACTGATTCTGATCCTGCACAAACCATTAATAGTCCAAAAGGGAGCCAGCACAAAGTAAAAATGACAATGCAAAAGAAAATCAACTGAAGAAGATTGACCAGCATTTCAGCACACCGGTCGAACCACTGGATGCATCATTACATCTGGAAAATCATTTGCAAGTCTCAGCTGATCAAGCTAAATCTGTGAACACTAATGTTTAGGCTGAAAAACAATTATCAAGCATTACAAAAGAAGAGGCTGAATCACAGAATGAACCATCCAAAATTTCATGGCAATGTTCAATAGATCGAGCTGAATCATACTTTGAGAAGCATGAAGCAATAAATAAAGGTATCCACAGAACAACAACTCATACAGGTACAGTGGCTGCTGCTGATACTCGACAACATTCAAGTGATACTCGACAACATTCAAGTGAAAATGGACAATGGACAATGGCCAACAAAGCAGTAACTATTGACATTACATCACAGAATACAGACATATTTGCAGCATATAATGCACAAACAAGCCAATCGTGGAATCTATTTGCAACGCCTCATCAAAACAAGTCTGATTTATCAACTCATGTACAGAATCAGAAACCGAGGAAGCTCCCAACGAGAGCTGCAAAACAAAAATAGGTCGCTCGACTCCCTGGTTCATAATACAGTCGAGCAAAATTATACCATGAATTCTGAAGTCTTTTTAACAAAAATTGTGATCGAAGGCAGTAAATTACAATCTGGAGAAAGAAGAGCGATGCTTGGCTTCTTCATTTTTCTAGATTCCCATCACAATAGTTTCCAACCTCTCATGTCATCTTGTTATTCACATCCTAGAGTTTTGATACAACACTCTGTGATGATCATAGTTTTTAGTCCTTGCAGGGCGTGTTTGTAATGAGGTTTTAGATGCCTCAATAGGAGGAATACGTTAAGGTTAGACCGGTGGTGTTTGGATAACAACTCCGGCGATATTGACTCCCTTATCTGTATTTTGCCTATTTGCTGTTGTAATTTTCTTTTCTACTATTAATAAAAAATCTAGCCCTAGGCTCTGCCTAGTGGATTGCCTAAAAACAAAAAGATCAAAATGACCGGTCGGGTCATTATATTCTATCCCATTTAAACATATGTTCATCCTCGAACGTGCTAAGAATTGTGCTAGAGTTGTCCGAAATCACTATTCAACACCTCAAGAACCTACCCGTGCTACCACAACTCAGCTGGGCACCCTAGCTCGATGAATCTGAAGATATCCTTTAGTAAAGAAAATAAGCCTAAGCGACCAATTCCAACATCCGGAATTCTCTTCCAGGACTATTTCCAACATGCGATCGTCATATCAACCACTACATGATGTACCCAAACATGACTGCATAGCTTGGTTGAATTCACACTTGCACCACTTTACCCACAAGAACACAATAACATTCTCTGATCAAATTAGTTGAAATTCCCCCAATATGATGCTCCCATTGCACCTCATGACATACATATCTCTTGCTCTAAATTTTACAATACCGCCACGACGGAAGATATGTGTATAAATTCATAACCAACTGTCGAATGAACAAACCATTGGGGCTATGCTCCTAACAAGAACCATCACCTCATTCTGAACCAAATAATGGTCTTAGCTCCTTAAAACACTTCATATAATCAGATTGCACCTACCCTAAATCCAATAATCGAATCTCACCCAGTACGAACTAATTGGGAAATAAGCCACCACGGACATAATCGAAAATCTCATATGATGCCACAGTGTGCCAATAGGCTACATATTCGAACACGATACAAAAAGAAAATGAACTTTGAAAAGGAAATCCGATTACCCCGCTCGTGAATCATACATGCGACGCGGGCACACAGCTAATATATGTTTTCCTCAGAAGAATAGGAAACAAAACACATGAAATAGATATAGGGAGATGTACTCAACATCGTACTGTTATAGTGCGCACACCAATCAAAACAATATACACATGGCGGTGTGCCACTTGATCCACACATAAAATGCAAACGTAAGGAGATACACATCGAGCCAGATTTCTCATTACAACAAAATATCGTATATCAGTCACAAGCATGCTAAGTGTATTATACTATCCCTTGGGTTACATATGGTGCCATAAGCTACAAAATGTGAGCACAACTGAGGTGCGACATACGATCTAAATCTGAAGAGTCATTCTGCTCATATAACGTCATCTCAATGCAGAACTTCAACACATAAGAAATTCACCAAGCCATCTTACAACTTACACGGCTCAATATATCATTACATGAAATATTTGATGACAAAATATCACCCGGACTACTTTTCCATAAGGAGCGCATTGCTGAAATGAACACATCTGGCTTGATATAGAGCCCATATTCACATTTAAATCCATCCATATGCCTCAAATTGATTCTGATCGCAATGAACTAAGCTAATAACTTTTCAAAGGTACATAGCAACTCCCCTTTCTCATAACACATAAAATCAACCATCATAACCAAAGTAATCCTCCACAGTTCATAACCCAATAAACCGAGTGCCCTCCAGGCATAAATTCTCAATTTTACGACATGATCACAATCTTCATACTTTGTGTCACTCCTCAATCAATTAAGTGACTACATGCCACACTTATACAACCTTCCCGTGGGGAACACTCCCACTACCTTTTGTAACAGATAATAGGTATGTGCATCCAAACCACCAGCTGCGCTAACGCTGAAAAGCGATCAAGAATTCTTAACAAGGGTGCAAATCCTTTTTCACACATCACTGATCTTAGGTGACTCTGAAGACAATACCAACTTACTTTAAACATCGGAATCCCTTTCTTGCTCATCCGAGCTCGTGACATCTTTGTCAACACCGAACTGCAACCTTGATCCTCACTTAATATTCCATACCATCCACTGCACTCAACATGCCAATATACGATAGAACAATTTTCATCATAACTCCGGAACCACTAATAGGTTAACATCTCATCATAATAGAAAATTTTCACTTAACTCATTTCAGGAGAACCATCGCAACCCACACGTGAATTCTCATAACCGTAGAATATACAAATCTCTAAGTAGTGGTCTAAGCCACCATAGCCCTTCCAGGATTCGCCTCCACATAACAAGCGATAACAGAAGAATACTTCTGAATAATATCAAGTACGGCGGCCGACCGGGCTCACACATACAATCACAAATCACTTGCATAACTTGGTCCTGCCGTAGAAAATAATCACTACCACCAATATGACAATTCAACTATGGCTATTCAATCTATCTTCTTCCAATTTATCCTTGATTGCGTTTGCAATAATAATAACTCCATTCAACACATAACACACTCCATCCACACTCATCTCGAGTGACCTTGAATCACTAGACCATGATGTCTCAAATCCCATGAACCATTTCATACCTCCCAAATGCTACACTGCATGTCAAAACATCATAGAACATTATGTGTCTCTTCTCTTAAGCTGCTACAAAGCTTGATTCTTAACCATACCTATAGGCTCGCAATCATTAGGCACCACACTTTTCCCCTTTGAATCCACTAGGACCGTTGTTGAGAGCCATCTGCTATGATTTGGCCCCGAATATAATCAACTTCATGAATCTTCCCCAAGTCTGAACATGGGTCGATAAGGACAACCATAGCAGAGGTTTAACAATTCCTTTGCTCAAATTACTACTTATGTTCTTTTTCTCGCAGCTAAGATAACTCATCAATATGCTGACAACTAGAAACTTTACAAGCAGTCAACCATGCAGCCCAATCATAGGCAGTGGGACTCTCCCACTTAGCTTGAAGCCACTATAACACAACTCTGGAATCCACCAGGTATATCTCTTATTGGCATAACCTTGCGCAATCAACCGCCAAAATTCTCGAAATATTTCTACAAAAACCCCTTTTTATACTCTGAATCATCAACCAAATTCGTATGATCAATCTCTTTGCTATATAACAAATAGAATTATTCATAGAAGCTTTGCCAACCATGCGACCGCTAACCTGCTTACATGGAATAACCCCCCGTGGAAATTGCTCTCCGACATCTCCCAACATCGCTACAGTGTACAATAAGTGTTCCTAAGTCTGAACCCATTCTCTAGCTTCACCAGTCGACACACTCCTCGTGGACATCTTAAATGTGCGGCAACATCCTTCCAATTCAAAGTTAGGTTGTTTCCCTCTTCATTTCAAGTTTCTCCTTTCTGTTATACCAAATATCCTACCGCATAATAATCCATTCTTCAAATTAATCCATTGACCAACATCACCAATTACTAAAATTCTCAAATCACTCCAACTTTCCTAACCGGTGTAGTCATCCTACCACCATAGCTATAGGCAACTCTGTCACTCTCCCACTTTGGTGGAACTCACCCTTTTAATCAACTACTCGGCCTTTGCTTCTTGCACCTGACCTTCTAGAAATTTTAACCACCGCCAGACACTTCCCACATGTTCTTCCTCATCCTTTGTTGCTCAGTTGATGCATTAAATAAAATCTATCTTCGTAGCACTGGAACCCACAAACAGCTACTAACTTTAAACCCTTCCGGAGATCATCTTTCTCGAGCCGTTGACATTAGAAACACCAATTCAATCTTGAACCATCGCACCCCACGATCTTTAAGCGTCGCTTCTTCAATATCATCTCGCAATATCTTGTTCTAAAGGCGCATTGTAGAAGGAACATCAACACCTCATCATAGCAGAAAACTCCACCATGCTCGCAAATACCAAATCCCGTTACTCCATCAACCCAAATCTGAACAGTCCTAGTTCGATTACCTTTCCGCTGCCAGGAATAAAATATAAAATCTCTAATCTAGAAAATAATGTGTACCCAATGAGCACGAAAATACCAATTCTTCAGTGACCTGACTGCATATGCGGTCCCAGCCTAGCCATCCATTTCTGCTTCTGCGACACGAAGGCAGCTCTGCACCTACGGCCCTTGCCTCACAGGTGCGGTTATAACAGAAACCAGCAACTTCAGCCCTTTCCAAAATTCCATTTTCGATCCGTTAATCACCTGAAATCCACTAGAGGCCCCCGGGGCCCCAACCAATCATACCTACCAGTCCCAAAACACATTACAGACTTGCTCGAGGCTTGAAATCATATCAAACATTGCTAAAACCATGAATCGACCTCCAACTCAAGTTTTATGAAATTGAGAATTTCAAACTTCTACTTTCAATGCTTAAACCTATTAAATCACGTTCGATTGATTTTAAATTTTGCATGCAAGTCATATTCGACAATATGGAAATGGTCCAACTTTAAGAATCGTATTCCCAAACTCGAAATCCCAAATGGACATCAATAACACAGAAATACACTTCAACCCAAACTTATAAAATTTCTTCCAAAATGGTAAGCCAAAATGCTCCCGGGTCATCTAAAACCCGATCTGGGTATACGCCCAAGTCCGAAATCATTATTCAAACCTGCTGGAACATTCGAATCTCAACTCGGAGGTTGTATACTAAAAAATCCAATCCTAATTAATTCTTTCAACTCAAAGCTTCCAAAATGAGAATTCTCTTTCCAATTCAACTCCAAGCTTCCTAAAATTTAATTCAGACCATGCGAGCACGTCATAATACCGGAAATGAAGCTTCTCTTGGCGTCAAACTGTTGAAAAGCATGGTAAAGCTAAAATGATCGATCAGGTCGTTACAAGTAAGGCCTTGACCTGATCTTGTTACTACTCGATCGAGGTTAGTCTTGACACTTACTAGGTACCATTGTGATGTACTCATGCCCTTTTCTGCACATGTTTTTTGTAAGCGGGCCCAGGTACCTCAGATCAGTTGCATTACCAATGAGTCGAGATGACTGTAGAGAGTTTGAGGTATATCTACCACATCCGCACACCTAGGAGTCCCTTTCTACTCTTCCTGAAGTTTAAGACTTTCTTGTATTTTTTTCGTTGATAGATTCTGGAGTTTAGAAGCACTATTTTCTTTTTGTAGCTTGTGACTCATGATATTCTATGTTTTGGGAGCATTTAGGTTTAGTTCAAGAGTGATTATTGTATATGCTGAGTGGCATCTAAATTTCTTAATTAAAGTTACCTGTTAAATTGTTAGTTTTTCATGTTTTCGTTTAAATTTTGTATAGTGTTAGGTTTACCTAGTCGTGTAGACTAGGATTTGTTACGACGGTTTACGGAGGGAGAAGTAGGGAATTTATACTTTCCTCCGCTCAATTTCTCACATTGGGCAGTCCTTCACCATGTGGTCTAGCTTGCTGCACTTGTAGCACCCATCATATGAGCTTTATTGATTTGCTTAGTCTTACCACTGGTCTTTCTCTTATATGTACTTTTGGAGTTATTCATGTACTTTTTAAACTTAGCAAACATTGCAAAGTCAAGATCATCATTATCAGATTCATCTTCCTCAGACGCTTTAAGGACTAAGGCTTTATCTCTCTTTGGTTCTTCTTTACACAGTTATATCCTTCTCATCTCTTGAGTCTTTAAGTTTCCAACCAACTCATCAAGTGAGATCTGGTCCAACTCCTTAGCTTCTTGGATAGATATGACTTTTGATTCCCATGAAGCTGGAAGGATCTTTAGAACTTTGCTAACCAACTCTTTTAAGGGGAACACCTTTCCAAGCGACTTTAGTTCATTAGCTATTATGGTAAACCTACTCATCATCTCCTGGATGGGCTGAGACTTATTCATGGAAAAGAGCTCATAGTTTCTCATATGTACTTATATCATTGATCTGTTCACTTGGTTTGTTCCTCATGAATAGTTTGAAGTGCATCTTAGATCTCATTTGCATTAGAGCAAGCAGATATTCTATTGTACTCATTAGGACCAAGTCAAAATATAAGGATTTTCTTAGCCTTTGCATTCTTCTCCAACATTCTGAAATTTGCTACCACAAATTTAGAGAGGTCCATAGGAATTATTTCATGTTGTACATTTTATTTAGTACGGGTTAATGGACCTTGGTTTACTATGGTCCATATTTCATAGTCTTCAGTTGTTAGGAAATCTTCCATTTTTGTTTTCCACCAACTGTAATATTTTCCATTGAAAAGAGGTAGTTATGTAGTTTATTGTCCATCATTAATTACCGGTAGAGCACTAATTTTGCTTCCAATATATCTCTAGGTGTTAGCCGTGTGTGTGGGAGAACCTGCTTTGATGCTAATTGTTAGTTTGAGTGCCCTTATGAATAACTAAAGAGCTTGGTTCTTTACCACACTCCTTAAACATGAAGTAAAATAAGCAGTAAAGTAAAAATAATGATTTTACGCAAAAAAAATTACCCGGCTCAAAAGGTGCAAAAATCAATACCTACTGCGTAGGATTTTAAATTTCAACTCCACTAGAACAATAAGCCAAAATGTATCGATTATAAGATTGTAACTCAATACCCTCGAGTACTCCTACTACGACTATGTGCTTTACAAGTTACTCTAATTTGTAAAGTAAACACTCACCAACTCACTAATTGTTTGTGATACTTTGATTAAAATTTGATTTATTAAAATACATTCACTAGACTGACTCAAGAAAAACATAATACTAGTATTCGACATGAGTGTGTAAAATGCAGTTCTTCAGTCTATGTGTGAGAGTATAGGCTCAGGAAGTACACGGATAGTATTTAAATGCCTAGACTCCAAGATCTTTTAGGAGTCCTATGTGTAGTCTGCTTCTCATTTGATAGGACTCCTACTATTCTACTAGCTCCACCAGTCTTAGGTAGGGTTGGGCATATATAGTGTATAACCGATAAACCGAACCGATAAAATGCTTTTGGGTTATCGGTATCAGGTTATTGGGTAAATAGTTCGATAACGGTTTAATATTATTTGACTACTAGGTTATCGGTTCAGGTCTCGATTTAACTAATTTTATTATCGGTTTAACCGAGAGCCCAATAAGCTTTATCGAAGTTATAATTTCACCCACCAAGTATGTAAAACCACCTTATGGCTTCATTCTCTCATTTCTTTCGATTGTTGCTCTTCATCTTCTGACCTTAATCCTTACGGTAAGTTTTAATCTTTTCAGAATTTCTCATTTTAATTTTTCAATTATGTTTTTTAGTTTAAACAATAGAAAATTAATTGGTCAGATTTTTTGTTTTTCTATTTGTTTCTTTTGTTGCACTAGGATTTTATTATTTTTCTATGAATTATGCCCGCTTGCAGCGAGATAGTTAGTAAGATTAGATTGTTGAATGTCTTATCCCTTACTCCTATTAACTTATAATTTTGAAATTAAGATCATTCATTGGGATTTTTAAATGCAAAGAAAGTTTTATTTTCTAAGTTGAAATTTAATCCCTCTTCTTTTAAGATCAAAAATTCAATTCCTTTCTCATAATAGTATGGTTACGATTTCTATATTGAATTTTTGGATCGTTTTTATTCTTATCGAGTAAACCAATAAGGATTGATAACCGACTAACCGATACCCAATAAACGATATCTTATCTGCTCGGTTATCGATTTAGTATATTTATAAACCGATAACCAATAATGTTCATAACCGAACTGAACTGACCGATGCCCACCCCTAATCTTGGGAGTATTGTCTCTCACTTATTTATGTGTATCTTCTTGTTAAACAACCTTTATCATATGAAGATGCCTTCTTCTACCAAACTCGAACTTGGATAACTTTGAAATAAAGTTAGTGTCTTACAAAGACGTACAGTCATCAATCATGAGGATCAGATCCTTCACCCTTAGGAGTTTGCTCTTAGAGCAGTTAAGAAACATCATTAATGGCCTGGTTCTTCGAAAATTTCATCAAAACAAACTTTGTTAATCGTCAAAATCTCGATACTCAACATATCTACTAGATAGGTAGCACTAGGAAAGAGCAAAATTTATCTGTCGGACAAATTTACGAACAACTGAATAATACTGCCAGAAAAAAGTTAAGTTAAGTTTAACCTATCTAATGAAACTTGTGATCAATTCATATATTGACGCTTGAAGTGTACTGTGGCAGTAACTTTTTGTAATATTGCATAGAAATGTTGGTATCGCTTAGGCAAGGCCACATCCTCCTCAGGTGAAGTGTCTGGTGCGATGAGAACTCCGATCCTAATGGGCACTTTATATATAATTTAAAAAAGAAAATTGCTTAGACTCTAAGATCCTTAATTCAATTGTTTCTACGCCAACCATGGTATTTTTGGTTCCATCTCATTAATTTTGCGATAGATAAATTAAGTAGTTTGATGGGCAGCTATTTAAATTAATTCTTCATCATTTAAACCTCTTTGGAAACCTTATACAATATAACTGATGTAGAATACATGTAACTATATCTACCAAACACATTGCTACAAGAGAAGACTTTCATCCTTTTTTTCCTTTATTCTCTTGGTACGACGCACTAGTTAGTATAAACTTTATGCCAATGGCAGGAGTAAAAAGGGAGTGTGACGCAAACCAGATCTTACATGGGACAAATCTTTCGAATATCCAAAATGGTCATTCTCCAGACTGTTTATATAACAGTGTTCGATCAAATATCAATGCACCATCCAGTTCTACTCATCCTATTTCACTAGGATTCTGAACTTAACAAGCTCTGACATGGTCTGGTGAAGTTTGTAGCATCACTTACATATATGATAGCATCACTTAATCTATGGTGGACACCTGGGAAAATAAAAAAATTGCAAAAGTCTTTTTTTTTCTTTTTTATTTATATTTTATTCTATTCTAATTATTTCAAGTAAAAACAATACTATTCACGCATCTTAAGAGCGTGATTTACACACAATTGAGTCATGTCAGCTGTAGTGCTTCCACATATGCATGATCGACGATCAAATGTGTTTATTATTACCTATTTTGTCAAGTTGAAGTGTTCAAATGAGAAAATTTAAAGTTCATGTATCAGCTTTCAAAAACCCTATAAATTTAATAGCTTGTTTGGTCAAGCTTCTTTTAGGCCAAATGTATTTTTTTTTTTGGGCAAAAATACTTTTGGCCAAAAACTAATGTGTTTGGCCAAGCTTTTGGAAGGAAAAAAAGTGTTTTTGAGGAGAAGCAGAAGCAGAAAAAGTAGCTTCTATCCAAAAGCACTTTTTTGATAAGTAATTTTGAGAAAAATACACTTAGAAGCAGTTTTTTAAAGTTTGGTCAAATACTAATTGCTGCTCAGAAGTGTTTTTCAAAACTAATTAACCAAACACAAACTGCTTTTCACAAAAGTACTTTTGAGAAAAGCACTTAGTAAAAGAAAAATTATTCTTAAAATAAATTAATTTTTACAACTTGGCCAAACGGGCTATAAGAGCTTGGAAGTCTTTACGCCATAAATTTAAGTGTTTAAAGGCCGTATTAAAAGAGTAAACCTAGAATATATAGGGTCATGTGACTCGGTGTCCACTGTTTCCTGTACACTGCTGCAGCTACCCTTTTTACTTCATGACAAGGTAATCGAACTAACAATAGCGTTGCATATATTGCAACCACTGGATCTAAAATAGTCACTCTGACCATGTCTTTTGGAACATTGTTCAGATTTAGCAACGTTATTATTGCAACCCTTCATATTCTCGTACATATAAATCCAACAAACAGTAGCTCCATTATCATATGCAGCTTAAGAATTTTGACCCCACTACATCAAGAAAACGAGTAGTCCAACTCTTCTGAAAATGGGTCCGCCATAAAATCATCCTCTGCTTTCAAGATTTGGAAAGTCCCAAAAAAACACAATAGAATTTGCAGTTCTGGCCACTTCATGTTATTTTATTATGAAGACAGATTTTATGTGCAAATATATACTGTTTGCTGTTCTGCCGAGGGGATTAAGCGAACAGCATCTTCTTCAATCAAAATATTCATTCTTGTACTCAAGTGTTGAGAAACTTTAGGTTGACCCTATCGAGCAACGGGACCACTTTATCATTCCACCTTGGGGTTGGAGATAATTCCTGTATTTTGTCTTTAAGATTTAAACGCAATTAACGTAGCTCGCAATACAGCTTGGAGAAAAGCAACAACCCTAAAAGGAAAAGATGCTATAATCCTTAAAAAGAAATGTGTTATATTCTCCTCTTATATTATAAAATACTACAAACCCTAAAACCCCTTCTCTTTCAGAAGTGAACCATTACAATTTTATCTCGGTCAAAACGTACTACAACAGAGCAAATAGTCCATTATTCTAAGACTCAAGTAGATCTGCTCGCCTCCGAGCAAATAATTGGGGGCTCGGCTAATTTATGATTAAAGCATATCTTGCAGGTTCAAACTTTCTTTCAAATCGGTAAACAAAATTAGGTAGAAATCTAGGTACTACTCCAAAATGTACCATTTCCGTAAAGCTTATGACTTATGTACTTTCTCACTCTTGTATTAACCGTCATGGTTAGTAAAAATAGTTGTCTCAAACTATTTATCATTTTAGAAATTCAAGATAAAATTAATTTTTTTCCTTAATAATAGTTGTTCTTGATAATAGAAATAACACATAAATATTTATTAATGAAAAGAGATTACTCCCTCCAATCCATAATAAAGTGTCTGATTTACTTTTAGCACGCCAATTAAGGAAATACTAAATCATATGCAAAATTACTTAGTATGACTAAACTATCCTTATTAAATATTGGGCACATGATTATAGTGACATTTATTGCTCTTCTGCACATAAGGGTAAAAAAGTAAAAGACAAATTGAATTTTTTCGTGATTACTTAACAAGACACTTATTTTGGACCAAAATCAAAAAGTGAAAGAGATAATTATTATGAATCGGATGGAGTATATCTTAAGATATAAATAATGATAGAATAATTAAATTTCTTTTCTAATTAATATTTACTAAATAACGCGTAAAAAAGAAACATGACACATAATATACTACGGAGAGATCCACCCTTTAATAATTCAATTGTATCTCATGTTAACGAGAAAGAACGGTCTACATCATTCCAACATTGTCCCAAGAGGGTCAAAGTATTTGTTTTTATTTTTTCAATTTATCAAAACGAATATATGTCGACAATACTAATATTAGCTCGAAAAAGGGGCATATTATTTTAAAAAATCTTGCAGAATCAGCTATAGAGAAGGAAATAGCAAGACAACAGGAGAAATCTGCTTTTTTTTGGTTGCTCGAGGATTTCTTGAATCTGAGGAAAGCGGAAATCTTTCATCTTCTTTTTTTGGAATCTTGTGAGTATTCTTTTTAATTTTTTCCAAGAAAATATGAGAATCTCATCGTTCAAAATTTCCTGGGAAAGTAAACTTGCAATAATAGTTGTCAGCATTGGGAAAGGGAAAATACTTGCTCATATGATCGTCTTCTTTCGGCTACTTGTTAGCCAGAATTGAAAATCTGACCAATCAGACTATATGTTCCCCATGTATTTATGTTCAAATAAATTAGGTATTATATATGCCTTTTTTCACTTTCATTGCGATGCATGTTCCTCATTTCTGTCTGTATATTCGTGAGTATTCGTCCATATATAAATATTTATCATTTTTCCCGTAATAGTTGTGCATACACTAGCATTTCTTACCTCTCACAAATACATATATCGACTAATTCTGCCTGCCAGACTTTGGAAAAGGCTTATTTTTAATTTGTCTCCGCGAATTTTGAATTGAACCAGGATTTAAAGATCTGAAGCCTCATTGACAACTAGTCTATATAGTTGTGATATTTATTATTTTTACAGAATATTAATCTTATCTCTTATCAATTCGGTTTAAAAAACATATTTAAAGAGGTTTAAATGGTAACTTCGCGCAATACCTTAAGATTTTATGCTCAAATTCTCTTATATACGATCTCACACCGAAAAGATGGTAGAATTATTCAAATTCTATTTGTGAATAATTTGTTTCGGTTGTGAATACTGATTTTTTTTTGTGATACTTGTGAACAATTTAATTCATTTGAACATGGCATCTAACACAAATGGTGGTGGTTCTGGTGGTAACTCTGTTTCTATAGACTCTTCCAACCCTTTGTTTGTAAACTCTTCTGATGTGCCTAGTGTGTCCCTTGTTCCCACTCCCTTCTCGGGTAGTGGTTATGGAGGTTGGAAACGTAAGATGATTATGGCTTTGTCTGCTAAGAACAAAATTTATTTCATTGATGGTTCCTTTTCTCGGCCTAGTACTAACGTGACCCAACAGAGGCTATGGGATAGGTGTAATATGTTAGTTATGTCCTGGTTGACTTCTTCTCTGTCATCCCAAATTGCTGATAGTGTTCAATATTCTGATACTACTCAAAGTATGTGGTCCCAGCTTGAAAAAAGATATGGTACCCCCAATAAGAGTAAAATCTTTGAGCTTAAAAGGGAACTCTCTCAGGCATCCCAAGGCTCCCTTGATATAGCCTCATACTTTAACAAACTCAAAAGTTTGTGGGATGAATTGGGCACAATGTGCCCAAACCATGGACAGAGGTGTACTTGTGCTGCCAAGAATGGCATAATTGAGGAAGATGATGTAAACAAGATCTATCAGTTCCTTATGGGATTGAATGAAACATATTTGGGAGTAAGGAGTAATTTGTTAATGATGCAGCAATTTCCTTCCCTTGACAGTGTTTATAACATTGTGCTCAATGATGAAAAACAGAGACAAGTCAAGTCCGTCTGTCATATCAGCCCAGACTCTATGTCTTTTAATGCTCATACTGACAGGCAGTCTGCTGGGTTCAACCAGGGTAAATTGTCTGGTTCTAATTTCAAACCCAGAGTCAACTTTGAGCAAAATAGAGGAAACTTATTCTGCAGATATTGCAAGAAGTATGGACACTTAATTGATAAGTGTTTCAAGCTCCATGGTTTTCCTCAAAACAATACTTACACCAAGGGAAGGAAATCTGCAGCTGCTCATGTTTCTACTGGCCCTGATTGTGTGTCTGATGATAATGGGAATTCAAATTTGTCTGTTCCTCTTGGGGATCCTATTGCCAGTCAACCTGTGATACCAGGGTTGAGCAGACAGCAATGTGATCAAATTGTAAATTTGATTCAACAGACTCTTTCAAGGGATTCCAGTGCTCAAGCTCCTGCTCCCATGTGTTCTGCTAATTTTACTGGTACTATGCTGTCTGAGAAACTTGTTTCTGGTTCCAAATTGTGCATGCTTACAAACATTAATTCTGTCACCTAGATCATTGATTCAGGGGCTTCTAACCATATGACTTATGACAAAAATCTACTCTTTGATATCATACCTTTAACTGTCCCCTACCTTGTTACCCTTCCTAATGGTTACAAAGTAAAAGTCACCTGTACAGGCTCATTTGCACTGACTTCTTCCCTTACCCTTCACAATGTGCTTTTAGTTCCTTCCTTCAAACATAATTTGATTTCTGTTCATAAATTGATGAAACAATTAAATTGTTTAGTTCTGTTCACTCCAACTTCTTGTCTCCTTTACCTGTTACAGGACCTTTCTCTGAAGAGGCTTCTGGCTCTTGGTAAGGAGGAGGCTGGGTTATACAAGTATTCTTGGTTGCCTACTTCCTCTTCTACCTCTTCTAAGTCCTCTTCTAATTCTGAGCATAGTGTTTTTCATGTTTGTAATGATGATGTTGTCTCTGACAGCAAACATTTTAGCTCATCCTCAATTGTACACACTTCCAGTTGTAATAATGCTGCTACTTTTGATATGAATTACATATGGCATTTGAGATTAGCACATACTTCTTTTGCTAATATGAAACATATTTCTGGTTTATCTTTCCCCTTTGCTGCTAAACAACCTTTTCCTTGTTCTATTTGTCCTATGGCAAAACAAACCAGATTGCCTTTTCCTGATAGCAGTATTAGCACTACTAGACCCTTTTAACAAATACATGTAGATACTTGGGGTCCTTACCATACTTCTACTTCCTTTGGCAGTAAATACTTTCTCACCATAGTTGATGATTTTTCTAGGGCCACCTGGACACATTTGATGGGATCTAAAAGCAATGCCTTCCCATTACATAAATCTTTTATCTCCTATGTTCAAACTCAGTTTCATACCATTGTCCAGACTGTCAGGAGTGATAATGCCCTGGAACTGGGTTCCAGTGCAGAAGGGATTTCATTTTTCAGTAAGTTGGGGATTGTACATCAAACCACTTGCCCTCATTCTCCTCAACAGAATGGGGTTGTTGAAAGAAAACACAGAACTTTACTTGAAACTTGTAGAGCCCTTCTTTTCCAGTCTGGTTTACCTGTGTCATTTTGGGGGGATTGCTTGTTAACTGCAACTTACCTCATTAACAGACTTCCATCCAGAGTTCTTCACTATAAGTCACCTCATGAACTTTTACATGGTTCTCCCCTTCTTACTCTCACCTGAGGGCTTTTGGTTGCCTAGCTTATGCTGTTGTTCCTATTCCTCAAAGGGATAAACTCAAATCTAGGGCTCACTCTTGTGTCTTTCTAGGTTATCCTTTTGGTAAGAAAGGATACAAGTTATATGATTTGAATTCTAAGAAATGCTTTGTATCTAGAGATGTTGTCTTCCATGAAACTTATTTTCCTTTCAAACTACACCTTCACCTCCTTCCCCTCCTCCACCTATTCCTTTCTCTGATGACATTCTTGAGCAGACTTTCAACTTACCTTCTTCCAGTGATTCTTCTTCTTCTGATCCTGATATTCCTTCTTCTACCTCACCTCTTTCCAGTGCTCCTTCTTCTTTCAATCCTAATATTCCTCCTCCTGACTTACCTGTCTCTCAGCCTGTTGCCATACCCAGAAAATCCACTAGACACCACAACCCTCCTTCCTATCTAAAAGACTATGTCTACCAACTTCCTGCATTTTCTGGTTCTTCTTCCTCCAATTTGGAATCTGAACCTATGTATTACTCTCAAGCTGCATCTGTCCCAGCTTGGCAGGATGCCATGAGGAAGGAATTTGATGCCCTGGATGCTAACCACACTTGGGACATTGTACATCTTCCTCCAGGTAAGAAACCTATTGGCTGTAAGTGGGTTTACAAAATCAAATACAAATCTGATGGTACTATTGAGAGATATAAAGCAAGGTTGGTTATTAGAGGTGATACCCAGGTTGAGGGTGTGGATTTTACAGACACATTTTCTCCTGTTGTTAAGATGACTTCATTGAAATGCCTTATTGCTGTGGCTGTCAAGAACCACTGGCCCTTGTTTCAGCTTGATGTTAATAATGCTTTCCTTCATGGTGATTTAGATGAGGAAGTTTACATGAAACTTCCTCCAGGTTTGGTTGTCTCTGATTCTGCTTCTTCCTCTCCTTCTTCTTCTTCTTCTCTTCCTTTGGTTTGCAAACTCAAGAAATCTTTATATGGGCTTAGGCAGGCCTCCAGGCAATGGTATGCTAAACTGTCATCTGCTCTTCATTCCAGGGGTTACAGGCACTCTTTGAATGACTACTCTTTATTCTTGAAAGGTACTCCTGGTTCCCTTGTTGTGGTTGCTGTGTATGTTGATGACATTATAATCACTGGCATGACTGTGATGAAATTGCTGCCTTAAAAATCTTCCTAGATGATACATTTAAAATCAAGGATTTGGGGTCATTGCATTATTTCTTGGGTCTTGAGGTAAAACATGTCCCTGGTGGGATACATCTGAATCAGCATAAGTATGTTACTGATTTGCTGCATGCCTTTGATTGTGTATCTGGTTCCCCTGTTGTTTCTCCTCTGGACATTTCTATCAAACTACATGCTGATTCTGGTGATATTTTGCCCGCTCCTGACCAGTTCAGGAGTCTTGTTGGAAAATTGTTGTTCTTAACTCATACTCGGCCTGATATATGCTTTGCCGTGCAACATCTGAGTCAATTCCTTAAATGCCCAAGGGTTCCCCATATGTCTGCTGCCATGCATGTTTTGAGATATCTTAAAGGCACTCCTTCTTTGGGTCTGTTTTATTCTGATATTGCTGATTATTCTATGACTGGATATTCTGACAGTGACTGGGCAGCTTGCCCTGATACTAGACGGTCTGTTACTGGTTTTTGTGTTTTATTGGGTGGCAGTTTAATAAGTTGGAAGTCGAAAAAACAACCTGTTTTCTCTCTTTCTTCTGCTGAAGCTGAATACAGAGCTCTAAGCAAGGTTACAGCTGAATTAACTTGGCTCTCTTGTTTACTTGAAGACCTTGGGGTATCTGTTCCTTCTCCTATTTCTGTTTTTTGTGATAGTCAGGCTGCTGTTCACATTGCTAATAATCCAGTTTTCCATGAACGTACTAAGCATACTGAAGTGGATTGTCACTACGTTCGCAATCTGTTGCACACTGGCTTTCTCAAGCTTTCTCATGTTCCCACTTCTCGGCAGTTGGCTGACCTACTGACTAAGGCTTTATCTGGGACTGCTCTTTCTCCCCTTTTGTCCAAGTTGATGGTGGTTTTCCCCCTTCAACTTGAGGGGGGGGGGTGTTGAGATATATGTAGGGCAATGATGATAAACCCCATCCATAGACTATTTTGTGTCAATGAGGGAGTCATATCTGAGCCTAATAGGCTAATTGTGTAATAGGGTTATTTCTGTAATTGGCTATTTATGTAATAGGCTATAAGTGTAAAGGGGTCATTTGTATATAGGCGTAGGGGTCGTTTGTAAACAGACCTGAGGGGTCATTTTGTGAAATAATATCTTCTCTCTTCTTCTGGACTCTTCCGAAACTCTCCTCCTTCTCTCTACTTTCTCTCTCTAAGTTCCTATGATTTCTTGCATGTTATCAGTCTCTCAATTAAATCCATCAGGTTAATATTATTACTCCAGTCACATTTATCCCCTTCAATTCATAATAACTGTTCAATTTGTTTTTAGCACGTTCATTAAAAAAATACTAAATGTTATACAAAAATACCTGCTATGACTAAACTACCCCTAATTAAACATTTAAGGTGAGAAGTAAGAAACTTTTTAGGGATGTGTACATAGGGATTATTTTGTAAAAATAAATTTAATTCATTCTTGATTACATAATTGGACACTTATTTTGAATCAAAATAACAAAATAAATTTGACACTTTTTATGAACGGATGGAGTAATAGCTAGTAGAACCCATTCTCTCCTCCTCTACTACATACCTAGAGCCCGTTTGGCCAAGCTGTCAAAATCTACTTATTTTAAAAAGTACTTTTTTCGGAATTACTTTTTTCGGAAGTACTTTTGAAAAAAAAAAGTTTGTGTCTGGTCAATCCATTTTACAAGTACTTTTTACAATATTTGTTAAACAATTGTGTTTGGTCAATCTTTCTAAAAAATATTTTTGAGTGTTAAATTACCAAAAATAATAGTACCAAGGTCTTGTAATTATTTTAAAGAGAAAAATAAACTTAAGTATTTATTGTAGGAGACTTTCATTATTTTTTATTTAATTTAATTTAAATATAAAATATAAAGTAAACAAACATAATAAAGATTTAACCCACTAAGTGGGATTATACTGGGTTGTTGCAGTAAACATAATAAAGATTTAACCCACTAAGTGGCATTATACTGGGTTGTTGCTGTAAACATAATAAAGATTTAACTCAATTTTATTATATTAGTAAATAAACACAATAAAGATTTAACTCAATTTTACATATATAGTTATTCGAAAGTATATATTATCTAATATAATTACTTATTGTTACACAATGATTTGAATAATCAAAATACGTCACCTCTCATAAATTAGAAGACTAATCCACAAATTACTATATATTGATAATCCACCATAAAATAATAAGTAAAGTCACTAACACATGATAATATTTGTCAGTAATTTCATCTCTACTTCTACCGCACAACGCCTTTACCTTGCATTTCTAAATGAATATTAGGAGACTCATCTTCTTCCGCAATCTTTGAAGTAGTAGTGTCTTCATAGCATAATAGTTGAATTACTTATCGGCAGAAGAATATCGTCGGATGGAATTATGTAGTCATTTTAGTTGTAACTAGATGATTCTGATAATTTTAAAGAGTAACTAATCATTAACAACACACAATGTATAATTTAATTTTTTAAATTTAAATTAGAAACTAATTATTACCTAACCTAACCATAACCAACTTTGTCATAATTGCCTAGCGGCCTATTGTAAGACTACCACTTGGATTAATGTGGATATTTTCCTTTGTCTTTTAATAATATATAGATAGATTATGTGATAAAATTATAAATTTATTACATATTTCTAGGTAATTTCACAAATTGAATTTAATAATTGTTTTAAAGACTCGAGCGCTAATACCCTATAATACAAGAAATTATAAACGATTATTCGTGGAAAAAGAATTGATAATTCAAAGAAAAAGGTAGATAATTTGCTTTAGTATAAAGAAAGATGAAAAGTTATAAGACATTACAACCAAAAAATCAAAAACACGAAAATTTAATAAAGAATCTGGAAAGTTACAGCGTGATTATGTATATGATATCTTTAAAATTAAAAGAATGATAAAAATAAAAAATAATATGAAAAAACCAACTTAAATTAGTAATGGATAATTTGAATAAGTACAAATTTTAAGGTGAGAATAATTTTGTCTTGATTAAATTAATTTTCTGCTTCTGCTTTTTGGAAGAAGTTCGAATTTTCTGCTTATTCCCGAAAATAGAAAAACTACTTCTGGTTTTGGCCAAAAGTATTTCTTTATCTTGGCCAAATAACTTAAATTTTTTAAAAAGTATTTTTCTCGGGAAACAACATACTTTTGACCTCCTAGAAACTTTGCCAAACAAGCTCCGTACTCTTGTTGAACTTTCACTTTCCATCAACTTCAGAAAGATTCTCAAAAAACAAATATTGATAAGCACCCCAGAACAGTTTGCACCTAGAGTGGCAGACGGACGGGTTAGATATGAGCTGGTCAAAAACGGATAAATTATCCAACCTCACCTATATTTAATACGAATAAAAAACAGGATATTCGGCAGATAATATGAATATCCATGGCTTTTTGAATATGCTTTTGGGAGAATTCCAAATCTCGTAAACTTGTTAAATCTCCAATTTGAGTCTTTATAAATATAAAAGTTAACCTATTTGTTATACATTGATTATCCATCTGGTTATCCATTTTCTAAATGAATAATGATTTCTATCCATATTCAACCCGTTAATAAAAGTTCATTGTCCGGCCCATATTTTAATGGATAATATGGGTGGATAATTTTTTTTTAAAGCCATTTGGCCACCTCTACTAGCACCCATTTGAGTGTATAAGTTAAAACTTTTAGCCTGGAGACAGAGTCTTCGGCAATTACTTCAAATCATTTTGCAATGGGGTTACAAGTGGAAATGCTCAGAAAAACAAACATGCAAAATAGAATAGTTTTAAGCTAGCAGATTAATGGAGTGATGGGAATTGCAGTTCAATCAGTGGGCATCTCCTATGTAAACTAGTACCATGCACCCGGTTCGTTGAGTTAGTTAATGCAACTCTAAAAACCCTGAAAATGAACCCATGTGGATGCATAAAAAAAATACAAAAAGAAAACGGGGGAAAAAGGTGCAAACTATACTAACGAGGATACCTATAAAGCTCCATCTACATTAGAGATTTGGCGTACAAGCACATGCAATCACATTCCGGAGTTGAAATATAGAAGACTAACATGAGATAGTTCATGTAGACTATGGTCCATAAAATGTACCTGAACTAAAAGGATAGTTCTAAGCTGAATAAAGGCTTCATATATCTAGACAAGATAAGTGCAATGCCGGACCAAAGATATTCTATACATTTTAATCTTAGTAGTCAGTATAAAGTAAAGAATTCTACCATTTACACATAGAACAATAAATTGTAATATCTTATAATGCGTGACTATATATATATATCAACCTTTTCATTAGAGCACGTCAAATATATACAGGGAGTTGCAACTGCATTCACTCCAATGTGATAAGTATTGTTTGTCACTAGTAAGATAGAAAAATGAGAGAACAGCCTCCTCAATCACACACTGACACTAGCTAGATTTCTGTAATTAGCTTTATTTAGCCGATACTTCTAGTAAATTTTGTTAGAATATCTCAACGTATATGATAAAATATGGGATTCAAACTCTTCGTAGACATCATCTCCAACATGTTGTAGGTAGCATTATTTCAAATTTCCCTATAACCATAGAACTCTATTCTACCTAGAAATAGTAACTTGTAATATGTTTAAACTACTTGTAACTTAGCTTTGTATTATCAGTGAGATACTGTTGAATTTTTCAATCTTATATAGTATCCTAGGAGGCAAAAGTCTTGGGTTCTAGTTTCACCGCTACACATTATAAAAAAGAAATTTCATGCACTTGGCTCATGAAAAAGTTAACCCCACATGCAGGGGCAAATATAGGAAGACGGAAGGGTGTTCACCCGAACCTCCTTTGTCGCATAATTACATTTTATATACGAGGCAAAATTCGGTTTATATCTCTATATAATATATTTTGAATCCCCTTAGCACAATCCAAAAGCATAGATCAATTGTTAAGAGAGTTTAGAATCTTTGTTAGTTTGCTAGTTCATTTCTCATTGGCTATACCCCTTAGCAAAAATCCTGCATCCACCACCGCTCACACGTGACCGTGTCGAAGAATAAATTAAAAAACTAAATATGCTCTCTAACAAATCAAATGTTCAAATGACATAATGACCCTCAAATTCAAACATTAGCTGTAAATGAGCAATTAATACTCCTATATGTTATCATCACGAGAAAAAGCAGTTCATTCAAATAATGCAGCAGTTGTAAATAGAAGTAATTAACTTCTACGTATCTAGCAAGAATCATTCCATCTCACAAATTAGGAAAGAAACTCTACCGTGACTTTACAAATTAAATGTCGGAGAAAAAATGTAAGTAGTGTTGGATGTCAAAACACTATTTTTTGCATAGTATAAGGGTTAACTTTTATTTACAGTATATCATATCAAGTTAATTAAAGAAGATTATTATTAATAATCAGTAGAAAACCTTTAAAAATACGACAAGTATATACGTATAACTTGTACAGCATGTTAAATTGTATTAATATTATCTAAAAATTACATTACATTTCACATTCATAGTAAATAAAATTAACTAAGCTGAAATGTAAGTAGTTGTCGCTTCTACGGGGTGTCGTCAAAGAAAAAATGGAGGTAACAGCAACATTTTCTTTCATTTTATATCTAAAGCAGTAGAGTGAAGTGAAAAGAAGAGAAGAAAAAAGTGACAATATTTCCTATTGATGTACGTCCCCTCCATCTTGTCATGTAATAATGGTCTGCTACAGGTCTTCTACATTGCTACATCCATTGCGATCTTGGACATTTACATATATTTCACACTTTACGTCTTTTCTTATCTGAATATATGGATTGAACTGCTCCTCCTTTTGGTTTTCTATTTTTATTTTCACTTCTCTCTAAATGCTTCTAATTTATGATTCGACCACTAAGTAAACATATCAACGTCTTCAATACAACAACATCAACTACCCAGTATACTCCCACCAGGCGGAGTCTGGGGATATCAACGTCTTCAATAAGGAGTATAAATTTTCCAGCTAAGAATACGGTCATTTCCGCTCATAAGATATAAGGTCATTAAAATAGGAGTGGCTACTAATCAATGTGTGCACACATAATTGTTTTTATATTAAATACCATTAATTACACATTTTCATGTTTTGTACACTATAACAATCTTTTCAACAAGTGATATGAGTATGCTTCCTCTAAGCCAAAAGTAAACTGTTAGAGGCAAATTTAGCATTTTTACAAAATAAAAAGGAAAAAATAAAATTATTGAGTGGGAATCAATCCTTGCTGCACTAGGTAAATAACTTAACATTCAATCAAGTGCGCCATTTAAGTTTTTTAGAGAATGGTTGTCACTAGATAATATTAAATCAATTATAAAAAGATGTACATGAAAAACCTAGTTTGTCATGCCCCATACTTTGGGCTACAGATCCGCCACCATAAGCATCCTTTCTAACTTTACAAAATAGAAATAAGCTTGTGCACACACCAACTTAGATCCACTTGTGGGATTAGGATGGGTTTGTTGATGTTGCACACATTTCGAGCTGTGCTACCATTTTCTAACTAAGAATTATAAGAAATCAAACCCCCACTATATGTACTAATCCATATAGATAATAAAATTTAGTTAATCCCTATGCCAAGATAAAGATTTTAACAACATACTTATTACTCCACTATCAAGAAGATAATTGTACTCTCTCCGATCCGATTTATAATAAGTGACCAATTTATTTTTTTATTTTGATTCAAAAAGTATCAAATTATGTAATCAAAAAAGAATTCAAATTGTATTTATAAAATAACCCCTATGTACATATCCCTAAAATGTTTTCTTACTCCTCACAATAAAAGTTTAATTAGGGGTAGTTTAGTCACAATAAATAATTTTTTTATAGAATTTAATATTTTTTTAATGGGTGTGCTAAAAGTAGATTGGTCACTTATCGTGAACCGGAAAAAGTAACGAGGGAGGACTATGGTAAGATAATCAAAATCCTGAAGTTGTGGAGGATGTTTACACCTATATCTAGACTTTCATGAATCAGGAAAAGTATAGATGCGACAGTATAAATAAGAAAAAAAACAGTCTGAGAAGAACAAAAGAGCCCTTCAATTCAGATCAGAGAGTAACAGGCAACAGGTCAGAAATTATGCAAAACGAGGGAAAACTATTCAATTTATCTGTTGCACACAGTTACCACATAAGGAGACATTGACAAAAAAAAACAAAAAACGCCTTGATGCATCATGTTTTAAATGCTCTAAACAAAAACTTTCCTATTTGCTTTATGGCACATTAATTAAAACTTAAATGCCTGCCAATATGCATTTAATCAGACCGGAACCAATCAAAAGCAGCATTTCATTTTTTACATGCAAGTTATACTATCTCTTATAAACAAAAAGCTCCATTCAAGATACAACGGACATAACATAGTAGCTACTGATAACATAGGGTAGTATACACCAGCAGTATAAAGAATTCCACTGATCATATAAAAGTAATTTGTATAGATTAATAAACTACAACGTACACAACATTAGGGGGTGTACAAAGTAAATCGATAAATCGCACCAATCCGATAATCCGAGAAAAAAATCCCGACCATGGTTTGGTTTGATTTGGTTTTAATTAAAGAAAGTCAAACCGAAACCAAACCAACCCGCCATTATATATATAGCAATTTTAGATATATTTAATATATAAATATACTTATTATGATGTAATTTATAAATATTTCTTAAAGAAAATCATAATTTTATCTTTTAAGGTATTATTTCAAGGTTTGATTTAGAACTTTTGAATGCTTCAATAAGTTTTATAGCCATTAATATTAGTAAATTAAATAATGCTAGCAATCAATACTAATGCTAACAAAAGACATTAGTATTGATTGCTAGCATTATTTAATTTACTAATATTAATGGCTATAAAACTTATTAGAGCATTCAAAAGTTCTAAATCAAACCTTGAAATAATACCTTAAAAGATAAAATTATGATTTTCTTTAAGAAATATTTATAAATTACATCATAATAAGTATATTTATATATTAAATATATCTAAAATTGCTATATATATAATGTCGGGTTGGTTTGGTTTCGGTTTGACTTTCTTTAATTAAAAGCAAACCAAACCAATTATGGTCGGATTTTTTCTTCCAATATCAAACCAAATCAAACCAAACCATGGTCGGGTTTTTTTTCTCGGTTTGACTCGGATTATCGGATTAGTGCGGTTTATCGATTTACTTTGTAAACCCCTAGTCACTACATTCTCATAGAGCAAGCAATACTACACGTTTACGGATAAGATAAAGGAGCTAAATTCGAAATTCAGCTAGGAATTTGAGCTTTCCAATCCATTAAATTATTTTTACCTGTTCAGATAATTGTTTCACAATTGGAAAATAAGTAGCCGTTAAGACATAAATTTTTCTTCTTTTTCACCAAAAAATATTTTCAAATCGTTGCTTGGTTATAAAATTGGACTGAATTTTGGGGTAAAAATTTGAAGATGAGTTTCAAGGCTGACAAAATAGCTTTTACCACTAGAAAATCATTTTTCCAAGTTAAAATTCAGTTCTCCCTACACAAATTGCAACATTTTTCGAAGTGAGATACACTAAACATAATTTCAAATTTCAAAAATATTTTTTCAACTTAACTCTAAACACTACTTACAAAAATTATAATTTTTATGACCAAATGCCTACTAAAAACTCAAACACAGAATGGAATCCAGTTTTGAGACGCTTGAAACAAATCATTTGAAATTGTTATAGACCATACTTGCTCATAAATTCATGTATCTCCACCAAAATAGACTTTTAGTCGGAAAAGAATAGCTTACAATTTGAAAAGAAAATAAAACAAGAAGCCAATATTTCAGCATAAAAAGAGCGCCTTTATTGGACATTTCTAAGACAATTAATGGAATCAATTCAACTATGCATTGAAATTAGAACTCAAAACTAAACATCATCCCCTCAATTCCCTCTTTTTCTTTCATGTGCTCCTTTTTTTCCTAGAAATTTTCAAACCTTTACGGCTAATACTAACGTAACAGTATCCCATTACAGAGGAAAAAGTCAAAATGTCAAATTTTGGGAGTGTGGAAAAATATTGAAGCGCATGTCATCAAGATCTTGGAGGTGGAAAGAATTGCGTACCAGCCATGAAAGTGTTGATGGGAGCTGGATATAAAGAAGGGTCGAGATAAGGTGAGGCTTCGGGTGCTGCAGCTACACCGCCACCACTCGCAGAAGTCGTGGCTGCTGAGGTGGCGGTGCCTGCAGCACCAATAAGATTATGGTGGTCACTAGCACTTCCACCGGCGGACGAGCTTTCACCAGCAGCCATGTAATGATTCTCAGGACCTTGATCGTATAAAATCCCTTTAAATACGTGTCCACCAATGTTCACAGCTGTTTGATAAGCGAATTGATCCTCAGCATCATCTACGGAACTCATCCGAACGCAGTGAAATACGGCAGTTGAACTTACTTTGGATGGAAAATTCCCCACTTCTAACCCTAAGAACACAAAAAACACGCTAAGTTAAGCATGGCTCAACGAGTAAGCAATAAGTTGAAGAATAAATAGAGAAGAATTTGCGGAGATAGAGGAAAAAAGACAGTCATGTGTAATGCTTACACAGATATCAAAAAACACAAAGAGAGAGAGAGAGAGAATAGCGCCTTTCTTTGTCAGGATTACCGAAAAACAGTGATGAGAAGAAAGAAAGAGAGAAAAAGCAAAAGCTGTGGACTTGACTATTTTACCACAATGGAAACTCGTTTCTTTTAATTTTCATATTGTTCTCGTGAATTACTTGGTAAAAGATTCTTTAGGCAACATCTATGATTTCTCGAGACTATATATATTATATATATATATATTTCGGTGTAAAAAGTAAGAAGGGAAAGACAAACTTTACCAGAAGTACTAGAAGGTAATATACGAGTGCAAACAAGAGAGGAAGAACTTGGATCCTCTCTTTGCCTTTTGGGGTTATTATCTATTTGCAGCTGCCGCGTTTGCTGTTGCTGCTGCTTTTGTTCTTCTTGCTGCTGCTGTAAAGTAGTAAGTTGTTGTTGCCTTTCTCTCCTTTTAGCCGCTGGAACCCAAGTGCTTTTCACATGGGTTTGGCATTGAAAGCCTCGGCTCTTGCAACAAGTCCTACATCTCATGTGTTCACAATCTTTCTTCGCTTGGTTCCCACAATCTTGGCAGCTAATTCCACCTCCCCCACTTCTCATCATGACCAATCCCCCAGAAGAAGGGTCATGATCGGGGCGAGCTGCAGTCATAGTAAAGTCACTGAGGCTCGGCCCGACGCCTAATCCAACAGCGGCGGTGGGATAAAGATCTTGAAGCGGATTAACTGGATGCCGAATCTGAGGCTGGGAATTACTAGTTTGCCATAGCTCAAAGCCTCTGTATGTAGGTAACTCTTGATCATTTCTGTACAAGAACCAACTTTCTGGACTAATTTCAGTGGGAGGATTATTGGTGTTTTGTTGGTGCTGCTGGTCTTGGGCTTGGCTGCTACTAGCAGCTCCTCCACCTAGTGAAAAGAACCCAGCCATTTTGTTGCCTCCTTTAAGAATTTTCCAAAATTCAATTGTGACTGACAATCCATAGCAGATCACGAACACTGGCTTTGATTATGACCCAAGAATGATATGGGTACCTCCCCTTCACTTTTTTCTTGATTTGTGAGTATAATAAAAGAAAAGAATAAAACAAAGTTATTTTTCCTAGTCTCTCTTAAAACAAAATAAAAAAGGAGAGTGCAGTTCTTGTCTGTACTATACAAGCGCGTGACAGCGAAAGAGTTAAAGTGGGAGAGGAAGAGAGCATTTGGTAGCTAGATAAAAGTTGCAGCTTTTGTTAAATTTTCTTGGGACAGACAAAGGTAAGGAAGACTTTTGGAGATAGAGATTAATCGAAGAGAGGGAAGTCCAAGTCCTTTGATTTGCTTTTAGGCTTCTGTTTTGTGGAGCATTAAAGAGGCAGTAGACTTACAACTCTGCAACGCCGCCATGGCCAAAAAAGCAGCAAACGTCTCTCTCTCTCTCCTCTCTGCTCTTTCTGTTCTGCAAAAACACACACACACACACACTAATTTAAGCCTTTCCATACAGGCCCTCCCATTCCTTCTCTCTCTCTCTCTAAAACTAAACTATAGTAACTCAGACTTAATCGATCGGTAGTTGTAAAGTGATGCGCTTTTACTAGTGTTCTCTCTATCCTCTTTCTCACAAAATTACATTCCTCTTCATCGAATGGTTCTAATGAAATAACATGCCGATCTGTCGTCTGCAATGGCGACACGTGTCAAGCACTCAGCAGTTTAATTGTGTGTAATGAATGGACGGGAATACGATTGTTTTATCTTCTCGCTCCCTTATTTTTTGTTTCCTAATTACCATGCATCAAATTGTGCATAAGCTCTCTCCGTCAAAACTTCTCCCTCCACCCAATAAAATACTCCCAAATAAATAAAATAGGCATTTCGATATAAAAAATAATAATTTATGAAAATTTTGAAAAGGTATTTAAAAATTAAAATAGTCTTTGAACATGCATTCAGTTGAAAAAATCTTGCGTCAATTTTGTGAGGAGAAAATATTATTTACCTTAAAAAGTGATGAAAACGACATTTTCAAACTTTAAAAGTCAGCTTTAAATTAAAATTTTTTTAATGTGTAATTAAGTAATATTTTGAAGATGTTTTTCAAAATGAGTAACAGATTTCAGTAGAGAAAGAGGTTTTACATTATTAATTTTTAGATTCAATCGTTACTTATTTTCTTATTTTTTACGCTCAAGTTTTAATTTATATAGAATACTTTGATTTAGCGTAAAGTTCAAAAAATTAAAAGAGTTTTGAAACTAATATTGATTATTAAATACATCATAAAAATATTGTGGCTATAAGAACAAATCATTAATAATGAAAATACTAAATTTTAAGTAAAAATCTACTATTCGCCAAAAAGTACTCCCATGACATAACAAAGTAAAGAAATTTCCTTTACAATACTTTAGATTCATCCCTTTCTTATTTCCTTATCTCACTCCATATATGTTTGTCATTTTACTTTTTAGTCTGTAAATCAAAAGATTTGTATATTTTTAAATTAAATAATTTTAATTCCAATAGTCTTGTTTCACCCGTTATAATAATCTCTTATACAATATAAGATATATTTATCACCACAAGATTTAAGAGAAAGTTTTTTTTTTGTCTATTATACTTCATTTAAAATCACAAAACTTGAAAAGTTTCATTTTATTCTTGAACTCCTCGCCCTATTAAACTAAAGCACATAAAATGAAATGGGCAAAGTTTTTTATGTTTATGAAAATTTATCAAAAACCTACAGTGCTTTAAGTCTTTTTGACCTCTGAAACATACTTTCTTTAAATTTAAATACTTCACAAAGATTCTTTATTTTCTATATAGACCCTATTTGAAAAACCGTATTGTAGGTTGATTTAAGGGTAGTTGAGTATAATTACAAAATTTTAAAACTATTTTTTTGACAAACAATTACTCGAAAAAGGGTGTAATTGAGGGAGATGCGTTACATTTTGCATTTATTTAAGGAAAATTTACCCAGTTAAATTATAATAGAAACTTATTCATTACTTTTCTGTAGGTCCCTTAAAAGTTACTCCCTCCGGTCCAAAATAAGTGATTTTTTAGATGTTTTCTTACAGATTAAGAAATCCACATTTTAGCATTAATTAGCAATGAAATTGATCATATTAACTTTTACTGTCTCATATAAACACTCCTAACACATATTCCAACATTACTCCAAGGACAATGTAGGAAAAAAAATAATTAATTCATTCTTAAAATCTGAAAAAATTACTTACTTTGGACCACAATAAAAAGACCAAAAATTACTTATTTTGGACTAGAGGAAATATATTGTTTTTATCTATAATTACTACTTATACACAAAATATTAATTAAGAGATTATCCCTTAAAATTAGGATGTAAGTGAAATAACCCCTTGCTTCTCCCCCCTCCCCATATATATATATATATATATATATATATATATATATATATATATATATATATATATATATATATATATATATATATATATATATATATATATATATATATATATATATATATATATATATATATATATATATATATATATATATATATATATATATATATATATATATATATATATATATATATATATGAGAGTCATACAAAGCCCTAAATCACGTTTTCATCCCATTTTAAAAAAAGATTTCAAAATATTTATTAATCTTTCATACAAATCAACCTAATTTTCACATAATTCCATGAATATTATCTCTAAAATTGTAGCACAAAGTATCTCCGTTGACAATCATTAAAAAGCTTTGAATTCAATATTTGGATTTTACGTATTTGTGATTTGTTTGGCTTGTTGTATTATTGCAAACGATTGAAAATATACCTTAGGTTAAATATTAGATTGAAACTCCAACACAAAAAGTACTTTTAGGATTGTATCATGATTGCATGATAGTTGTCTCACGATTGTGTCAATAATCGAGTTTTATGAATTTGTAATTTGTTTGAATTGGGTGTTCTTGTAAACAATTAAGAATATACTTAAGAACTTATATATCAATTTTGAGGGAGATTGTTTAATTTTAGAGTTTGGTTTAGCTAAAAATTTATAGCGAAACTCTTAGTATTACGATTGTATGATAATTATATCATATTTATTCTATAATTATACCATAATTGTATCAAAGCAGTATTTTATTTCTGTCTGATACATCAATATCTAAAACAATACCTAAGACAATATTAATACAATAATAATATAATATGATATTATAATTTAAGTTTAGAGTTATGACTGAAACTCGAAGAAGATGAAGATCTAAGTTATATCACAATTTATTAGAAGTGTATCACGATTGTTTCATAATTGTATTTGTATCATAATTATTGTAGAAATGGAATATTAAATGTATGATAATTGTGTATTAAATGTATGTGGCCATGAGCAATTATGAGTTTGTGTCTAATTTTGTTAGGTTTTGTGAGTGGGTGTGAATGAGAAATGGAAGAGACACCTTTTGAATTGCATCTCTTTATCCCAACCTTTCATTGTCTATAAAATTAGAGGTTTAACCTCATTTTTCAGATATGAAAATCTGAAAACTTCTCCCCTCTTTTGTACATTATTGTATAATTTTTCTAATAAACATTAGTGTCAAGTGTGGTTTGCCACGTTTATTAAGATCGTTGAAATTTTGTGATTTATAGTGTCGCTATCACATAATAGTTATTACATTCTATCCTGGGAGGAATTAATTCAAAAACTTTGGGCAACAGTGAGGGGATTAAATTTCATATGGACACACAAGTAACCTGTGAACTCGTAATTATTTTATCTTTTATTTATTGAAGTAACATTTGTTTGCTTTTCTGATTTTCTGGTTACGTTGATTGCCAACAAATTTCACATTTGGATTTTGTATGAGCCATTATCTTATAAATAATAGTTTTGCTAGAGTTCAGGGACTTTTGAATTATTGAAGAAACTTGGTTAGCAACCGAATGTTTTAATATCGCATGACATTTATGCTCTGTGTATAGATTTGTAAATGCAAGAAAAGACTCGCTATTATGGAAAACAGCCCCGTGTTATTAGATTTGCTATATTAGGGATCTCTTTCCTAGTATTTTAAGGATTATAGCAACATAAAATTTTCCTTTATAATGTTATATCCAGTATTGGATGGGTCCAACCAAAATCGTTCTGAAGCAAAATTATCAGCTTCTTGTTGAAGACGTACAACTATCGAAGAGAGAGAAAAAGAAGATTTGCGAAAGAAATGAGGACGCAGAGAATGAGAAGACGAGAGAGAGAAAAGGATATAATTAAATCACTTAATTGAAGGTATTAATAATGGGGTGAGTAATTTGTTAGAAGAAATATATATAACTTGTAAGAAAAACCTACATACTTTTTGATAACTACAAAACCTAGAGAATTTGAGTAAATAAGTTCCTATATATATGAAAAACTCTCTTTATTTAACTCTTAAAATTTGGCTAATTTAACTACAAACGCAGAGAAAGCCCACAATAATGAATATTTGAAAGTATCGAGTAATTAAACTCGCTAGTAAAATAGATATATTCACCTTGTGCAATTAACAAAATGGTCCCCTCAAAGTCACTCATGAAAAACAACAATAATGAATATTTGAAAGTGTCTCCGGAAATAGGGGAAAAAGAAAAATGTTGATGGAACAATCTACACTGCCCTATTTTTATATCTCATTATTACAACATATTTAACGTTTAATATTTTAAATATTTAGTTGTCATATGATAAAAAAATTACTATAAGTTAAGTGAGTGTTTGCTAATTCGAATGACATTAATAATTAATTTGATCGAATTGATGGACTGGCCCTCCTTATTTTCGTTGCAAAGATTGGGTAAATGACGAGCCTGCGAGCTGCATTAGTGACTGTTTGATTCGTTGATGAGCCCAACAATTACTTATGCGAGCAATTTTTGGAACCTAAAAATTGGGCATGCTTGTCCCTTATGTGTTGATTATCTATAATTTATTTCTATTTGTGTGACAATGCTAACTTATTTATTTTAGTTTCATATACTCTGAGCCTGAGAGCGATATTACAACTATATTCTCAAAATACATACTTTAAAATATTAAAATTTATAGGTTGATATCAATACGATAAAGAATAATTAGGAGTAGCTTTAATATTTTTAAAGAGCAAAAGGATAAATATATGAGTTTATAAATATTTGTATTAGTGAATAAAAACAAATGCTAGTAAACCCACAAAATAAATTTTAACAAGTATTCCGCGTATAATTGAAATGAAAGAGAAAGAACGTCAAAAAATTAATATATTAGAAAAAGGGGAAAAAAGGCAGTGTGCTTCATTCCTTTTAATTAATACTCTCTTAGTTTCCTTTGTACAATACTACTTAGTTATTAATTCATATCAAAAGATATGACATTTTTAAAATTAGAAAATAGTTTGATAAATTTTCTATTTTATACTTATCGACAAAAATTTGAGTACACATACATGAGTTATGAGGACATATGTCTACACAAATGTTATGATATATTTAAAACATTTCCTTCATATAAATTTAGATGGAGGAATACTTAGTGGGAGTTTGGACATAAGAATTGTAAAATTCTAAAAACAAAGTAAAAATAGAATTTAAAAATTAGTGTTATGTTTGGACATGAATATAATTTTAAGTTGTTTTTTATATTTAGTGAGTGATCTGAATGAAAATTTTGGAAAATAATTTTTTGGAATTTTTTAAATTTTTGAAAAATTTTAAAATTTATTTTCAAGCGAAAATTAAAAATTTATGGTGAAACACTAGTTCGAAAAAAAAAGGTTAAATTGAAAAAATTCTAGGTATGTTTGGTATGAAGGAAAATATTTTTCGGAAAATATTTTTTAATTTTTTCATGTTTGGTTGGCTTAAATGTTTTGAAAAATATTTTCCTTATCAATTCATTTTCCTCCAATTGGAGGAAAACTTTTCTGTATCAAGAGAAGGGAAAACATTTTCCAAAGCTCCTTCTCAATCTTCCTCATCCTCACCAACCCACCCCACCCTCTCTCCAAAGGTTTTTTTATGGAGAGGTGATAAGACATGACTTAGCGTGTCTTAGGATTACTGAGGACATGGCCCTTGATAGGGGATTGTGGAGGTCGAGCATTAAAGTTGTAGGTTAGGGAGAAGTTGTGGATATTTCTACAACGCACTAGCATGAGAATAGCTAGCTATAAGGTAATCTTAGGATGTTACTGGTCAGCTACCGATTCAGAGAGCTATCTGTTGGATATTAGTATACCTTTCATCTATTTCATCTATATCATCTATTTCTATTTCGTATTTCGTATATTGCTGTTATTTTGTTATTTTATGTTATTTTTTGTATGAGTTTATTGATAGTACTAACTTATTGTCTCTTGTTCATATCTTGAGCTGAGGGTCTCTAGGAAACAGCCTCTCTGCCCCCGGGGGTAGGGTAAGGTCTGCGTACATATTACCCTCCCCAGAACCTACTTGTGAAATTTTACTGGGTTGTTGTTGTTGTAGTTTTTCACCACCCACCCTACTACCCCTCCACCCCACCCACCCCCCAACAACAACAAAAAAAACTTTGCTTTACCTTAAATTTTTTTTTTTGTAATTTCAATTTTCTGTCTTTTTCATTTTTCTGCACCACCCCCCCCCCCCCCCCCCCCCCCCGCGCACCAAAATAAAAATATATATTTTTTGTAATTTAATTTTTTATTCTTTTGTTTTGCTGCACCCCAGCCCTGCTCCCACCCCATCCCCACCTCCTACCCCCGAAAAAAATTTAAAAATATATTTTTCTGTTTTAATTTATTATTTATCGGTTTAAAAGCTCAAAATTTAACAAGTTCTAAAATTATGAGTTCGGTAGTTTATGTGTTTTGAAGTTTACGGTTTTAGAAATTATAAAGTTTACGGGTTCGAAATTTGCAGTTTGAAAATTTTGCGGTTCGAAAGTTTATCAAATTTGTGGGTCTAGAAGGTTGTTGTTTTGAAAGTTTGTGGCTTCATATTTATTATATCTAAATTATTTAAAAAAACTCTTGAGAAATCATTTTCCTTAATTTGCGTATCAAACACTGTAAAAATAAGTAATATTATTACTTTTTTTTCAAAAAAATATTTTCAATGAAAAATATTTTCCGCTATACCAAAAATACCCTCTATGGTAAACGGACTTTTGTTGAAAGGGATGGGGGTTGACTAGTACAGTAATGATGAGGGTTATCGAGGTACTTTCAGAATAACTGTTGTAACATATACTTGCGACAAGTGTGATTAATAAAATACGGAACCTCGCCGGACCCTGTGAATAGTAGTATCTCTACACGTACGTACAATTGACAAATACTCAATAGGCCCCCCAAGTCCAACCCCCTCTTCTTTTCCCCAATCATTTCTAATTTTGTTAGCTTGGAATAGTATCTATTGATATTTGTATACCACCAGTTGCACCTAGGATTCGTGACTACTACTTAGAATCCTTGTAAGCATATTAACTGAATGTGCCTTATTATTTATTAAACAAAATTGCATATTATTTTTTGTCCCAAAAACTTTTACAAAGTGATCGAACCATTTTAGCTCAAAGTTTTCATTCACTTTATAATCATAATTCAATCGAAATAAATGGAGGGTCAATCATAGCAGGTAATAAATTCAAAGACCAAATAAATAAGATATAAGAGACAATACATATTAGATAAAGGGAAGAAGGTGAAGATCTTTTATTAATGATATTGTTTTGGTCTGCCTCTTCATGGAGAGGTTCAGAGCATTACAATGATGTATTATCCCTTCTTTTAGAAGTAGATGTGAAGAAGAAGAAGAAGCAGCCCCCCTTTTAGGGTTCTTTATTTTAGTATTTATAGCTAGAAGATCTGTCAGCTGGTAAGAGGGGATGCCCTCGTGTGGGCGGCCAAACCATGGCTTTAATTGTCAAATTGGATAACTACCCGATGATCTTGTGAATAGATAGTCATACCACTTATTAGCCATAAATAGACTTTAATAAGTGCGTCGATCTCATTCATTATCACGAGGTCAAGCTTTGACCAATACAAATAGTCCCTCCGCTTATTAAGGTCGAGCTCAGGTCGAGCTCGATGAGCGGATTCCACATATAACCTTATCCGTTTATGCGTTGGGGACAATCGCGGTCCTTTGATCTTTGGAGATGGCCGTAGCCGTTCTTTCTTTAGAGATGGTTGTAGACATTTTTTAATGCGGAGACAGCCGTAGCCCTTTATCTTTTGGAGGTGGCCGTAGCCATTTTTTACTTCGGAGACGGCCGTAGCCATTTATCTTAGAGATGGGCGTAGCCATTTTTACGTTCGAGATGGCCGTAGCCTTTTATCTTAGAGATGGCTGTAGCTATTTTTACTTTGGAGATGGCCGTAGCCTTTTATCTTAGAGATGGCCGTAGCCATTTTTACTTTGGAGATGGCCGTAACCATTAATCTTAGAGATGGTCGTAGCCATTTTCACTTTGGAGATGGCCGTAGCCTTTTATCTTTTAGCGGTGGCCGTAGCCATTTTTACTTTAGAGATGGCCGTAGCAATTTTTACTTCGGAGACAGCCGTAGCCATTTTCACTTTGGAGATGGCCATAGCCTTTTATCATTAAGCGGTGGCCGTAGCCATTTTTACTTGGGAGACGGCCGTAGCCATTTTCATTGTGGAGATGGTCATAGCCTTTTATCTTTTAGCGGTGGCCGTATACATTTTTACTTTAGAGATGGCCATAGCTGTTTTTACTTTGGAGACGGCCGTAGCCATTTTCACTTTGGAGATGACCGTAGCCTTTTATACGTGCATGGGGAGAGTACGATCACCCTTACCGCGTATAAGGGGGACATCATACGCAAGGCGACGCATGGGGCGTGCCTATGCACCTTGAGGTTGTCACAACTGTTTCATGAGGGACGTACTGACTGACGGTTGAATGACCGTTCAATGGTTTCTATCATAATGGCGCCCGTTACCATAGGTCTGAACCGTTTTGCGGTTGGTCGGGTAGTTAATGGTGACCTTTGGGATTCGCGAGATTCATTCACGTTTTGCCTATAAATAAGGGGTTATGTTGCTCAGTTCTCAATTTTTCTATATCTGTCTAAGTGGAATTCTGAGGGAGATAAGCTTTCTTGCTTTCAGATTGTCTGGTTTTTCAGTCCTTGTTGATTCATTCTCAGTCATTTTTCGTCGGATCTTCGTATTCTCTTGTTTTTCCGGGGAATCTTACCATCTTCTTTTCGTTATATTGATAATGGCGAGCAGTTCACGTCCCGATGCAGCTCCAGTGGCGGTTGCAGCGGTAGAGGGTCCATCTACGGTGGCGGGAGCCACTGATTCGCCGATCGTTGATCGGTTCCCGTCGGTGACCGACATTCTTTCCCTTCCCGGCGGTCTGGCGACTGATTTTACCGACCCTGAGGGAGAAGATCAAGTGGACGAGGCTCTATTGATCGGGGAAGTTGGCATAGCTCAACTGAAGGAGCTATGTGAGATTCCTCGCTTTGCCGACATCGTCTTGGCCAGGAGCGGTGATAGGGTGCATGTCGACCATCGAGGGTACTGCGTCTTCTACGCCTACCCTTTCAGGCTGGGATTTAGGCTTCCTCTCCCCATGTTGGTGGTGGACCTTTGCCGCTATTACAGGCTGTGCCCCGGTTAGCTCGTCCCCTCTCGCTACAAATTATGGGCGATGCTGATTAAATATGTGGAGTTGGCACGGAGGGAAGTTACACTTGGGCACATGTTGACTCTGTACGCTCCTCAGAGGGTACGTGGCATTATGATTCGGTTTGTCCCTCGTGGGACCGACGGCTTGAATGCGGAGCTCGATGATGAGGTCGCTACCCGTCCCTTTGAGTATTTCTTTTACACCAGGACTGAGCACCTGGTAGCATGTGCCACTGACTTCCCGAAGGAGTGGAACCATGCACGTAAGTTTCTCTTACGCTAGCTTTGATTTATTTTGGGCTAAATGTTCTGCTTTATGTTTTTTCGTAATGATCTTCTTTTTGTGCCGTAGCGGGAGGTGCGCCACCGGTGCCAATTTCAGGCATTCGCGAATGGGTTGAGGCCGTGCTCCCTGTTACAACGGGGATTCACACGTGGGCATCTTTATGGGAAGTCCATGGCCTTAGGCCGGCTACTGGTAAGAATTTGATTTGTTGTTTATTGATTTTTCTTCGTAGTCCTTAGTTCTTCTGGCCTAACCCTTTTTCTTTGGTTGGTCAGAACAACCACGGTGCAGGAGAGCTCCTCACCTTGCTTTTCGCAGGCCGGAGGCGACTCCCCGAATGATCACAATATCGGCGCCTCATCCGGTTTCAAGATCGACTTTGATGGAGTCTTCTGCTGCACACTCTCAGGTACGCCCCGTGCCTCGAGTTGAGGAATCTCCAGGGGTCGTGCCTTCCAGGGCGGAGCGATCGCTAAATGGAGATGAAGAAGAATATGAGAGGCCACTGGCTCGGGTGGCGTTCACCCCGGCCCTCCCGGTGGTGATCAGTTTAGATTCTTCGCGTTAGTGGAGGAGGGAGGCGCAACTGACCTTGCACCAGAAGGTGAGCATTCAGTGGGGGTTGCCCCAGTTAGCTTAGGCCAAGGTGATACAGTCGCTTCGGCGACTCAAGTTTCTGTTTGCGTTGCTGCGAGGGAAGGCGGTTCCTCGGCAGCTGTTTTGGTGGAGATGGCAGACGCCGACGTTACGGTGAATGCGGGCGCGTCGACATCTTAGGCGGCGGAAGCCTCAACTTCCAGGGCGGCAGAAGAAAGGGGTGTTTCAGGAGAGAGGGATGATTCACTGTCCGATATGGATCCCGAGTACATCCATCTTGCTCAGGAGGTTTATACTCGCTCAGCCGTGCAAGCCGAGGGGGATTATCGTTATTTGGAGATCCCTAACGGCCTGAACCTACCGCTCGAGGAGGAGAACCTAGTGACGATATTCGGTGTCCTGTGCTCGGAAGCGGAGAGCACGTCCGTGAGGGGCATTTCGAATGTCGGACTGATGGGCGAGGTAGCTGCCCTAAGTATAAAGGTATGTGCAAAACTTTGGTTTTTTTATTTCTTAGCATGTCTTCTCGTGTTAACTGTCACTCTGTTCGTTGTAGACATTTTTTCTGGAGGTGGAGAGCATTAGGCGGGCTAATGTCCATTCGGCGATTTTTGTGCGGCTGTTTGGGAAGTACCACCGCTACCGTGACCGGTGTCGTGGCTTGCATGAGTGCATAATGAATGACCCGCGGAACCGGAAAATGCTAGAAGAGCTATCACGGAGGGAGCTTCACATGCAACAAACCCTCAGCAGGGTATCCACTCTTGAGGAGCAGCTCCGCCAAGTGAATGAAGGGGTGGATGTTGAGAGAAGGGCGACTGCTGAGAGGGAGCCCCAAAATCTGGCTGCAGCGGCGAAAGCCGCTGAGGCTTATACCAGGTAAGCGGTTGCCTTGTAGTCTGAGTCCACCACTTCAAGGAGGTAGGCAGAGGACGCCCTAGAGAGGGCCGAAGCGCTACAGGCGACCAACTGTGCCCAGGAAAGGGAGCGCGGATTAGAGAAGGCTGCCGCTGTCTTTCAAGAATGATTGTTGGAGGGGCACATTGCCGTCTGCGATCGCGACGCCGTGCTGCGGCAGATCGGATTGCGGACCTGGAGGCCGAGAACCGACGCTTGAGGGATCAGGCCACTGCTTTTGTCGTGCTCGCGAGCTTTGGACGTACGCTGAGGCCCAGCTCGATGTGTACATGCGGCTGTGGGAGGCTGGCGTCGTGTCTGAAGCCACTTATGAGGAGGCACGCCAAAAGGCCCGTGAAGCCCACTTTGACTGTGGTTTTGATCTGTCTACCCCCGGGGATATGATGGAGCTGAGGGTGCTGATAATGCTGAAGGGGGCGCTTGGGTCGCCGAGTGAAAAGAAAATTTGTAATATTTGTTTAGTTCTTGTTTTCTTTTTCTCTTTTTTTCTCTACCAGCCTTGGGTAGATGTAATTGGGGATAACCCTGTGTAAATATTGTGAATATATTTGGTTTTCTTGTTTTCCGTTCATTTTGCGTCGAATAAATTATATATTTTTTGTGCTTGTTTGCGTTGGTTTTGTTTCAGAGTTTTTTTATTGGATATGTTAATGGTCTCGACCGCTTAAATGATTTTGACCAATGTCGAACTGATTCCTTGCCTCAAGGAAAGTTGATGTGGATAGCCTTGGCCATAGATAGACGCTTTTGGTCGTCGCTTTCCTCCTTTTATTGGGAGCAGATTGTGGCCATATTTGGGCAGGGGCGGCACATGGCCTTAGTCCCAGTTCGGGCTTAGTCGAACTACGGGCCGTGATAATGAAAAGCACGGCCTCGTGGTTCGACTTGGGCCGAACGTTTCGCGGGTCAATACTTTGACTTGAGTTAGTCTTACTTACTTGGAAGGTGGGGCTCTTGGCCCGACTTGGGGTTTGTCCGTGGTTGGACAATCCGGGGAGTTTGTTTTCGTCTGATTTTGGCCCGGCTTATAGCCTCGGGGGCGTGTTTCCTTGGCTTTGACTCATCCGTGGTTGAGCTTGCGGCTTTGCGACAGAGGTCAATGCCCGTGGTTCGAGCTGTCGTTCAACCGTAGTTGAACCTTTGCCGTTTTGAAGGCGTGTAGCCTGAGTTCCAGTTCAACTGTAGTTGAACCTTTGTAAGGAGGTGCTTAACTTGTATTTTCGTTCATCCATAGTTGAACTTTTATAATATTTGAAGGCGCGTAGCCTGTATTGCCGTTCAACCGTACTTGAACTTTTATAATATTTGAAGACGTGTAGCCTATGTCGAAGGCGCATATCCTGAGTCCCAGTTCAACCGTAGTTGAACCTTAATGTGAAGGCGCGTAGCCTGTATTTCCATTCAACTGTAGTTGAACTCTTATAATATTTGAAGGCGCGTAGCCTATGTCGAAGGCGCATAGCCTGAGTCCCAGTTCAACCGAAGTTGAACCTTTATGTGAAGGCGCGTAGCCTGTATTGCCAATCAACCACAGTTGAACTTTTATAATATTTGAAGGCGCGTAGCCTGTGTCGAAGGCGCATAGCCTGAGTCCCAGTTCAACCTTAGTTGAACCTTTATGTGAAGGCGCATAGCCGGTATTGCCGTTCAACCATAGTTGAACTTTTATAATACTTGAAGACACGTAGCCTGTGTCGAAGGCGCATAGCCTTAGTCCCAGTTCAACCAGTTCAACTGTAGTTGAACCATTATGTGAAGGCGCATATCCTGTATTGCCGTTCAACTGTAGTTGAACTTTAATAATATTTGAAGGCGCGTAGCCTGTATTTTCGTTCAACCGTAGTTGAACTTTTATAATATTTGAAGGCCTGTAGCCTGTGTCGAAGACGCATAGCCTGAGTCCCAGTTTAACCGTAGTTGAACCTTTATGTGAAGGCGCGTAGCGTAGCCTGTATTTCCGTTCAACAGTAGTTGAACTCTTATAATATTTGAAAGCGCGTAGCCTGTATCGAAGGGGCATAGCCTGAGTCCCAGTTCAACAAAAGTTGAACCTTTATGTGAAGGCGTGTAGCCTGTATTGCCGTTCAACCGTAGTTGAACTTTTATAACATTTGAAGGCACATAGCCTATGTCGAAGGCGCATAGCCTGAGTCCCAGTTCAACCATAGTTGAACCTTTCTGTGAAGGCGCATAGCATGTATTGCCGTTCAACCGTAGTTGAACTTTTATTATACTTGAAGGCGCGTAGCCTGTGTCGAAGGCATATAGCCTGAGTCCCAGCACAACTGTAATTGAACCTTTATGTGAAGGCGCGTAGCCTGTATTGCCGTTCAACCGTAGTTGAAGTTTTATAAAAATTGAAGGCGCGTAGCCTGCATTGCCGTTCAATCGTAGATAAACTTTTATAATAATTGAAGGCGCGTAGCCTGTGTCGAAGGCGCATAGCCTGAGTCCTAGTTCAACCGTAGTTGAACCTTTATGTGAAGGCGCGTAGCCTGTATTGCCGTTCAACCGTAGTTGAACTCTTATAATATTTGAAAGCGCGTAGCCTGTGTCGAAGGCGCATAGACTGAGTCCCAGTTCAACTGAAGTTGAACCTTTATGTGAAGGCGCGTAGCCTGTATTGCCGTTCAAGCGTAGTTGAACTTTTATAATCTTTGAAGGCACATAGCCTGTGTCGAAGGCGCATAGCCTGAGTCCCAGTTCAACCGTAGTTGAATTTTTTATGAGTTTTTCTGCAAAACCCTCTTCGTGCTGGGGGCCGGGGTTTGTTTTTGTTTCAGATCTTTCCTAGTTGGCTCTTGTGGTTTTTCTTGCCCGGCTTGCTCGAATTGCCAAAGTCCTTCATGCTGTCCTCCCTTTCGGCAGGATCCCGTGTGGAAAGAAAAGGGGTGAGGTACCTTGAGCTCGTTTCTCCCCTAGATATGGGGGATCTGTTTCTTCTCCTTCTTCCTCCCTTCGCTCAAAGACGTGGGGATGCGGAAGCAAGTTCATCCCGAGGTTTTTGACTTCCTATGACCGATATTCCGCTTGGGCTCGTTTGAGCTGGGTTGTTCATTTTTTCAGTCTTAGGATGAACTACGCGATTCTGCTATGAAATCCCCACAGAAGGCGCCAAATTGTTTAGCTCAAAGTCTTCATTCACTTTATAAGCATAAAACAATCGAAATAAAGGGAGGGCCAATGATGTATTATCCCATTTTTTAGAAGTGGATGTGAAGAAGAAGAAGAAGCCCCCCTTTTAGGGTTCTTTCTCTTAGTATTTATAGCTAGGAGATCTGCCCGCTGGTGTCGAGGAGTTGGGAGCACATAGAGGGGACGCCCTCGTGTGGGCGGCCAAACCGTGTTTAATTGTCGAATTAGATAACTACCTGATGATCTTGTGAATAGATAGTCATACCATTTATTAGCCATAAATAGACTTTAATAAATGCGTCAATCTTATTCATTATCACAAGGTCAAGCTTATATATATATATATATATATATATATATATATATATATATATATATATATATATATATATATATATATATATATATATATATATATATATATTAACATATATCAAAGTTCTTACAATAATTATGATCTCCTTACAATAAGTTATTTCCTTCTCTTGCCTCTTTTATGATTTTTTTGGATTTGTCTGTCGCGTCTTATATTATGTATTCTATGAATTTTTGTTTTTCTGTTTTCCAATTACATGCTGTTACTCTACTAATTAGCTCTTCATTAATGGTCTTCCATACTCATAAAATTAGCACCAATATTTTCCGGGGAAAGTGAAAAAATGTTTGAATTTTCAAATAATATTAGTGTTATGTCGAGGAAGAGGTAAACCCGAAAATAAAGAAGATAATGAATATCAAATTTTAACGAGGAAAACCCTTCAAATCGAAGGTAAAAATCACATGATCACAAAGATACAAAAAACTTCATTATAACAATGAGAGGTTTACAAAAGTTCTGCAAATTGGTTGCACAACAAGTATCAAAAACGGAGCAACGAGAGCAACAACAAATCAATTGAAGAAATAAGAGAAGTACAAAAATGGAGCTGCTGTTCGGGGCTTGAAATTGGATGCTATGAGTCTCCAATTCCGATCTCCAACAGTCAAATAAAATATCAAGATGTTATAAGTACTCATTTATGATTTGAGTCTGATCCAACAGTTGACGAAACGAAAAATGTAATTTGAAATTGATTGATCGGAAAAAAAATCTATAGTAAAACAACCTTTTTTTCTCTCTTCTCTCTTGTTGAAAGGTCTCTCAAAAATTACTATTATGTGCTAAAATCTTTTAAAGTCTTATACCAATGAGCCTAGAAAATTTTTTCAAGGTTGTCCTATAAATAAAAAAAATAAGTACTGCTTCGTCTTATAGCCAAAACTAACTCTAAATAGGAATAGAAATCAAATTCACTTCCAAATAGGAATAGAAACCAAAAGAGAATAGGATTAGGCCACTGGACCTTTCGATGGAGAATATGGGCATGTGTCTAAAAAACTCCCCCTCCAGCCATGGAGCCAAATATTTCTTCAAGTAGAGAAACTTTTGACGGGCTTCATGCCTGCCAATTTTCTGCAAAGCACATGCCTATCTGCAACCACCGGTTTTGTCAGCATATCTGAAGGGTTTTTATCAGTGTGTATCTTCTCAACCTCAAATAGTTTCTCTTCCACGACCATTCTTACCCAATTATGCTTTCTATTTATATGTTTGGTCTTGGAATAAAAAGTGGAGCGCTTGGCGCGACAGATAATACTCTGATTATCACAAAATAAGATGTAACTTGAATACTCAAAGCCAAGATCAATAATAAACTCCTTCATCCATAATAGTTCTTTGGCGCCTTCTGTGACAACAATATATTCGGCTTCTGTGGTGGATAGAGCTATGCACTTCTGTAGTCTAGATTGCAAAAAAAAATAGCCCACTCCCTGTAAAAATGATAAAATAACCGAAATAGGATCTTCGATTATCGAGATTGCCTCATAAATCAGAGTCTGTACAACAAACAAGTTCATGCTTGCCATTGACACACAACTTCAAATCTATAGTACCTTTTAAATACCCTAATATCAATTTTACTACATCCCTATGTTCCTTTTCAAGATTAAAAAGGAATCTACTAGAAGTACCAACGACATGTGCAATAACTGGTCTAGTGCAAAAAATAACATACATCAAGCTACCAGCGGCAGAAGAATAAGAAATATAAGACATATCTTTTTTTTTCATCAGTAGATGGATTCTAGCCAATACTCAATTTGAAGTTTTTAGCAAAAGGTCTGGTAACCATTTTTGCTATTATCATATTGAACCTCTTGAGTACCTTTTCAATGTATTATTTTTGGGACAAAAATAACTCCTTTCTATCTTCGTGTCGGTGGATTTGAATGCCCAAAATTTTCTTTATTGGTCCCAAGTCTTTCATCGCAAATAATTTGCTCAATTCCTTCTTAAGGACTACAATTCTTGATTTATTCATGCCAACAATAAGCATATCATTTACATAGAATAATAAGATAATAAAATAATAAAATTATCATCAAACCCTTGTTTGAAATTCAAAGTAATCAGACCTTGTCTGAAGAAGTTTTCTTGTACCTTTATTTTTTTATGACAGATTCAAACACCAAATACTATTGCCTTGGAGCTTGTTTTAATCCATATAGATTGTTTTTCAATTTGCAGACATAGTTTTCTTTTTTCCTTCGTTACAAAATCTCAGGTTTCTCCATAAATAGCTCCTCATCTAAATCACCATGAAAATAAATAGTCTTTATATCCTTTTGCTCAACGTCTACATCCAGACTCGTGGCTTAGACTAGAATCACACGAATAGAAGACATCTTCACAACAGGGAAGAAACTTTTATCAAAGGTAACTCATTTCTTCTGGCCAAAACCATTAACAACTAATCTCGCCTTGTACATAGGTGGAGAGGTATGGTTATCTTGTTTTATTCTGAATATCCATTTGTTAGATCTCTTACCTTTCGGCAGTTTCACTAGCTCATATGTGACATTCCCATAGAGTGACTTCATCTCATTTTCATGGCTTCTATCTGCTGATTTTTATGAGTATCTTGCATGGCTTCATCATAGCTCTCAGGTTCTCCCATGTCAGTCAAAAGCACCTACTCATTAGGAGGATAGTGTATGGATTATTGCTTCTCCCTTGTAGATCTCCTAAGAGAGATTTCAGGAGTATTCAAAGTAGTTACTTGAGCAGAAATTGGTTGTGGATCAACTACAACTACATCAACTGGAGTATCCAATTTCGATTTCTCACTTTTAGGAACATGTACACAAGCTTTACACTCAAAATCTCTTAGGTGAACTATTTTTGGCAAAACTTTTTCGGGGACATCACCATCTAAAGCAACAACGAGAGGCAAATTAATAACATAGGCAACAATGTTAAGTGCTTCCGCCCAAAGTATAAATGGAATTTTAGCCTCTGAAAGCAAACATCTAACTCCCTCAACTATAGTTATATTAATCCTCTCTACCAAACCATTCAATTGAGGCATCTTGGGCGGAGTTTTTTGATGACAAATTCTTTGTTCTTGGCAATAGTTATCAAAGGGAACATAATATTCACCACCACTGTCAGTGCGCATGCATTTTAATTTCTTCCATGTCTATGTCTCGGCTAAGGCCACAAATTCCTTAAACATGCAGAGTGTTTGATCTTTGGATTTTAAAAGATACATCTAGAGCTTACGAGAATAATCATCAATGAAGGTCAGAAAGTAAAGTGCACTACCTTTTGACTTTATTTTTAAAGGACCACACAAATTAAAATGTACTAAATCCAATAGTTCAGGATTTCTTGAAGGAGGATGTATATGAAAGAAAATCCTTTTCTGTTTACCAGCTAAACAATGGATACACCTTTTCAACTTTTCTTGTTTCACTATAGAAAGAAAAATTTTCTTGGCCAAACACAAAATCCTCCTCTCTCTCATATGACTCAATCTTATGTGCCATAATTTTGATAAAGTGTCACTTTCCAACAAATTTATGCAGTCATCAAGAATAGAGCACTGTGTCACATATAAAGGAGAAGACTTGGCTCCTCGAGCCACTACTAATGAGCCCTTGGTGATTTTCCATTGACCATTGAAGAGCACATTATGGTAACCTTTACCATCTAATATTCCTGTGGAGATTAAATTGAAAGGAAAGTCTGGAGCATGCCTCGCATATTGAAGAACTAACATTGAACGATCATAAGTTTACAAACAAACTATGCCAACACTAAACATCTTTACTTCATTATCTTTGCCTAAATTTAACACTCCAGAATCAACAAGAGTAAGATGAAATAAAGTCTTTTCTTGGTATGACATGTGAGGTAGCTCTAGAATCTACTATCCAGCTTGTCTAGTGGAAGACCAAATTGACGTTGTTTTCATCATAAGCAAAAAGAAAGTGTGACGACCCGACCCGTTGTCTCATGTGTTGCTGTCCCGTTTCCCTCATTTTATGCTTCTTCATGTTTCGTTATCGGTAATTGGTGGATTAGAGTTAATTCGGATTGGTTTTGGAAGGAAATGAGGCACTTAGTCTCTTTAAGGAAGGTTTGGTTTGGAAAAGTCAACAAGATGTTGACTTATGAATTAGAGAGCTCGGATGTAATTTTCAATGGTTTAGGAGATGATTTGTGACTTAGGGGCGTGATCGGAAGTGATTTTGGAGATCTGGTGTAGAAATAGCCTTGAATTGGCGAAGTTAGTATTTTGGGGATTTTTGGTTAATATGTGAGATTTTGATCCGAGGGTCGGAATGGAATTGCGTGAGTTAAAGTAGCTTTGTTAGGTGATTTGGGATGTGTGTGCAAAATTTTAGAATATTTGGAAGTAATTTGGTCGGGTTTTTTATCAAATGCGTATTTCAAAAGTTTTAGAAGAACTTAAGCTTGAATCCGATGTAATTTGATGGTTTTCGTGTTGTTTTTGACGTTTTGATGATTGGAGCAAGTTTGAATGATGTTTTAGGATGGGTTGACACTTTTGGTTGAGGTTACAGGGGCCTCGGGGTGATTTCAGATGGTCAAACGGATCAATTCTAGCCATAAGGAGTTGCAGATTTCCAGTTTTCAGATTGCACGGTTTTTATTCAATGAGATTGTAGGGGTCGCATAAGAGGATTTAGGGACCCAACTGTTTTATGCATTGCGTTCGCATCTAGGAAAGTGCGTTTGCATAGGTCTGGGTAGTGAAGCTGTGCGATAACAGTAGGTGGGTCGCGTTTGCATAGGCCATTTTGCAGGCCTGGGAGAGTTGTACTATGCGATCGCAGTGGCTTGGATGCGATCGCATAGAGTAAAGTAGAGTTGGGCAGAAGGGTTTTATTAAATATTTCCTCCGTGAAGCCTAGTCCAATTCCACCATTATTGAACAACCTTGAGAGTTTTTTGACGGGGATTAAAGAGGTTTTCGACTAGGATTGATTGGAGGTGAGTCTTATGACCTAAAAACAACATTTAATTAAAGAATCAACACTTAAATTCATGGAAATTTGATTTAAAAGGGAAGAACTAGAGCTTTACTTTTTGAATGAAAAATTTGGATTTGAGGGAGCATATGAGCTTGGATTTTGAAGTTTTTGATATGTGTAGACTCGTGGCGAGATAAGGAATCCGGTGATGTTAAATTTTCTAGCTTTCGAGAAGTGGGCTCGGGGTTTTTTCAAATTTTGAATTTCAATATTTTTTGAGTCTTTTCGATTCGGTTATGTTCCCTTAGTCTATTGTAACGTATTCGTTGTAGTTTTAGCCAGATTCGACTCGTGAGGAGGTCGATTCGGGAGGAAAGGGCATACCGAGCTAGACTTTTGGCCGACTAGAGGTGAGTAATGATTTTAAATGATGTCTTGAGGGTTTGAAACCCTAGATTTGCACAACGTAGTGCTATGTTGAGATGAGACACAAGCGTTCAGTGATGAATGTGGGGTCATTTACAATTGGGGATTGTGACATGGTCCATCTCGGTTAATATTTTACCACATATTTGACTAAGACTGGTTGTCTTTCAGTATGATTTGGGCTTATTTCCATACTTGGGGCTTATTGCCGACTATTTGAAATCCATTGTGAACTTCCATCACTGTTTCCTCACTATTTGAAATATTACTTGAACTCAGTCCAATTAAATTACAATGTTTCATGAACTCAACTATTTTACTCAAATTTGAGACTTAAATGATTTTTGAACTGATGTTTGAGTTGAGCACTATTGTTTTACTGATGCCGGAGGAGATTATGATTATTTTTGGATCGATTGAGGCCGATGGCCATACGTGAGGATATGTCGAGTGATGTGATGAGGCTTTCAGGCCTCGAGTGATATGTGTGGAGGCCTTCCGTCCTTGAGTATGATGTGAGAATAAGCCTCATGTTGATATGTACATGATTTCAGGCCTTATGATGATATAGCGCTTGAGCTGTAGGAGCCCATCCGGATTTTTCACCCCCACAGTGAGCGTGGGTACCCATGTGATTTGAGAGTGAGCCCGATGAGCTGATGTCGTATTGTGTGACTGATGCTGCACCCGCGGGGATGATATTGTAATGAGAGGTTGATATTGAGCCCGAGGGGCAAATATCTGATTATTCCTTACTTGTTGAAAAATATTGTCCTTAGCTGTTTTAAAAGAAGAATTATTAATATTCCACTATTTATATTGTTTAACTGATTTTACTATTTGAGATAGCGTTATTTGTCCTTTATGAGATTTCATGCCTTCAGTCATTGTTTAGTTTTATTACTCATTGGTCGGAGTACTCACATTACTCCCTGCATCGTGTGTGCAGATACAGGCAGAGCAGAGTTTGTTCCTGAGTGCTGATTCATTCCAGACAAGGCGGAATAGGAGAGTCGAGGTAGCTGTTGACGTCCGCCGCCCCGTTTTCTCCCTTATCTTCTATTGCTTACATTATCTTCAGACTTTGTTCCTAGTTCCAGGCTTTGTAGTATTCTAAATAAAATCTGTAGTAGCTCGTGACTTGTGGCACCCCGATTTCGGGATTTGTTGGGATGGTTCCCTATTTTATCACTATTCTTGCACACTTATGATACTGATATTAATGTTTTAAACTCGTTCACGCTAAGTAATTGTTAAAAGAAGTGTTGGTATTATGTTGGCTGGCCTTGTCTTCACGAGAGGCGCCATCACGACTGAGTTTGTGAATTAAGTCGTGACAGAAGGTCATATCGAACAGTAGCAACAACATTATTCTCGTTATTTTCAACTGTCGTTCCTTCTCTAATGTCTTGCTTCAACTTGTGGCAACGCTTTTTTATATGTCCTTTCTTGCCATAGTCGTTGCATGTAATATTATGGTATTTGGACCTTGACTTACTTCTGTTTTTACCTATATTTTTTGAACCTCTTGTTCTATCTCTCCCCCGGTATTCTGTAACCAAGATATCTGCTTGAAAGGATAAACCCTGAGATTTTCTCATTACTTCCTCGTTCAGCACACCACTCTTGGCATATTTCATGGTCAGCTTATCTCAAGGAGCTGAGTTTGTCAAAGAAATACGAAGACTTTCCCAAGAGTACATCAGAGTATTAAGAAGCCAAAGTCCTCGTATACCATCATCAAAATTAACTCTCATTCCCAGAAGGACGTCCTGAAAATTATTTATGTGATCAAGGATGGGGATGCCCTCCTTGTATTTAAAGGTCAACAATTGCTTTAGCATGAACAATATGTTGTTCCTAATTTTGAAAGCATAGAGAGTCTCTAGCTTTTCCCAAAATGATCTCGCATGTGTCTCAGTCACAATATGATTGCAAATTATCTTCAACCCACTGTCGTATATATCCACATACTTGTTGGTGCTCTAAATTCTAATTTTCATCAGATATACTCTCACGTTTATGAGTCGTAAAAACGGGTAGATGCATTTTCTTCACGAACAATAAATCTTTCATCTTCTTCTCCAAACATTATAATTGCTCCCATTTAAAAATACTATCCTGCTTATATTCGCCTCCATTCCGAAGAAAATACCCTAGAGAAATAACTAAGGCTCTAATATCACTGTAATGTCGAGGAAGAGGAAAATTCGAAAATTAAAACGATAAAGTACACCAAATTTTAACATAAAAAACCCTTCAAATCGAAGGTATAAATTAGGGGATCACAAATATATAAAAAGTTTTACTATAACAATAAGAGAGTTATAAAATTTCTCCAAATTTTCTACATAACAAATCCCAAACATGGAGTAAAAATAGCAACAAAAGAAATAACAAATCAATTGACGAAAAAGGAGAAGCCACAAAAGGGAGTTGTTGTTCAGGGCTCGAAATAGGATGTTATGACCCTCTAAATATGATATCCACTTTTCAAGTTAAAAATCAAGATGTTACAAATACTCTGCCAAGATTTCAGACCGATCCAACGATTAATTAATCGGAAAACATAACTTGAAGTTAGCTGGTCGGAACAAAATTTGCAACAAAATAACCTTTTTTTATCCTCTCTTCTCTCTTGATGAAAGTCTCTCAAAAATCACTATTATGTGCTAAAGTCTTTCAAAGACTTATACAAATGGGATACCAATGTGTCACGACCCGAACTTCCCACACACGGGAGCCGTGATGGCGCCTACTCGTAGAAGCTAGGTAAACCACAAAATTTAGAAATTTTAACACTTTCATTTTAATGCTTTTTAACAACTTGTATTAATAGGTGATCAACATTCAAAATAATAACGAAAAGATGAAATTAAGCAGAAGACTTAGACTAATATTGTTAGAAAATACGCTTAACGCTAGAGGGGGGGGGGGAGGTGAATAGCGTTATAATAAAAATTAGCGTAAACTTGCGGAATTTAAAAATTGCAGGAAAGAAATAAGTGCGATAAGTAAATAAATAAGAACGAACGCACCGATGTATCCTGGTTCACCACAACCCGTGGCTAGTCCAGTCCCCGAGAGACTCTCTCGAGATTTTCACTAACACTGTTAAGCTTACGGGTGCTCAACAAACCTTTACAAACTGAGGACACAAGCCTCAACAACCTTTGCTCGAAGATACATCACTCCAAGACTTCAATCCAAAGGAAACACAAGTTCCTTATTACAATACAAGGGACTAACACTTCCCTTCAAGTGTATAAAACACTTAGCACTCACTTAAACAAGACTCTCTTAATAGAGTAGATATGAGTAAACAGATACGCTCAAGAACGCAACAACTTTCGTCAAGAATTTGGCTCTCAAAACTTATGTAATGAATAGAAAGTGATGAGCAATAGAGTATGCAAGCTATAGCAATAATATGATCAGTTGTTGTGTTTGAAGACTGATTTAAAGCTGTATTTATAGTTGCAAAAGCATGCAATTACCGTTGCCTAATTGCCAATTAAGAATTGCTGATTTTACTCAATGACAATCGATTGTCAAAATGCCACAATCAATTGTTTGCCAATCGTTCCAAAAATCATTCCCAGATTTTACGCTTAACAATCGATTATCTAAGATCAATAATCGATTACTGGCAATTTAAAAAAATCATTTCCAGATTTTACTTAAAATAATCGATTGTCAGAAATCTACAATCGATTACTTGGCAACGTTCAAAAAATCATTTCCAGATTTTACTTAAAACAATCGATTGTCAAAAATCTACAATCGATTACTTGGCAACGTTCAAAAAATCTTTTTCAGATTTTATTTAAAACAATCGATTATTAGAAATCTATAATCGATTACCTGACGGTTTTTGAAATTATTTTGGCAACGGTCAATTACACAGTCGATTATGCTATGAGAACAATCGATTATATATCAGTCTTTGAAAAATCAATTAGACAATGCCTTAATGCACTCGATTGTCAAAGGTACACAATCGATTATTTTATGACTTTGAAAATGTCTGAAAGACACTGCCTCAACACAATCGATTGTCATAAGTTCACAATCGATTATTTTGTGGCTTTGAAAAACTTTGATGTACACTGCCTCAACACAATCGATTGTCATATGGTTCACAATCGATTGTCATGCAGATTTGAAAAATCTGATGCACACTGCCTTAACACAATTGATTGTCATAAGTTCACAATCGATTGTCATGCAGCTGACTTAACATAATCGATTATCATAAGTACATAATCGATTATCTTAGTCCAGATTTTAGAGGCATGTTTAAAAATCATTTTTACTAAAGTAAATATGCATGATTTAAAATCATTTTGCTTTAAATTAAATATGCATGATTTGATAAAAATATTTTTACGAGAGAAGCCAAGTCTTGAGTCAAGTTATCGGATCAAGATCACAATTAAAGAACGACTCATGTATAACTTTATATCTTTGCTTGATCTTGGTATTGTGCTTGAATCTCGTTATATATCAATTGCGCGCTTGTGCTTGGACCTCGTCATATGTCCATTGCGTTTAGTTTGTCATTCATCAAAACCTACAAATATGAAAACACGTTTTAGTATAGTGCCTTGAGAACGTGTTTCAACAATTTCCCCCTTTTTGATAATGGCAAACTTTAGTCGGGATATGCATATTTGATAATTCATAATGACGATTCAAGACAAATAAAGATATGCAACAATATGCTTCAAGTCTCTATATGTGCAATTAGTTCCCCCTCAACATGTGAATTCCCCCTCAATTTATGCCAATAAATGTTAAGTGCATAGCCCCTTATTCTTCCCCCTTTTGCCATTAGCAAAAAAATAGAATAAGTAAATAACTTGTTTATTTATTAATCAAAAATACGATTACATAAAAAGAAGATAGTACAACATAGAACAACAAAAACTTATTCATCATTATCATTTCCCGCCTCGTCATCCGGCACCGCTTCATAAGGAACAAGTCCAGCATATGGATAGTGAATATGATCAAAATATCCATGGATCTCATATGTCAAACGATTGACAGAGGTGGACAAAGAAGCAAGTTGGTCGGAAATAGATTGAAGAGTAGGTTCTTGAGGCTGATGCGATCGACGAGTTGGAGGAGGAGCAGGAGCTATATGATCGCCGTCATGGGGAAAGGAGGATTCGGAAATTTTCCATTTCTTGGTGCTCTTTTTAAGCGGACCGATAGAGGTGTTGAACCCGGAGGCTTCAAGAAAATTCATAATAAGGAGGGCATAGGGAAGTGGTCTATCGTCCCCGATGGCATCAAGCATGTGAATTTTGACGAACTTACACCAATTGATGTGAGCTCCGGTTATAATGGCATGCATGAGCTTTGCGTCCTCTTGGGAGAGAGTGGTATGGTTATGTTTGCGAGGCTTGAGGACTCGGGTTATGAAATAGAAAATCAAACGATATTCGGGGAGCATTCCCGTAATGGTAGGACGTCGAGTAGATAGATTAGGATCATAAGCTCCAAGTCCTATTTGGATTAGGAGAATTTTCTCATCAAATAAGGCGCCGGCTTCTCTAATGTAGCGAGAAATGTTTTCCCCACTTCGAGGAAGATGAGAAATAGAATGCAAGTTTTCATTTGATAAAAGAATTTGAACGCCATTAATGTTTGACACAAGCTCACCATCGTCGTCCTCATGAAGATTTGAGTAGAACGCTTGAATCAATGGAGGATTAATATAAGGATAGGTAAGACATCATAAGTCAAGAAGTTGACATTCCTTAAGTATGTTGCAGCGGGGGCGCATGATTCAAGATATTTACTTGTGGAAAAGCGAGGAGGAAGGATGTCACGCTTTTCGAATTTTGTTAAGAATCTAGTTAACTCGGTTTCAGAATTGAATTGTAAAATAGACCCATCTTGGTAAGGGAAATTTGGAGGAGGAGGAGCAGCTGAAGAAGATGCACCATGTCTACCTGAACGGGAACGTTTAGTGTGTCTGCCCGACATTTTGAATAAGTAGAAATGGCCTTTGTAAGAAGCTTGAAGGATTTTTGAAAATTTTGGGAGCTAAGATTGATGCTTGAGTGAAGAAATTGAAGGCATATGGTACCTATTTATAATGTGGAAGATGCATTTCATTTATGGTGAGAATCTGCAGAAATTTATGAGCTAAAATGGTCAGAAACGGTAAGAAAAATTTTCACTGACCGTTACACAATCGATTGTGGAATTGAAACAATCGATTGTTATGGAGTTTTGACTTGAACTCGGAACTGACAAAAAATAGATTGTGGGAATCTGGCAGGACCCAAACGGTAACAAATATTTGAATTACTGACAAAAAATAATCGATTGTTGAATTATGGTAATCGATTGTTGTGACACAGTGTGCACAGTGATTTTTTGACTCGGAAAATAATCGATTATATTTTTGAAACAATCGATTGTTTTAGGAAAGCAGTACTGAATGGCCTAGACGGTAATCGATTATACAAAAAAAAATCGATTATAAAAAAAACTGCATAATAAGCATAAAATGTAAATAGTCGATTAGTGATACTTGCTAATCGATTGTCCGCACAGTAAACATGAGACATAAGAAAAAATAATTGATTATTTGCTGTATCAATCGATTGTTCTATGCCATTGCTTTATAATTTCCCCTACCTTTAGGGCGATACCTGCAAAAGAAAATTAGACGTCTCCGACGCTCAAGTTAGTAATTTGTAAAGAAATAATGACTTAGATCAATGTGGCCAAGTGAGAACGTGAATCTCTTAAGAAGTGTGTCCTAAGGTGTTCTTAAGAGTGTTTCGGGTACTTACCTTTTCTCCAACGTCGCCAATTACCTGTTCGAGAGGGTGATCTTTGATTGTCCTCCATTCGTTAGGCATTCTTGTTTCTTTCTCCAATTGTGGCGCTTCCTCCAATATTTGTTCCAAGATTTCATCTTGAATTTCCTTAGAAGTTTCCTCTTGTACTTTTTCTTGAGGACTTATTGAGTTTAAGATACCTGCAGGATCAGAACCAGAATCCTTTCTCGCCAAGCGAGCATTATTTTCGAAAAACACAATATGAGGGGATTCCTCCACAGTTCCGGTTCTATTATTGAATACCCTATATGCTTTGCTACGTGAGGAATAACCAATAAAAATTCCTTCATCGGATTTGGCATCAAATTTTCCCAATTGATCTTTTCCATTGTTATGAATAAAGCATTTACAACCGAATACTCTAAAATGGGAGATATTTGGTTTCCTTCCCTTGTAGAGTTCATAAGGGGTTTTCATGAGTATTGGCCTTATGACTACTCTATTCAAAACGTAGCATGCGGTACTCACGGCATCTGCCCAAAAATGTTTGGGAATCTTAGCCTCATCGAGCATGGTTCTAGCCATCTCTTCGAGACACCTATTTTTCCTTTCCACCACCCCATTTTGTTGTGGTGTTCGTGGAGCGGAGAAGGTGTGCTCGATGCCGAGTTCGTCACAAAAGTCCGCAAAGAGATTGTGATCAAACTCTCCCCCATGATCACTTCTTATTGAAGTGACGGTTGTGTCCTTTTCGTTTTGAACACGTTTAAGAAAATATTTGAAATTATGAAAAGCTTCACTTTTATGAGCAAGAAATAGAGTCCATGTAAATCTAGAATAATCATCAACAATAACAAAAGCATAACGATTTCTACCAAGACTTTCAATGCGAGATGTTCCAAATAAGTCCATGTGAAGTAATTGCAAAGGTCTAGTAGTTGAAACAATATTTTTCGATTTAAAAGATGCTTTTGTTTGCTTCCCTTTTTGACAAGAATCACAAATAGAGTCTTTTTCAAAATTCAAGTTTGGAAGACCAATAACTCAATTTTGTGAAACCAATTTGTTCAAAAGATGCATGTTGATGTGAGCTACTCTACGGTGCCATAACCACGTATCATCTTCTTTGCTCATAAGACAATCTACATATTCAGATGAAGAATTTTCGAGATCAACCATATAGATATTATCCATTCTAAATCCACGAAGAATAATTTTAAAATCGCTACGGCGAAAAACTAAGCATTCATTTGAATCAAATAAAACAAGATTTCCCTTGTCACATAATTGACTTATACTCAAGAGATTATGTTTTAGACCCTTAACTAGCAATATATGCTTAATGGAAGAGGAGTCATCCTTACCGACCGATCCAATGCCGATAATTTTTCCTTTGTTGTTATCACCAAAAATAACGCTTCCTCCTTCCTTTTGTTCTAGTTGAAGGAACTTGGATTCGTCTCCAGTCATGTGCTTGGAGCATCAACTATCAAGGTACCAAAGTACACTTGACCCCTTCAAACACACCTACAAAACAGATTAATGAGTTTTAGGTACCCATGCCATTTTGGGTCCTTGGGGGATAGGCAAATCATAGTGATGTGATTGAGTGTTATGTCTATGTTGTGTAAAACAAGCAGGAGCAATATGTCCAATTCGTCTACAATAATGACAAACAACATTAGGATTATGCATTCGTCTAGGTTGATAGTAATTGGACGGACGAAATTCATTTACTCTATTCTTGACAATATGACTATTGCGCAATTTATGAAAATCATTTCTCCTACTATTTGTTCTAGGATATACAGCATTTCTAGGATAATTGTTTCTAGGTTGAAAGCCATTTCTAGGTGTTCTACAAGGTTCAAAATTCCTTCTAGTGTTTGGCCTAGAGTATGCATTATTTCTAGAATGATTATTTCTAGGTTGCGATTGTTGAAAGCCATTTCTAGGTTTGTTATATCTAGGATGAGCGTTTGTTTTATTAATCCTAGGTTGAGCCTTAGGTTGTTGGGGGTTGGCTTCAACCTTTTCTTTAGGCTCATTCTCAAAGCCTATGCCATGCTTGGTCGACTTCAAATTAACAAGAACTTCATTCAAATTTTTATGAGAAGAATTAAACTTATCTAGGGTGCCCTTAAGTCTTTCTACCTCATTTTTGAGATGCATGCAAGAAGTACAATTTTTACTAGAGCTCTCGGGTTTGTCGGCGCTTCTCTTGCCGAAAAATTTGTTTTCTTCTTTCAACTTCTCATTTTCCAAAATCAGTTTTTCCAAAACCTTTTCTTTCAAAGAGAGTTGTTTTTCAAAATCTTTTTCTTTTAAAGAAGCATTTTCTTTTATGCTTTTAACAGTTTTGGAAGCTTTAATAAATTCACTATACAACTCATCAAAAGCATTTTGCATTTCCTCAAGAGAATAGAAATTTTTGGAAGAAATTTGACATACCTCTTCTTGATTGTTTTCATGAGCCATGAGACAAATATTTGCGGCTTCGTCTTCTCTTCCTCACTCGACTCGTCACCGGAGTCGCCTCCCCAAGATATGTATGCTCGTTGTTTCTTGAAGGGTTTCTTCTCCTTTTTGGCATTTGGACCATTTGATTTAATGTGCCCGGTTTCTCCGCACTCATAGCACTTTATTTGATCTCCTTGCTTTTTGCCCTTTCATTCATACTCTTTTCGCATGAACTTTTGAAATCTCTTAATAACGAGTCCGAACTCGTTGTCTCCGTCCTCATCATTTTGAGGTTGGCTTGTGCTTGCCTTGAGAGCGATCTTTTGTTTCCTTTGATCATCAACAAGAGGGTTAAGTATAGTAGATTCATAAGTTTTAAGATTACCTCTTAATCCGTCGATGGTGACATTTGAAACGCCAATAGATTCTTGAATCGCGTCGGCCCTTGATCGCCATGCCGGAGTGAGACTTCGGAGAATTTTTCGGACAAGTTCCTTATCCGTGAAGGTCTTCTTAAGAGCATGTAAATCATTAACGATTTTTGAAAATCGTTCGAACATCTCATCGACCTTTTCGCCTTCCTTCATGTGAAACAATTCATATGCATGGGTTAGGAAATCAATTTTAGCTTCCCTTACCTGGTCCGTACCTTCGTACATAATTTCCAGCTTGTCCCACATTTGCTTCGCCGTTGTGCAACATGATATTTTCCTGTAATCATCAGCATTTACAGCACAATATAATAAATTAATGGCTTTAGCGTTGTTTTGCACCTTTCGGATATCATCCGCATTGTATTCATCTTCGGACTTTGGAACATCTTTATTTTCAACCTTTTTGGTTGGAATTTGTTCTCCCTTCAATATAACCTTCCAAAGATGAAAACTATTTGATTGAACAAATATTCTCATCCTCTCCTTCCAGTACGTATAGTTTGTACCGTCGAATAGTGGTGGTCGGGTGGAGCATTGTCCTTCACCTATTCCTGCAAAAGAATCACGAGTAGAAGCCATGGATTGTTTCTCTCAAACGGTTAAGTCTTCAGAGAGTTGGGCTCTGATACCAATGGTTAGAAAATACGCTTAACGCTAGAGGGGGGGGGGGTGAATAGCGTTATAATAAAAATTAGCGTAAACTTGCGGAATTTAAAAATTGCAGGAAAGAAATAAGTGCGATAAGTAAATAAATAAGAACGAACGCACAGATGTATCCTGGTTCACCACAACCCGTGGCTAGTCCAGTCCCCGAGAGACTCTCTCGAGATTTCTACTAACACTGTTAAGCTTACGGGTGCTCAACGAACCTTTACAAACTGAGGACACAAGCCTCAACAACCTTTGCTCGAAGATACAACACTCCAAGACTTCAATCCAAAGGAAACACAAGTTCCTTCTTATAATACAAGGGACTAACACTTCCCTTCAAGTGTATAAAACACTTAGCACTCACTTAAACAAGACTCTCTTAATAGAGTAGATATGAGTAAACAGATACGCTCAAGAACGCAACAACTTTCGTCAAGAATTTTGGCTCTCAAAACTTATGTAATGAATAGAAAGTGATGAGCAATAGAGTATGCAAGCTATAGCAATAATATGATCAGTTGTTGTGTTTAGAAGACTGATTTGAAGCTGTATTTATAGTTGCAAAACCATGCATTACCGTTGCCTAATTGCCAATTAAGAATTGCTGATTTTACTCAGTGACAATCGATTGTCAAAATGCCACAATTGATTGTTTGCCAATCGTTCCAAAAATCATTCCCAGATTTTACGCTTAAAAATCGATTATCTAAGATCAATAATCGATTACTGGCAACGTTCAAAAAATTATTTCCAGATTTTACTTAAAACAATCCATTGTCAGAAATCTACAATCGATTACTTGGCAACGTTCAAAAAATCATTTCCAAATTTTACTTAAAACAATTGATTGTCAGAAATTTACAATCGATTACTTGGCAACGTTCAAAAAATCTTTTTCAGATTTTATTTAAAACAATCGATTATTAGAAATCTATAATCGATTACCTGACGGTTTTTGAAATTATTTTGGCGACGGTCAATTACACAATCGATTATGCTATGAGAACAATCGATTATATATCAGTCTTTGAAAAATCAATTAGACACTGCCTTAATGCACTCGATTGTCAGAGGTACACAATCGATTATTTTATGACTTTGAAAATATCTGAAAGACACTGCCTCAACACATCGATTGTCATAAGTTCACAATCGATTATTTTGTGGCTTTGAAAAACTTTGATGTACACTGTCTCAACACAATCGATTGTCATAAGGTTCACAATCGATTGTCATGCAGATTTGAAAAATCTGATGCACACTGCCTTAACACAATCGATTGTCATAAGTTCACAATCGATTGTCATGCAGCTGACTTAACATAATCGATTATCATAAGTACATAATCGATTATCTTAGTCCAGATTTTAGAGGTATGTTTAAAAATCATTTTGACGAAAGTAAATATGCATGATTTAAAATCATTTTGCTTTAAATTAAATATGCATGATTTGATAAAAATGTTTTTACGAGAGAAGCCAAGTCTTGAGTCAAGTTATCGGATCAAGATCACAATTAAAGAACGACTCATGTATAACTTTATATCTTTGCTTGATCTTGGTCTTGTGCTTGAATCTCGTTATATATCAATTGCGCGCTTGTGCTTGGACCTCGTCATATGTCCATTGCGCATAGTTTGTCATTCATCAAAACCTACAAATATGAACACACGTTTTAGTATAGTGCCTTGAGAACGTGTTTCAACAAATATAGCACCAAAATAAATACAAAAATGCCAACATGCGTCTCTACCAAAAAATCGGTGTCACAATATTTACGGACTTTCTATGAATACTATATATAGATGTCTGAAAAAGGAAATACGGTCTATCTCGGATACAAATAAAAACAGAACATATAAGTAGATAGAAGAGACGTTGGGCCTGCAGACGCCTGTAGGACTACCTCGGGATCTCTATGGACTGGAGGCCGGCTCCCCAAGTGCAACTATCCAAGTGCTGCTCCGGTATCTACACAGAGTGCAGAGTGTAACATTAGCACAACCAACCCCATGTGCTGTTAAGTGCCTGGCCTAACCTCTACAAGATAGAAACGAGGCTAGGACTAGACTTTAGATAAACCTATGCAATTATATAATATACGGAGAAAAATAAACAGAAATAAGCAGTTTAAATAGGAGGGGTGCATGCTTCGGGGGACCATCAAATCCAGCAGAAATAAAGAGAAATATGAGAGAAACAACTCAAAATCTACAACAAGGTAATAATAACACTGTTGCGGCACGCAAGGCGATCAAATATAACATTGTTGCAGCGTGCAACCCAATCCATTATAGCATTGTTGCGGCCTGTAACCTGATCAAATATAACATTGTTGCGGCATGCAACCCGGTCCAATATATATAACATTGCTTCGGCGTACAACCCGATCTAATATATATAACATTGTTGCTACGTGCAACTCGATCAAATATAACATTGTTGCGGCGTGCAACCCGATCCAATATATATAACATTGTTGCGGCGTGCAATCCGGTCCAATATATATATATATATATATATATATATATATATATATATATATATATATATATATATATATATATATATATATATATATATATATATATATATATATATATATATATATATATATATATATATATATATATATATATATATATATATATATATATATATATAATATTATTGCGGCGTAACCCGATCCAATATATATAATATTGTTACGGCATGCAACCTGATCCAATATATTTATATACCTTAAACTCAACCATACCACGAGTCCTGGAAAAGGAAAAATAATAAACTACACTATCTCAGCAAGGGAATTCAACAGTAAAAATATATACGTCTCGGCAAAGGAGAATCAGCTATAACCAATCTCAACTCAACCCCTACTCATCTCAGTTAAAACCAATACTCAATCAAGAGTAAATTTCTACGAAAAGAAACTAAGTCCTTGCTCAATATCGAGAATCACCATTTAAAGCATCCATAGAATCATTTAAGAACACAACAAATATCAATTTAAGAAGCATGGTCATGCTAGAAACCAATGCATAGATACTCGTCACCATGCCTATACGTTGTACTCAATAAGAAGAAAATAACAAATAGGACACAACTCCTAATCCCTCAAGCTAAGATTAGGCCGAACACTTACCTGAGACTTCCACGGCAGACTCAAGCCACAAGCACCACCTTTCTTTTCGAATTTGGGTCCAAAACAATCGTATCTAGACATAATCAACTTAATAACATCAATAAATGCTAAACAATCCAATTTCAATATTTAATTATAGCTTTCAAATTATTCTTCCCAAAATTTCAAAAATTGACCCCAGGCCCGCTTGGTCAAAACACGAGGTTCGGACCAAAACCCGATCAACCATTCACCCACGAGCCTAAATATATTATTAATTTTAAAGTTCGACCCCAGAACGAGGTCTGAATCACAAATAATCAAAAAGCTCTAACTCTACCCAAATCCTTAATTTTTCATCCTTAAACACATAATTTAAGCCTAGAAATCTAATGTGTGTTAATGGAATATGAAGAAAATGAGTCTAACATTACATACCTTTGAATTTGTGGTGAAATCCCCTTTCAAAAATTGCCCAATTTGCAGTTAAGACGAAGAAGTTATGAAATTTTGAGGAATTCACGTAATGGCTACTGTTTCAAGTGTTGGGCGACAGTGTTCATCATGTTCGCGAGAACACTGTTGCGATTGGGAAGAGCTGCCAATAAGTGGACTTACGCGATTGCGAGTTCTCCTACGTGTTCGCGAAGGGTTGACCCCCTGGCCTTCGCGTTCACGGACCTATGTACATGTTTGCGTAGAAGAACGACAACATCCTAGCTCAACTCCAATTTACACTACGCGTTCGCGATGGGCAATCCTCCAGTGCTCCGCGTTCGCGACTGTGACTTCACATTTATGAAGATTAATTCCACCCCTGTCCCAATTTCTATTTCGCGATCGCGAGCGTTACTATGCGATTGTGATGCACATGAGCAACAATTTTGCAGCTTTTCTTAAGTCCAAAACATCCCGAAACACATCCGATCCCTCGGGGCTCCTAACAAAAAATACGTACTAACTCAATGACATCATACGGACTTATCTGTGCGATCAAATCGCCAAAATAATCTCAATAATAACGAATTAAACCTCAAAATCAAAGAATTTCTTCAACTTCTTAAAACATCAATTTTTGCAATTTAGGTCCGAATCACGTCACATGACATCTGTTTTATGCCAAATTCCACAGAATCATCTTAAATCATATATAAGACATGTACCGGGTATCGGAACCAAAATACAGGCCCGATACCAACATGTTCTAATCAAATTCCATTAAACAATTTCAGAAAATAATCCTCTTTAAAAATTCATTTCTCGGGCTTGGGACTTCAGAATTTGATTCCGGGCATACGTCCAAGTCCTACATTTTCCTACGGACCCTCGGGGACCGTCAAATTACGGGTCCGGATACGTTTATCCAAAATATTGACCGAAGTTAAATTAGCTCATTTTATAATATAAGCTTGTCATTTTTCACAGATTCATAGTTAGTCTTTCCAGCTACGTGCTCGGATTGTGCACACAAATCGAGGGGATGATAAATGAGGTTTTAAGGCCTTGAAATTACAAAATTCAATTAAAAAGCAAGTGATGACCCAAAGGTCATCGCACAATGAGCCTAGAACAAGGTTGTCCTATTTATAGATAATGAGTAGTGCTTTCTTTAAAGCCAAAACCAACTCTAAATAGAAATAAAAATCGAATATGATTTCGAATAGGAATGTATATTTAACGAAGAATGAATATAACATTTATTTATAATAAGAAAAGAGATTGGATTAACTCGAAAGGAGATTGCATCTAAGTAATACTACAATGTAGCCATGTGTAAGGTAGTAATTAGTTGCTTCGTAGGAGAGAATCTAAGAGAAGTTGTGTCAGCTTTTGCCATGTGATTCTCAACCCAAGGATTCTAATACTCGATCTTAGGTTTAGGTAAAATTGTTAGTGCAGCTAATTATTCTATTAAATTAATTACACCGAATAAAGATAAGGTTCCTTTATATTTGCAAGGAAATCAGTTGGGACAAGTTGCGATACCTTCGTTAATTTTATTAATTGATCATGTGGAAGTTTCATGCTTAGTGCCAATGTTCAATCCTTTTAAATGATTTTTGGCCCTTTTCTTTATTTCTAGTAGGTCATTGTTATTTCTCCAATTTTAAACTATCATTGGTGATCCCACAATAAAAAAACAAAAAAATAGCCTTTGCTACATACCATTATTATGTTAACAATAATTTCTATAGCTTCTGTTGCGTTGTCAGGAGTTATGTTCATAATGCATGTCTCTACAAATTCATTGTTAGTAATAAGCGGCTGATCCTAAACAAGATCGAAAAGGAAAAAGAGTTGGAAAAATATTGCAAAAGGAGATAACAACGATTTTGTGTAAATGCGTTGTGTGCGCATAACTAGTCCATTATTAAGGGATGATAAAGAAACTTTTCACTAAATTAGGCATTAATTTGATGTAGGTTAAAATGAAATGAGACTTCAAGTTTTGATGGATGTAGTGGTTTAAGAAAAGAATAAAAACGAGCTCAAAAATAAAATTTAAAAATTTCCTCTTCTTAGGTTAAAATGAAGCGTAACATTTAATAATAAAATTAAGTATGGTCCATTTAAGCTTATGTGTCATTATTATTATATTTTTAATTAATTTATTGCCATATTTTCGTCGGATATTTTGTATGTTTTGAACCAAAAAAATAAATAAGCAACTTCTGTGTAAAAAATAAAGTTGGATAATCTTCAGTGAAATTAACCTCAGGTTTAATCATCATTAGGGCACTCCAGAATCTGAAACACTAGAAAGACAGGTTTAATCTAACACACACACACACACACATATATATATATATATATATATATATATATATATATATATATATATATATATATCATTTTCATTGGTTTCAGTTAATATATAATAAAGACTTCCCTTCGATTTTAAGAACTAATTATAATGTCGAATACGTTTATTAACCATGCTAGGACTAGCTACTACTCTTAATGTAGGATTTTTCTTTGACTGAAGATTGAATATTAAGGATCTTGCTGCCCAGTTGGTTGAGATTAGGCGAGTACTAATGGAGGTGCAGGTGAGACACAAAGGAATCTATCAATAGTAAGAATATAACTTTGTTTAAAATTGAAGTTCCCTCATTTGAGAACTTCAATTCACATATTCTTTTCTTTAACCAAAAAGTGCAGTTAAAATTCTCAGAAATCCAATTAAACACGCAGCTGTAATCTTACCCTAAGGCTCTCCTCGGACCCGCATAAAAAATTCTTGAAGGTTAGATTAATGCTTATTTTTACTAACAATTTTACTTTAATTACCATCTAAAAGATCATGTAGATTGAAGTCAAGGGAAATAAGAACTTAAGCAACCATTAGTTGATGATACGCCCAAACATAACAGAAACAAGGAAATGAAAAAAAATATGCATGTAAACTAATCAGATTCTATCAACTTTTAAGTTTTAATTAAGGATGAACTGTTGAAATTCGAATACAAACACAGAGCCAACGCAGCCGAAATTAAACAAGAAACGTACCTTCAGCCATAGTTGTTCAAGTGTTATAGAATCGCCTTGTAAAAACTTTGATGGAAAACCTAAGGAGTCTTCTAGCATGTGCTTATCGTAGGATGCCAGACTGATGGAGTCACATGCGTATTTATAGGTTGGCTAGGAACTCTTAGGAAAATACGTTAGCCCTAGGGACTTCTTCATAAATTATAATACTCTAGGGACTTGGTAATTTCTTTCTATCAAAGAAACTACCATATATGCATAACTACATAATATTATCTGATATATTATTTCCTTTGTGAGACAAGGTAAATAATTTATTACCTTATATGTGGGCCCCGCTAGAAGTCTCTAGAAGAGACGGTAATTTCTAATATTCTCCCACTTGGCTCACATATTAAAATCAGATAATCTTTTATGAGAGATAAACGTATAATATGGCCATGAACTTTATCACTCAACTAATAGTTATGCGACAGTCACTTTAACTAGAATATATTATTACACGAATCATGGAGGTCATGCTTTTAAACAAACACTTCCTTCCGTGTATTACAATGTACAATATTCTAATAAAGTGTCTAACAACTTTATGAATGAACTTAATATAAATAATTCGGAGTCCAAATTTATTGATCCAATGATCACAAATAATACATGAAAAACCAAAAGTATGCACTGTCATGTATATTAGAATAAACATAATGTATAGACAAACTGTTAGAGAATAAAGCAAGCTAAATTGAGCTACTAAGACCCATATGGGTTACATGATTCTTGGAAATATTAGTCGGCAAACCTTTAGTCATAGGATCAATTATCATCAAAGTAGTACTAATATGCTTAAAATTCACATCTTGCTTCTTCATGTAGTCTTTAACCATTAAGTACTTTATGTTGATATGCTTGCTTCAGCTACCCCTTTTATTATTCTTAGAAAAGAAAACTTCAGCTGAATTGTCACAAAAGATTCTCAATGTCCTTGAAATGGAATCGACAATCCTAAGGCAGGAAATAAAGTTTTTCAACCATAACGTCTGTGATGTAGCTTCATAGCATGCTATAAATTCAGCTTCCATTGTGGATGTTGCAACAATGGTCTGCTTGACACTTCTCCAAGACACAACACCTCCAGCAAATCAGAGTCTGAATATCCAATCACCTCCAATGAGTCAGAGTATTTGTATGTGAGCTTAAAATCCTTGGTTCCTTGCAAATATCTCAAGAACCTTTTACCAGCTTTCCAATGGTCAAGACCAGGGTTGCTTTGATATCTGCCAAGCATTCCTACCGCAAAAGCAATATCAGGTATAGTACAGGCCCGTGCATACATAAGGCTCCCAACAAGCGAAGTATAGAGAATGTCTTTCATTTGCTTCTTTTCGAATGCATTTTGTGGACATTGATTCAGTGAGAATTTGTCACCTTTAATTATGCGTGCTGCTGTAGGTGACCAGTTCTTCATCTCGAATCTTTCCAGAATTCTTTCAATGTAGGCCTTTTGAGACAGTCCAAGTAATCTTTGGGATCTGTCTCTGTGAATATCTATGCCAATGACATAAGAGGCTTCACCCATATCCTTCATCTAAAAATTCTGAATAAGGAACTGTTTAGTCTCGTGCAACAATCCCAAATCACTACTTGCAAGCAACATATCATCCACATATATGACTAGAAAAATATATTTGCTCCCACTTATTTTAAGATATATACACTGATCAATGATGTTCTCTGAAAATCCAAATGAAGAAATAACATTATGAAATTTAATATACCATTGGCAGGAAGCCTGTTTTAGCCCATAAATGGATTTATTCAACTTGCAAACAAGTGACTTTTGTCCTTATCACAAAATCCTTTCAGGCTGATGCACGTATACCTCCTCTTCAAGATCTCCATTCAGGAAAGTTGTTTTCACATTCATTTGATGTAACTCTAAATCAAAATGAGCTACTAATTCCATGATTATTCTCAATGAATCCTTCTTTGATACTGGAGAGACGGTTTCATGGTAAGTAATGCTTTCCCTTTGAGTAAAACCCTTGGCTACAAGTCTGGCTTTATATCGTTCGATATTACCAGATGAGTCTCTTTTAGCTTTAAAGACACACTTGGAACCTATGGGAGAGGATCCCTTTGGTAATTCGACGAGATCCCATACTTTATTTTTAGCCATGGATTCTAACTCTTCTTTCATGGAATCATACCAAAGTGGGGAGATTTCTCCACTAATGGCTTGTGAAAATGAGCATGGATCATCTTTTAGTCCAATATTGTAATCAGATTCTTGGAGATATACAATATAGTCACTAGAAATTGCTGATTTTCGAATTCTTGAGAATTTTCTCACTCTCACTGGTTCAAACACTTTTTCAATGGGATTAGGTAAAGCGGGTTGATATTCATGTGGCTCCTCAAGTGGTGGTGGCTCTTGAACTAGTTGTTGTTCAGATAATTTGTGAGAATTTTTCTGAGAACATTCAAGTTCCCAATATATAAAGGTACCGCAGGTGGTTCCCTTATTTCTTCCAATTCCACCCTTTGAGTCAAACCACTCCCACTTTCTTCATGCTCCTCAAGAAATTTAGAGTTTCTAGCTTCAACAATTTTAGAAGAATGAGAAGGACAATAAAACCTAAATCCTTTAGAGTAATTACATAGCCTATAAAATAACCGCTTATTGTTCTTTCGTCCGACTTCTTTAGTTATGGGTTATAAAACCTCACTTCAGTTGGACATCCCCAAACGTGTAAATGATTTAAACTAGGTTTCCATCCTTTCCATATCTCAAAAGGTATCTTGGGGACAACCTTTGATGGAACCCTATTTAAAATATACACAACGGTTTTTAAGGCTTCACTACATAAGGATAAAGGTAAACTTGATCTGCTAATCGTTCTTCTTACCATGTCCATTAATGTCCTGTTCCTTCTTTCTGCCACACCATTTTGTTGTGGTGTTTCTGGCAAGGTATGTTGAGCAATTATACCCTCACTCTCAAGGAACTCAGCAAATGGACCCTTAACTTGTTCCTTATCCGTGTACTTACCATAATATTCCACCCCTATCAGATCTTATAATTTTGATCTGAGCACCAGTTTCTTTCTCTACTTCTGTTTTGTAAACTTTAATATCATCAAGTGCTTCTGATTTGTTAAACAGAAAATAGAGATACATATATCTTGAATAGTCATCAATAAACGAGATAAAATATCTCTCACCATTCAACAAAGGGGTAGGAAAAGGTCCACATATGTGTGTAGGTATGATCTCAAGTAATTGAGAACTCCTTTTGGCACCTTTATTGATTTATTGGTCTGCTTACCCTTTATGCAGTCCACACAAGTCCCAAAGTCAGAAAAATCAAGAGCTTTTAGACCTACATCATTAACCAACCTTTTGACTCTATCAATAGAGATGTGTCCCAATCTCTTGTGCCAAAGATTAGATGAGTTCTCATTGATAATACATCGCTTAGTGCCAATTTCTTTATCATGCAAGGTTAAAATATTGCATAATGTGGGGTCTAGCTCAAGTTTATATAAATTTTCATTTAAATTTCAGAAACCAATAACTTTATTATCTTTCAAAAGATTCACTGAAGGATAATGAAAATTCAAATCATATCCACTAATTGATAGTCTTGAAAGAGAAATTAAATTTCTAGAATATTCTGGAACATAAAAAGTATTTTTTAAATCTAAGAAAAAATCATCCATCAAAATGAGCCTATAAGTCCCCACGCCTTCCACACGTGAACGCGTCCTATTTCCAGAATAAACGTATTGTTCACTTACTATCGGCTTCCTTAAGTTAGAAAGCCTTGCATGATTTTGGCAATGTGAATTGTAGCACCAGAATCAATCCACCACGTACTATCAGAAACTTCAGTAAAATTATATTCATAACATACAAAGGTAAAATTAACTTTCTTCTCAAGCCATTTCTTGTATTTCAGGCAATCCCTTTTCCTGTGTCCCTTCTTCTTACAAAAACGACAAGCATCTTTGTCAAATGTGCTTTTCTTTTTCATGGAAACACTTATGCCTTTCTTTGCATTTATCTTACCATGAGTTACCATATTAACACTTTCAGGTATCTCATGCTTCAACCACTCTTCTTCTTGAACACACATGATCAAAAGTTCATTGATTGACCATTTATCCTTATGGGTGCTGTAAGAAATCCTAAACGGACCACGTTCGCAGGAAGTGAGTTGAGAATGAAATGCACAAGAAATGATTCAGGCATATCAACCTCAAGACACTTGAGTTTAGCATAAATGTCTCTCATCTCCATAATGTGCTCACGCACGGTACGACTTCTGTCGAAAGTCATACTTGAGAGCCTTTTCATAAGGGTGCTGGCCAATGCCTTGTCAGAGCTTACAAATTGTTCATCAATTGCCTTCATGTAAGCTTTGACTTTATTGCTATTAGGGATAGAACCCCTAATGATTTGGCTTATGTGAGCTTTTATGAGCATTAAACTTAAGCGATTAGATCGCTCCCACCGCTCATAATTAGCCTTAGCAGCTGGCGTACTTGATTCCGTGGGGATAGGTGGTTCATCCACACGAAGTGCCAGGTCCAGATCCGAGCACTCTAAAGTGAGAAGGACTTTCTCGTTCCATTCAACGTAATTGTCACCAGAAAGCATTGAAATTCGAGCATTCTCATTAAAAATAGTGGTAGGAAAAGCGGTAAAGACTGCAAAACAAAGATAAACATACATACGCTATGAAGTACAATCCATCAAAAGTGAATCGCGTAAATATCGATTCATAGTAAATTCTAGACCTTCCAGTGGGCAGAGGTTGCAACCCATGCATACAATCTACTAACCTTATTAGACTAGTAAACCAAGATACACAAAAAGTTATCCGTACCTGTGGGCATAAGATAATTTTAACTTAAAGGTTTACTATCTAATTTCAATTAATCTCACCAAAATGGTTACCTTCCTGTAGGGCTGGGTTACCATTTTACTAAGATAACTCGACTAAATAGATGTCATTATAATCTTTAATCACTAAACTTTATGTAATTAAATAACACAATTTCTTTTATATTAAGTACTTAAGATGCTGTGGCCACTCTTAAATACATCAAATAAAAGAAAAATAAAATAACATCTTACGGCAATTGATTCTATTAATCAACTTCAACTTTATGTTAATTTGTTTCAAATTGGGCAGAACAGCAAAAACTTCTAACCCCAATGATCATTCTTATAATTAAAAAAACAATTATAAGAACCTTTTAAATAGTAGCAAAAATCACACTCCTTTATAACAACCCAGCTAGAAAAATTCAATGTCATGATTTTGGTATTTCGGAAACGAACCAACAAATATACTGATCGTGGTTCACTTTTATTAGAAAGTTGAAAAACCAAAAGTGACGCTAAACTAAGACGACCTAGGCAAGGATTGCGCTAACTTCATCAGTACTTTGCCTTCTCATAATATATCTGTTACACACATAATTGAGTCTATTACTGTTCCAATTAGAATTCAAAGAATTAATAAAATCCAACTAAAGTTGAAAAGAAGCTTCCTACGTAACACTTTGAAGAAAAGACTTTTCCAGCGAAGCAACTTGCAAAATACTGGTTGTCCAAAAACAATTTAGGCAATTCTAATTAACGAGAAAGAATTAGATTTCTCATCTTAATCTAATCACCCATATCAACATCCAAATATTCTCATGGTAACAAACAGCTTGGTGCACTTTTGACCGACCAAGAATCTTAATTTTACCTAAGTTCTTTTGCAACAAGAAAGTCTGAAGGTTGTACCATGAACCCTTTTTATTATTAAAGAATGACCATAATTATCAGATATGGGTTTCAATATTACCACTCTGTTCCCTTATAATTCTGTCTGTATGTCTACATAGATTCGACGAACATGTAACACTGAACAATATGATTAAAGGTTGGCTCTGATACCATATATTGAAATTTGAATACAAACACAGAGCCAAACAGCGGAAATTAAGCAAGAAACGTACCTTCAGCCATAGTTGTTCAAATGTTGTAAAATCGCCTTGTAAAAACTTTGACGGAAAACCTAGGAAGTCTTCTAGCATGTGCCTATTGTAGGATGTCAGACTGATGGAGTCACATGCGTATTTATAGATAGACTAGAGAATCTTAGGCAAATACTTTAGCCCTAGAGACTTCTTAATAAATTATAATTACCCTAGGGACTACTAATATATGGTAATTTCTTTCCATCTAAGAAACTATCATATATGCATAACTACAGAATATTATTTGATATATTATTTCCTTTGAGAGACAATATAAATAATTTATTACCTTATATGGGGCCACACTAAAAGTCTCTAGAAGAGACGGTAATTTCTCACATGAACTACTATACAGTGAGTCAACGTACTACTCAATCCAAAAAATGATAAATTTTAAACCAAATTAAAGGCTCATAATTTAACCTGTAACTAAGCAAAGTTGCATGGCCATAATTTGTTAAGTAATTCATAATACGTAATAGCAACCCCAAACTAACTAGCCAACCAAAGGCGAATTCAGAACTTAGAAACTTTATTAGTTTTGAACTTTAAAAGGTACTCACACCCTGCTCCATCCAAAGGCGAATTCATGATTACTTAAGAATCAGTGAGTTCACAATTGGTATATATAATTGTATTTTATATATGCATACACATGAAAATGTTTACCAAATATGTATACATAATTAGAACAAAAAACAATAGATTTAGTTGAACTCATGGATTCTCCGCTCACTCCATCTCGAGTCAGGCTGCGTATTTGGTTGATCACACCCAACTCTAATCCTAAAAAAGATAATTAAGCAATTAATGTAAATATAATTTGATCTAAGAGTCCGGAATTGCATCGTAAAAAACTACGATTTAGCTAATGGTTCATTATCACCAAGAAGATAAGCTCGAACAATTCTTAAGTTATAAATGTTAAAATTCTCATGTCTAACTGATTAACTAACAAATTAAAGTAGTAAATTGACAACTAAAAATATTAAGGATTGAATAAGGAGAGAAATTTAAAGGCTCAATTATATAAAAACGTAATAAGAATTCATATTTCAAAAGGTTCGATCAAAACAGTAAATAAGAAATTAGCTATTTATAATAGTATGTAAAACTACAATACTAAAATGCATAACAAATAATGGATAATTAGAAAAAGTAAGGAAAAACTCGTGGTTGAATCTCCCTCCTTGCTCCTAGCTTATTCTTGCCTCCAAAGATATTGCCTAAACCTAAAGTAGTGTCTCCCTCGTCAAAATTATGTAAAAATCATGTTAGGGTGTATTTATAATGGAGGGCCGTCCAACACAATCCAATCCCAGAGAGAAAAGATGAAATCCGCGTCCACGCTCATAGACGAGGATTCACCCTTTGAATTTTTTCTATTTTGTGAAGCGATCCGCGCCTTTGCTTCAGTTCGGTATTTTGTATACTCAATTGTCTCCTTTTTCGCATCTGTTTTCATGTCATGCGCTAGAATGGACGAGCTCCTAATCCTTCAATATTTTCTTTTTTGCACAAATTTGCTATCTTTTGATCCATTATCATCCAAACTTACTCCTACACAAGAAACACGTAATAAGTGTATTTCACTTCAAAAATCATATAATCTCCTGCAACTCATACAAAAAATAATAGCAAATATACTGAAAAATATACATTTTTCATAATTTATCAACAATATCCCGTCCCTTTGGACTTCATAGTATCTGAAAGCGAAACAAAGCTATCTTTGGGGACCATTCTCCTCCACAAGTCTTTCCTAAAAGAATAGCCCTTTAGTATGTAGCTATCGAAAGTTTTAAAAGCTTGATACATTTTTCTTGCCGATCTTCTAATAAATTTTGAAAGCTACAGATTTCATAAAGGATTACTTAGAAGCGGATCAAGGATCTTAATTTGATGGGTACAACATTTAGATTTTAAACGTTGAAAGCAATCACTTTTGAAATTATGGGTGTGAAATGAAATAATTTAAGTATATATGATCCTGTTGTTGAGTATTTTCAGAATTTGATTGAACCTGTTGGTTATATGATCTACTTAACTACCTCCAGAAACGACTCTCATATGCGAAATTAATACGGTAAAATGTTAAATGCAATAAAACGTTATAACTCGAACTCTATTTCATTTGATGTAGTTATATATAAAAAAATTCAGATTTGAATAGTAACTAGAATTACAAAAGTGTTGTTCGTTACTTTTGCAGTAATGCTTTCTCTAGCCAATCAGAGCTACGAATCCGTGGTCCATTAATTAAAAATCCTGGTGAGTAGAAAGAAGGGATGAGTGTATGTTGCCTCCTAGTTATGAACCGTCGGGTCAAACTCCCTCAAGTCTTCATATTTATGGGTTATAAACCCTAATTAATTTTTCTGGTAAGCAAGCAATATTATTCACACAATTTGTATGGACCTTTTTATTCGGAAATTTAAATTAGTATGATCTTTAACCAACTTTTTCTTATCTTTCATTCGGCTTAATACATATTTGGACCTCGATTATATCGGATTCAGGAAATATGTATTTATTAGGATAGTAATTACATAACATAGTAAATACATAGTATTATAATTACGACGATCCGTTTGTTTGTCGTAATATAATTACAGTAAAATTATAAGTGTACTGTTTGGTTGCACAAGTATAATTACACATTTATATTAAATTTTAAATATAAAGTTCATTATCAAAAATTAAAATTTAAGATGTAATAAATATATAGTTGTATAAATGACATTAAATTTGACATTTTGTCACGACCCCAGTTTGCCTTCCATGAACATGTCGTGACGGCACCTAATCCCTACGACCAGGTAAGCCCAGCAATGCAGAATATAAACCAATTTGCGGAAGATAATAATAAAACTGAACTGGTGAAATAAATGAGTGTTCAAGGTGCCGCCCGGCACATACAATAACAACTCTCATAGCTATCAAAATTCCCAAAATCTGGAATCTCACAAATCACAAGTTAAGGGATACATAAGAGGCTCTCACTCAAGAATATCTATACAAGGAGAAATATTGGTAGAACTACACTTATTACAGAAAGATGGAAAGGGACTCCTCGGTCCGCGAACACAGCAGATATACCTCGAAGTCTCTACCGATACGCCACCCTCCAAGGCTGACAGAACTGAATGGGGGTACCTGTATCTGCACAACAAAAGTGTGCAGAAGAGTAGCGAGAGCGCACCACAGTGGTACCCAGTAAGTATCAAGACTAACCTCGATGGAGTAAAGACGAGGAACAATCAAGATACCTACCGATCAATAAACAGCATAATCATAGGAATAATGGAAACGATATATAATTATGTAAAGACTGCATGAATGACGAAAAATGCTATGATTCAAAATAAGGAAAAAGGCAACCAGTAACAACGATAAAAAACAAATGATTATACAAATGACGGCAGAATCCAAATCCAAATCCTAAGGTCACAGCACAACAAGGACAAACAAGTCACTAACTATGTGTATGCTTGTGCAAGTGTATTTAATAAGAATTCTACCAACTAGTAAGCATAAGAAATGGAACGACCAGCACCCAAACTATTTGCATCCGGATAGAACCAATGAAAATATCACTTCAGAACACAATTAGTTTAACGGGGGTCTCCCAAGATATCGTCCTGTAGTCTCAAACATAGATATGTGTGCTAGGGATCTCTTGGTATTCGGAGGATCTCTTGGTATCCTCGATAGATGTACTAGGGATCTCTTGTTATCCCGATGATCTCTTAGTATCCTTAATATATGGGCTGGAGATCTCTTGGTATCCCAGGATCTCCTGGTATCCTCAATATATATACTAGGGATCTCTTGGTATCCTGAATAGATGTACTAGGGATCTCTTGGTATCCCGAGGATCTCTTGGTATCGTGTTGGGGATCTTCTGGTGTCCCGCACTACAACACAATCAACATAGATGTACATCCCAAACAATAGAATAACAATATCCCGGCAAGGGAGTCGACAATGGAGGACAATAACATCCCGGCAAAAGAGTCAACAACAGAAACAATAACGTCCCGATAAGGGAATCAACAACAGAAACAATAACATCCTAGCAAGAAAATCAACAATAGAAACAATAAATTCCCGGCATGGGAATCAAAAATAACTAATAAGGTCATGGAACACCAAGGAAGAACACAATAACCTCAACGACATAACAATACATAATAAGTGCGTAATAGCTACACCGATAACCACAATAGTTGGACATGTAATGTATTTTCACGAAGTCATATGAACTTACAATCAAGGAGTATCCAAAAAATAAGGAAGTTAACATGAATCAACTAATTACAATTAAGGAACTACCAACTAATCATAAGATATCTATCTTTTTTCCAATTTAGACCGATTAATTATATGAGATTTAACATTTATGATTTCCAATTAAAGGCGAGCAGTTAGGATGGATAATAGGACTATAGAAGGGAAATTATCGTCAGTTAAACACATAAAAGTCAATTAAACAGCAACAATAAATCAAAAAGGGAAATAAGTACCAAGTAAGATATGTAGAGGTAAAATTAATAACATGGAACTCAAACGTATCAATATCATCTTCACACTCGAGGATTTCAAGGGTCTAAGAGCCTAAAAGGGATAATTTACCATAAATAAATCCAAGCACGCACTCATCACCTCACGTACACAGAATACAATTAACAGAGAAGACCCAAATCCTAAGGGGAAGTCCCCCACACAAGGTTAGGCAAGATAGTTACCTGAAACAGCTTAAAATCAACTAGCAACCATGTTCTTGCCACGAGTTCTCAACTCCAAATAGCCCAAATCTATTCAATTAAATCACACATTACAATTAACATCTCAAGCAACTGATTCTATTATTTAATTCAAAGAGAAAGCACGAAATTAGGTAAAATAACCAAAACACCCCTGAGGACAACGTCTCAGAACCGGATGAATTTAACATTTTCAGAACCCTCGTACTCTCACGAGTCTAACCATATAAAAATCTCTCAAATCGGAGGCCGATCACTCCCTCATAATCCAATAATTCGGTCTATGAAGTTCTACCCATTTTTCATTAGAAATCTGAAATTAAAGGATGAATTTAAGAGGAGATTCATGGAAATTGGTCTAAATCGAGTGAGAGTTACTTACCCAAGTTTCCCAGGTGAAAATCCCTTCAAATATTGCCAATGACCGAGCTCTAGAAGTCAAAATGTGATAAAAATGGTGGAACCCTCGAAATTGGAATTTAATCTGTCTGCTCGGTTAATTGGTCATCGTGAACGCGGAAGAAGTATCGCATTTGCGTAGAAGAAAAAGTGAAAGGGTTCTTTTACTCATCGTGAATGCGGCGATGCATCCGCGAATGCGAAGAAGAAAATTCTAGAGGCCCAAGGACTGCTCTTCGCGAATGCGTGAAAGGGTATGCTAACGCAAAGGATGAGACAACATAACTACGTGAACGCGGTAGGGTGGACGCAGACATGGTGAATGGAGAGGCAGAGCTTCGTGAACGCAAGGCTCTAAACGCGAACGCGTAGAAGGATTTTCCAGGTGTCCAAGATAAGCTTTCGCGAACGCGATGGCGAGAACGTGAACGCGAAGAAGGAGTACCAAAAGCAGCAACAATAGTTTAAAAACAAGGGAAATGAATGTAGCCCATCCGAAACACACCCAAGGTTGACGGAACCCCGCCTAATCAAACACACAAGTCATATATCCTAACACGGATATGCTCGAAGTCCCAAATCACATAACGCAACATCGGAACGATGAATTAAACAAAAAATCAAGCTTATGAATTTCCAAATCTTTAATATAACGAATCTCATGCCGAAACCTATCAATTCAACTCGTAATGATGCCAAATTTTGAAGACAAGTACAAAATAGCATAGCGGAGCTATACCAACTCTCGGAATCGCATGCCGACACCGATTTACCAAAAGTCAACTGTGGGTTAAACTTCTTCATTTTCCAACTTCAACTTTCGCTGAAATGCCTCAATTTATTCTACGGACCTCCAATTATGAATCCGGATGCGCACCTAAGTCAAAAATCACCATACAAAGCTGTTGAGATCATCCACGATCCATTCCAGGGTCGTTTACCCAAAAGTCCAATTCCGATCAACTTTTTACAGTTCTAACTTCCAAACAAGATTTCTTCTCTAAATTTGACTCTAAACCATCCGAAAGCCAAATTCCACCATACACGCAAGTCGATACTCATATTACTAAGCTGTTCTAGACCTTATGCCGCTTAACGGAGCTTAATTTCTCAAAATGACCGGTGGGGTCGTTACATCCTCCCCCTTTTAAAAGCAACGTTCGTCCTCGAACGTACTAAGATTCGCCTCGAAGTACTCAAGTCACTAAGTGCGAACATCCAATATACACCCGCGGGTGATCCCACGTTACCCCAATCCACTTAAACATGAAGACATCATCGCAACTGAAATTTAGCCTCTCTAGTAATACCGATAAGCCTTCAAGCCAAAAATTTTCACCTTCCATCCGTTTCCAAAAGACTCGATTCTAAATCCATATCCGGTATCGGTCTCAACCTGCTAATTCAGTACAAGACAAGACACACAAGGTATAGCCACACAACATGACACACCACCCATAGGCCCATAATAACATTTCTGGTAGCAATACTTACCTGAGATCAAATCTGTACCAGCCTTAAGCCTCATATTCAATAGGAACTCTTTTCAAACCTCCACAACATTGGCGATGATACAATAACACACATGACAAAACACCAGATTAACCAAATCTCAGCCAACACCAACAGGTACACACCCCACAACTAGAACTCAAGAAGCATAAAACGTAAATGAATGAATATGGGAAAGGAAAACACATAAGGGAACTAACAAACAAATTAAACTAGCATAATTTCTTCTAAAACACAAATCTACAAGACATCTAACAAGAAAGGATAAAAGCGCATAAAGGACTCACAAGGATCTTATACTGATATAACTCTCAGCGCGGTACACAGCCCGATCTCAACATATCAAATCATTTGAAAAATCACGAGGGTCCCGCCCTCAATACTAGATTTCAAGTAGGGTACACATCAACCTATCTAGAGACTCTCACTAGATCAATTCTGTCTACAAATTGCAACATAGACAGGCTCCCAAACCGGTGGAACCTAGAAATCACAGCTCGTAGCCAAGAATACTCAGAGATCACATCAAACATACCAAAACGGACAATACAAATTTACTACTAGCCTCGTAACTCTCAACAATGGCTAGGAACAGACGATAGACATAGGTATAACTCATAAATCCTCCCAACAGGGTAATCACATAGACAGAATGCAAATCATGAAGCGCTCCCATAAATGGAACAGCAACAAGGAAACTCGCCTCGATAAGCAGAACTATGATGAACTACAAATAGTGCCCTCTATAACAAACTGAACTCGCATCTGAATGACATTAGCTAGCGCGCCGGCCTCAAACCTACTATATGAAACACATCAACGAGTTGGGCCTCCCCCTCTTAGGCGCCCTCTACCTGTTCGAATACCTCGCTATGACACATTGGTTCGAAGTCTGGACAATCTCTCACCAAGTAGCTAGTATCTTCACACTCAAAGCACCCTCTCTGCTGACGAGGCGATGGGAAGTGTGCGGTGCGGGTACTCCGAGGCCCTTGAATACCTGAATCACCATGCATAGCCTGAAACGCTAACTGAACTGGCTGACCCGTAAAACTCCTACCATGACGTACCCTGCCTCCAAAACAAGGACGAGTATATCTACCAGTCTATGAGGCCTCATCGCCTTCTTAGATATCTCTCCTGATCTCATCTCCTCTTTCTCTCATGGTCCTACCTGCTCTCTCTCTCTCTGGCATACCTACCCTCTATCCTCCTAGCAATGTTTACCACCTGCTGACACAAAATATCTATTTCTAACTCACGGGCCATACCGGACATGATGCTGGGATTAAGCCCCTCAATGAACCGGCGAACCTTATTGCGAACTGTAGAAACCAAGGCTGAAGCATGTCCATCCAAATTGGTGTATCAGACAGCATACTCCGAGACGGTCATATCACCCTGAGGCAAATGCTCAAACTCTGCACGCCATGCATCCCTGAGGCTTTGAGGAACAAACTCTCGCAGGAGCATATCTGAAAACTGGGCCCAAGTCAGTGAAGCTGCCTCGTCTAGGTTGTCTAAATCATAGGTGCGCCACCAGTAGTAGGCGGCTCCTCGAAGCTAAAAAGTAGTGAAAAGGAACCCTGCTCAATCTAAAATACCCATAGTACGGAGAATGCAATAACATTCATCAGGAAATTCCAGGGCATCCTCCGATGCTAAACCACTGAACTCAGGAGGCTTAAACCTCTTTTATCTCTCAAGTCTCATCTGCTCCTGCTCGGAAGCTGCTGCCATGCCCTCGGGCTGAACTGGTGCTGTAGGTAGCGTAGGAATAATCTCAGGGACCTGCTCAATATGCGCTCGCTACTCAGGAGTGCGGGCGATGGGAGTCTGATCTCCTCCTCCGGCCTGGTGTGTAGCTGCAGTAAGTGGAAGCAGTCCTGCTTGGGCCAAAATGGGGTACGTACTCATGAACTATGCCAAAGTCTCCTGAAGGGCTAGAGTAGTAGTAGCTCTAGGCGTGTCATCGAGCGTGCCTTAGCCTTAGTTTACAAGGAAACTACGTGGAGTAAGACCCGATATAGCAGTAAAAGCAAGACGTCAGATGCTCAGACTCCAGCTGGATCTTCTGGTGGTACCTCGCCGGCCATTTGCGAAGGTGCTCTCGCTTCACCACATGTGCGTCTTCGAACTCTAGCCCGGCCCCGATCTCCGATAGCTGCAGCAAGGGGCGCGGCTACCTGATCACCTCGGGAAGTACGTGTCCTCACCATTGGTGAGAGAGTGGAAGGCAAAGGTTTAGGATTGTGAATGCCAAAATCTCGCACGACAGGGAAATCAAATGAATTGGAATTTTTCCTAATAGTTACATAGCCTTTCGCAGATAAGTACAGACGTCTCCATACTGATCCACGAGACTCTTATAAACCGGCTTGTGATATGTGACTCCTATGAACCTAGAGCTCTAATACCAACTTGTCACGACCCTAGTTCGCCCTCCATGAATATGTCGTGACGCCACCTAGTCCCTACGACTAGGTAAGCCTAACAATGCGGAATATAAACCAATTTGTAGAAGATAATAATAAAACTGAACTGGTGAAATATTTCAGTATTCAAGGTGCCGACTGGCACATACAATAACAACTCTCATAGCTAATCAAAGTTCCCAAAACCCGAAATCTCACAAATCACAAGCTAAGGGCTACATAAGAGGCTCTGACTCAAGAATATCTATACAAGGAGAAATACTGGTAGAACTATACTTATTACAGAAAGCTGGAAAGGGACTCCTCGGTCCGCGAACGCAGTAGATTTACCTCGAATTCTCTACCGATACGCTACCCTCCAAGACAGACAGAACTGAATGGGGGTACCTGTATCTGTACAAAAAAAGTGTGCAAAAGAGTAGCATAAGCACACCACAGCGATGCCCAGTAAGTATCAAGACTAACCTCGGTGGAGTAGAGACGAGGAACAGGCAAGTCACCTACCGGTCAATAAACAGTATAATCATAGGAATAATGAAAACAATATATAATTATGTAAAGACCGCATGAATGACTAAAAAAGCTATGATTCAAAATATGGAAAAGGCAACAAGTAACAACGAGAAAATAACAAATTGTGATACAAATGACGGCAAAATCCAAATCCGAATCCTAAAGTCATAGCACAACAAGGACAAACAAGTCACTAACTCATTATTCTGCAATGATGCTTGCATAAGGCCTTTTCAAGTCATTACAAAATTTTACCAAAAATCTTAGACCAACCACAACTCATGAAAGCCCAGTATCCGGAGCCTAACACTTGGCATATTGTGCCCCATCAATATCACGGTCATGTTGACAACTAACTTGTCAACTGGGCCACTCTCATATATTTAATGGGTAAACGAGGGCGTATCTCTACCCCTAGCCAATCAGGAAGAATTCATCTCAAGTAGTAGTCCCCAACTATGTGTATGCTTGTGCAAGTGTATTTAATAAGAATTCTACCAACTAGTAAGTATAATAAATGGAACGACCAGCACCCAAACTATTTGCATCCGGATAGAACTAATGAAAATATCACTTTAGAACACAATTAGTTTAACGGGGGTCTCCCAAGGTATCGTCCTGTAGTCTCAAACATAGATTTATGTGCTAGGGATCTCTTGGTATCCGGAGGATCTCTTGGTTTCCTCAATAGATGTACTAGGGATCTCTTGGTATTCCGAGGATCTCTTGGTATTCCTCAATATATGTTCTGGGGATCTCTTGGTATTCCGAGGATCTTCTGGTATCCTCAATATATAAACTAGGGATCTCTTGGTTTCCTCAATAGATGTACTAGGGATCTCTTGGTATTCCGAGGATCTCTTGGTATTCCTCAATATATGTTCTGGGGATCTCTTGGTATTCCGAGGATCTTCTGGTATCCTCAATATATAAACTAGGGATCTCTTGGTATCCTCAATAGATGTACTGGGGATCTCTTGGTATCCCGGGGATCTCTTGATATCCTCAATATATGTGTTGGGGATCTCCTGATATCCCGCACTACAACACAATCAACGTAGATGTACAACCCATACAATAGAATAACAATATCCCAGCAAGGGAGTCGACCATGGAAGACAATAACATCCCAGCAAGGGAGTCAATAATAGAAACACTATCGTCCCGGCAAGGTTATCAACAATACCTAATAAGGTCACGAAATACCAAGGAAAAGCGCAATAACCTAAACAACATAACAATAAATAATAAGTGTGTAATAGCTATACCGATAACCAAAATAGTTGAACATGTAATATATTTGTATGAAGTCACAGATGAACTTACAGTCAAGCAGTATCCAAACAGTAAGGAAGTTAATATGAATCAAGTAATTACAATTAACGAACTATCAACTAATCATAAGATATCTATCTTCTTTCTAATTTAGATTGATTAATTATATGAGATTTAACATTTATGATTTCCAATTAAAGGCGAACAGTTAGGACAGATAATATGACAATAGAAGGGTAATTGTCTTGAGTTAAACACGTAAAGGTTAATTAAACAGCAAGAATAAATCAAGAAGGGAAAACAAGTACCAAGTGAGTATGTAGAGATGAAACTAATAACAGGGAACTCAATCGTATCAATATCATCTTCACAAGGGGATTTCAAGTGTCTAAGAGCCTAAAATGGAAAATTTACAACAAATAAATCCGAGCACGCACTCGTCACCTTATGTACACGAAATACAATCAACAGAGAATACTCAAATCCTCAAGGGAATTCCCCCACACAAGGTTAGGAAAGATACATACCTCAAACCGACTAAAATAACCTAAAAATCACGTTCTTGCCACGAGTTCTCGACTTCAAATGGCCCAAATCTATTCAATTAAATCACACATTGCAATTAACATCTCAAGCAACTGATTCTATTATTTAATTCAAATCGAAAGCGCGAAATTAGGTAAAATCACCAAAACGCCCCTCAAGCCAACGTCTCGGAACCGAATGAATTTAACATTTTCAGAACCCCTCACGAGTCTAACCATATACAAAATCTCGCAAATCGGAGGTCGAACACTCCCTCAAAATCCAATAATTTGATCTATAAAGTTCTACCCATTTTTCATTATAAATCTGAACTTAAAGGATGAAATTAAGAGGAGATTCATGGAAATTGGTCTAAATCGAGTGAGAGTTACTTACCCAAGTTGTCAAGGTGAAACTCCCTTCAAAAATTCCCAAGGACTGAGTTCTAGAAGTCAAAATGTGATAAAATTGGTGAATTCCTCGAAATTGGAATTTAATATGTCTGCCCAGTTAATTGGTCATCGCGAAGGCAGATGAAGTATCACGCTCGCGTAGAAGAAAAAGTGCAAGTGTTCCGTTACTCATCGTGAATGCGACAATGCATCCCCAAACGCGAAGAAGAAAAGTCTGGAGGCCCAAGTACTGCCCTTCGCGAATGCATGAAAGGGTATGCGAACGCGAAGGATGAGACAACATAACTACGCGAACGCGGAAGGGTGGATGCGAATAGGGTGAAGGGAGAGGCAGAGCTTCGCGAACGAGATAATCTAAACGCGAACGCATAGAAGGATTTTCCAGGTGGCCAAGATAAGACTTCGCAAACGCGATGGACAGATCACGAACGCGAAGAAGGAGTACCAATAGCAGCAACAACAGTTTTAAAACTAGGGGAAATCCCCCGTAGCCCATCCGAAACACACCCGAGGTTCCCGGGACCCGCCTAATCACACACACAGTTCATATAACCTATGATGGACATACTCGAAGTCCCAAATCACATAACACAATATCGGAACGATGAATCTAACCAACAATAAAGCTTATGAACCTCTAAATATTCAATATAACGAATCTCATGCCGAAACCTATCAATTCAACTCGGAATGACGCCAAATTTTGCAGACAAGTCCGAAAAAACGTAAAGGATATGTTTCAACTCTCAGAATCGCATTCCGACCCCAATATCCTAAAATTCAACTGTGGGTCAAACTTCTTCATTTTCCAACTTCAACTTTCGCCGAAATGCCTCAATTTATTATACGGACCTCCGAATCTGAATGCGGACGTGCGCCTAAGTCCAAACTCACCATACGAAGCTGTTGAGATCTTCCACGATCCATTCCGGGATCGTTTACCCAAAAGTCCAACTCCGGTCAACTTTTCACCGTTCTAACTTTCAAAATAAGGTTGCTTCTCTAAATTTGACTCTAAACCATCCGAAAGCTGAATTCCACCATGTACGCAAGTCGAAACTCAAATTAAGAAGCTATTTCAGACCTTATGCCATTGAACGGAGCTTAATTTCCCAAAATGACCGGTCGGGTCGTTACACATTTAAGATACATATTGCTTCTTGAAAATATATTAATTACTAATAATATGTTTGCAACTAAATTGTAAAAATAATATATATATATATATATATATATATATATATATATATATATATATATATATATATATATATATATATATATATATATATATATATACATACATACATACATACATATACATATATATTAAATTTATAATATTTTACTTTAATTAGTTATAAAACTAAAAGTATACATTATCGAAGAACATCATAGACTACATGCTTGACAAAAAGATTAATATTTATATGTGTAATATCAAAATATTACTCAAATATTTTATTGGAAAAAAATCTATTAATTCTAGTTGAAAAATAAATGGGATGCAATCAGAATTAACTAGTCAACCCTACTAAAACAAATAAAATGAAACAAAAAAATTACTTAAATTCAAAATTTAAAAAAATTAACATAATAATGTAATATAGAATTAAAACATAATATAAAATAAGTTTTAATATAAAATAAAGTAATATAATTCAAATATAAAGGAAAATATAAGCATATAACCTCATTTAATAAAGAGATTCTACTGTAAAGACATCACTCATTATATGATAAGTTTATTAATGACTCAATATTTCAATATTAGAAGGTGTAGTTTTTACACTAGAATAATAGCACAATTATGCTAAATGAAAAAAATAAAGAAATATATGAGAAACAAAATGGAATCATAAAAATAAAGGTTGAAATGAAAATATTATTTACATATTAAAAAGTAATCTATTATTTATCATAGGTAAATTTGCATATAACCTCATTTGATAACAAAGTTAAACTATAAAGGTTATCTGAGAAGAGTATTCTAGAAGCACACGTTACGCAAGAAATAGCTAATGTACACCTCTACCGATGACCCCGACGAAAGAGACGCAATGATCTAGTGGCAGATGCAGACATAATGTCGAATACTGAAAATAGGATGGTTACACCGGAATCGAGGATCCCTCAAACCTTAGAACCAACGCAATTGGTTCACTGGATGCAAGGGATGAGAAGTGCCCCAATCATGAAAGAATTTGTAAATATGGTCTGACTTAATCAAATTGAAGTTGAAGAAGAGACCCGGAAATGGAAATCAAGCTTAATTGGCTAAATGCTAGGTGGGTCACCTTCCTTCAAGGAGATTCTAATATTGTCTGGCACATTGCTGATACACCACAGGTATATTTACACGATGTTGGATACTTTATTTTTCAATTTCAAGATGATTAAGACAAATTAAAAATATTAAAGTATGGCCTAGACACTTTCAGCAATAGACCTATGATATTAAAGCAATGGGCACCGGATTTTGACATCAGTAAGGAGACCAACCATATTGTTCCTACAAGGGTAACACTACCTGGGCTGCCAATACAATATTGGGCAATTGAGAATTTAGGAAGAATTGTGAGCTATTTGGGTAAACCAATATGTACTAATAAGTTGACAACACAGGTAGATAGGATTTCATATGCTAGAATTTTGGTGAATATAGATATATATCACAGCCACTTCCTGAACACATATTTATCGAAGATGAAAAAGGTGGATGTAAGGAGCAGCGATTAGAATATGAATGGAAGACCTCTTATTGCCAGGATTGCTTACAAATAGGACATAACACTGGGAGTTGCAAAAAGGAGCAGGAGACTAAAGTTAAACCTGGCAAAAGAGGAGAAAAGAATCCCAAAGATAGAAGGCAAAATCATAAGAATCAATAACCAATAGCACAGTGGAAAGTGAAGACTACCAATGATCCTAAACATCTAGTTCAGGGAGGTCAACACAAGGATAATCAAGCTGATATGGACATATATGACATGGTTTATAGCAATGAGAAAGGAAGATTAATAGAAGGGAAAATGAAAGAAATACCTCAAGGAAAGGAACCTCATAAGGGAGCTTTGTCTGATGCAGAAGTGAAAAACTACTTAGTCAAAACAGGTTAAACTCTTTGAGAATACAAGTGAAAGAGGCTACCAGAAAAGTATAAAGGGACATTAACATCTCTGATAAATTCCCCCCATGATAGTCTGTTCATGGAATATCAGATGGCTAAATAAGCCCTTTTAGCAGAAGGAACTCAAGGCCTTTCTGCTCAAGAATAATGTAGCTATAATAGGCTGCCTTGAGATAAAGGTAAAAGAAAAAAAAAGCTAATGTAAGAAGAAAGTTTGAATGAGAGTGGGCTGTATATAAAAATTATAATACTCCTCCTAAGGGGAGAATTTGGGTGCTCTGGAAAGATTATATAGTGGTTGTTCAAAAAATTATGGCCAACCATCAAATTGTCCACTGTCATGTTAAATATAGAGGCTCTAACTTCTTTTGTAAGCTGACGTATGTATATAGATACAACACTAATTTAGAGAGGAATGAAATGTGGATTAACTGAGAAGACTCAACAACAACATAACTGAGCCATTACTAGTAATGGGACTTTAATGCCATGCTGTCAGTCAATGATAGACTAAATGGGAACCCAGTCCATCAAGCATAAATACTGGAATTTTAGAATTGTATCATAGTTGTGGGATTGGGACAATTGAATAGAAAAGGATGGCAATGGTCATAGTGTGATAAAAAAGAAGCAACAAAGAGAATATATGGTAATATTGACTTGATATTTGGAAACTCTCAATGGTTTATGCTGTATAATGATATAGAAGCTTTTTATGATGATCCTAGTGTATCATACCATTCTCCCATTATCCTAAGAACTGATAGAGTCAAGCAGATACTGCCCAAACCATTCAGACTGCTAGAGGTGGTAATGCAGAATCAAGAGTTCAAGGAGGCAGTGCAACAGATATGAAGACAACCCATAGAGGGATATGCCCTATACTCAATATGGAGGAAATTGCAAATGCTGGAGCAAGAAGCCAAGCACCTGAACAGAGAATTCACCTCATTGCAAAGAAATTTGATCCCAATGAAAGATGAGTTGAAATATGTACAAGAAGAATTGAGCTCACACTTGTTCAACAATAAATTAATAATCAAGGAAAATGAGTTGTTACTTCAAATAGAGAAATGGGAAAGTATACATGAACAGGTATTAAGACAGAAGTTTCATGCCACCTAGATCTAAGCTGGGGACTCAAACTCAAATTTCTTCCATGCTCAAGTGAAAGTCATACAAGCTAGAAATAGAATTGGATCTATATGCAATGAGCAAGGGGTAAGAGTGACTGATCCTAGGCTTGTTGAACAAGAGTTTGTGAACTTCTTTCAAGGTCTATTGGGGAAGTGTGTGAAAGAACTACCATGCTTGGATGTAAACATTATTAGACTGGGACCTTGTCTTAACAAAGAGCAACAACAAAGGAGCAGGTCAAAAAGAAGAAGTTTGTCAAATAGTCAAAGAGCTGCCCAATGGAAAATCAGCAGGTATTGATGGTTACACAACTGAATTTTTCAAGAGACATTGGGATACTATTGGAGCTAAAGTTACAGAGCCAATCCTTGAGTTCCTTGAAAATGGAAAGATACTAAAGAGTGTGAACTGCACAACAGTTACCTTGGTGCCTAAAGTAGCAAGCCCTATCCATGTGAAGGAGTACAACCCAATAGCATGCTGCACCAGCTGATTGCCAAGATCTTAACTGGAAAATTAAATATAGTAGTAGATCACATAGTAAGACCTGCAAAGTCTGCATTCATTGAAGGAAAGAATATATTGGACAATGTCATCCTAACATATGAATTAGTCAAAGGATACACACAAAAAGGTGTATCACCAAGATATCTGATGAAGGTGTATATAAGGAAAGCATATGATTCAGTCAAATGGCCATTCTTGAACATGGCGTTACTAGAGTATGGAATCCCTATCAAGCTTGTGAATCTGATAATGGAATGTGTTACAATTGTAAGCTAATATTTGTTGCTTTATGGAGGACTGACACCTAAATTTCAAGCAAAGAAAGGGTTGAGACAGGGGGACCCTATGTCACCCTATTTGTTTGTGTTAGAAATGGAATATCTCAATCGAAGCTTGAAGACACTTGAGCATATACCAGACTTCAACTACCACCCAGAGTGTATCAAGATCAAGATATCACATATATGTTTCGCAGATGATTTGATCATGTATTGCCGAGCAGATAGAATTTCAGTCGGACTTATACTGAAGGAATTCCACCATTTCTCTAAGGTAACTGGTCTACAAGCAAACATGGAAAAAAGTTCATTCGATGTGACTGGAGTGAATGAGGAATTCAAAGCCTCAATTCTTGCAGATATGCACTTTGCACTAGGAGAGTTCCCTCTCAAATACTTGGGGTACCACTGTCAACAAAAACGTTGTCCACTCATCAATTTATGCCACTGGTAGAGAGAATTATTGCAAGAATCAAGTGCTGGACCACCAAGTTTTTAGTATATAGTGATTGACTACAATTGATCAAAAGTGTATTCTTTGAAATGCAAACATATTGGGCATATGTTTTCTTACTACAAAAAAAGATAGTCCCTCCGTTCCAATTTATGTGAACCTCTTTGATTGTGCATGGAGTTTAAGAAAAATAAAAACTTTTGGAATTATGGTCCTAAATAAGTTTAAATGGGGCCCAGAGCATTTGTGTGGTTATAAAAGCCTCTCATTAATGGTAGAGTTATAAGTTTAAACTAAATTGCTACCAAATTTAGAAAAGATTCATTCTTTTTGGAATGGACCAAAGAGGAAATAAGTTCAAATAAACTGGAACGGAGGGAGTATTACACATGGTTACTGTTGTGTGTAGGCATACTTATGGACGGGGAGTAATGAACCATCAAAAAGGGCCTTGGTATCATGGGAAAGAATGTGTATGCCAGGTTCAATAGGGGGATTGGGGATCATGGACTTCTACTCATGGAACAAGGCTGCTTTATGCAAACTTCTGTGGGCTATCAAGCCCAAGAAGGGTATTTTATGGGTAAAATGGATCCATAATTTCTATAAAGAAGAGGGATGCCGATACAATGCCAACTCCAAAACAGGCTTGCTGGTTTGTTTGAAAGTTATTTGACATAAGAGAATGGTTTGGGTCTGTAAATACTTCTGGAGATGTCAAAAAATTCGGTAAATAAGGAAAATTCAGCATCAAAAGAATGTACACAATTGCAAGACCACAATTCCAAAAGTTTCATGGAAGAACCTAGTACCGGGAGCTAACACTATACCAAGTTATAGATTCATACTGTGGTTAACTCTCAATCAAAGAATTGCAACAGTTGATCGACTGGCAAAATGGAAGATTGATGTGCCAAAGGAATGTGTACTGTGTACTAATAAAAAGGAAAAATCGATTACTCATCTCTTCTTTGAATGTGAATATGCAAAATTGATATAGGCTACATTATTAGATTGGATGGGAGAAAAGAACTCAATTGCATAGCTAGGACGAGGAAGTACAATGGCTAACCAAGAGAGTCAACAATGGTAGACCAAGAGCTCAAATCATGATGTTGGTATTTGCAGCAACAATCTACTTTACTTGGCTGGAAAGGAATATGAGAAGATTTCAAATGCAACATACCACCTACGCAAAGAGAGTTCGAGAGATTATTCTACAGTTAGATATAAATGGCTAACAAAAGAGTAAATGGAGGATCTTACTAGAATAATTAAATAAATTTCCTACATGAGACAATGTATAGTATACTAGTCTGCTAGGAAAAGTAACAGAAAATTAAAATACTGTAATAGGAATTTTTTATAGGGACTAACTCTAAAGTCTCATGAGCTAGCGGTTGTACATATTTCATTAGCTAAATATAAAGCTTTTTGTTTAACAAAAAAAAAGATAACAAAGTCAAACTTCGTCGATGCCTTATTCTTTCTAAAATTATGTATAATTTGTTAGAAAATTAGAATAATAACATAATAAAGTGCAATATAAATAAATAAAAATAATTAAAAAAGAAACAAAATATGAGAAATTATGTAGACACACGTGAAGCAAAAATTGGAAAACGATAAAATAAGAAAATAAAAGATAAATAACTCCGTAATTGCACCATGTAATTATTATCAGTTCTCAGTCCTTTTCAAGATTAGAGAATGTAATTACACTCCTAAATTACACTCAATTACGAACTGACCCCAATAAACATGTCAAAACTATATAATTAGACTCAATTATATCTAAATTCAATTATTCAACGGCTTTCCAAAAATGCGGTAATTTTTAACCAATGGATAGAGGAAGAGAATGATCGTGCGCGAGTCCCAATAATTTGGGTTCATTTTGTTCCGATATTTCTCGAGTTGCGTGTGTATTTGTTCCTTCTCCGGTTCACTATAACTCTCCCTTATTTTCTACTACTATATTCCCTCCGGTATATAACAAGTGTCTCTTTTACTTTTTAATTTGGTACAAAATAAGTGTCTAGTTAGGTAATCAAGAAAAAATTCAATTTGTTTTTACCCTTTTACTCTTATGTGCAGAAGCGAAATAAATGCAACTATAATCATGTGCACAATATTTAATAAGAGTAATTAAGTCATACTAGGTAATTTTGTATATGATTTAGTACTTTCTTAATGAGCGTGTTAAAAGTAAAAGAGACACTCATTATGGACCGGAGAAAGTATATTTTATTATTTAGTCGCTTCTTTTTCCTTTCATGTCATTAATTTTTTTTTTGCAACATAGTGTAATCCCTATTTTTCGCCATTCATCAAAATTCAGAAACTTATTAAGCTCAAGTCGTTTTGCATGAAAGTGGGGTCTAGTGTAGAAGGAACTTTTTTTTCCGCTAATAGTATAGAAGAAACTAATGTTGGGATATATTATTGATCATGCGGTATAGATATAATATTTTATTTTATTTTTTATGGAATAAGTATTTATTTAATTTATTCAATTCAATAAAGTACTATTTTAAATAGACCATTTGTTACATGCGTGTCCTCTTAGTTACGTAGTTGACAATTTAATGTATGGAGTCTTAGCTCATCCACAGAACATTAAATAGTCGGTTCTCATAATTAATAAACTATGTTCACTATTAAAGATATTATTGGACAAAATATTTCGATGAATGTGTAGCACAAAGATTATAGTATGATTTATCTTGATTATGAGAGTCATTTTACTCCGACTTCTTGTGCTAGTATACATAGTGTATATTGAACGCACCAAGTAGAGGAAAGACTTTTTTTGTACTGAATATATATTACTGAATATCTTAGGTTACTCCGACTTCATTAAATTCGCTTATACTCCTAATCTTGATATAATTATTATGATCAATGTAATTTATTAATTGCTTTGATTTATCAAAAGGTACGACTCTATTCGACCCTAGTTCACCACTCGTGAACCTGTCATGACGGTACTCAGTCTTCGCGACTAGGTAAGACTAACACATTGCGGAAATTCAATAATCTTTACGAAAACTTTAAACAATACTAATAACATGAGAAAATGTATAGGGTGCCGCCTGACACATACAGTTCAATTCATGATAACATAACAACATCCAAGACTCGGAAACTCACGGGCAACACAGGCAAAGAGTAGAACATACATACGGCTCTAATATCCGAAAGTGTCTTCAACAACGGAATATATGAATGAAACTACGAACTAAAAAGGGTAGCATAGAAGGAGACTCCTCGATTTTTCGGACGCGGCAGATGCATACATCAAGTCTCCGGTTGTACGCCCCTCCAAGGCTGACAAAACTGAATGAGGGTACCTGTATCTGCATAACAAAAGTGTGCAGGAAAGTAGCATGAGCACACCACAACGGTGCCCAGTAAGTATCAAGACTAACCTCGATGGATTAGTGACGAGGAATAGTCAAGACACCTACCTGTCCATAAACAGTATAATCATAGGGATAAAAGAAACGATATATAATTATGTAAGGACAACATGAATGACTAAAAGAGCTACAATCGCAATAAGACTAACGGACAATAAGTAACAACGAGAAATACACAAATGATGATAATAAAGGGAAGGTAAACATTACAATACAAATCCTGAAATGACAACACAACAAGAATAGACAAGTCGCTAAGTCATTATTCTCCAATGGTACTTACATAAGGTCTTTCAAACTCTTTCAACAATTCTACCACAAACTCCCAGACCAGTCACAGTTCATGAAACTCAGCATCTGAAGGCCAACACTTGGCATCTTGTGCCCCATCAATAACACGGTAATGCTGACAACTAACTAGTCAACTAGGATCTCTCTCACATATATAATGGGTAACGAGGGCATATCCCTACTCCTAGCCAAATCAATAGGGATTCATCTCTAATAGGAAGGTCCAACTACGTGTATGCTTGTTTAAGTGTATCTAGCAGGAATCCTACCAACTAGTAAGTATAAGAAATGGATCGACTAGCACCCGACTTATTCGCACCCAGATAGAATTAATGAAATTATCAGTTCAGAACACAATGAGTTTAAATGGGGATCTTCCGGGAATCGAACCGGTAGTCCATCATACCAGAAACAGAGGATCTCGCAGGAATTGAACACGTAGTACACTATACCAATAATAAACGAAAATAGGAAAAATGCCTCCACGGGCCTTCACAATTTATCACAATCAACCCCTGACATAGCCCACCTTATTTCGCCACGTGTGCAGTCAATAATAATGTAATAAGCACCGCGTTATTTCGCCACATGTTCTTCACAATATTTCCACCTTATTCTGACACATGCGCAATCCACATATCAGCATATAACATATCCCGTCTTATTATGCCGCATGTGAAAAATCATCAAAAGTCATGCTAACACGGCAAAAACCTCGTGCAACTCTCCAACAACAACCGCTCAATAAATGAAAAAATATATATACAGGAGCAAAGCAAAAGAACCAACAATGGAAATGAAAATGTCCCAGCAAGGGAATCAACAACAGAACCAATAACGTCCCAGCAAGGGAATCAACAACAGAAACTCTAATGTCCCGACAACGGAAATCAACAACAGAAACATTAATGTCCCGGTAAGGGAAATCAACAATACCTACTAAGGCCACGAACCACCAAGGAAAAATAAAATAACCTCAACGACAAACAAGACATAATAAGTGCATAATAGCTACACCGATACCACAAAAGTTGGACAGGTAAAATAATTGCACGTTGTTACAGATGCGCTTAAAATCAAGTAGTAACCAACAGTAAGAAGTCAAAATGAATCAAATAATTAAAATTTAAGGAAATAACAACTAATCATAAGATATCTATCTTCTTTTCTTTTAAGTACAATTAATTACATGAGATATAATATTTATGATTTTCCACGTAAAGCGAGTAGTTTGGGCGGCTAATATGACTATATAAGGATAAATGTCTTAAGTTAAGCATGTAAAGGTCCATTAAACAGCCAGAATAAATCAATAAGGGCTAACAAATATAAATGTAAGACATGTTGAGGTGAAACAAACAACAGGGAACCCAATCGTATCAATGTCATCTTCATACTCGGTGATTTCAAGGGTCTAGTAGCATAAAAGTGACAATATACCACAAATAAATCCGAGCACGTACTCGTCACCTCGCGTACAAGGAATACAAGCAACAGATAAGACTCCAATCCTAAGGGGAAGCCCCCCCACAAGGTTAGGCCAGATACTTACCTCAAAACCAGCAAAAATCAACTAGCAACCGCGTTCTTGCCACGAGTACTCGACTCCAAATGACCCACATCTACTCAATTAAATCGCATATTGTAAATAATATCTCAAGCAACTGATTCTATAATTTAATTTAAATTATAGAATTTAACATTTTCAGAATCCTCATGCCAATGTCTCGAAATCGGATGAACTTAACATTTTCAGAACCCTCGTACTATCACGAGGATAACCATATAAAATAATCTCAAATAGGAGGTCAAACAATCCCCCAAAACCCAATAATCCGATCTATGAAGTTCTACCCATTTTTCATTCAAAAACTGAAATTAAAAGATGAAATTAAGAGGAGATTCATGGAAGTTTGTCTAAATCGAGTGAGAAACACTGACCCAGGTTGCCTAGGTGAAAATCCCTTCAAAAATTCCCAAGAACTGAGCTCTAGAAGTCAAAATGTGAATAAATGGTGAAACCCTCGAATTATCCTATTTTTGAACAACGACTTCCGCTTTTGCGGTCCAGGGACCGCTTCTACGGTCCCACTTTTGCGGAAAGACCACCGCTTCTACTGTTTCTTGAAGCCTCCCAATTTCCGCTTCTGTGGTCCTTTCATCGCAGAAGCGAGCTCCGCTTCTACGGAAAAATCCTTCGCCCCTGTGGCTCCTGCCCAATGATCCTCCATCGCTTCTACGGTCCTTGCATCGCAGAAGCGAGTTCCGCTTTTGCGGAAAATCCTTCGCTCCTGCGGCTCCTGCCCAACTATCCACCATCGCTTCTGTGGCTGTCAAGTCGCATTTGCGGCTTTGCTTCTGCGGTTCCCAAGCCGCAGAAGCGAAAATGCTAGAATCCATGCTGCAAATTTTCTTCCAACTCCCAAAGCTTTTCCGTTGAGCAGCCAAAATACACCCAAGGCCCTCGGGATCTCAATCAACCACACACACAAATCATATAATCTAACACGGACTTGCTCGAAGCTTCAAATCACATAACACAACATTGAAATGATGAATCGAACCAAAAATCAAGTTTAGGAACTTTAAAATCTTCAATAACGAATCTCATGCCGAAACCTATCAATTCAACTCGGAATGACGCCTAGTTTTGCAGACAAGTCCAAAATGATAAAATGGAGTTGTTCCAACTCTTAGAATTGCATTGTGACCCCGATTTCCCAAAAGTAAACTGTAAGTCAAACTTCTTCATTTCCCAACTTCAACTTTCGCCGAAATGTGTCAATTTGCTGTATGGACCTCCAAATGTGAATCCAGACGTGCGCCTAAGTCCAAAATCACCATACAAAGCTATTGAGATCATCCACGATGCATTCCAGGATTGTTTATACAAAAGTCCTGTTCCGATCAAATTTTCACCGCTCTAACTTCCAAAATAAGGTTTCTTCTCTAGAACTAATTCTAAGCCATCTGAAAACTGAATTTCACCACGCACGCACGTCGATACTCATTTTTTGAAGCTGCTACAGACCTTATGCCGCTGAAGGGAGCTTAATTTCTCAAAACGACCGGTCGGGTCGTTACATCCTCCCCCTCTTAAAACCATCGTTCGTCCTCGAACGTGTTAAAATTCATCCCGAAGTCCTCAAGTTACTGAGTGGAAACTTTCAACATACACCCGTGGGTGACCCCAGGTCGTCCCAATCCATTTTGGCACGACGACACCATCTTAACTGAAACTTAACCCTTCCAGCAATACCATTAAGCCTCCAAACCAGATTCCTCAACTTCCATCCTTTTCCAAAAGATCCGATTCTAAGTCCATATCTGGTGTTAGTATCAACCAGCTAATTCAACACAATCCCCCACATAGAGGGTACAACCACACAACAAGACACACCACACATAGTTTCACAATAATATTTCTGATAGCACTAAATGCCTGAGATTAAATCTGCACTGGCTTTAAACCTCATATTCAATAGGGACTCTTTTCAACCACCCATTACATTGGCGATTATAGAACAACCATGAAAACCACATGTCGAAGCACTCGATTAACCTAATCTCAGCCAACACCAACGGGTACACACCCCACAAACTAAAACCCACGGAGTATAGAACGAAAACGAATGAATATGGGAAAGGAAACACATAAGAGAATTAACAAACAAATTAAACTAGTACAAAGTTCTTCTAAAACACAAATCTACAGGACATCTAACAAGAAGAATGAAAGCATATAATGGACTCTCAAAGATCTTATACTGATATTACTCTCACCGCAGTACACAGCCCGGTCTCAACATATCAAATCACCTGATATCACAAGGATCTCGCCCTCATTACTGGATCACAAGTAGGGTACACATCAACCCTTCTAGAGACTCTCACTAGATCAATTTCGTCTACAATTTACAACATAGACTAGCTCCCACACCGGTGGAGCACAAAAATCATAGCTCGTAACCAAGAATGCTCAGAAATCACATCAAGCCTACCAGAACAGACAACGGGAAAATACCACTAGCCTAATAACTCCCGACAATGGCTAAAATAGATGATAGACACGACTATCACTCATAAAACTTCCCAACGGAATAATCACATAGACAGATTGAAAATCATGAAACACTCCCATAAATGGAACAACAAGCAAGGAACTTAACCCGATAGGTAGAATTGTGATGAAATACAAATAGTGCCTTTCGATAACAAACTGAATCCGTACCTGAGTGGCATTAGCTGGTGCACCGGCCTCAAACCTAATATATGAAACACATCAACGATCTGGGCCTCCCCCTCTTGGGTGCCCTCTACCTGTCTTAGTAGCTCGCTGCGACACGTCGGTCTAATGTTTGGGACAATCTCTTACCATGTGGCTAATATCTCCACACTCAAAGCACCCCCTCTACTAACGAGGTGGTGGAAATTATGCGGTACGTGTCCTCCGAGACCTATGAACACGTGAGCCACTATGCGAATCCTGAAGCGCGAACTGAACTGGCTGCCCTACAAAACCTCTACCATGATGCACCCTGACTCCAAAATAAGGACCAGTATATCTCACTGACCTACGAGGCCTCCTCGCCTCCTCAAGCTCTCTCTCCTGATCTCGTCTGCTCTCTCTCACAAGACCCTGCCCGCCCTCTCTCTCCCTAGCATGTAGACCCTCTATCCTTCTAGCAATGTTCACCACCTGCTGATACAAAATATCCATCTCGAACTCACGGGCCATGCTAGACCTCATGCTAGGAATAAAATCCTTGATGAACCGGCAAACCTTCTCGCGAACAGTAGAAACCAAGGCTGAGGCATATCTAGCCAAACTAGTGTAACAGACAACTTACTCTGAGATGGTCATAGCACCCTGTCGCAAATGATCAAACTTCACGCGCCATGCACCCCTGAGGCTCTGAGGAAACAACTCTCTCAGGAACATATCTGAAAACTGGCTCCAAGTTAGTGAAGCTACCTCCTATGGGCTGTCTAACTCATAGGTGCGCCACTAATCATAGGCGGACCCCCAAAGCTGGCAAGTAGTTGAAGAAACCCCAATCGAATCATAGATACCCATAGTACAGAGAACACGGTAACACTCATCAAGAAACCCCAAGGCATCGTCTGATGTTAATCCACTGAACACTGGAGGACCATACTTCTTGAACCTCACTAGTCTCATCTGCTCCTGCTCAGAAGCCGCTGCCATGTCCTCGGGCTGAACTGGTGCTGCAGGCGGTGCAGGAATAACCTCGGCAACCTACTCAACAAGCACTCACTGCTCAGGAGTGAGGGCGGCGGGAGCATGTGCTCCTCCCCCTGCCTAGGGTGTGGCTGCAGCAAGGGGAAGCAATCCGGCCTGAGCCAAAGTGGTATACATACTCATGAATTGCGCCAAAATATCTTGAAGGGCTAGAGTAGCAGTAGCTGTAGGCGTGTCAGATGCCTGGACTCCGGCTGGATCTGCTGGTGGTACCTTGGTGGCCGCTCGCCCAAGTGCTCTCGCTGCACCACGTGTGCGTCCTCAAACTCTACCTCGACCCCGACCTCCGACGGCTGCAGCAAGAGACGCGATTTCCTGATCACCTCAGGTAGTATGTGTTCTTACCATCTATGAGAGAGTAGGAAGCATAAGTTTGGAATTGTGGTATTAAAACTTCTCGCACGACAGTGAAGTCAAATTATGTGAAGATGTTTCTTAGACAGTTACATAGCCCCTCGTAGATAAGTACAGATGTCTCCGTACCGATCAACGAGACTCTAAGTAACTGGCTTGTGTCCTGTGAATCCTATGAACGTAGAGCTCTGATACCAACTTGTCACAATTCTAGTTCACCAATCGTGAACCTGTCATGACGGGACCTAGTCTTCACGACTAGGTAAGCTTAACACATTGCGGAAATTCAACAATCATTACGAAAATGATAAACAATACTAATAACATAAGAAAATGCATAGGGTGCCACCTGGAACATACAATTCAACTCATGATAACATAACAACATCCAAGACCTGGAAACCCACGGGCAACACAGGCTAAGAGTAGAACATACATACGACTCTTATATCTGAAAGTGTCGATAACAACGGAATACAAGAATAAACTACTAACTAAAAAGGGTAGAATAGAAAGAGACTCCTCGGTTCTACGGATGCGGCAGATGCATTCCTCAAGTCTCCGGTTGTACGCCCCTCCAACGCTGACAAATCTGATTGAGGGTACCTGTATCTACACAACAAAAGTGTGCAGGAAAGTAGCATGAGCACAACACAGCGGTGCCCAGTAAGTATCAAGACTAACCTCGATGGAGTAGTGACGAGGGACAGTCAAGACACCTACCGGTCCATAAACAGTATAATCATAGGGATAATAGAAATGATATATAATTATGTAGGGACAACATGAATGACTAAAAGAGCTACAATCGCAATAATACTAACGGGCAATAAGTAACAACGAGAAATACACAAATGATGATAATAACTGGACGGTAAACATTACAATCCAAATCCTGAAGTCACAACACAACAAGAACAGACAAGTCACTAAGTCATTATTATGCAATGGTGTTTACATAAGGTCTTTCCTACTCTTTCCACAATTCTACCACAAACTCCCAGACCAGTCAAAACTCATGAAAACCCAGCATCTGAAGTCAATGCTTGGCATCTTGTGCCTCATCAATAACATGGTCATGCTGACAACTAATTAGTCAACTAGGGTCTCTCTCACATATATAATGGGTAACGAGGGCATATCCCTACTCCTAGCCAAATCAACAGGGATTCATCTCTAATAGGAGGGTCCAACTACGTGTATGCTTGTGCAAGTGTATCTAATATGAATTCTACCAACTAGTAAGTATAAGAAATGGATCGACTAGCACCGGACGTATTCGCACCCGGATAGAATCAATGAAAATATCATTTCAGAACACAATGAGTTTAAATGGGGATCTCACGGGAGTCGAACCTGTAATCCATCATACAAATAACAGAGGTTCTCTCGGGAATTGAACCCGTAGTCCATCATACCAATAATAAACTTAAATAAGAAAAATGCCTCCACAGGCCTTCACAATTTATCACAATCAGCCCCTAACATAGCCTACCTTATTTCTCCACGTGTGCAGTCAATAATAATGTAACAAGCACCGCCTTATTTCGCCACACGTGCTTCACAATATTCCCACCTTATTCCGCCACATGCGCAATCCACATATCAGCATATAACATATCCGACCGTATTACTTCGCATGAGCAAAAACATCAATAGTCACGATAACATGGCAAAGAGCTCGTTCAACTCTCCAACAACAACCGCATAACAGAGACCTCGTACATCGGAGTACCAACAACCACTCAATAAATGACAATATATATATACAGGAGCAAAACAAGGGAACCAACAATGGGAACGAAAATGTCTTGGCAAGGGAATCAATAACAGAACCAATAACGTCCCGGCAAGGGAATCAACAACAGAAACTCTAACATCCCCACAAGGGAAATCAACAACAGAAACACTAACGTCCTGGTAAGGGAAATCAACAATACCAACTAAGGCCACGAAACACCAAGGAAAAACCCAATAACCTCAACGACAAACAAGACATAATAAGTGCATAATAGCTACACCGATACCATAACAGTTCGACAGGTAATATAATTGCACGAAGTTACATATGAGCTTACAATCAAGGAGTAACCAACAAAAAGAAGTCGACAATCAAATAGTTACAATTTAAGGAAATAACAACTAATCGTAAGATATCTATCTTCTTTCAATTTAAGTCCAATTAATTACATGAGATATAATATTTATGATTTTCCACTTAAAGCGAGTAGTTAGGGCGGGTAATATGACTATGCAATGGTAAATGTCTTTAGTTAAGCACGTAAAGTTCCATTAAACAGCAAGAATAAATCAATAAGGGCTAACAAATATAAATGTAAGACATGTTGAGGTGAAACAAATAATAGGGAACCCAATCGTATCAATGTCATCTTCATAAACGGTGATTTCAAAGGTCTAGTAGCATAAAAGGGAAAATCTACCACAAATAAATCCGAGCACGCACTCGTCACCTCGCGTACAAGGAATACAAGCAACATATAATAATCCAATCCTAAGGGGAAGTCCCCCCCCACAAGGTTAGGCCAGATACTTACCTTAAAACCGGCTAAAATCAACTAGCAACCGCGTTCTTGCCACGAGTACTCGACTCCAAATGGCCCAAATCTATTCAATTAAATTACACATTGAAAATAATATCTCAAGCAACTGATTCTATAGTTTAATTCAAAGATAAAACGCGAAATTCGGTAAAATGACCAAAACGCCCCTCAGGCCAACATCTCGGAATCAGATGAATTTAATATTTTCAGAACCCTCACACTCTCACCAGTCTAACCATATAAAAATATCTCAAATCGGAGGTCAAACCATCCTCAAAACCCAATAATTTGGTCTATAAAGTTCTACCCATTTTTCATTCAAAAACTGAAATTAAAAGATGAAATTAAGAGGAGATTCATGGAAGTTGGCTTAAATCGAGTGAGAAACACTTACCCAACGTGCCCAGGGGAAAATCCCTTCAAAATCGCCAAAAACTGAGCTCTAGAAGTCAATATATGAATAAATGGTAAAACTCTCGAATTATCCTATTTCTGAACAGCGACTTTCGCTTTCGCGGTCCAGGGACCGCTTCTGCGGTCCCACTTTTGTGGAAAGACCACCACTTCTGCAGTTTCTTGAAGCTTACTAATTTCCGCTTCTGCGGTCCTTTCATCGCAGAAGCGAGTTCCGCTTCTGCGGAAAAATCCTTCGCTCTTGCCCAATGATCCTCCATCGCTTCTACGGTCCTTTCATCGCAGAAGCGAGTTCCGCTTCTGCGGAAAATCCTTCACTCCTGCGGCTCCTGCCCAATGATCCACAATCGCTTCTATGGATGCAATGTCACTTTTGCGGCTCCGCTTATGCGGTTCCAAGCCGCTGAAGCGAAAATGCCAGAAGCCTTGCTGCAAATGTTTTTCCAACTCCAAAAGCTAGTCCGTTGAGCAACCAAAACACACCCGAGGCACCCGAGACCTCAGCCAACCCCCCACACAAGTCCTATAGCCTAACACAGACTCGCTCGAAGCATCAAATCACAGAACACAACATCGAAATGACGAATCGAACCAAAAATCAAGCTTATGAACTTTAAAATCATCAATAACGAATCTCATACCGAAACCTATCAATTCAACTCAGAATGACGCCAAATTTTGCAGACAAGCCCAAAATGACATAAAGGAGCTGTTCTAACTCTCGAAATTGCATTTTAACCCCGATTGTCCAAAATTCAACTGTAAGTCAAATTGCCTCAATTTACTCTACAGACCTCCAAATCTGAATACAGACGTGGGTCTAAGTCCAAAATCATCATACAAAGCTATTGAGATCATCCACGATCCATTCCAGATCGTTTACAAAAAAGTCCAGTTCCAGTCAAATTTTCACCGCTCTAACTTCCAAAATAAGGTTTCTTCTCAAGAACTGATTCTAATCCATCCGAAAACTAAATTCCACCACGCACGCAAGTCGATATCATTTTTCGAAGCTTCTCCACACCTTATGCCACTGAACGGAGCTTAATTTCTTAAAATGACCGGTCGGGTCATTACAGTATGCCTAATAGATTGGACAATAATAAATAACATTTGTGAAATAATAATTAGTTGATAAAATCAATGACTCAGTTTTGAGTTTGATGATATCCTTTTTATGTAAGCTTATAAAGTTTCATGTCAAAACCCGGCTAGTGAATTTTGTATCTGTCAAATGAAATGATTTAAGCGAAATTATAAACAATTTAATTAGTTGATTAAATTAAATTTTTAGTCATTTAATTTAACTAACTGGTATTTGAGATCATAACACGCGGAGTTAAAATTAATGTTACTAAATTTTTAAAAGTCATATTGAGGAGTTCAATTGCAGTTTTATAGTGAAATAAACTGTAATCAATTATAGCAAGAATTAGTTCATGCTAATTTCGAATTAATACGATAATTAGTAGCCTCTTATTATTTTTGTGGTCCATGCTATACCTAGTAAAACTGACTTACGTAAAAAGTGACTTGGGGAGAAAAGTCATCTGGTAAAGTTAGAGGAAAGTAGAATCCTACACGTTTTGGAGCCCTAATTATGGCTAAAAACGTGTATATTTAAGGACGAAAATATTCACCCAATAGCTTAGTTTTTAGAATTGTATTTTTCTTGCCCACTCAAAGCATACTCGTCCAAGGTTTTACTAGGCATATAAAAGAAGACTGCAGCCCTGGATTCTTGTTATGTGGAGGATTTGTGCAACAGTTTCAAGTGTTTCGTGCGTCTAATATAGTAAATATAGCATTGTCAAATTTACATGTATTTGGTGCCTGAATTGAATGCATGCTTCCGCTGCGCATGTTCTAACAATTGGTATCCGACTCCCTCTTACAGCTAATTAGATTATGTAATACATCATGAATAAAATTATTTTAATTGTATTTTTTTAATGATACATGTTAGGTATGATTATTCTACGTCAGAAACGTGATTGTATTTATTAGTATTCTGATTCTGAAATTTTGAATATATATATATATATATATATATATATATATATATATATATATATATATATATATATATATATATATATATATATATATATATATATATATATGTATATATATATATATATAGATATATATATATATATATATATATATATATATATATATATATATATATATATTCTCACAAAAATATTGGTGTTACTTTTAATGACAATTTGTTTAATTACGTTTCTGATGAATAGCAGTGTTGTTTTAATAAATATTTGACTGTTTTTACAGTATAATTTTGTTATTATGGATTACTATATATATATATATATATATGCCTAAACCAGTGAATTAATACTAGTAATCTATTTTAGTTGCATTTTTTGTCCATAATCACAGTGTTATATTGATAATATTATATATGTTTTGAACGCTATTAGTTCTGAAATTATAGATTAATATACGGAATTATGAATAGTGGCGTTTTGAACCGTGAAAAATATTCAGTGTTTTACAATTCTGTTTTGAGCACATTTTTATTAAAAAATAATAAGAATATTATTTAGAGTTCTGAAATCATGATTTAACATACATCAATATATTATGTGATTTGAACCAATCAAAATAATTAAAACCCTTAAAAACGTCGAAAAACAGAATTCTATTAATATGTTATGAATTCTGAAATTCTGTCGAACTCCGATTGACCTTAAATTTCGTAGGTTCATCAGAAAAGGCTTAGTGAACAATACTCATCAGCATTGCTCATGATGTACGTCGTTTTGGGACATTCAGGGTCGTTTAGATGGGTTTTGGCCATTTTTCTATTTTCTGAAAAAAAAACTTTAATAAAAGAATTTTTTTAGAAGAAATAAGTGATGGTAGGGTTCAATTCCTATAGTTTCCAATCATGTTTTACAGTAATATAAAGAACTTATATGGTGACATAGGTCTTATTCCACATAGGATAAATTCATTGTGGATGATTACTATAGTTTTGCCTATAGTTATTTGATTACTTGTATTAACTCTCCAACCGAGTTACATGTTGATTCAATAAAATTACAATTTATAAAAGTAATATTTACCTCTCTTAAATTAACAGTTTACTCTCCAATAATATTTACCTATCTTATATTAACAGTTCACTCTCCATCTGAGTTGGTCCTGTTTAAATTTATGGGGTAATATCTTACATCACTCATATATTTTGCATGAATAGTTAAGTTTCTCTGACGAATCTAACTGTTCAATAAGCAAGGTTATATGTGTAATGTGTTATATTGAATTTAATTATTCTAAATACATAACTAATGATTTATTTAATGTGAATATCTCACAGATTAACCATGTCTTCATTCAACCCACTTACCTCAATTTCGAAGCAAAACAAGTTAGAAGGACCGAATTATGTTAACTAGAAAAGGAACCTTGACATTGTCCTAACTGCTGAAGGTTACAAATTTGAAATCACTAAGGAGTGCCCAAAAAAACCTGAAAATACTACTGATGATTAGGTTAAGGCCTATGACAAATGAGTTAAGGCTGATCACTTGGCGCGATGTTACATTTTTGCCTTTGTGGCTAATGTTTTGTAACATCGACATCATCATTCTATGGGGACTACTTATGACATGGTCCAAAGTCTAGAAGAGATGTTCAATGAGAAAAATTGTGTGGCTAAGCAAACAGCCATGAAAGACCTTTTGAACAGCAAGATGGCTGAATGATCATCAGTTAGGGACCATGTTCTGAAGATGATGAGTCTTCTGAATGAATTGGAGGTCCTTGGAGCAGTGATTGATAAGGTGTCTCAAGTTTAAATGGTCCTGAAGACTCTGTCTGACAGTTTTCAACAATTTCGCTTGAACTATAATATGAACAAACTGGATTTGTCACTAGCGAAATTGTTGAATGAGTTGCAAGTGGCAGAATCTATTATCGAACAACAAGCTCCAGTTGTGGCACTCAATGTTTAGAAAACTTCGGTTTCTTAGTCAAAAGGTTTACCAATCTGCACTATCATAAGCCATTTACTTATCACAAGAGCACAAAACTTTCATTTACCAAGAAGGGTTGCATATGGCTCAAATAATCACAACACCCAAAATTTTGGCACAACTTGGAGAATTACAATAGTAAAGCATTTAGGAAGAAATGGGGTGTGTTTACACCAAATGGGACACAATAGTAGTTCACTTAGGGACAAGAATTCGTACGATCACTTCTAGACTTGTTCAAACAAATGGGGATATTTTTCTTTCATCTCATCTTCTACTTCCTACGTGGCCTCTTCGACTTGTTGACTTCACCATAACACTTTCACTGAAGCAATTTCCTTATTTCGCAATTTACGACTTGCCTATCCAGAATAGCAATTGGAATCTCCTCATATGATAACTCTTCAGTAACCATTATATCTTCAACTGGCACGATGGTGGACGGATCTCCAACCACTTTCCTTAACATGGACACATGGAACACCGGGTGCACTAAGAATATTTCAAGGGGCAATTCCAGCATATAAGCGACTTGTCCGATCCTTTGAGTGATCCGATAAGGCCCGACATACCTACGACTCAGTTTTCCCTTCTTCCCAAATCGCATGACCCCCTTCATCGCAGACACCCTAAAAAATACCCAATCATTTACTTGAAACTCCAATTCCCTTTGACGCATGTCATCATAGGATTTCTGGCGACTCTGAGCAGTCTTCATCCTTTCCTAATGACTTTAACTTTTTCCATCGCCTGGTGCACAAAATCCGGCCTTATCAATTCTGCTTCACCTACTTCGAACAACCCGATCGGACACCTACATCTCCTCACGTACAATGCTTCAAATATAGCTATCTGAATGCTAGCATGAAAGCTGTTATTGTAAGAAAATTCTATATGGGGATAATGATCATCCCAATTATCTTTGAAATCCAAGACACAAGCCCGCAACATATCTTCAAGCATCTCAATAGTCTATTCTGCTTGACCGTTGGTCTGCGGACGAAAAGCCGTGCTGAGATTCACCTGAATGCCCAAACCGTGCTGAAATTTCTTCCAAAAGTTAGCTGTGAACTAAGCCTCTCGATCTGAAATAATAAAAAGCGGAGTACCATAAAACTTCACTATTTCGTTGATATACAATCGGGCATGTTGATCCGCAGTATCCGTGGACTTGACTGGCAAGAAGTGAGCTGATTTGGTGAGTCGATCCACTATCACCCAAATTTAGTCGAACTTACGCTGAGTGCGAGGTAGTCCTGCCAAGAAATCCATATTGATCATCTCCCATTTCCATATTGGTATTTCCATAAGCTGGGTTACCCCACCGGGCCGCTGATGCTTACCTTTTACTTGCTGACAATTTGGACACTTCGATACAAAGTCCGATACGCCCCTCTCTATACCTCTCCACCAATAAGTTTCCTTGAGATCATGATACATTTTGAAGATCCTGGGTGCACCGAATACCTGGTATGATGAGCCTCCGCTATTACCCTCTCTCGAAGATTATCCTCATCTGGAACGCATAGCCTAACTTGGCATCGCAACACACCATCATTGCTACCAAGTGAAAATGCCGAGATATTGTTATTCAGAACTGCCTCCTTCATTTATGCCAATTGTGGATCAACGAACTGCTTTTCCTTGACTTCTGCTACACGCGACGATTCTGCTATGTTGTGCACCATAATTTCCTCCTCATTGGGGTCGAAATACAAACCACAAGACTGGCCAATTGATAAACCTCCCGAGCTAGGAGCCTCTGATCCGTTCCCAAGTGAGCCAAACTACCCATGGACTTCCGACTAAGGGCGTCGGCCACTACGTTTGCCTTTCCTGGATGGTACAAGATGTTCATATCATAGTTTTAAGAAACTCCAACCACCATCGCTGCCTTAAGTTTAACTCCTTCTGTTTGAATAAATATTGGAGACTCCTGTGGCCTGAGAACACATCCACTTGGACACAATAAAGGTAATGCCGCCATATTTTTAAGGCAAATACAACTGCTACAAGCTCCAAGTCATGCGTCGGGTAATTCATCTCGTTATTCTTGAGTTTCCTTGAAGAATACGCCATAACCTTCCCATGCAGCATCAATACACACCTAAAACTGACCCTAGAGGCATCACAGTAGACCACAAATCCTTCTGTGTCTTCTGGCAAAGACAACATCGGTGTCGAGGTCAACCTCGACTTCAATTCCTAAAAACGTCTCTCACAAGCGTCGGACCATTGGAACTCGACTTCTCTCAATCTAGTCAATGGGGAGGTGATGGTGGAGAACCCCTCTACAAACCTCCAATAATACCCTGCTAAACCCAAGAAGCTATGGATCTCCATCGGGGTCGTGGGTCTGGCCCAATCCTTCACTACTGAAATCTTTTGGGGATCTACCTAAATCCACTTACTGGAAACAACATGACCCAAAAAGACGACGGTCTCCAACCAAAATTCACATTTTGAAAAATTAGCGTACAACTGGTTCTGATGAAGAGTCTGCACAAATTCCTTAAGGTGATTGGCATGATCTTCCCTTCTTCGTGAGTAAACGAGGATGTCATCAATGAAAACAATCACTAATGAGTTTAGAAATGGCTTGAGACCCGATTCATAAGATCCATGAAAGCTGCTGGGGCACTGGTTAGCCCAAAATACATGACAAAGAATTCGAAGTGACCGTAGCGGGTTATAAAAGTGGTCTTAGGAATATCTTGCTCTCTGATCTTCAATTGGTGATACCCAGATCGCAAATCAATTCTGGAGAAGAACTTTGCACCTTGCAATTGGTCGAACAATTCATCTATCCGAGGCAAAGGGTATTTACTCTTGATGGTGACTTTGTTAAGCCGCCGATAATCAAAGTACATCCGAAATGACCCATCCTTCTTTCTGACAAAAAGAACTGGAGCACCCCACAGCGACACGATCGATCGTATGAACCAATTCCTTAACAAATCCTTCATCTGCTCCTTTAATTCTCTTAATTCTGCTGGCGCCATCCTGTATGGCGGAATAGATATTGGCTAGGTATCTGGAAATACACCAATCCCGAAATCAATCTCTTTATCTGGCGGAATCTCTGGAAGCTCATCTAGAAATACTTCAAGAAACTCATTCACAACTGGCACATATTCGAGGGCAGATACTTCTAAAGTTATGTCCGCCACCCGGACCAAGTGGTAGATACACCCCTTCTTAATCATCTTCGAAGCCTTAAGATAAGAAATAAACCTACCCTTTGGCACTACACCATTTCCTTTCCACTCAATAACTGGCTCGTTAGGGAACTCGAGTCTCATGACTCTCATCCGACAGTTAAGTTTAGCAAAGCACGAATAGAGCAAGTCAATTCCCATAATCACATCAAAATCTACCATCCAGAGCTCAATAAGGTCGGCTGGTGACAGGACCACACACCGTGATGACACAATTCCTATAAACTCGCGTGGCTGTAATAAAATCATTCCACCGGAGTCGACATGGAGAACGACTTGTGAAGCTGTTCGGGTTCTATCCCAAAACGCGAAACAACGAATGTGGGGACATAGGATAAAGAAGACCCTGAATCAATAAGAGAACGACAATCAATGGCCTGAACAGATAAGATACCTATAACAAAATATGGAGAAGCCTCAGCGCTTTGGCGACCACTCAAAGCATAAAACCGGCTAGGTGCACCTCTTCCCCAAGCTCCACCCCTATCCACAAAACGCCCTGCTGGGACTGGAGGACGCGCGGATGATGTAGCAACTGAAGAACCAGATGACTGAGTTGATCCCCTGCCCATGCCCTGACTGGGCACATGGCAGTCCCACCAGATATGACCTCTTACCCCACACCCATAACACACCGGGATATCCAAATAGCACGTCTCTGTATGGAACCTCCCACACTTGGGGCATGCAACTCTCCCCTGCTACTAAGACTTCATTCCTATATGACTGGACTGACGGAACCTCCTGCTGTCTGAACCTGGTCTCGAGCGACTGCTCTGCTGATAACTATGCACAGATAGCGGTGCTTTCGCTGAGGACTGCGCATATGACCGTGATGGCCCTGTGACCCTCTCCCTGAAGCTGACCTTCCTGAGTAACTCATTGACCAGGCCCTGCTACCACTCTCCTTATCTGCCCGTATCTTCAACTTCCTAGCCTCTCTGGCCTGAGTGAATCCGACAATCTTGCCATAATTTATATCTGAGTGCAAGGCCGCTGCAACAGCCTCATTCACCACCAATTAACCTTGCATAAAACGCCGAACTCGAGCATCAATGGTCGATACTAATTGAGGAGCATATTTGGACAATCTCACGAATTCCATGTGGTTCTCCCAAACACTCATGCTGCCCTGCTTGGGAACCTCGAAGTCAGTGGCGCGCGCTGCCATTGTCTCGGCAAGCAAGAAATGGTCCATAAAGGAATCCACAAACTCATCACATCTTGCCGGAGGTCTTCCCTTCTCGCGGGAATCCTCCCACATCTCAAACCACGAACGCGCTGCTCCCCTTAACCTGTAGGAAGCTAAGTCAACCACCTTTGTCTCTGTGGCCTTCATCACACGAAGGTTCTTGTACTTCTCATCAAGGAAATCTTGCTGATCAGCCTCTGGGTTTTTTCCTGAGAACTCTGGAGTTGCCAATCATAGAAACTGGTGGACTTTGGAGCTGGCAGAACCTCCCTGTCCGCTGGAGGAGACGGGAGCATCATGAGATATCTAGGCCTGAGAGGTCACTAACTGGGTCAACGTACAGATGGGTCGTCTAAGGTCCCCATCAAAAGCCTCAGGACCGGAAGATGGAACACCATTAGGATTAGGAATATCAGCGGGAGGTATGGTGGCACCCTCTACCGCGGCTTCAACAAGAATGCTTAGATCTGGAATAGATGGGCCAGGCAGATTCAAGGCTGGGGAGTCACTCTCACCCTAAGCATCAGGTATATGATTTGCGACCACACTTGGGGTGGCGTTGGCCCCAAGGCCAAGTCTAGATTTCTTCTTAGGTACCATTTATATAAATTACGGAACAAAGCACGAGTTAGACGTAAATACTTCCACCTTTCACCTTACCGCATGAAATGGGATAATAAAGAAAAGAATAGTTTCTAAATGCCCCTGTAGCCCCCTACTTAAAGATATGGTCGACAACACACCGATAAGAAGGGCTCCACTAGGCACGGCTCCGAGATATCCTAGGACTCTTTTAAAGCCTTAGGCTCTGATACCAAGTTTGTCATGCCCCTAATCCGAGGGACATGACCGACACTTGACCGGGTATCCGTAGTCGAGCAGAACTGGGTGCCTTTCCTATCCCACGCATTACCCCACATTTCCATTTCTTATTAGCCAAGTGAAATTACCTTCTGATTAATTCAAAAAACCAATTCATTACAAAACATAACCAAAGTACATGGTTTCTAGCGTGGTTTACATCTTACATTGTCCAAATATACAAAATACATATCACATAAGTTCATGACCCACATTTCTTGTCTACGGAGCCTCTACAATGAAAGAAGTTAATACAATACTTGTCGGCAACAAGGATCCGGTTATACCTCTTACAAGTACCAAAACAAGATCTCAAAATACAAGAACAGGAGCGACATGAGCCACACAGGGCCCTGAGAGGAAAGGGGCTCACCAATTTAGCTGATAGGAAGTGAGGTGAAGCTACGGTCTGTGGACTGGAGTAGCTGCTATGGATCCACCTGCAATCATAACACGAATGTAGCGCCCCCAGCAAAAGGGATGTCAGTACATTTGAATTGTACCAGTATGTATGAACAAACCTTGTCCCAAGGAATCTCAAGTCGTTTACAAGTAGAAAATAGTAATAGAAGCAACAACTTATCAAACACATCCCTTACTTCTACCAAATTCGCCTGACTAGATTTTAGGTTTTTAAAGAGATGCATGTGAGTTTCCAACCATTATTTAAAGAATCAATGCATGAGACTCCTTCCCTTAACGTAAATCTATAAATTAAGGAAAAATGGGTAGGGATTTTACCTATAAGAGTGGGGAAAAAGATAATCAATTAGAATGTTTCCGGCCTGGATAGTTTTTGAAGAATCAATTTGATTGAGACCACTTTCTCTCTCAAGAACCCTCTCTCCCCTCTCTCTTATTTCTCAGAAAATATGTTAAAATGAGGGGTTGGGGTGTTTTATTAGAGAGGGGGTTGGGTTTAAAATTTAATAAAATAGAAGCCCGAGCAGGATCTGCGGTTGCACTATGCGATCGCAGAGTTGAAATGCGGTCCGCAGATGTGTCCCAATCACTGAACATCTCTGCCCGAGTATGCGACGAGAATGCAGCCCGCATTCATATTCTACGGTCCCATTATGCAACACAGAACTGACCTTCACAAATCCTTGAGGGAATTGTACAATGACTATGCAGTACGCATATTGATTATGCGATCGCATAATAGACCGCACTTCTAACATCAATTTAGACCAACTCTCCGATCAATTCTGCGGCAGAAATATGGTCCGCATACATGACCTGTGAACGCATTCTAAACCACAAAAATGACTCTTTTCTGGAAAACTTTAACTCTAGATTTTTAAGTGCAACATCAGTAAAAAGGGTCCGACCCGCGGGAGCAAGCTCGCCACAATGAAATTTTTATATAGTCCCAACACATAGGTGGACTTGACTCTACGAGTTGCTAGGATTTGAGCACTCATTTTCTCCGGACTTTACAGGATGTTGTTGAACAAAATGCAAATGATGATGTGAGAATTGAAATTGATGAGGGTGAGGAGGAGATTCAGGAGGCCGTGAACCCATCTTGGGAACACGCCATTGATATGCCCAAACCGGTGGTGCCAAAAGCCAAGGCACCCGTGCCTAGGCCTCCTCCGCCATATCCTCAAAGGTTGGCCAAGCAAAAAGGTGACAACCAGTTTAAAATGTTTATTGAGATGATGAAGAGTTTGACTATAAATGTGCCCCTGGTGAAGGCACTTGAACAAATACCGGGATATGCAAAGTTCATGAAGGACTTGATTACCTAAAAGAGATCGATGGAGTGTGAGACAATCAAAATGATACATCAAGTGAGTTTCATTGTACACTCCATGGCTCCAAAGCTAGAGGATCCCAGAGCATTCACAATACCAGGTACCATTGGAAGTGCCGATTTCGCAAAAGCCCTATGTGACTTGGGGGAAAGTATCAATCTCAATCCATATTCGGTCTTCAAGACCTTGGGAATTGGACAACCTGGTCCAACTTCTATGAGGCTTCAAATGGCGGACCGGTCAATGAAATAGCCCTTGGGGATTATTGATGATGTCGTTGTTCATGTTGATAAGTTCATATTGCCGGCCGATTTCATGATCTTAGACTGTGAAGTGGATTTTGAGGTGCCTATTATTCTTGGAAGGCCTTTCCTAGCTACGGGGAAGGCCTTGGTGGCTGTTGAAGTTGGAGAATTGACCTTCCGCGTGGGTGATAAATAGGTGGTTTTCCACGTGTGCAAATCAATGAGGCAACAAAATAGCACCGAAGTGTGCTCGTTTGTCGACATTGTCACGGCGGTGATAGTAGATGACACAAATGCAATGGCAAATGTTGATGACCCACTTGAGGCCGTGCTCTTAAAAATGGTTGTTGATGATGATGCCGCAAGGGTGGAGTGTGTGAACGCATTACAAAGCTTGGGCTCATATTCTTTTGAGCCGAGGAAGTTATCTCTCGATCTTGAAAATCGCAAAACTCCACCCACCAAGCCTTCTATAGAGGAGACACCGATGTTGGAGTGGAAATCACTTCCTCCTCACCTCAGGTATGAATTTCTCGGTCCTCATTTCACTTTGCCTGTTATTCTTTCTGCTTGCTTAATTAACATGCAGGTTGATGCCACTTTGGCTGTCCTTCAAAAGCGCAAGCAGGCGATTGGATGGACTTTGGCGGATAGTTGGGGTATTAGCCTCGCATTTTGCAATGCACAAGATAATATTGGAGGAGGATGCTAGACCTTTTTTTGAATATCAAAGGAGACTCAATGAGCCCATGCAAGAAGTGGTCAAAATGGAAGTGATCAAGTGGCTTGACGCTAGTGTGGTGTATCCAATTTCTAACAGTTCGTGGACTTCTCTGGTGCAATGTGTGCCGAAGAAGGGAGGAATGACAGTGGTGACCAGTGACAACTATGAACTTATTCCCATTCGTACTGTGATAGGTTGGATAGTATGCATGGACTACCGGAAGTTGAACAAGGAGACTCGAAATGATCATTTCCCATTGCTGTTCTTGGATCAAAAACTAGATCTTCTTGCGGGCCGGACTTTCTATTGTTTCGTGGATGGGTATTAGGGCTATAACCAAATTCTCATTACCCTGGAATACCAAGAAATGACAACCTTCACATGTCCTTATGGCACATTCGCTTTCTCTCAAATGTTATTTGGATTATGTAATGCACCGGCGACCTTCCAACGATGTATGATGGCAATCTTCACCAACATGGTAGAGGACATATTTGAGGTCTTCATGGATGATTTGAGTGTGGTATGGGACTCATTTGGTGAATTCTTGCAAAACTTATTGCCTTATTTTAGTGTGGGAACCCTTATTGCCTCTCCCTACATCGTGCTTTCACAATGTTCTACAGTCGTAGCATATCAGTAGGATCTGAATAAAATCAGTCCCATTCCTTTCGCCTTTTTACTGCATTCTTTCTTTACTATTCCATAGTTACTTGGATTACATAACTCCGACTTACTACCATATCACACCGTTTTCCCCTATTTAAGGGAGTACTAGCGCTTAGTGCTACGAAGATTTACCTATATATGGTTTACTCTTTTATCTTTGATGAATTTTCACGTCTTGACTGACTCTTACTCCCGTTGCAGTAACCCTTCTCTACTAAGGATAACTGAACTCCTTACGCACGAGGATAAAACCTAGTGTAACTGGCACACTTAGTCCATTAAGTTTAACTTTGCACAATGTTTTTGCTTTGGCGGAGTTTCTTCTTGAATGACCTTTAAAGGTTATTCTTCTATTGTCCATTTTATTATTGCTGGATTGTAATATTTGAAATTCTTTTGATGTTGACTATTATCACACATTCGATCCCTAATTTATGTTCAGTTTATCTTATTCACTAGCCCATGCTGATTTCTCTTACTCCGGGGGTCTAAATTTTTGTTCTGGTAATCACATTAGACGCACCAACTCATTTCTCAAAATGAGGATATGACTTTTACTCTGTACTCTTTTACTGTCTCAAGGCATGTCACCTCTTTTCTTTTCCTTCACTTGACTATAGACTCTATCATCATATCATATTATGATTTACCATCACAACCCTTTTATAACATCTTACTCGTAATGCTTCATTTGCTTTCTTCTTATTCTCCCACTAACATCTCTGTTTATTATCTTATTCTTAAAACTTCAACAAACAAAATCTTTCTCTTTTAGCTCCCCTTGCTCTATCCACTGGCTCTTTGGGCCTCCTAGAATTCTCTCTATACTAGGGACAGTAACCTTACCCCTTCTAGGATTCCACTGCGTGTCTTCTGAATTTTTTCTGGACATTCTAGTATTCATATCTGACTGTTCTATTCTAGAGTGCACCACCTAGGTGTCTCACAAGGAGATCTATTACCACGATTTTCCCTATCCTTCGAAAATTTTAGCAAATTATCACAATCCATCCACTATTTTGCGTTACTATAACCCTAGTTGGATCATGATATCCCATCTTTCTCTTAAGCAATAAGTGTTAGCTCCCACAGGGCTTAACTAAGATGAGTGTGACCAATTGTACATACTTACGTTACTGTTAACTCAAATACTTATATTTCTCTGCCTGAATATGAAAAATAGATAATCTTCACTAATTAGGTACCTCGTACCCTTCTCCACCTTGCTTTTATTATCTATTGAAACTTATACTTTTACCTTCTAATAGTCTCATGCCGTGCTATTAACGGGGCATATTATATATTCCAATCTTATGGTCTTAGGTAGGAAATTCACACATCCGGTATGCACGATCTGATAGGGCCTCAAATTGGGCCACATTGTCAAGAATTCTCTCTCTACTAGTGCCTAAACTGCTGCTGTAGTAGCCCTCCGACTAGCTATAATTTTTCAAATTGCAAGCATCTCTATAATTAGCAAACATAAGTCTTGGCTCGAACTCTTATGACTAGGCTGTATAGTCCTATGTGGATTCGAAAGAAGGGTAACATACTCCTTGTAGCTTCCTGTTTATATGATGTGGTGCATAACGCATCTATTAATATGGCTCTACTAGACACGGACTGTAGACTCCCTAAGACATAATTGCTCTAATACCAAGTTTATCACGCCCCAAACCTGAAGAGGCATGGCCAGCACCCAGTTCCATACTTGGCTCAAGCGTACCATTCTATAACTGTGAAATCTAGAGGGGCAAGCCTCAACTTAAGCAGATAAGGCCATATTCTGAATCGTCTTAAAATAAATCCTCTCTCATCTATGGGGTAAACAAATGCAAAGGCTAATATATATAACAATGCAGACCGACGAAGCCGCCATGAACATCTACTGATATGCAAAATTTTATAGGACTCGTCTACAAGCCTCTAGAGATAACTGAACTGTACCATTATCGGGATAGGGCCTCGACCTACCCATCAAACCCGTATATATAAACGGACTCCAATGTCTAGACATGGTAACTCCGAGGAAGTGGAGCTTACCAACCAAGATGATGACTATGTCTGCTGGGAGGGTCTATTCAACAGTCAATGAGGACCTGGAGGCATGAAATTAGCGTCCCCGGCAAAAGGGACGTTAGTACAAAATAATACTGGGTAAGTAAGCAACACAATAACTGAAAGTTGAAACTAAACTGATAATATAATAACTAAAAGTAACTAGGACTCACAGATAATCTGAAGATATGCTTACCTGGTGATACTGACTCAACTCTCTCAATATAGTAAGTAAAAAGTTTGTCCGACCTTATAAGGCTCAGTATGTGTAACTGCTCTGCCATAGTAGGCTCGCTCATATGTGCTCGTCCATACTAGGCTATGTATCTCGGTCATTCTGGGCTTGCTCATAGATGCTCATCAACACTAGGCTCGGTATATAACTCACCATCTAATAAGAGGTTGTAATAGGGGCCTGGCCATCGATTATAACTTAATTGTGGTAAAAATACTATAATACTGTGTATATATAGACTATATGCTCTCTTGGCTGAAAGAAAACAAAACTAAACTGAATATGACATCCAATAAAGGAGAATGATGTAACTTATGATACTAGAAAGCTTTGCATAAATTCAAGAATATTAATTTCTGTTTATGTCTCGTTATCAAATACATGTAGTTACTGGATCATGCCAAAATAAAGGAATGGTTTAGTCTTAACATTTCTTATCACAATATGTCCAATAACCAAGTTAAACTCTTCTTGTTTCACCTTAATCTACAACGACGATAACAATACTATCATCAAGTTATGGAAGGTACAACTATTACACAACGAACGACAAACTTACTTTGTAACAAAACGGGCAACATCTCCCCTATAATCTTTACTTCTCCCTAATTCAACATAACACCAACAAGGAAGAACACAACAATAAAACATATATACATCATTTTCCAACCATATGTCCATCAAAAATACCACAAAACATCCCAACATACCCCGATCACTCTATACACAAAATGACAACCATAATAGTGTCAAACAACCCAAAAATGTAACGACGATGACCAGACAACCACCCAGCAATTATGTGGTTTTTTCCCACACCCTTCGTCCTCCAAAACTCCAGAAAAATAGTAGCAAAAGAGACAATCCAACAACAACATGAAATGGCCCACAAAACAGTCCACTACAAGTTGAACAACTCGAACTCACGGACTTCCGATCACCGTCCCGTGAGTTCTTATAATTATTGAATGAATTTATCTTTTTTCACAGCAGAAAAATGGATTAATAAGAGCAGTATACTTACCATATTTGGTGAATATCTCAGCTCCTATCTTGATTCTTCAGCCCTTAGATTTTCTCCAACTAGAACTTGAAAAGAAGAGAAAATTATTTAGGGTTTTGTGTTAAATGTTTTGAAGGATTTTGCTGGGGTGTACATCAGATTTTTTTGATCTATTTTGAGTATAATATCTAAAGTAAATCAGCCCTTAAAAGGGCTCTTTGTCCGACCTTGGAACTTTTAATTGAGACCTCTCCTTTTGGCAAGTAGGTGATGCACCTACTTGTCCCTACCATTCTGCGTAGTCTCGCGAAAACGTAAATATCTATCTATTCCAATGCCGTATAAGTGAACGGATTACTCTAGTGAAATCTAGACTCATAGATCTTCAATTTGGTAGGACGATCATCTCGTAATTACATGTACATTGGGATAAATGCTCAGCTACATTTGACCTAATTTTCAGTATGTTTATGAATGTAACTTGTGATGACCTTTGCCAACTTTTGTTCCACAACTTGTTTGATTTCAAAATATAATACACAACTATATTAATACTAAAATAACTCATAAAATAACCTCCTTATCATGTTATGTACCCTAATATCACCCCAAAAGTACATGTTATAACATTCTCAACTTGTCGACATTCGACGAAATTTATTTTCATCAATTTGTTTATCTTCTAAGCCTTCCAACCCTCTTGGTACTTGCAGTACATGATATTAAATATTTATAATCTCCAGGTTAACATGATTAACTTAGATCAATTGAATTACGACGTACCCTTACGTACAAAAATATGGGATTAACAACCTCATTCTCTTCGCCTGATCCTCCTTAGTCACTCGGTATCGAATAATGATGATTATCGACCTCATATAGCCTTGATCCATACTCAGGGCAGGAACTGGTTGACTAACTTTGGTATCAAATTCAGCTTGCCAACTACTGCAGACAGATCCTTCCTTGGCACTTCCATGTCGTCCAACCTTCAAAAAATCTTCCAAAATGACCGAATCCATGCCGTCAAAAAAGAAACGAAGGGGATTGTCCTCTCTATGAGTCCCTTCATTATACCTATCCTTCCCAACTTGGGCCTCCTGGAGCATGGACTCGGTTTATAAAGGCACACAAATATCTATTATACCGGGCGGAGAAGATCCGCCGTCCCAGGGGGTCTTATCCCTCATATCCGTATTGATCTCCCAAGCCTGAGGGAGATTGGTCTCCAGCATCTCCACCTCGACTAATGCCTGCTCTTCGGGGGAGATTGGCTCATAGGCCACAAAAAATTCATCTTCTTCAGGCTCATCCCTGAGCCGAAGTAGTGTATCCGAGTCCCATGCTCATGAACCAGAGCCTCTCTTTGGCCTACAAGCCAATCTCTTTTCTGGCTTTTCCGCGAAGCTCGGGGAGCCCGAAGCCTTCCTTTTCTTCTTCTTATTCTCACCCATCATAGCACTACGATGCCCCAAATCGAAGGGATCAACAGATGAGAGTGCGTCCTTATTTCCTTCTAAAGATGTAAGTGTAGTGGTGTTAGGAAAACCTGCAAAAAGAAAATAGAGGAAATGAGAATGAGTATAAAGAAGGTGAGCCTAATGCTACTTATTCGGGAGAGAGACCTTACCATAAGAATAGGCCTACCATCAGCCCTTCGAGAGTTTGCACCATCTGCACTCGAAATAAGGTATTTGTGAACAAATGCACTCGATCTACTCCTTGAATTAAGGGATAACATTTGGGACTCGATCGACAAATGCTCCACCACAAGTACTATTGAGAAAAAAAGTAGATAAATGTAAAATTGTCATCTAAGGGAAAGTTGTACTAACGAGATGCATTCAACTTCTCGAGGAATAGCATCAACTAGGGGGGGGGGATCAAGTCTTTAGTCCTCATCTGAATGAAGCGTCTTTGCGAGCCCCGTTTCCAGTTTTCATCGATACTCGAAAATGTGGCTTTGTTGGCCCGGCGTGTAAACTTTATTAGTCCCCCTCAAAAGATTCGGGGACTGCATAGGCTGGGCTGGTAATTAATGGTGAACCCATAGCGACCGATGGATCTGACCGAGGCAGACTTCGTACCTCTTGCAAAAATTCAAGATAACCGGATCCACCGGGCCCAATGATAAGGGATAAGTGTAAACCTTTAGATACCCCTCCACATGGGTAGTAATGGCGTCTTCAGGCCTGTGGGCTACTACATCCTTACATTCCCAGTTGCAATCCCTTCGAACCACGGGAAAAACGTCTTTGGTAATGGAGTATATATACTTGATGCTCTTTCACCCCGGTCTTGCACCGATAAGGGCTTCTCGACCTTAAAATCATCTGCAACTGAGCAGCCCCCGGGAATGAACATTTTAAAAAGAGGCTCGGGGCCTGTTTGTTGGTAAACGCGCCAAGATCAGACATATCGAAGACAATTGTATCGGGAGTGACTGCCTCGATTTCAGCAGTTTGTTGGTAAAGACAAGAAGCCGTGTGTTCAGGGACAAATTTAGATGTTTTAGCTATTTTCATTCAAAAGAGCTTGAAAAAAATATGAGAAAAGGTTTTGAAAAATGAAGAGTCAAGTGTGCTGATTTGGGTGGACTAGTTAAACACCTGAAACTTGCTTAGAAATCTTGAAGAACGGAGGTAAAAAGATGAAAGTATGAAGAAGGTTAGTGATACTTGAAAACTCAAAGCTTGAAGCTTTATTAAAAGGTGAAAATGAACGAAGGATTGAGGCTATAATAGAGATTTCGTGTTGCTTCGCCTTCAGGGGTGACCCGCCAATGGCTGACACGTGTTTGAAGTCAGAATGACACATCTAAATACGGTTCATCTTCTTTGTCATTTTTCTATTATGGAATATTGAATAAGGAACCAAAATGTATTTGCCGTTTCTCATCATTTCAGCAAACCTACTCTCTAAGAAACAAGGAGACTATTTGTATACGGTTTAAACCGAGCCCGTTGTATACCTTGATTTTCCGGCAAGGCGAATAGAGCAATGACGTGATCATAAAGAATTAGAATCTGGGCGAAGAACCCATCGTATCAAGGTTCGGGCAAGACACCTTCCCTCGGAAGCATTGGAACCACGATCTCCGGGTTCGGTTCGAATCTTAAGACTTTGAAGAACATCGTCAAACGGCTGCACACGACTAACAAAGACCGTGATATCTATATTATGTTTTTTCTAAGCAAAACCATAGTGTACATGTCCTATGATTGGCAACTTCAAATTACTCTGAACTTACTAGAGCTCGGGATTGAAGGGAAGTTCTTTATTAAGCCATTAATCGAGCTCGGATTACTCTTACCACTGGTTTGGTTATTTGTCACTTCTTTCATTTATTTAATTTAACACCATTAATCATTTGTATTGAATTAATTTGCATATATTCTTAAAACCACTTATAAATTCAATTGCTATCCGTTTTTGAAGGGATATATATATATATGTGTGTGTGTATATATATATATATATATATATATATATATATATATATATGTACGTATATCTTCCCTATGACTATTTCAGGAAAAAATAAAAAAAAAAACAAAAATTTGAAAAGCTTGACGTAAAGAAATCAAAACATCTATCATATCCTGCTAGTAGGCTACTTCTATCATTATTAGGGGACATAGTAATTTATATTTAACAAAATCAGGCTGCATATGAACTTGGGCAAGTTTTATAGTTACTAAATAAGGTACATAGTTACCTTTAAAATAGTGTTTGTTAATTTTAGCAGCAAACTCAGAGAACTATCAGTTGATTTTGGTTAGTTGATCATTGACGACGCACTAAATTAGGCAGTGCTAGAAGTTCCTTTTATTTACAAATTGGCATAAAATGAACTTCCCTGGAGTCATGAATTCTGAAACAGCTAAAATTACCTATTTTTCATTAATTAATGTTTCCAAAATCTCAATATATATTACTTATAAGAGTTGACTAACAATATTTATTGGTCCTTGCCTAATTTATCTGGTCTAAAACTTAATTCATAATTTAATTAGGCACTACGTTTTGTTGGAGCTGTTACAAAAGTAGGAACAAAGCTGTAATAACAAAATGTGGAGATTGAACATAAATCAACATACTAACACGATATGTTAAATAGTAGCAGTAGTAGAGGAAGAAAAAATTTAACTTATATACGCTAGTAGCATAAAATATTTAATTTTTATAACATATGCTGGGTATTTTAATCTATTATACCAAGTAATGTGTAATTTTTACATTTTAATCCGATTAGTATGACATTACATATAGATATCTTCAGTCCAAAAAGCTTTAGTAGTGTTAGTAACCAAGAATAAGGATTTAAAATGCTTCATTCTAAAGTACAATTGGGATAAAGTTCTGAGGCAAAACCTAATGTACATGTCCTATGATTGGCAACTTCAAATTACTGTGAACTTACTATAGTACGTCGGAACCAAAATGTGGTTTTTTGGGACTCAAAAGAATAAAAATGTGTGGGAAAAAAACTTAGTGATCATTTTAAATATAACGCCCTTTTAAAAGGCACTATATCTTAACGGTCGGTTGCCCAGTTAAGTATAGCGCCCTTTTGAAAGGCGCTATATGTATAAAGCCTTTTTGAAAGACTCTATATATATATTATATGGGCCCAATAATAATTTTTCTGCGTTAACTGACTAATTTAATTACTAGCATTTTTATGATGTTTTTATTTCATGTATAATATTATTTTTTCATCAATGTTAGTTTTTTTTTATTTTACAGGGTACTTGCTATATGACATGCATTTATTATTTGTGTTGTCATTAGTTATATGCATAAATGGCTTACGTTAAACAATATTTCATTATTAAGGGAATTTTTTCAAATGAACTAATAATATTAAGCATAATAAACATGCATTAGCTCAAATCATTTTTTATATACTAATTGACATTGCAATAATAATCATATGCATAAGAAATACTAAAACATGTATTTACATTCTTAATTATTTATGTGTCACCATTAATGATTAATTGAACAGTATTATCAAAACAAATGACTTTTCAAATTTATATTATTAGTATTCACAATTTTATCTCTACAACTATTTTATATTAATAATAATACATAAAATATGATTCTCACAATAAATAATTTATGCTACATGCTTTGTCTGACCTTGTAAATATTTAATTATTTTCAGGCTCTACATCTATGCATAATTATACGTACTACATCTTTCATGCGATTAAACTTATGCACAATATTATGAACTATTTGTGCGGTGAACGTGGATTAGGTATTTGATGTTGATAGTAAAACAATTTATAGATAAAGAAAAAAAACATAATGTGATGTTTTAAACATTTATAAAGTTGTATTTATCAGTTGTCACTGTGAAAAAATTGTCTCCAATGGCGTTAAGTAATATCAGTTATTATCACTTCATTTAAAATACCTAGTTTATGTATGTGTATTCTTTGTAAAAATAAATTCTTATTATTTATTATATCAAAACATATAATATATTAATATACTATTAATTATATTATTTTAACGAATAGATATAAAATAATTTATTGCTCTTCACATAAATTTTATTTAATATGAAACTTTATTAAACTCTTTCATTAATGTTATCCAATACGATTCAAAAAAAAATCAAACAATTTCTTATGTCTGTATAATAATGTTTGCTTAATATAAATAAATGCTATGGTAATTAGTAATACAACACAACAAGACCCCCGATATCCTTCCCCTAAGAGAACTTTCCACCTTACTCTTGGGAAATTCGAACTCACAATTTTTCGAATGAAAGTGAGGGTTGCCTACTATCAGAGCAACCCCTATTGTCTATGGCAATTAGTAATAGTATGTTAAAATTTGCATTAGTATATCATTGAATCATTAATAAGGTTGGCCTTTTTTCACCATTTCATCTTTTTTAATATGGCAAAAATCTTTTATGATCGAAATATGTTAACAAAATATGTATGAAACAACAAAATGTAAAATTACTTAACGAATAAATATTTTAGAAGACTTGAATATATTTACGAATGGATTTTTACAAAATTCTTAACATATTTTAAAAAGGCAAAAATTAGTCTCGCGTGTACAATTATTTGAGGTATAGAGCCTTAAATAAGGGCGTTATACCCAGTTGAATTATTGTTATGTCAGTTAAGCCTTGAAGAATTATCGATTGGCCCACATGATATATATAGGGGCGAATGGCACAGATAGCCACTACCGGCTCATGTCTTTATTTTAAAGCCAACGTTTTAAATGTCTTTAGTCATTAGCCACTGGTTTAATAAACTTTAACTGGTCGGACGAAAATACCCTTCTGCTCATGTCCTAAACTTCAAGACTTCAGGACTACATGTCCTTATCTTTTGAACTTGAAACTCTAAGTTCAGGACTTCAAGACTACATGTCCTTAACTTTTGAACTTGGAACTCTAAGTTAAAGACTTCAAGGTTACATGTCCTTAACTTTTGAACTTGAAACTCAAACTTCAAGACCAAACGTCCTTAACTTTTGAACTTGTAACTCAAAGTTAAGGACTTATTGTCCTAAACTTTTGAACTTGTAAGTCAAAGTTTAGTACTGCTTTTCCTTAACTTTTGAACGTGTAACTGTAAGTTAAGGACTATCTGCCCTTAACTTTTGAACTTTAAATTCAAAGTTAAGGACTGTCTTTCCTTAAGTTTTAAATTTGAAAAATAACTTAAGGACTGCCTGTCCATAAGTTTTTAACTTGAAATTATAAGTTAAGGAATATCTGTCCTAAACTTTTGAACCTGAAACTCAAAGTTAAGGACGGAAAGTCCTTTAACATACAATTGGAGAAAACCAACCACCAAATTATAACATCAAAATCCCCCTTACACTTTTAACATGGCGAGATATGATTCTAATAAACTTACCGAAGTCGTTTACTAAGTAGTCATCAAAATGATATATTTTAACGGATGTACAACAGCTTGATTAAGATTCCAGATGATAATAGACATATCTTGGATTATACAAATGTCTTTCTCCTTTAGTTGTAGTGTTATGTTTTTGCTTTTAAACATTGTAGTTAAGACCCTTTACAATCCTAAGTTCTACTACTGTGCATCTTGAAGGCATGCATTTGCACGTGAATTTGGAGAAAGGAGTAATAATTTGAGGAAAGCGGTTAATGCGTAAGCAGTTTGCTGTGGGAATGAGAGAGTAGGGGCGATGTGCACAGTAAAGCAACGCGAATGAGAGGAAGAAAGGATAAACTTGTCTTTTTTGCATTAGTAGTGGCTATTTTTTCTGAGCATTATAATTAGTGGATAAAAATAAAAAATACCCTTAGGTACTGGCTACCACCCCATTTTTAGGAATAGAGCCTTTCAAAAAGGTTGTATACATATAGTGCCTTTTCAAAAAAAACTTTATATATGAATTACCATTAAGGTATAGCGCCCTTTAAAACAGCATTATATATGAAATAATCACCAATTTTTTTCCATATGTTTTGGTTTTTAGATTTTTAATCTAAAAAAATCACATTTTGATTCCCAACTCAACCTTGCTACCCCTGTATCTATATGGAGTACATATATGATTCAAGCTGCGCAGTCTGAGATTGTGCGCAACAAGGGGCCTGAAAACTTTGTACTTCTTGAGAACTATTATTATGACACCTAATTCTGTCTTTCGTTTCTCTTTTCCTCAACTTCTGGCCGAAATAAAATATTGAGTTAGGCAACCTCTAGATTTGGCGTACGTCAAATATTGTCAACTAGAACGTTACAGTTCGTCTCTTATCTACAACAAGAAATTATAAATTAATTAGTTCCCAAAATAAATGTATAGCATATAGAATATATTGTATATATAAGCTATAATTTTGGATATCCGAATGCAATATAAGGGAAATCAAAATATAAAAAAAATATAGGAAGAATCCAAGGGAATTCGACATTAATATATAAAATTTGAAATTTGACCCATCTACGTAGTTAACTCGCCTGGTCAAAGGGTGCTCCGCCATTGGTTGAACGATAAAGGCAAAGTGATTCTCTTTCCATCTCCATGTTCGGTAAATTAAACTTTTTTCTCATTTTTTTTATATGAAATTAGTCTAAACTAACATCTCTCCAACTACATAAATGTGGCAATGTGTTATTAATTTCTAAGAATACTCTCAAACGCTTTTATAAAAATGTAAACATATCGAGAAAACAACTTTTTCATTTTAATGTATCTGCGTTGGCATTGAAAATAATTGTACGCTGTAAATTTAGGTAGGCAAGTTGAAGAGCCAGCAAAGACGTGAAAAATCAACCTAATTATGTAATACAAAAAGTTCGTTGAGAATTGAGACGTACCAAATTTAATTAAGACTGCGGCTGCTACTTTTATTAGTAATATACGTTCTTGAAATAAAATTACAATGACTTATGGTTACGCCAACAGATTGCACTAGTTTAATTTACTGCTATATGCCAGCAAGAACACACTAGAATTTAAGTGACTTAAAATCTGAGAAAATACATTAGGATTTGGCGGGTCCCTAATTGAATCTTGCATGTGACTTAACTAGTTATCCAATTTAGCATCTTTTTTATTTTATTTTATATGATCATAAGTTTATATATGTTTGAACTTTTAGCCCCTTTAGTATGATGAATATGTATTAATTAATAAAGAAAGAAGAATTAATCTTCTTTATATAGGATGGAGACCACACTATTTAACTTTTCACTTTGCCTAATTTCACATGCAAATCAACATCAAATAGTGCCTGAAGTCTTTTGCCTAATTGCTTCCGCCTAAGGGTTTCTCTTTTCCTGTAGTCTTTCTTTTTTTTTTTTTGGGTAAACTTTTCCTATAGTCTTTCGATGGACCAGATATGGCACCCAATGTTTCATCTGGCATATCTAACTGTATTAGAAATTTCTCAACTCAGTTAGAATATCGATTTCTATTTGCCACCCAATGTTTTTTTTTTTTATTTGGCTAGAAATATTCACCCATCAGTCTCAAACACACTATGACAGTACGGACAATGAGAGTAAAATATTTACTATCTCAAGTCTACATTAATTAATTTTTTATCTTTTTGGTGTGATCCACAATATTTGGAGCCCGTTTAGACATAAGAAATTTTTCACTACTTTTTGGCAAAATTTAAATTTTTTTCCGAAATAATTATTTGGTCATATAATTTCAAAATTTTCACTCACATCACTCACAAAAATTAAAAAAAATACCTAAAATAATATTCATGTCCAAACACAACTCTAATTTTCAAATATCATTTTTACTTGAATTTATTTTTACTTTTTTGGAATTTTACAATTCTTATGTCCAAACGCCCACTTGATTTTTGCAAATATCAAGAAAGAATGACTTCTTTTTTCTAAAGTTACCCTTGGAATAAAGAGCGTAAGAATTCCAATAAATAAACTAAGATTAATATGGTCAAATATATTATTAATTAATATTAAAAGATGAATTCTTAGTATATGTAAAAATAACCAAAAATCATATATAGTGGACTGGCAGGAGTAGCATTTTATGAATTCGTATATTAATTCCTTAATCATAGCATTTTATGAATTCGTATATTAATTCCTTAATCATTTAAATGTGAATATGTTATTAAGAATATATGATAAGTATCATAAAAGCAATATTCCGTATAGGTAATATAAGAAACACCACAGGGAAAGATATTTAATTCTCTATTGGAAATTGTTTAGCTCAAAAGTTATCAATATATTTTGTAAGCTTAAAAACAATCAAAAGTAAATAAGGGTAAATCGTAATCAAATATAATAAGACCTAAAGATGAAAAAGGAAATTGTTATCGTAGATCTGACAGAATAGAAAGATAACATAAACTTGAGAGAAAATATTCGTTAGAGATAGAGAGAGAATCAGAGAATTGTATTATTCCAGAAAAATAATGATGCTCCTTTTACAATGTGAAGGTCTCCTTTATATAGTAGGAGACCTTCCTCGAAATAATCAAAATAGTACAAAAGTAGGTAGCATCTTCTTAGTGAAGACGCTGAGTTTTAAACGACGTCGCCTTTGTCCCCACGTCCAAATTACCCCTTGATTTTGATCGACATATACTCATTGAGCGTACACATCAATGTAAAGACGTTGAAGATCAAATTTGACCATATACAGTTAGTCCCTCCGTTCGTTGGAGACGCATTCGGTCGGCATCTTCAATGGACGGAGCTATAAACCCCGTCTTGGGAGAATTTGACCTTACCATTGGATGGCAACGTGAATGAGATGAAATGTGTGACATTGTTGAGTCGCTGACGCGTGGCTTCCTTTTCGGAATGACATCCTCGCCCGCATACGTAATTATTACACTTATTTTCAAGGCGGTTTAGAGGATGATGTAATGTTTTGGTTCCCGCACCCGTTTTGAATCGTGGCTTCTCGATTTCCGCAAAATCTAAACCTATAAATAGGGGAAAGGTTCAATCTGATTCATCTTTCGAACCTTTGGAAAATATTTTTCGGTTTCCTTCTTTGCCTTTCTCTTTTGTAACCGTTATTTCGCGTACCTTATTTCTTGAACAGAACAACATCGCAAAATGCCATCAAAGTAGTAAAAAGACTAAGGAAACCGCCCCATTTAGGGTTCTACCCTCCTGTGGCGGTGAAGAGGAAGAAGTAGAAAAGACCATCGTCCCCCATCACTGTGGACAACGTGCTTCGAAAAGAAATGCACATTCGAAGATATTTACAAACAAAAAGCCCAGCTCTTCCCTGGGAACCTAGTGAATTATCGCAGCCCCATTTAGACATTCTTCGAGCGGAACACAACGTCAGGGCCATGTGAAAATGGTTCCGGCTAGAATGAATTATGTCAATGTACATAGGCCTAGATAATGTATATTTTACGAGTATTCATTTTTGATCGGTTATAATCTCCCAATTTACCCTCTAGCGGAGGAGCTCTGGCGCTTTTTCAACATATGTCTGGCTCAGCTCACTCCTTTCATCTTGAAGGTGTGCAGGATTCTGACCCCTTACACGGCCAGGGCTGAGTGCAAAGTCTCAGTTCATCATCTTTTACAATTATTCAGCACAGGTTACCTGAGGGGTACCCTGTTGCAATTGAAGAGCCGTGGTACGAAGGGATTGGTAGTTAAGGCTGACCACAAGACTAATCGTGGCTTCTGGTGCAGGTACTTTTACATCAGAACGAAGGACCTGATGTCGAGCCCTAAGGGGTTCCCTCAAAGGTGGAACTCAGAACGTAAGCATCTTTATGTGTGGAATTCCTGATTGTATGTTGTTTTGACCATTCGACCACTGTGACTTCTCTTTTTTTTGTAGTGACTGCTTCTCCACCCTAATTCATTGACGATATTAAATCATGGGTGGACAAGTTGATACCTTATGCGGAGGGGTGCCGTATCTGGGCCGCATTTCATCAACAGTACTGCCCGTTAGGCAATTCTTCGACTTTGGATTGAAAACTCCCTTAGGTTTTGTCACCTGACTCACTCGTTGGCAGCTCGGAGCATCCCCAAGAAGAAGAAGGCCATTGTTGCCTAGCCTGGGGCGGAGACTGATTCTGATGGTGAAGACATACCCTGCGGGTCCTTTAGTGACAACGTTCCCGTGGTTCCTCAGTAGGAGTTTACGCATGTAGCGGCATCCGCAAGTGAAGCAATTCTTTCGGTACCGTCCCCGCAGCTTGTGGAAGAGACTTCGGAGGGTGAGGAGCCACTAAAGAGAAAGATATGGCGGCTGAGAATGGGTAAGGGGATAGCAATTGAAGAAGATAGGGTTAGTGAGCCTCGTCAAAAGCCGAGGCTGGTTTTTATGGCTGATGTTATCCGTTCGGGGAGGTAGGCTCCTCAAAGGAGAACTACTGCCGATGCCAGCCCAGCCCGTGTTCTGGAAGGCAGTTCATCGGCCGCTATTGTAGAAGTGGGCATTGATGCTGAGAGGGAGGGCCTTGAGGTCGGTCCTGGAAATGTGAACAGGTTAACGAGGGATCCAGCCCGTGTGGGGATGACGGCGGGTAGCTCCAACCGCCGAATAATGATCCCGGGAGGGTATAATTTGCTAGAGTGCAGCGAGTAGGCCGCAGCGGATATGACCCTGTTATGTGCGGCTGCTGAGCGTGAAATGCTGAAGGGTGTTAGTGACAAGGATCTGTCTCGGAAGGTTGCTGGCGCTGCCTTCCAGGTAGCTTTCAGTTTTTCTTTATGGGCTATGAGGGCGACTTTGATGCGTACTGACATGTCTTTCCCCTTTTTCCTTTCCTTTTTAGACTCATTTTGGAGGTAGAGAGGAGACGGCGTGCGCAAAAGAAGGTGACCCCCTTCAACAAAATGGTGAAGAAGTACAAACAGTGTCAGGCCAAGATCAAGCATTGGTGGATATGCCTAAATAGGACCCAGATTTTTAGGTGTTCCGTGAGGGCCTTAAACAATCACAGGATCAACTAAAACGGAAGGTGGCCGAGTTGAAGGAGGTCGATGAATAGCTAATGGCCACTTTGGCTCAAAACATTGAGTTGGAGACTCTTCTTTAGTCTAAGAAAGAGGAGTTGGAGATTAGCAGTGGGGTAGGAGCGGAGGCTGCTCAATTGCAGACCAGGGTCGCTGCCTTGACAACCAAACTCGATGCCAGGGCGGCTGCAATTGAGATCTTCAATAGGACCGCTCTGTTAAGGTCTGAAGATGATGCGCATCGTGAGGCGCATGATATGTGGGTATACGCCAAGGCCAGATTGGTCGTACTCGAGGAGTACTTGTCTGTGATCAAGCAACTGAGGTAGAGGTTCAGGAGCAACGGTGCGTAGCCCGTGAATCTTGTGGGTATAGCTCTGGCTCCCCAGATCGGGCAGGCTATAACTCCGAAGACGTCAACCGTCTAGAATATGGGTCTTGGATGTCTGTAACTTACCAACCAGGGGGAAGCAACGGACAAGATGACGGCCATGTAGGGACAATGAGCAGAATGGCGGTCACGCAGAAGGTGACGGGTGAAGCGGCGAAGCCCCTTAGGACTTGTATATATTTTTTGTTTTGTTATATTTTGGAATGTAATAGGGGCCTTTTGTAAGGTCGGGTGTACATGCATTTTTTGGATGATAATGAAAGCCTACTTTTGCTTGCATTCCTTTACTTTTGTATATATTTTTTCCGGTACCTCGTCTCCGTAGAGCGGGTGGGAGCTTTATTTGTCGTGGTCAAACTGGGTTGACGATCGATAACGGTGGCCTTGGCCAAAAAAATGTTGATGACCTTAGCCATCTACGTAACTTCGATTGTCGTTGTATTACATGATCTCTGTAGTTGATCCTGGTCGACGATTGACGATGATGGCCTTAGACATAATACTGTCGATGGCCTTAGCCATGTACTCAACTTTGACTGTCGTCGAATTACTTCCTTGTCGTTGTCGGGGTAGGTTGACATATGGACAATGATAGGCTTAGCCATTATATGGTTGATGGCCTTGGCCATATAGTGTCAATAGCCGTAGCCACGTAGTGTCGATCGCCTTATCCATATGTGTGACTTCGACTATCATCGTATCACTCGCTTGCTATAGGCGAACTGGGTCAACGATAGACAGCGATGGCCTTAAGCATAGTATTGTCGATGGCCTTAGCCATATGTGTGACTTTGACTGTCATCGAATCACATGCTTGCCGTAGTCGAACTTGGTCGAAGATTGATGGCGATGGACTTAGCAATATCGTGTTGATGGTCGTAGCCACGTAGTGTCGATATGTCTAACTTCGACTGACGTGGAATAATTTGCTTGTCGTAGTAGAACTGGGTCGACGATTGACAGTGATGGCCTTAGCCATAATACTGTCGATAGCCTTAGCCATAATAATGTCGATGGCCTTAGCTATATGTATGACTTTGACTATCGTCAAATCACTTGCTTGCCATAGTGAACTGGGTCGACAATTGACGGCAATGGCCTTAGCCATAATATTGTCGATGGCCTTAGCCATATGGCGTCGATGGCTGTAGCCACGTAGTGTCGATGGCCTTATCCATATGTATAACTTTGATTGTCATCGAATCACTTACTTGTCGTAGTCAAACTGGGTCAACAATTGACGGCGATGGCCTTAGCCAAAATACTGCTTTTGGCCTTAGACATATGTGTGACTTCGATTATCGTCGAATCACTTGCTTGCCATAGTCGAACTAGGTTGACGATTGATGGGGATGGCCTTAGCCATTATATTATTGACGGCCTTAGCCATATCGTGTCGATGGCCATAGCCACGTAGTGTCAATGGCCTTAGCCATATGTGTGACTTCGACTACCGTCAAATCACTTGCTTGATGTAGTCTAACTGGGTCGATGATTGATGTGGATGGCCTTAGTCATTTATATATTGGAGATTGTGGCCTTAGTCGTTTATACACTGGAGACGACCTTAGCCGTTTACACGTTGGAGATGGCCTTAACCATTTATATATTATAGATCGTGGCCTTAGCTGTTTATACATTGGAGATCGTGGCCTTAGACATTTATTCATTGTAGATCGTGGCCATAGCCGTTTACATATTGGAGATCATGGCCTTAGCCGTTTACACGTTGGAGATTGTGGCCTTAGTCGTTTACGCATTGGAGATATCCTTAGCCACTTACACATTGGAGATTATGCTAGTCCAGTCCCTTTATCATGTCGGCCTGGAGAGCGTATGGAGAGGCTGATATGATGAACTTGTTATGCAAATATCTCCAAGTGTCCCCTCCGCCGCCTCGTTATAAACCTTGCTGAGAAAACCCAATTGGGATAAAACTCGGGTAAGGGAAAAAGAGTACAGCTCGGGAGACGCCTTTCAGAAATGGAAATACTTCAGGTGGGCGACGTTCCAATTAGTTTGGAGAGTTTTTCCTTCCATTGTTTCCAATTGGAATTCTCCTTTACTTGTTGCTGCTGTGATTATTTAGGGTCTATCCCAGTTAGTGACCCGTTTTCCTTTGCTTGGGTCTTTCGATGCCAGTGTTTTGGCTTTGAGGATGTAGTCTCCCACTTTGAGCGGTCTTATCTTAGATTTCTTGTTGTAGTACCTTTCGACCTGTTGTTTTTGAGCCACAATTCTTATGTGGGCCATTCCTCTTCTTTCCTAGGCCTCATCGAGGTCTTGGAGTCTGTTTGTGTCGTTCTCTGCTCTGCTGGTGTGTGAATAACTCAAGCTTGGTTCCGACTTTGACTAGTATGACCGCGTCGATTCTGTAGTGAGTACGGAGTTTCTCCTGTGCTGGATTTGGGTATGGTCGGGTGAGCCCACAACACTTCTGGTAGTAGCTCGGGACATAGCCCTTTGGCTTCCTCCAGTTTCTTTCTTAATATGTTTAGTATTTTTTTGTTGGAAGAGTTCGCTTGGCCCTTGGCAGCGGGGTGATATGGCGTGGAGAGTATTCGCATAATATGCCATTTGTCGAAGAACTCTGCCGTCTTCTGGCCGATGAACTATCATCCGTTGTCACAGCTGATTTCCTTGGGGATGCCAAAACGACACATGATATTCTTTCATATGAAGGTGATGACTTCCTATTCATATATTAGGTCGTACGCACCTGCTTCCATCCACTTGGAGAAATAGTCAGTTAAAACTAGTAGAAATCATACCTTTCCTCATCCTGTTGGTAGGGGACCGACTATGTCCATTCCTCATTTGATGAAAGGTCGTAGGGTAGTGATTGAGTGGAGGGGTTCTCCCGGTTGGTGTATCATGGGGGCATACTTTTGGCATTATTCGCTGCCTTTTTCTTCATAGTGGGCCAATAATAGTCGGCACGTATAATGATAGCACGAGGGCACGGTTACTTGTGTGGGCGCCGTAGTGACCCTCATGTAGCTCTTCGAGTACTGGCTTAGTTATATGTGGCCCTAGGAACTTGGCCTGGGGTCCGCCAAACGTCGTTTTGTAGATCTCGTGGTTTGTCAGGCAATACCGGGCGGGCTGTACGCGGAGCTTCTTTGATTCTTTTTTGTCGAGTGGTAGTGTCCTATCCTACAGATAGGATACAAAATGGTTGTGCCAGTCCCAAATCAAATTTAAAGAGAGTACCTCAGTGTGATCAATGGTTGAATGGAGGAGGGTGACCACGCTTTCTTTGTTGAAGTTTTTAGTGGTTGTGGCCAATTTTTCTAAACCGTCTGCTTCCATGTTCCGTGCCCTCAGAATTTGTTTGAAGCATCACTCCTCGAACTCAGTCATTAATCTGTGGATTTCTGACTGGTATTTCTGCGATCTCTTCTCCTTTATTTGGTAAGTCCTAGTGACCTGGTTTACTACGAGTTAGGAGTCGCAATGGAGAACGAGTCGCCGAGCCCTGTATTTGATGGCTAGTTTTATACCTGCAATAACATCGTCTTACTCGGCCTTATTGTAGTTATTTCCGGGCATCGTATATACTGGTGAATTATTTCGCCAGTGCGGACCTCGAGAACGAGTCCCTGTCCCGATACATTTGCGGTGCCGTCCGTGTAGAGAGTCTATAGGTCGATGTTGGAGGGGCACGACGTGCGTCTAGTTCCTCCTCTGGCAGTATCTCTGTGCTGAACTGGACTACAAAGTCGGAAATTACTTGAGAGTTGATTGGGTTTCTTGGGTGATATGAGATATTATGCTCGCTGAGCTCTATGGCCCATCTGGCGAGCCTGGCTGATAATTCAAGCTTATGTAGGACACTTCTCAAGGGGAAGGTCATTACTATTTTTATGGGGTGGCACTGAAAATAGGATCAGAGCTTCCGTGAAGCTACTACCAATGCCAAAGCTAAATTTTCAAGGTGTGGATACTACGTTTTGGCTTCCACTAAGGTTTTGATAATATAGTAAATAGGAGATTGCGTGCCTTCATTTTTGTGAACCAAAACTGCAGTGACGGGGACGTCGGATACGGCCAGATACACAATCTGGGGCTCGCATGGACATGCTTTGGCTAGCTATGGTGGTGAAGATACGTATGCTTTCAATTTTCTCAAGGTGTCAACGCAATCCTCGTTCCATTGTAACCCATTGTCATTTCTCAATACATTGAAAAATTTATGGCACTTGTCGGAGGATCGTGAGATGAACCTGGATAGGGCGGCTATTTGCCATGTCAGCTTTTGTAGCTATTTTTTACTGTTCAAAAACTCAGATATTGCATATATCGCCTTGATCTGATCAGGGTTGACCTCGATGCCTCGTTGTGATACGAGAAATCCTAAGAATTTCCTGAGGCCACGAAGAAGGCGCATTTCTCAGGGTTCAACTTCATCCCGTACCTTCTCAATATCTCGAAGGCTTCTTTCAGATGATCGACGTGGTCTTCTTTCCTTGTCGACTTCACCAACATATCATCAATATAGACTTCAATGGTCTTATTGAGCTGCTCTTTGAAAATTTTGGTGACTAGTATTTGGTACGTAGCCCCTGCATTTTATAGCCCGAACGGCATTACCTTGTAGCAATATGTCCCTTGGTAGGTGATGAATGTCGTCTTCTCCTGGTCTTCTTCAGCCATCATGATTTGATTGTAGCCAGAGTAGGCATCAAAGAAGCTCAACAATTCATGTCCTGTGGTGGCGTCGAACAGTTGGTCGATGTGGGTCAGCAGGAATGAATCTTTTGGACATGCCTTGTTCAGGTCGGTGAATTCCACGCACATTCTCCACTTCCCATTTTTCTTTTTGACCATGACGACATTGGCGACTCATTGGGGGTACTTCAATTCTCTGATAGCGTCGTTGGCTGATAACTTGTCTACCTTTTCACGGACCGTTTCATTGGTGGTGGCGTTGAATTTCCTTCTCATCTGCCGCATGAGAGGATGTAATGGATCGACATTCAGCTTGTGGGTAGTGATGTCATGCGGGATTCCTTGCATATCTGAATGGGAAAAGTCAAATATATCTGCATGGTTAGTTAGGAATTCCTGATGCTAACATGGGTTAGCGATCCGTTCCCGATGTATGCTTTCCTCGTATGGTCGGTGTCGTCCAATTGGACTAGGTTGAGCTCTTCGACCATTGCTTTACAAGCATACAACGTCGGGTCTTTAATGGCGTCTGTATCAGGTCGACCTTGGTTCCCGACATAGCTGATTGCTATTCCTCAGCATTTGGCCTATTTAGTTGTTTGATGTGGGTGCAATCTTGAGCTATTTTGTAGCATTCCTGTGCAATACGCGGCTCGCCTCGAATGCTGAATACTCCCCATGGATTAGGGAATTCGATCACTGAGTAAAAGCTTGAAAGGGCCGCTTGCATGTCGTGTATCCATGGGCGTCCTATGATGGCGTTGTATGCCATTTCCTGATTCATCACGTGGAAAGTTGTTTCCAGCGGGACTCCTCCTGCTCAAACAGGCAATGATATTTCTCCAAAGGTCCGTTCCACTGCATTATTAAAACCAGTTAGTGTTATGCAAGGCGGTATTATCTTATCCTCGAGTCCTATTTGTGCGAAGTCACTCGGATGGATAACACATGCGCCACTTCTGTCGTCAACCATGATTCTTTTAATATTCGTATCTGCGATACGTAAAGTGATAACTAAAGCATCATAATGAGGGAAACAAAAACCGTCGGCATCGAACTTATCGAAGGTGATACTATCTTCAAAGTCGTCATACCATCATTGTGATGGTTTGCTTCATTTTGTGCGTGGTGGTGAACTTAACGTGATTGATTGTTAAGTCATCGCCGGCTCCGACGATCATGTTTATCATATCTGTCGGGGAGGGTGGCTTTGGCAGCACATGAGGTTGTTCCCATCTCCGTGAAAAGTTGGTTTTCCCTTTGTCACTGAGTAGTTCCCTCAAGTATCCCTGGTTCAGCATCTTGACCACCTCTTGTCGTAAGCCAATGGAGTCTTCGATTTTGTGTCCTTGTTCCTGATGGAACTCACACAGACATTTGATTTCCTTGTTGTAGGGTCTGATTTCATCTTCGTCGGCCACTGCACCTTGGTGCCTAGTTTCTCCAGTGCATATACTATTTTTGAAGGAGACACACAAAAGTTAAGGGCAGATAATAAAAGAGACATACCTCTTTCATTTCGGAGTGGAGAGACATGTCGTAGTAATGCATCTGTGTGCCTTGGTGGCGGCGGATGGGAAGATCTGACGTAGGGCTTATTTGCTCCCACCGTCCCTTGTTGCGTTGATCCCTCCTGATTTCTCGGTGTATCATCGTTAATAATTGGGTCGGCCCATAATATAGTCCTCATCCGCTCATACCTCAGCACAATAAGCGTTGTTTATTTCCTCCATATGGTAGGGGGTATTTCATGAGGCAGCTTAGTAGCTTCTTAGTCGACCTCGAACCATCTCTATTTAGCCCATTCTGCAAAGCGGCAACTGCCATGCCTTCTGATACGTTTGGTAGGCTCACCTTTGCCCTGTTAAACCTGGCTAGGAAGTCTCTGAGTCCCTCTCCTATAGTTTGACTGACGACAAAGATATCGTTGACCCTTTCTTTCACTTTCTTTTCTCCGGCATGGGTGGTGATGAACTTGTCCGCCATTTCCTCGAACTTAGATATAGTCTTAGTTGGTAGATTAGAGTACCACGTCAGGGCTCCTCCTGTCAGCATCTCACCAAACTTCTTCAGCAGCACGGATGGTACATGTTCCTTTGAAAGGTCGTTTCCTTTTCACAGCAGTGCCGTAGTGGATCATTCAATCCTCGGGATCTGTGGTCCCGTCATATACCCTTAGGTAGGGTGGAATCTTGAAGGGTTTTGGGATAGAGTGAGGGGCATCGTCTTTGGTGTATGGTTGTTCAACGAACCTTTCCACGTTGCGTTTTGGTAACAACTTGGGAGCATCGGGGATCTTGTCTACCCTCTCCTGATGTTGTTTCATTTGGTCGCGAAGTTCCTTGTTTTCATTTTCCGTTTCTTCCGTTTTCTTAAGGGTGGCTGTGAGTGTGCCATCACTGTTTTGTACATAGATGGGCCCGTTATTTGCTCGTACAACCTCGGGTTCACCCATGGCAGCAGTGATGCCTACCGTTGTTATACACTTGACGTTACTTTGCGGTGACTTCTCAACCAAGCCATTTAGAGTACTTTTTAGCCATTCTTCTAGTAGATTCTTGACCACCGAGGGTGCTTTCTTAGCCGCAGATGTGGAAGCTCCTTTTTCATGCAAGATCATCAGATCTTCAGATGTGGAAGGTGAGATCTCTGCACCTGGTGTGGTGCTAGGGGTTGCATTTAAGATAGCCTCATTACTGACCTTGCTGAGAGGACCCAAGAGATTGGTTGTAACATCCACTATTGTTTTCATTCTTGTGTTATTTTCAGGCATCTTTTGTTTTGGTGTGGTGTAGAGAATGGTTGTTGGTTGTTCTCTAGGTGTAAACTATGATTTTGATTCTCGAATCCCCACAGACGGCGCCAAATTGTTTGGCTCAAAAGTTACCAATATACTTTGGAAGCATAAGAACATTCAAAAGTAAATGAGGGTTAATCGTAATCAAATATTATAAGACCAAGAAATGAAAAAGGAAGTTGTTATTGTAGATATGATCGTATAGAAAGATAACATCAACTTGAGAAAAAGTATTCATTAGAGATGAGATAGAGATGGAGAGAGAATTAGAAAATTGTATTATTCGATAATAATGATAATGTCCCTTTTACAATGTGAAGGTCTCCTTTATATAGTAGGAGACCATCCTCGAAATAATTTAAAAAGTACAAAAGTAGGTAGCATCTTCTTAGTGACGCTGAGTTTTATAGAACGTCGCCTTTGTCCCCACATACAAGTCGTACCCCTGGGTTTGGTCGACGTATACTTACTGAGCATAGCCATCGTTGTAGAGACGTTGATGGTCAATTTTGACCATATACACAAATGCATTAGAGCCATAAAATGTACTAGTTCAGATTATATTGTTCCTAATTATGAGCACTATTTTTTAACTAAAACATAAACTTATATAGGATACCATACCGCCTTCTAATTAGCCATTTCTCAATTAATTCATTATCATTAAAATCTTGATACGGAAAATTTTTGGTGCGATAAAGTTGTAATACATGTTACTCTTTTACTTATAATTACTTGTTAGAACATGTACAGCAGAAGCAAGCATTCAATTCAGACTTGTGATGACCCAAATGGTCATCACCTGATATCTCTCTCTCTCTCTCTCTCTCTCTCTCTCTCTCTCTCTCTCTCTCTCTCTCTCTCTCTCTCTCTCTCTCTCTCTCTCTCTCTCTATGTTTCTGAGGCCTTGAAAACCTTATTTTTTGTTGTCTCAATTTAAGTGCGTAGTCTGGGCACGTAGTCGGAAAGCTTATATGTTAAATTCTGTGAAAAATTACTGAAATTTGGTATTAAAATGATTAAAGTTGAATTTAGTCAACATTTTAGGTAAATGGATACGGACCTGTGATTTGACGGACCCGGGAGGTCCGTAGAAAAATATGGAACTCGATTGTATGCCCGGAATTAAATCCGAGGTCTCGAGCCCTAGAAATGAATTTTTTTAAAGAAATTGTTTTTTTGAAATTAATATGGAAACTTGAAAATGGATTGGAACGTATTGGTATCGGGCCCGTATTTTTGTTCCGGTGCCCGGTACTGGTCTTATATATGTTTTAAGACGTTCTGTGAAATTTGGTTGAAATAAGGCGTCATTAGACGTGTTTCGGACCTAAATCTCAAAAATGAATGTTTATGAAGTTTGATGAAAAAGTGATGATTTTGAGATTTGATTCATTGATTTTGATGTTATTTTGCACGGTTAAGTTTGTGGGATGTGGTTGAGTTAGTGTGTGTAGTTGGTTAGGAGCACTGAGGGCCCAAGAGTGTTTTCGGATGTGTTCGGGTTTGTTTTGAAAGGAGGAAAGTTGCAGAAAATTTTGCAATAAGTGCCCAGGTTTTCCTTTCTTCGCGTTCGTGATGCTCTAGATCTCCCTTCTTCGCGTTCGTGATGCTCTAGATCTCCCTTCTTCGCGTTCGCATTTGCCTTATGACCCTCCCGAACGTGTAATGTTAATTGACCATTAGGGCCCAGCTTCACTCCCTTCTTCGCGTTTGCGTGCAGACCACCGCAATCGCGTAGCTTTGCATGCCTTATTCCCTGTGTTCACGGTAGGGTCCACGTATTCGGGTAGACCAAGCTCTGGACTTTCCATCCTTTCCTACTACGCGTTCGCGTTCAACTTTTCGTGTTAACGATGCCTTGTCCTAATTACCCTTCTCGAATGCAATCCCCTTCCTGCGAACGCGAAGGGCAATTTTGCCCAGTGATTTTAAATGCCCAAAAACATAACTGTGATGGGAAAATTTTACAAAAACACAGAAACTCTTCTTCTCCATAGCCCCTAGATGATTTTTAGAGCACTTCTTACCAAGCTTCTTGGGTAAGTATTTTTTAGTTTGTTTCCTTCGTTTTCCTTCATTATTTATCAAATTTCTTGGCTCAAATCATCTAATCTAGGGTTGAAATTGGGGAAATGGGTAGAGTTAGGGTTTTTCAATTTCTACGATTTGGACCTTGTTTTGGTGTTGAATTTGAACATAAATTGTATATTCAGGCTCCTGGGGGAATGGATGATATGAACTCGGTTCGAACCTCATTTTTTGACCAAACAAGCCCGGGGTCAATTTTTAGAATTGTGGGAAGAAAGTTTAGAAATCCATATTTAGGCATTGGATTTGATTTTTTAGCTATTATAGATATTATAAATTCGTTATTGAATAGATTGATTGAGTTGGAGCCAAATTCGAGAGGGGAAGCGATTATTGCGGATTGATTCGGCCGTGGAAATTGAGGTAAGTGTTCGGTCTAACTCTAGCTTGAGGGATTACCATTTGAGTCCTATTTGCTACTTTCTTTATGTGGAGTACGACATATGGGCATGGTGACAAGTATCTATATGTTGGTGTCTAGCAAGACCGTGAGTCGAAGAATTGTGAATAGTTGAGTCATGAAGTATATTTCCTATTTTAGAGGTGGATTCCACTTGTTGTACAATATTTGTGAAAAGGATTATGAGTTTCAATAGGAAAGAGAATTGGCTCATGTTATATGACGAATTCAGGAGTTTATGAATTATTGTACTTGTTGGAGCACTTGCTCAAGTTATTCTATGAAATGAGGAAAGATCATTGAGCTGTACCCTTGCCGGGTTATTTTCGTATATTGATTATCTCCCTTACCGGAATGTGAAAGTATTGTTTGTTGTTCACTTACCGGGAATTGACTGTTTACTTATGTTTTCCCTTGTCGAGATTTTTATTATTGTTTGTCCATCCCCTCACCCAATTGTTTTGTGATTGTTGTTTGGTTGAGGAAGAGTGATAAAGCACAATGGGTGATGTCGTGTATGATTGTGATGAATACTAATGCACGAAGGAACATACTGTGCCATGATATGATTACTAATGCACGAAGGACCATTCCGTGCCATAATATGCTTACTAATGCACGAAGGAACATTCTGTGACATGATATGCGTACTAATGCACGAAGGAACATTCCGTTTCCATGATATGATTACTAATACACGAAGGAACATTCCGTGCCATGATACGAATATTGATGCACGAAGGATCATTCTCTGTACTTTATGTGATTTATTGGGTGAGAACGAGAGTAAAAGTACGAAGGATGATGTCATGCAACTGTTCATTTTCCCACTCTTGTTGATATTCTAGTTGTGCTGTTTTCTCTCCTTATTTGGTACTTTATTTATTACTGTACTTCTATTTCGTTGGATATATCTATACATGAAAAATGGGATCGAGTTGCACGCCTGCAACAAGATGAGTATTGAAAAGTGAAAGTTTCCTTTATTTTCCTTTATCCGTATTAGATGTTATGTTGTAGTTTGCCTATCAGTCTTGATATGTTGTTTTAACTGTTATCCCTGAAGCATGTTTCTCCCTTCCAGCTTTAATTGTTTAGTTCTGCTGTTTCTCTGTTGTATATATATATATATATATATATATATATATATATATATATATATATATGGATAGGTTTATCTAGAGTCTGGTCCTAGCCTCGTCACTACTTCGTCAGGGTTAGGCCAGACACTTACGAGCACATGGGGTCGGTTGTACTGATGTACACTCATTGCATCTTTTTGCACATATCCAGGTGTTGGAGCGACATCTGAGTAGCAGTAGTAGCCTGGGAGCGAGCTTTCTGTCCAGAGACACGGAGGTAGCCTTGCATACGTCCGCATGCCCGGAGCCTCATCTATCCTTTTCTTCAGTCGTTATCTCTTGTATTCGAGATAGGGCTTCTACATTTTCTTTCAAAATATTGTATTTAAAAGAATCTTAGTAGTTCGTGAGTTTGTGACGCTAGTTCTTGGGTAGAGGTTCTTGTTGGAGATTTCTGTTTATTTCAGTTATTCAAAAATTTAAGACTTTCCCTTATAATTATGTTTTTCATTGCTTTTGCTTGAATGCTATAATTATTAAAAATGGATGTATGTTCAGTGGAAAGTAATTGAGTTGGCTTGCCTAGCTCCTATTAGTAGGATCCATCACGACTCCCGAGGGTGGGAAATCCGGGTCGTGACAAGACTTCAAATACATGCAAACTACACAATGCTATAATTACTAGATTTGAAGCACTAACCTCTTGAAATCGTTTTACAAATCCTCCACATAGCAAGAATCCAGGGCTGCAGTCTTCTCCTATATGCCTAGTAAAACCTTGGACGAGTTTGCTTTGCGTGGGAACGAACAATACAACTCTAAAAAGTAAGTTATTGGGTGAATATTGTTTTCCTAAAGTAGACACGTTTTTAGGCATAATTACGGCTCCAAAAATGTGTAGGATCCTGCCTTCACAATTAGAATCCTACTCTAACTCTACCAGATGACTTTTTTCCCAAGTTACTTCTTACCCAAGTTAATCCATCTTTTTACTAGGTATTGCAGGGACAACATAAATAATAAAAGGTTATTAATTATAGTATTAATTCAAAATTAGTATGAACTAATTCTTACTATAACTAATAGCGGTTTATTCCACTAAAAACTACTATTGAACTCCTCAATATGAATTTCAAAAATTCAGTAACACTTACTATAACCCCTCATGTTAAGAGCTCAAATAACAGTTAATTAAATTAAATGACTAATAATTTAACTTAATCAACAAATTAAGTTCTTTATAATTCCGCTCAAATCATTTCCTGTGATGGATACAAAATCCATCTGCCTGGTTTATATATGAAAACTTGTAAGCTTACATAAAAGGGGTGTCATCAAACTCAAAATCGAGCTATGGATTTTATCAACTAATTATTATTTCACAAATGTTATTCGTTATTGTCCAATCTATTTGGCATATACTAACTATGAATAGAGTCGTACCTTTTGACAAATAAAAATAATGGATAAATTAAATTGATCATAATAATTATATCAAGATTAGGAGTGTAAGCTCATTAAACGAATTAGAGAAAATGTATTATTTATATTCACTACAAAAAATATCTTTTCTCTACTTGTTCCGTTTAATATACACTAAGTATACTAGCACAAGAATTAAATGTAAAACTACTCCTATAATTAAGACAAATTATACCATAATCTTGTGCTACAATCATCAAGATATTTTGTCCAATAATATCTTTGATTGTGAATATAGTTTGTTAATTATGAGAACCGACAATTTAATCTTATGTGCTTGAGTTAAGACTCCATACACTAAATTGTCTACTACATAACTAAAAGGACACATATAACAAATGATCTATTTAAAATAGTACTTTATTGAATTGGATAAATAATTGTTCTATAAAGAATAAGACAAAATACTATGTCTAAACCGCATGGTTAATAGTATATCTCAACAATCTCCTACTTAGACTCATAACCATACGTCTACTACTCTAATACTCATTCCTTCTACATGCTTGTCAAAACTCTTCTATGTCAAGCTCTTTGTAGATGGATTTGCCAAATTGTCCTCTGACGCAATCTTCAATACTCTTGCATCACCGTTTTGAGTTATGTCCCAAATTAAGTGATATTTACTGTGATGACCGGGCCAGTTGTCTCATGAGTTACCACTCTATTTCTCCTATTTCTACTACTTCTTGCTTTGACTATCGGTTCTACATATGATCGGGTTGGTTGGCACGGGCTCGGAAAATATTTGATAAGGTTTGAGACACTTAGTCTCTTTTGAGGAAGCTTAATTTGAAAAAGTTAACCGGATATTGAAATATGTGTTAGAGGGCTCGGATATGAGTTTCGATGGTTCAAATATCTTAGGGAGGTAATTGGGAATTTAGGATCGTGATCATAAAAATATTTGGGGGTTCGGAGTAGATTTAGTGTTGAATTGGCGGAGTAGGGCCGGAATGGAATTCCGAGAGTTTTGAAAGTTCAATGGTTTCATTTGGGGAGCGTGTGCCAATTTTCAGGTCATTCGGACATTGTTTGGTTGGGTTTTTAATCAAAAGCGGAATTCAGAAGATTTTGGAAACTTAGGCTTAAATCTGATGTGTTTTGGTTGATTAGATGTTGTTTGAGGTTTTTTGAAGACTGGTATGAGTTTGAATAAGGTTATGGGTTATGTTTGTGCTTTTGGTTGAGGTCCCGAGGGCCTCAGGGTTATTTCGGATGGTTGACGGAGAGTTTAGAATCTTTAAAGAAGCTGCAGATTTTCTGCTTCTGATATTTCCGCACCTGCGGATTGGGGATCGCAAGTGTGGTGCCGCAGATACGGAATATTGGTTGCAAAAGCGGAATTAGGCTGGAGCCAGAGAAATGGTTCAGGAGCCGCACCTCCGATGGTACATGTGTGGGCAATGCATCGCAAATGCGATTTTGGTGACTTAAGTGTGGACCAAAGATGCAGTGGTCTTGACCACAGAACCGATACCGCAGAAGTGAGAATATGACCGTAGATGCAAAAATGCCTGGGCCAGAAGGTATATATTGTTTCCTTCGCAATTTTTTAGCTATTTCACCATTTCTAAGTCGGCTTTGGAGCTTTTTTGACGATTTTGAAGGGAAAATTCAAGGAGACTTCATTGAGATAAGGATTTTGGACCTAAAACTCATTCCTATGGTATTATTTTGCGGATTAGAGCAATAATTAATGAAATTTATGGGTTATAATTGGGGAAACTAGGGCTTGGTAGTGGAGACCTAGACTTGAGGATTTGAGGGACCATTTGTGGTTGGATTTTGGTACTTTTATATGCATGATCTCGTGGGGAGATGAGGAACCTATTTATGTGAGTTTCATCGAATTCGAGACGTGGGCTTGGGGTCGGGTTTTGGTTATTTCGGATATTGTGTTGTATATTGATTGTTATCACTTGGGCTTCGTTCCATTAGCATATTTTTACTCTGTGATTCTAATTTTGAATATATTCGATGTGAGTGGAGGCCGAGTTAAGGGTCAAAGGCATCGTGGGCTAGAGATTTGATCGGATTGAGGTGAGTAATGATTGTAAATGATGTACTAAGGGTATGAAACCCTGAATTGCACATCGTATTGCTATATTCAGGTAACACGCATGCTTGATGACGATCATGGAGTTGTGCACTGTTGGGGATTGTGACTTAGTCCATCCCAAATGATTATTCTACCGCGTATTTTACTGAAATCTATTTTCTATCCTGATGGTTTGGGCTGAACGCCATATTCGGGTCTCGTGCCAACTATTTGAACCCTTCAGGGATTTTTATTGATATTTTCTCACTGTTTTGACTTTATATTTGAATTTAGTCATGTTATATTCCACTATGTTTCATACTCTGACATGTTTACTCTAATTTAACACTTAAATGATCTTTTAAATGATATTTCGGCTGAGAATCATGTTTAATTATTGCCCCAGTGGCTTGTGTGAACTTTGATTGAGTAATGTCGAGGGCCTATGTTGTGAGGAAACACCGAATAATAAGCATGAGGCCGAGTGCCTGAGATATGTATGACATGAGATGGCTAGTTGATATGAGGCCGAGATCCTAGTGATGATGCCATGAGATGGCTTGATATTGCGCTAGGGCTGTAAGAGGCCCCTCCAGGAGTCTGCATATTCCCACTGAGCGTAGTACCCCTTGTGATGTGAGATGTAGCCCAAGGGGCTAGTATTATTCCGAGATATTGCTTGAGGGGCGCATTTGTTGACATTGTGCCAGAGGGGCTAACTTTGATGCGCTTACCTTTCTTATTTGTCTGTCATTTGCCTGTTTAATTGTTGAAAAGGTATTTTTTGAAGTTTACACTGCACTTAGATGATTTTACATATCTTTACTGCTTTTACTACTTCATTATAGCATGTAATGTGTCTTACGTGTTTTCATATCTCTCAATTGTTTATTTATAATTATTAACCATTGAGATAGAGTACTCACTTTACTTCTTGTACCCTGTATGCAGATTCAGGCGCATATGGTCCCACTACCGAGTGTTAATCTTTCCAGCTCAGGCGGATCAGAAGACTCTCTAGGTAGCTGCCGGCATTCGCAGTCCAGAGCTTCTTCCCTATCTTATTTATCCTTGTTTTAGTTTTGTATTGAACTATGTAGACTTTTATTGATTATTCTGGATTCTTAAATGCTATTAACTAGTGACACCCTGGTATCGAGTTGTGTTGAATTGTATTCCGGATATTATTCTGTATTTCCACTGTTCACCTTTGGATTATTTACCATGTTTTAAAATTTAATCTTATTGTTTAATTTCTTTAACTGAAATGGAAAGTGTCGGCTGTCCTTATATTCACGAGAGGTGCCATCATGACCAGGTCTGGGTTCAGGCTCATGAAAAGTTAGTTTCAGAGCCTAGGTTAAATAGGTCTCATGAGTCATGAGCTTGTTTAGTAAAGTCTCGCGGATCGGTACGGAGACGTCAATATTTATTCTCGGGAGGCTGCAAAATCTTACGACAAATTTCATATTCTTAAAATTCTTGACATGCCAATTTGTTGATCCAAGTACTAAACTTCTTCCATTCTATTCTCTCACAGATGGTGAGGAAATGTGCTACCGGTCAGGATGAACAACCACCAGTTGTGGCCACTAGAGGCCGCGGACGCGGTCGTGGTTGCAGTAGGGGTAGAGGTGTGGCTTGCACAGTAGCTAGGCAGCACCTGCAGATCCCCCAATCGCCCATGTTTAGGATCAAGCCCCGGTTGCGGACGCTCCAGCAATAACTGCTCATGCACCAGCGGTGCCATTGTGATTCCCGTTCTTCGAGAGGCTTTGGCTCAAATACTATCAGTTTGCACTAGCCTAGCTTAGGCGGTCTCAGCTACTATAGTCGCGGGTACTTCTCATACCGGGAGAGGCAATCAGACTCCTGCCGCTTGCACACATGAGTAGGTCGTGCAAGGACTTCAGATACCAGTGCCACATCCAACCCAGCCGATTGCAGCTGCTCAGTACTATGTAGTTCCTGCAATGCCAAAGGATTAGCAGCATAGATTCTAGAGGTTTGGTAGACTTAAGCCTCCGACTTTTAATGGTGCAAAGGGAGAGGATGCCCAGGGTTTCTTTGATTAATGTCAGAGGATGCTTCGTACAACGGGTATTCTAGAGACTAGCGGGGTTGCTTTCACTACTTATCAGTTTTCTGGAGCTACCTTCACTTGGTGGGAGGCTTTTGAGAGACGTAGGCATGTTGGTGCAGCACCCCGTACCTGGCAGTAGTTCTCCATTCTCTTTCTAGATAAGTATATGCCACAGTCTCGCAGAGAGGAGCTGCAGAGGTAGTTTAAGTGGTTGTGTTAGGGAGAGATGACTGTGATGTAGTGTGAGATAAGGTTTTCTAAGTTAGCTCGTCATGCTATTTTGTTTGTTCGAACAGATAGAGAGAGTATTATGAGGTTTGTTGATGGCCTCGCCTATTAGCTTCGTATTCTTATGAATAGGGAGAGAGTTACTGGTGCTACTTCTGATGAGGTTGTGGATATTTCCTGGGATAGTGAGTCTGTTTGTGTCCAAGAGAGGAGCGGGAGGCTAAAAGGCCTCGAGGATCTGGCAGTAATAGTGGTACTACTTTGACAGGTCAGTTTCAGCACAAAAGATGCCATCCGTTCAGGCATGCTCAGCCAGCTCGCCCAGGTTATCATGGGACGTCATAGAGACATGGTTCTCATATTTCTCATCATGTACAGTCATCACATAGTGCCTTTCCAGCTCAAAGTTTGTCCCCTCCATCAGTTCAGGGCTCTTCTATGCGAGGTACATCAGCTAGTCATTCTATTGTAAGGGGTTCCCTTCAGTCCCCTTCTCCAGCACCTGGGAGTTGTTATTAGTGTGGAGAGATGGGTTATATGTGGAGGTAATGCCTTAATCGTCTTGCGGGTTCATCTCAGCAGAGGGGTCAGTCATCGACTTCAGCACCAAGGGTTTCCCAGAGGTGGAGTTCGATCAGGTGGCGGTCAGGCCCATTTCTATGCACTTCCAGCTAGGTCTGATGCTATTGCTTCAAATTTTGTTATTACAAGTATTGTTTTAGTCTGCTATAAAGACGCATATTATTTGATCCCAGTTCCACCTTTTTAATGTGTCATCATATTTTGCTCGTTATTTGGGTATGCCCCGTGAGTCTCTTTCTTTACCTATTCATGTTTCTACCTCGGTGGCGATACTGTTGTTGTAGACCATGTTTACGGGTCATGTGTGGTGACTATTGGGGGTCTTCAGAACGGTGTAGATTTTTTATTATTGTGTATGGTGGATTTTGATGTTATTTTAGGTATGGATTGGCTATCTCCGTGCCGTGCTATTCTGGACTGTCATCCAAGACAGTCACATTGGCTATACTGGGTGTGCCATGGATTGAGTGGCGAGGTGTGACTAATTATGTTCCCAGTATAGTGATCTCATTCTTGAAGGCCCATCGTATGGTTGGGAAGGGTTGTCTTTCGCATATAGCCTTTGTGAGGGAGGTTTAAGTTGAGACTCCTAGTATTGATTCTGCTCTAGTTGTGAGGGATTTTTTTCTGATGTGTTCCCTGCAGACCTGCCAGGCATGCCACCGGACAGGGATATTAAATTTTGTACTAACCTGGTGTTGGGAACTCAGCCCATTTCTATTCCACCGTATCGTATCGAACTGGTAGAGTTGAAAGAGTTAAAGGAGGAGCTTTAGGAGCTCATTGATAAGGGATTTATTCGGCCAAGTGTGTCACCTTGGGGTGCGCCGGTTATATTTGTGAAAAAGGATGATGGCACTATGAGGATGTGCATTAAATATAGGCAATTGAACAAGGTAATAGTTAAGAACAAGTATCATTTGCCTCGAATTGATGATTTATTTGAGAAGCTGCAGGGAGCGAGAGTGTTCTCCAAGATTGATCTCCATTCAGGTTATCACCAGTTGAAGATCAGGGACTCGAATATTCATAAGGCAACCTTCAGGACCCGATAGGGTCATTATGAGTTCTTGGTAATGACTTTTGGGCTGACCAATGCCCCAACAACGTTCATGCATTGATGAAAAGCATGTTCCGGCCTTATCTAGACTCGTTTGTCATAGTCTTCATTGATGATATTCTTGAAGATTCACGTAGTCAGGAGGAGCACATGTAGCATTTGAGATTTGTGTTGTAGATGTTGAGGCAGGAGAAGCTTTATGCAAAATTCTCCAAGTATGAGTTTTGGTTCTGTTCTGTGGCTTTCTTGGGGCATGTGGTATCTAGCGAGGGTATTCAGGTTGATTCGGAGAAGATAGAGGTGGTTCAGAGTTGGCCCGGACTGTACTTAGCCATAGAGATTCACAGCTTTCTTGGTTTGGCGAGTTATTATCGTTGGTTTGTTTAGCGATTCTCATCGATCGCTTCACCCTTGACCAAGTTGACTCAGAAGGGTGCTTTATTTTATAATCGAATGAGTGTGAGGAGAGCTTCCAGAAGCTCAAGAAAGCTTTAACCACAGCTCCAGTGTTAGTTTTGCCATCAACTTAAGGTTAGTATGGCGTGTATTGTGATGCTTCGAGAGTGGGTATTGGTTTTGTATTGATGCAGAAGGGTAGAATATTGCTTATGCTTCTCGTTAGTTGAAGCCCCATGAGAAGAACTACCCCTTTTATGATTTGGAGTTGGCTAGCATAGTTCCCACGTTGATGATTTGAAGGAATTACTTGTATGGTGTGTCTTGTGAGGTTTTTACTGATCATCGTAGTCTCCACCACTTGTTCAAGTAGAAGGACCTCAATTTGAGGCAGCGGAGATGGTTGGAGCTGCTAAAAGATTATGATATCACTATATTGTACCATCTGGGAAACGCCAGTATAGTAGCCGATGCCTTGAGCCAAAAGGCGTTGAGTTTGGGGAGTTTGGCATATATTCCAATTGGAGAGAGACCTCTTGCAGTTGATGTTTAGGCATTGGCCAATCGTTTCATGAGGTTAGATATTTTGAAGCCTATTCGTGTATTGGCTTGAGTGATTTCTCCATCTTCCCTATATGATCGCATCAGAGAGCGCCAATATCATGATCCGCATTTGCTTGTTCTTAAGGACAGAATTCAGCAAAATAATGCCAGAGATGTGAATATTAGTAATGATGGGGTGCTGAGGATGTAGGGCCGTATTTGTGTGCCCAATATGGATGGGCTTCAGGAGTTGATTCTGGAGGAGGCCCATAGCTCACTTTAGTCCATTCATCCGGGTGCCGCAAATATATAGTAAGCTTTGAGGCAGCATTATTGGTGGAGGATAACGAGGAAAGATATTGTGGGATTTGTAGCTCGGTGTATCAATTGTGAGCAGGTGAAATGAGCATCAGAGACCGGGTGGCTTGCTTTAGCAGGTGAAATGAGCATCAGAGACCGGATGGCTTGCTTCAGTAGGTGAAATGGGAGCGTATCACTATGGACTTTGTAGTTGGACTTCCACGGACTTCAAAGAAGTTCTATGCTATTTGGGTGATGATAGATCGGCTGACCAAGTCCGCGCACTTCATTCCTATGTGTACTACCTATTCTTCAGAGCGGTTGGCAGAGATCTATATCCAGGAGATTGTTCGGTTGCATGGTGTCACAGTTTCCATCATGTCAGATAGGGGCACTAAGCCTAAATCGCAGTTTAGGAGGTTTGTGCATCGAGAGTTGGGTACTCAGGTTAAGTTGAGCATAACGTTTCACCCTCAAATGGATGGGCAGTCCGAGCGCACTATTCAGATATTGGAGGACATACTTCTCGCTTGTGTCATTGATTTCAGAGGGTCATGGGATCAGTTTCAACCTATTTCCAAGTTCGCATATAACATATACAATTCGAGTATTCAAATGGCTCCATATGAGGCTTTTGCATGGGAGGCGGTGTAGATCTCCAGCTGGTTGGTTCGAGCCAGGTGAGGCTAGGCTATTGGAGACAAACTTGGTGCATGATGCTTTAGAAAAGGTGAAGGTGAATCAGGAGAGGCTTCGTAAAGAGCAACATAGATAGAAGAGTTACACTGACAAGAAGGTTCGATATGTGTCCTACATGATTGGCGAGAAGGTTCTGCTGAAGGTTTCACCCATGAAGAGTGTTATGAGGTCTGGAAAGAAGGGTAAATTGATTCCTCGGTTCATTGGGCCTTTTGAGGTGCTTCAGAGGATTGGGGAGGTGGCTTACGAGATTGCTTTGCCACATAGCTTGTCGATTGTGCAGCCGAATTTTCATGTTTCTATTCTCTGGAAGTATATTGGGGATCCATCTCATGTTCTCATTTCTGCATGATTCAATTGGATGGTGATTTGACTTATGATATTAGCTATTATGGGTTGTCAGGTTTGAAAGTTGAGGTCAAAGGATATAACTTTAGTAAAAGTGTAGTGGAGAGGTTGGCCAATGGAGGAGGCTACCTCAGAGACCGAGCGGGAGATTCAAAGTAGATATCCTCACCTATTTGAGGCTTCATCTATGTTTCTTGACTCATTCGAGGACAAACATTTGGTTAAGTTGGGAAGGATGTGACGACCCGACTAGTCATCCCATGAGTTACCACTCTATTTTCCCCATTTGTGTACTTATTGCTTTGACAATCGATTTTATACATGATCAGGTTGGTTGGCTCGGGTTCGGAAAGGATTTGGTAAGGTTTGAGACACATAGTCTCTTTTGAGGAAGCTTAAGTTGGAAAAGTCAACCGGATGTTTTCTAATGTGTTAGAGGGATTGGATGTGAGTTTTGATGGTTCGGATAGCTTTGGGAGGTTATTTGGTACTGAGGAGTGTGATCAGAATGAGTTTTATAGATTCGGAGTAGATTTAGGCATGAATTGGCAAAGTTGATATTTTGACGATTTTCGGTTGGTAGGTGAGATTTTGATAAAGGGGTTAGAATTGAATTTCGAGAGTTGCAGTAGTTCCTTGGTGTCATTTGGGGTGTGTATTCACGTTTCATGTCATTCGGACGTGGTTTGGTTGGGCTTTTGATCAAAGGCAGAATTCGAAGGATTTTAGAAACTTTGGCTTGAATCTGATGTGTTTTGGTTGATTCGATGTTGTTTGAGGTGTTTTGAAGATTCCTATAGGTTTGAATAAGGTTATGGGTTATGTTTGTACTTTTGAAATTGAGGTACCGGGGGCCTCGGGGTAATTTCGGATGGTTGACGGAGAGTTTGGAAGTATTAAAGAAGTTGTAGATTTTCAGCTTTTGGTATTCTGCACCTGCAGATTGGGGACCGCAGGTGCGATTTTCGCTGATGCAGAATATTGGTTGCAGAAGCAGAATTAGGATGGAAAGGATAGAGCTACAGAAGCGGTTCAAGAGCCGCACCTGCAATGGTGCAAGTGCGGGCAATGCATCGCAGATGCAGTTTTAGTGACTTAAGTGAGGACCGCAAATAAGGTGGTCTTCAGGGCAGAAGCAGTGCCTCAGAAGAGGGAATATGTCCGTAGATGCAAATGCCTGGGCCATAAGGTATAGATTGTTCCTTTCGTGATTTTTGAGCTATTTCACCATTTCTAAGTCGGCTTTGGAGCATTTAGGATGATTTTGAAGGGAGAATTCAAGGAGACTTCATTGAGGTAAGGATTTTTGACCTATAACTCGTTCATATGGTATTATTTCACGGATTAGAGCGATAATTAATGGAATTTAAGGTTTACAATTAGGGAAACTAGGACTTGGTATTAGAGACCTAGACTTGAGGATTTGAGGGACCATTTATGGTCGAATTTCGGTACTTTTATATGTATAAACTCGTGGGGAGATAAGGAACCTATTGATGTGAGTTTTATAAAATTCTGATACGTGGGCCCAGGGGTCGAGTTTTGGTAATTTCATAAATTGTGTTCTAATTGATTATTTTCGCTTGGGCTTCGTTCGGTTAGAATATTTTGATGCTGTAATTTTGATTTTGGATAGATTCAACGCGTGTGGAGGCCGATTCAAGGAGTAACGGTGTTGCAGGAAAGATATTTGACCATATTGAGGTGAGTAATGATTGTAAATGATGTCTTGAGGGTATAAAACCCCGGATTGCACATTGTTGTGCTATATTGAGGTAACGCATGTGCTTGATGACGAGCGTGGAGTCGTGCACTATTGGGGATTGTGACTTAGTCCATCTCGAATGATTATTCTACAACGTATTTGACATATATCTATTTGATATCCTCGTGGTTTGCGTTGAACGCCATATTTGGGCCACGTGCTAACCATTTTAACCCTTCAGGGATTTTTATTGATATATCCTTACTGTTTTTGCTTTATACTTGAACTCAGTCATGTTATATTCCATTGTTTTTCATACTCAACCATGTTTACTCTATTTTAACACTTAAATAATCTTTTAACTAATATTTGGGCTGAGAATCATGTTTTATTAGTGCCCGAGTGGCTTGTGAGGATTTTAACCGAGTAAGACTGAGGGCCTATATTGTGAGGAAACACCGGATTATGAGTGCGAGGCCGAGGGCATGAGATATGTACGCCTAGAGATATGTTGTTGATATGAGGCCGAGAGCCGAGTGATGATTCCACGAGATGGCTTGATATTGCGCTCGAGCCGTAAGGGGACCCTCTAGGAGTCTACATACCCTCAGTGAGTGCGGGTACTCTTTGTGATGTCAGATGTAGCCCGAGGGGCTGGTATTATTATGAGATATTGCTTGAGGGGCGAATTTATTAACATTGTGCCCGAGGGGCGACCCTTAATGTGTTTATCATTTCTTATTTGTCTATCATTTACCTGTTTAATTGTTGAAAAGATATTTCTTGAAGTTTAAGCCGAACTTAAATGATTTTACATATCTTTACTGCTTTTACTTCTTTAATATAGCCTGTAATATGCCTTAGGAGTTTTCATATCTCTCAGTCGTTTATTTATGATTATTACTCTCTGAGTTTGAGTGCTCACTTTACTCCCTACATCCTATATGCAGATTCAGGCGCATCTAGTCCCGCTACCGAGTGTTGATCTTTCCAGATCAGGCGGGTCCGAAGACTCTCTAGGTAGTTGCCGGCGTTCGCATCCCAGCGCTTCTTCCCTATATTATTTTTCCTTGTTTTAGTTTTGTATTGAACTCTGTAGACTTTTATTGATTATTCCGGATTCTTAGATGCTCATGACTAGTGACACCCTGATATTGGGCTGTGTTGGATTGTATTCTGCGTATTGTTCTATATTTTCAGTATTCACCTATAGATTATTTATCATGTTTTTAAACTTAAATCTTATTGATTAATTGCTTTAACTGAAATGGAAAGTGTCGGATGGCCTTATCTTCATGAGAGGCGTCATCACGACAGAGTCCTGGTTCAGGGTTAAGACGTTTAAACTCAATATGCTTACTCCTTTTATGGCTTCTTGGTTCCTTCGAATTTGCATATGCACCACTATTGTCACAATAAATTAAAATCGGTGTTTGAACTAAAGGAACTACATTAAGCTCTTTTAGAAAGTTCCTCAGCCAAACAGCCTCTTTAACTGCTTCAGTTGCAACCCCATATTCGATTTCCATGGTGGAATCAACGACACATGATTGCTTGAGGCTCCTCCAACTTATGCCTTCAGCTCCAAAAGTAAAAACATATCCTTAGGTATATTTTCTGGAATCTCTATATGACTGGAAATTTTAATCAGTATAGCCAATGAGTGCAAGATCACCTGAGTAATACACCAACATATAATCCCTAGTCCTTTTCAAGTACTTGATTATATACTTAACGGCAGTCCAGTATTCTCGTCCAGGGCTAGACTGAAATCTAATAGTCATTCCAACTGCAAAGCAGATATCAGGTCTAGTACATAGCATAGCATATACGAGACTCCCTATAGTAGAAGAATAATGGACACCTTCATCTTTTCTATCTCATCAGTCGTTTATGGGGACTGATCTTTCGCCAGAGAGATTCTATGTCTAAAAGGGAGAAAGCCTTTATTGGAATTTCGCATGCTAAACCTGGTGAGAATAGTATCAATATAAAGTACTTGGGTAAAACTAATATCCTTCACTTGCGATCTCGTATAAGCTTGATCCCAATGATATGGGCCGCCTGTCCCAAGTCATTAATATTGAAACGTAAGGACAACCATTCCTTTACTGAATTCAACATGCTCACATTATTTCCTATAAGAAAAATATCATCTACATACAAAACCAAAAATGTAACTTTATGTCCATCCCACTTCTTATAGACACAAGACTCATTTTCACATTGATCAAAACCGAAGGGTTTAATCAATGCATCAAACAAGTGTTCCATGCTCTAGAAGCTTGTTTCAATCCACAAATGGATTTTTTAAGTTTACACAATATGTGCTCATTGCCACTTTTTATGAAACCAATTGGTTGTGCCATATAGATGCACACATTAAGACTTCCATTTAGAAAATTCGTGTTGATATCCATTTCCCAAATCTCATAATCTTAATGAGCAGCAATGGATAAGAGAATCCTAATAGATTTAAGCATGGCTATTGGCAAAAAATGTTTCCTCATAATCGATCCCTTCTTTTTGAGTAAACCTTTTTGCAATAAGCCTAACTTTAAAAGATTGCATTTTTCATCCACTCCTCTCTTTTTCTTATAGATCCATCTGCAGCCAATGCGTTTGACTCCAATAGGTGGCGCAAGATCCCACACTTGATTGGAGTACATGGAATCCTTTTCAGATTTCATAGCATCAACCCAATTATCAGCATATGTATCTTGTAGTGCTTCATGGTAATTAGTAGGTTATGTATCAGGCTCTCCGGGAATTCTATCATAAGATTCTCCAAAGAGCGCAAATCAGAGAGGTTTTCTAATAATTCTCCCACTACGATTAGTCAGTACAGGTGCATTCTAATTTTGTTGTTGAATCACAACATTATTTTCTGGAACTGAAGCTTAAATGTTGTCCTCCACACTTTGCGGTACTGGAATATCATTAATTTATTCCTGGAGTATAGGCTGCAGAAGAATTTCAGGTTGTTCAACAATCTAAGATTTCTCAACATTCACAACTTAGGGGTAGTGAGATGTCAGGAAATTGCTCTTGTACATTCTGTTGCCTATTGACAATTCTCCCACTACAATAATGCAGTGGTATGTCAATACTGGCTTCCGGGATACGTTCCAAAGAGGAGTTCTCTGCCCACCACCCATGAAAAGACAAAGTACATAGGGCCTCCTCAGCCTGCCTTGGTTCAAATACTATTTTATCCTACCTCTATTACCGCCCCTCAGGCTTAAAAGCATTTTCATTGTCACTACTTACCTAGATTTTTATGGCTAGTTTTCTAGCGATATTTCTTGAAAAATGCAAATCTCATTCTCACTTCGTCACCGCATATCCTAAAACCTCTAAAAAGTAGTGCAGATATGATTAGTGGCTCCCGAATCTACACACCAAAACATGGTAGAAACAGCTGCTAAAAAAGTTTCAATGACAATTAAATTTGAATTACATTGAGTATTCGACTTTGCCAATTAGGCAGGGTATTGCTTTTTGTGATGCTCAGATTTCTTACACTGATAGCACTTTCCTTTAGGCTTTTTCACACCAGCCGCACTTCCAGGTGCCAAAACCTTTTGAGCCTTCTTACTTGTGTGTAATATACCAAAGTGGTTAAAACTGTGTCGGACTCCTTAAGGTAATCGACTATGTGCAAAAGTGTGTTGAGCAATTGAATATGTACAAGTGTAAAGGTGATGAATTGTATACCAGTTATAGGGATTGCAAGATTTTGTGTAATGGTATTTGGAAATGTGTTTTGGGGACTCTCTGGCAGGTAGATATGTTCAAACTACAAAGGAAACTCAGGCAAAATGTTTCTAAAATATGAAAGTTAGAGAAAATTTAGGAGTTTGCATATCATGTTTCAAAATCGTCTGATTTTCAAAATCCTCATTCGAGGATGAATGATCTTAAGCGGGAGAGGATGTAAGTCCCTGAGAAAATGAGTGCTAGAATCCTAGAAACTCATAGAGTCAAGTCAACCTATATGTTGAGAAAATGAGTGCTCAAATCCGAGCAAGCTCGCCGCGGGTAGCACCCTTTTTACTTATTTTGAAATTAAAATCTAGAGTTAAAAGTTTACCGGAAAAGTGCCATTTTTGCGGTTCAGAGTGCGGTTGCAGATCATGTATGCGGACCGCATTTTTCCCACAGGATTGATCAGAGAGTTGGTCTAAATTCATGTTAGAAGTGCGGTCCATTATGCGATTGCATAATCAATATACGGACCGCATAGTCATTGAATAATTCCCTTAAGGATTTGTGAAGGTCAGCTTTGTGGTGCATTATGCGACTGCAGAAAAGGAATGTGGACTGCATTCCCGTTGCATACCCAGACAGAGATGTTGAGTGATTGGGACACATTTGCGGTCAAATCTGCGGACCACATTTTAACTTTGCGATCACATAGTACGACCGCAGGTCCTGCTCGGGCTTCTATTTTCTAAAATTTTGAACCCGAACCCCTCCTAATAAAACACCCAAACCTCTCAAAAACTATCTGGGCCGGCAAAATTCTAATTGATTGTCTTCGTCCCCACTCTTACAGGAAAATTCCCTACCCCTTTTTCCTTGATTTTCATATTTAGGCTAAGGGTGGGAGTCTTATGCATTGATTCTTGAAATAATGGTTGAAAACTCACATACATGTCTTTAAAAACTTAAAATCTAGTAAGGGGAATTGGGTAGAAGTAAGGGATTGTGCTTGATTACTTAAATAAGCTCGGTTAGTAATTGTGAACCTCAATTTTAAGGCACATGTGTTAATTTGTGAACTAGATTGACGTTGCTAGATTGCTTGGTTACTGAAAATAGGAGTTAAAAAGGGGATTCGACTCCAGGTATGTATGACTAACTGTGATCCTTGTAAAATCGGCTTGTTTTGTGTACATATGCTTGGTAAGTGATATGAACGTGAATTACTTATGCATTTCTTGTGATGATATGTTGTGATCGTGTTATGTGGTCAGACTTGAGTAATAAATGACTAAAGGAACTCACAACTAATGCAATTAGAATAGCTGTGGTGACAATATCTATAGGTTATCGAATGTGATGGAAATAATATTGATGGTTATGGGAACACTTGTAATATTGTTGTTGTTACTTCTTGAGAAGTTTTGTTGTTGATCTTTGTGAATTGTTATTATTGTTGTGTTGTTTGTGGGTTGAAGCTGTACGGTGGGATCGGTTTGCACACTGCAACACAAAGTTATAAGGTGCGGGTTGTGGTGATAAGGGTAGCCGAGGTAATAAGGGTGGACGAGTTAATAAGGGCGGAAAAGTTATCAAAATCACTATTGAAATAAACATTTGAGCAATTTGTGAAATCATTGGTGTGGAATCATGGAAGGTGGGAAACCTTGAGAGATTGAAAACCTATTTGGCTTGATTGAAATTTTCATGTGCAAATTGATTGTTGCTTCAATTAGTGTTTTCTATTTGTGGGCCTGAGTTTACTTGGGACAAGGTTTTCTCATACCTACCAGTACAATTCAAATGTACTAACGTCCCTTTTGCTAGGGGGCTCTACATTTATATTATGATTGTAGGTGGATCCATAGCAGGTACTCCAGTCCGCCGACTGTAGCTCCTCCTCACTTCGTGTCAGCTGAATTGGTGAGCCCCTTTCCTTTCGGGGCCCAGCGTGGCTCATGCCGCTGCTGTTCTTGTATTTTGAGATCTTGTTTTGGTGCTTGTAAAAGGCATAGCCGGAGCCTTGTTGTCGGCAAGTATTGTATTAACTTCTTTCATCTTTAGAGGCTTCGTAGACAGGAAATATGGGTCATGAACTTATGTAATATGTATTTTGTATATTTGGGCAACGTAAGATGTAAACCACGGTAGGAACCATGTGCTTTGGCTATGTTTTGTAATGAATTTGTGTTTTAAACTAATCATATGGTCATTTCACTTGGCTAATAAGAAATGGAAGATGTGGGGTAATGCATGGGATAGGAAAGGCACCCAGTTCCACTCGACTGGGGATACCCGGTCGAGTGCCAATCTTGTCCCTCGTATTTGGGGCCTGACACATCCTCAACCACTAACGGGAACTCATCATTTTGCAACTCTTCTTCATCAACCACGACTCGATTACCTCTTGAGGCTTACACATCACCGCCTCTTCCACTTCTCGTGGTCACTGCCATCACATGGTTATTGTGCCCACCCTTGGGGTTCACTACAGTATCACTTGGTAGAGCACCCTTTGGGCGAGTGTTGAGAAATTGCAAAATTTGCTCGAGTTGTACATCCAAGTTACGAATTGAATTGTTATGGGAGACCAATTGAGTATCGGAGTCATGTGTCTTCTTCATCATTTGCTCAAACATGTTCTCTATTTGACCCATGTCATTACCCAACGAACTCGATCCTTGAGATTGAAACGGAGGCGGGTTGTTCGATTGTTGATACATCGGGGGCCTTTGAAAACCTTGGCCTTGATTACCTTGACCACCATTATTGTTCTACCCACCTTGACCACCATTGTTGTTGTTCCAATTGTTGTTCCCGTTCCAACTACCTTGATTCCCTGAATTATTGCTCCCCCAATTGCCTCAATGATTGTTATTATAGTTCCAATTGCCACCTTGTTGATTGCCCCAATTACCTTGGGGTCTCCATTGTTGATTCCCTTTATTATCTCTATTCCCTTGGTAGTTGTTGACATATTGGACCTCCTCACTTTGTTCATCAAAACATTCATTTGAATATCCACCACCATCATCATAGTTGTCAAACTTTTCTTGAGGTTGTTGTTGCCCTTTTTGCCTTCTTTTCATCATATTTATTCCCTCCATGGCATTGACTTGGCGTAGATTTTGAACTTGTTAAAGTTGCACCTTAGCCAATTGATTCATTGTTGTTGTTTGTTAGGAAATGGCTTGTCTGTGGTCATGTAGCTCCTTGTGCTAATGTATAACATTGGGATCAACTTGAGGAACATTAGCGAGACTTTGCCATGCCGAAGATATATCGGCCATTTTGTCAAGAACATCACAAGCTTCGTTGCACGGAAGCTTCACAAATTTACCACCAGCCAACTGAATGATAATGCACTAGTTTGTTTTGTTTAAAGCCCGATTGAATGTCTGTTGAATCATAACATCATACATATTATTTTTGGGGAACTCTTTTATCATCGTCCGTCACCTCTCCCATATCTTGGGTAAAGGCTCCGCCGGCTCTTGCTTGAAAGCTAGAATTTCATCTTTGAAGAGCTGCCATATGACTAGGAGAAAAGAATTTGGCAAAGAATTTATCTGCAAACTCATCCCACATAGCTGTGGAATGATTTGGGAGTCTCTCCAACCAATCCAATGTTTTCCCCCGAAGTGGGGTAAAACCTCCTCTTATTCTACGTCTTCCACCTCCTCCACTCCCACATTGCCAAGAGAATCTTATGCATTTAAAGCCATTGGTACCTGAGTGAATTGACACAAATAAAGTAAGTAAAAAAGAAGCAAAACACAAAACTAGCCAACAAATAGTCAAACACCGTAAAGCTCTCCGGCAACGGTGCCAAAAGGTGATCGCATTGGACTCACCTAAGGAAGAGCGGGTGCTAATAATTTTACCCAATAGTGGTATCGGGGTCAATTTTCCACAGGAAGCTTCAATTTGGAGTTGAGTGTTTGTATGGCCTAGGACTGCGTTTTAGCTCCTAATTGATCTTCTAACATTTTTTGTTTTCTTTTGATTATCAACTACAATTTTAAGCTAAATAATGCTAAGTTAGTAAGTCTAGGTTGTATTCTATATAGAGGAAAGCACTAGGGTCGTGGCATGTTCCTAGGTGGTCAACTAACGGGTAGAGATTCCTAATGCAAGAATGATGGTTATGGGACTTATGCTATACTCGTTGCACTTTTGCACCCATTTTCACACCTCTCGGTAGAGAGAGTGATTTTTCCTAATTGACTCTCTTGAGACCAATTGGTACACCAATTTTCCCAAGCAACTTATCGTTTAAGTTGCGTAATTACTCTCTTGAGGTTTAACCCGTTAATTGGGACTACCATTCTCATTGGTCCATCCCAATTCCTTATTGCAATTAATCTTGGTTCATAGACTCTTTTTCTCAAGAAGAGTCAAAACCCACAAAGCTAGACTTAGTGTTTGCAACCACCAAATCTTAATGAAAATATAAGATTAATCCAAATCACAAACACCTAACATCATTCATACACTAAACAATCACACCTATTAATTACCCAGACTAGGGTTGAGCCACAACCCTAGTAAATGGGTTTAGCTAGATATAGTAGAAACATAAATTGAAGAAATAGTACATGAAATTGACGTAATAATTAACTACAATGTTAATCTACTCAAATTGACGTTAATACAATAAGAAATTCCCCAAAATAGGTTAAAACTATGAAGTCTTAAGCTCACCTGCTACCTGATACACCAAACCTAACCTAATAAAAGTAAAATGTTCTATTTATACTACATAGCAAAACCGAACAAAATACCCCCTGAGGGTCTGGCACGGACCGCGCACAAATGACACGCGTCCGCGTAGGGGATTAGGTCTTCATCACTTGCTTCTAAAACTAAGGACACGGACCGCACAACTATGTAGCGTGGCCGCGTGGGATGAAAAGCATAGACCACGTAGAACTAGGCGCGACCGCGTGGAACTTTTGGCAGAAAACACCACTCTCTGGACTTCATCCACATGGACCGCATTGAATTGGTGTGTGGCCGCGTGGGCTTTTGACTTAAATGACACAGTCTTTGAACCCTCATTGGCGCAGACCATGTGGAAAGGAGCGTGGACTGCGCAACTTGACATGGAAATTGCATGGTCTCTGAACGTTTTTGCGCGGCCGCATGTCAAAGCAATGCGGACCATGCAAGTTGGCCTTGAAATGATTCATCCTCTGAACTCTCCTGCGCGGCTGCATGACACATCAGTGCGGACTACGCAGGTCATTTGTTTCCCCACTTCACTTGTATTTTGTCACTTCGCATATGTCACTCCTTTTTGAGCCGATCTTTGACATTTGTCATTTTGTCGCTAATACCTGCTATCAAGCGCAACTTGTAAGTATTTTGGGACTAATTTATGGAAGTTCACACAAAAAGCTCAGGAAAGAATGGGAATAAGGCATGTAAAAATCATAGTTATCAAGTGGTAACTACTATTATATGCAAATTCGATAAGAGGTAGATGTTCATCCCGACACTTTTAAAATCCAACACGCATGCTTGTAACATATCCTCGAGCGTCTGAATTGTGTGCTCGGCTTGTCCGTCAGTCTCTGGATGAAAAGCTATACTGAGATTCATCTGAGTCCCTAGACCTCTCTAAAACGATCTCCAAGATTGTGTTATAAACTGGGGCCCACAGTCAGATTAATATATACTAATACTCCATGTAGTTGCACTATCTTCTTAATATATTTTTTTTCATATTCTTCTGTTGTTTATGTACATTTGACCGGTAGTAAATGAGTTGATTTCGTGAGCCTATCGACTATCACCCATATGGAATCGAACTTACGATGAGAATGAGGTAAACCCGTGATAAAATCCATGTTTATCGCCTCCCATTTCCATGTGGGGATCTCTATTGTCTGTATTAGACTTTCGGGCTTCTGGTGCTCTATCTTCACCTGCTGGCAACTGGGACATTGAGCGACATACTCATCAATGTTCTTCTTCATATCGTTCCACCCATACATATCCTTAATGTCATGATACATCTTCACCAACCTAGGGTCAATGGAGTACCACAAATAATGTAACTCTGACATAATCCTATCACATAGCCCCGCTACATCTGGAACACACAAACACCCTGTATCTGAGAACCCATCTCCTTTGAGTTCTAACAATGCTTTTTCTGCTGCAGAACTCACTCTCTTAGCTCAACCAATCTAGGTCCTTGTATTGCCTCTCCTTTAGTTTAGCCATGAGAGATGATTTTGCAGTATTTTGGAGTTCAATTCCACCATTGCTAGAGTCTATTAACCGAAACCCCAAACAATCCAATTGATGAATATCTCCAGTTAATTGTCTTTTCTCGACATCTACATGTGCTAAGCTACCCATAGATCGGTGAATTAAGGCATCTGCTACAACATTAACTTTCTTTGGATGGTAGATAATGTTAACATCATAATCTGTCAATAACTCAAGCCATCGCCTATGTCACAAATTCAACTCTTTTTGCTTGAAGATATATTGCAGGCTTCTACGATCTATGAATACATCAACATGAACACTATATAAATAATGCCGCCATATCTTAAGCACATGGAAAACCACAACTAACTAGAGGTCGTGGGTCGGATAATTCCGATCATGATGTCTTAACTGCCTTGAAGCATACGCAGTTATTTTCCCATGTTGCATCAGGACACACCCTTACCCGACACCTGAGTCATCGCAATACATGGCATAACCATTTGGGCCCTCTGGAAGTTCTAGAACTGGCACTGAGGTCAACCTATTCTTAAGCTCCTGGAAACTCTGCTCATATGCCTCTATCAACTGAAACATAGTTGCTTCCTGTGTCAACTTTGCTAATGGTGCTGAAAGAGCAGAAAAACCCTTTACGAACCTCTGGTTGTATCCTACTAAGCCTAGAATGCTATGAATCTCAGTTGGAGTCGTAGGTCTAGGCCAAGATTTCAAAGCATCAATCTTCTAAGTGTCTACCTTTACACCTCTATCGGATACAATGTGCCCCAAGATGCTACAGACTTAACCAGAACTCACATTTAGAAAACATAGCATATAATTTACTATCGCGGAGGATTTTGAGTACCGCTCGTATGTGGTCCTCATGCTCATCCTCTGTGCGTGAATAAACCAAAATAGCATCAGTAAATACTCTCACGAACAAATCTAAAAGTTGCTGGAATAGGTTATTCATCAAGTCCAAAAATATGGCAGGTGCATTCCTCAACTCGAAGGACATGAAAAGGAACTCAAATGGGCCATATCAGGTCCTGAAGACTGTCTTGGGAATATCTTTCTCCCTAACTCTGAACTGGCGGTACCCAACCTAAAATCTATATTTGAAAATCATCTATCTCCCTACAACTGATCAAACAAGTCATCTATCCTTGGAAGTGGATACTTATTCTTAATAGTTACCTTGCTCAGTTGCCTATAATCATCCTTAGCGAGTCGTCTTTCTTCCTTACAAATAGTTCCAGTGCACCCCAAGGTAAGGTACTGGGCCTGATGAAACCTTTCTCCATCAAATCTTTTAACTGCTCATTCAACTACTTTAATTCGGCATATGCCATTCAATACGGAGGGAGGGTTATTGGTTGAGTTCCCGGAAGTAAATTAATACCAAAATCAATCTCTAGCTCTAGAGGAATACCTAGAAGTTCATCTGGGAATACATCTGCGTACTCTTTGACTACTGGAATAAACTGAAGTGTAGGTATCTCAGCATCTGCATCTTTAACTTGCACAATATGATAAATTCACCCTTTGGCAATCATCTTCCTCACCTTCAAATAGGAAATAAACCTACCTCTGGGTGTCGATCTATTACCTACCCATTTAAGGACTGGTTCACCCAAAAAATAAAATCTAGCTATTTTTCTCGACAATCAACTGTGGCATAGCAAGATGATAACCAGTCCATGCCCATGGTAGCATCAAAATCCAACATCTCTAGCTTAACCAGGTTGACTGAGGTCCGACGACTACAAACTAACACCGTACAACCTCGGTAAAACCGTCTAGCAATAATTGATTCCCCGACCGGTGTAGATATCACAAAATGATCATTTAGTATTTCTTTCACTATACCAAATTTCCCCGTGACAAATGGGTAATACATATCTTGGGTCAATCAATACATTAGCATCGAGAGAGAAAATGGTCAACATACATGTCACAACATCTAGTGAAGACTCCTGGTCCTATCGAGCCGCTAAAGAATAACTATGATTTTGGTTACCACCTGAACTGGAATCACTACCTCTTCCTCAACCTGTACCAGCCAAAGATTGAGACTTGCGCCCTGAAGGATGCACATTCATAGATAGTCATATTGTTGAATTCGCTGGTTTCTCCATTCCCCAGAATCTCTATTTCGTTAATCTCATCAGATGCCCATGACTTCCACATGCATATCAAGCATCAAAACTGGCTATCATTGGCCCAAACATCCTCTATCGCAGATGTAACACCATGCCGGAAATGGCTATGTCAGCCCTAAACCTCGCTATCGCTGCAAACCCGAATCATGGGAGCTCTCACCTGGTCTTAGCAGAGTGTAACGGTCATACCTATAACCGTGTAACTGAGGTGGCAGAGGCCTATGTGGTTGTTATAAGTAATAGGGCATGTAACTACCTTGAAACTGCTCCTGCGACCTGGAAAATCTCATCCTCTTACATTGTCCTAAATCGATCCTCTTTGTACTTTTCTGCTGACACCTAAACCTTTATATATTCCGGGCAAATTCTTGAATCTGAGAGATATCCATACTATCATGCAATCAGCGGTGGCATATGCCTCGTTCAACTCTAGGGCCAATCCTGCTATATTACTGTGGATCTTGTCCCACATAGTGGTTACTATGGATGGTACATATCTGGCTAATGACTCAAAACAGAGACTATACTCTCGAACACTCATATTTCCCTGCTTAAGAACAAAAAACTGATCGATTCGAGCCTGTCGGATATCCCACGGTATCTATTGGTCAAGGAAGGCATCCAAAAAATTCTGCCAAATAACTGGAGGTGCATCACATCCCCTAGACCTTTCCCATCCCTCGTACCAAAGGATGTCTATATGTCGGAGTTGAAAATATGCTAGCTCAATTGTCTCTTTCTTCGTGGCATGCATAACACGAAAGATCCTGTGAAGCTAATCTATGAAATCCTGCTGGTCCTCTCTCTTATCTGTCCCCGTGAACTCTAGGGGGCTCAAAGCATTAAACTCTCAAACCCTTGAACTCCCAGACCCCTCAGAAGACCCTACACTAGCGGATGCCCTAGCCTGTTGCTAGGTAGCTACCAACAGTGTCAAAAAATTCATTGTACACTCAAGTCCCGATCTGATGGAAGCGGAGGGGGAACTGGATATGCGGTCTCCCTATAAATCTCCTCGGGTGGCGGTGGAGCCGATAATTGCTGGGTAGAGGTCTTTACCGGGCCCCAGAATGGGCCCCATCTACTATGGATACCATGCAAGTCCTCTCACATAATGTTGTTTCTCTCCTATGGCTAGCCGTAGTCTTCCTAGTTACCGTGTTCTATGCATGCAAACACCAATACGTGAGTTTAACTCAAATTTCCTATAACTCAATGTTGCATCACGATTTCGATTTGAAAAAAGTTTAACCAACTCCTAAATGCCCTGCAGTCCCCTATATAATGTGGTGCACTATACATCAATAAAAAAGACCGTACTAGACATGGTTTGTAGACTCCCTAGGACATAACCGCTCTGATACCTCTTTTGTCACGCCTCAAACCTAAGGGCGAGACCAGCATCCGGTACCTCACCTATCCTTGCCTACCAACTTGAAACTAAGAAACTCTGGACATATAATGTCATACTTTGGCTAGGGGCCACATTGCAAGACAATTTGTGAAGTAATATATAAAACTAAAAGGAAACTACCATCGACTAAATGTCAATATAAAGCTGGGCCGATAAGTCCTTCATAACTGCTGCAACTGACAAGCTAAAAAAATATGTGTATAGGGTCTACAAGCCCAACATATTTCATTAACTGACAAGATATGTCTACAAGCCTCTACTGCTGGATGTACTATGATCGAAACAGGGCCCCGACCTACCTATAACCTATATACATATATATACAAGATGTACATAAAACTCTAGACCCGCCAACTCCGAAGGATGTAGAGCTTACCGATAAAGCTAAACTTGAGCAACAACTACTAAAGAGGTCTACCCATCTGTCTCTGAACTTACACGCATTCAATGCAGCGTCCCAAAAAAATAAGAACGTCAATATAAAATAATGTGTCAATTATGCAAAGCAATAATATAACTGAAAGATAAAACTGAACTGATAATATAATAGGTGAAAGTAATTGGGAGTCAAAGATAATATGAAGATACACTCATCTACTGATCCTGACTCAACTCTCTCAGTATAGTAAGTAAAATAGATGTCCCGCCTTATAAGGCTCGGTAGATGTATATATGCGCTCTTCCATACTAGATTCGCTCATAGGCGCTCGGCCATACTAGGCTCTGTATCTTGGCCATGTAGGGCTTGATCATATATGCTCGACCACAATAGGCTCGGTATATAACTTGCCATCTTATCAAAAGTTACCCAAAAGGGTTCTGCTCATCGATTATAGCTCAATGGTAATGAAAATACAGTAATACTGCATATAGAGGCTCTTCGCTCTCTTGACTAGAGCAAGATAATACTCAATTAAATATGAAGTCTCGATAAGGGAGAATACTATAACTTATGAGACAATAAAAATGCACATAAATTCCGGAATATGAATTCCTCTTTATATCTCGTCATCAAACTCATCTAATGGATTTTCTAATTATTTATTAATTAATGTTTATGTGATGACATATGGTGTTTGTAAGCTTATGCTGGTTGACAAAACCAGGATTACTTTACACTTTGGTATAACTTATGCTGAAACGTAAAAGTATCAGTGTGTTAGTAATAAAGGTATCTCAACACCTTCAATTAGGAAATCCTTACGTAATAGTCCACATATTATTGTTCCCTCATTATTTTCCACTGCATAAACAATTTCTGCATTATTACAATTTGGCATAATTTCCTGGATTTTCGGTATTACAGGATTATGCTAAAATGAAGGAAGAGCTTAACTTTAATATACATGAAATAAAAAAAATATCCGTATAATATTCTTTAAAAAGATTTATCGTACTCCTTTAAAACCGTAAAATTTTACGTTGCTAAGCTTTTAATATTCTCGTTGGAATTGTTTGATTGCAAGAAGTTTTATTGAAAACTTTTAAGAATTGCTAAAGTTATGATTGTAGCGTTTTGTATTCAAGTTATTAGAAATGAAGTGTTATGTAATTAAAAATTTACTTTGCCACCTACAAAAAATGACTAAGAGTCATGTATATAAAGAGTGGCTTGCTGCCACGTGGGGTGGGGTGGGCGTGAGCGTGGGGATTTTAATCTTTATCCAAACTTATTAGTTAAGTAGGTAATGTCTCATTGCCCGATAATTAATCAATTACCCACCTACTTAAAAATTATCTCAAATTACTTAAAATTCTACTAATTTTTAATATACAATATACATCATTCTAACACAATCATATGGTAACTTGTATGGTACTAGTCTTTGAATATCGAGTATTATAGCTCGGATCGTATTTAATCCCAAATCGACTACCTTCAACGAAACTCTTTTTTTTATTCATTTACCCTTTTTCTTTCATGGCACTTACTTATTATTTATTATAAATAGTACACATACTTATAATCTAAAAAAAAATCTCATTCCTGAGTCTACATCAATTAATTGAAGATGAAACTTTAACGCATGAAAATGCGAGATGTAACATCCTTCCATCGTTAGAAACATTCGTTTTCAAATGTTTACCCTCAGAGACTGTGGGATAAGTTTTGCCAGAGTCTCCTCAGTATACTAGACTAAAACCAATCTGTATGTAGCCAGAAAATATACTATACGTGCCACACATGGCCGCTGTCTATAAATTGCAACACCTTTGTTTCACACAACTGTCTATCATAATTTTCGAGAGTAAAAAATAAGAGCTTACCTGATGACCTACTAGCCTGAATAGGGCTATGCTGAGGTATCCAAGCTCGATCCATATCTCCAGTTTGAACTAGGTGGGGCTATTTAGACTTTATTTCTTCCTCCGCTTCCCATGTCATCTTTTCCACATTCTTGATTCTCCATAAAACCTTCACAGAGGCTAACTCCTTATTCCGTAACATGCGGATTTATCGGTCTATATGGCAACTGAAATTTCCTCGTGGTGCGAGAAAGAGGCTTAAATGGGGGAATGCCCTGGCCTTTGGACAGTATTAAGATACTCCTAAAAGCTATAAGTTATGAAACTGATAAGCGCATTAGTTAATATTCGAGGACGAATTTTCCAAAGGGGGAATAATGTTACCTTCCATATTTTCATATGTGAGAGTAGTCGTAAGTCAATTGATGTAAGCTCCTAAAGGAGATTATCTTTAAAAGTACATAATAAAGTAAGTTAATCATGTTAACTTGGAGGTTAAAATATTTAAAATAATGGACTGCAAGTACCAAGAGGGTTGGAAGGCTTAGAAGCTAAACCAATTGAAGAAAATAATTTTCATCGAATGTCGACAAGTTGGGAATGTTATAACATATACTTTTGCGGTGATATTAGGGTGGTTAACATGATAAGGAGGTCATTTTATGAGTTATTTTAGTCTTTGATAATTGTGTATTACATTTTGAATTCAAGCGAGTTGTGATACAAAAGTTGGCAAAGGTCATCACAAGTTATATTCATAAATATGTTGAAACTTAGGTCATATGTAGCTGAGCACTTTTCCCAATGTACATGCAGTTACGGAATGATATATATACCAAATTGAAGATATATGAGTTTAGTTTCCAACAGATTAAACCATTCATTGATACGATATTGTAATAGAGAAATATCTTTTCGCAGGACTACAAAGACTAGTAGATGACAAGTAGGTGCATCACCAACTTGCCATAAGGAGACGCCTCAATTAAAAGCTCCAACGTCGGATAAAGAGACATTTTAAGGGCTGATTTACTTCAGATTTTAAACTCATAATAGATAAACAAATCATATATATCCCGAGAAAAATCCTCCAAAAATTCAACACAAAACCCTAAATAATTTTCTTTTCTTTTCAAGTTCTATTTGGAGAAAAACCTAAAGTTGATGAATCAAGATAGGAGCTGAGATATTCACCAAATATGGTTGGTATATTTCCCTTTTTAATCCATTTTTTCTGTTGTTAAAGAAGATAAATTTATTCAATAATTGTAAGAACTCACGGGACGATGATCAGAATTAGTGAGTTCCAGGTGTTCAACTTGTAGTGGACTGTTTCGTGGGCTTTTTCATGTCTCTGTTGGATTGTCTCTTTTGCTGATGTTTTTGTGGAGTTTTGAAGAAGGAAGAGTGTGGAATAACACCACATAATGGCAGGGTGGTTGTATGGTCTTCGTCATTACATTTTGGGTTGTTTGACACTACTATGGTTGTCAATTTGTGTATAGAGTGATCGGGGTACGTTGGGCTGTTTTGTGGTATTTTGTTATGGATATAAGTTTAAAATGATGTATATATGTTGTTATTATTGTGTTCTTGCATCGTTGGTGTTATTTCAAATTAGGGGAAAGTAAAGATTATAGGGAGATGCTGCCCGTTTTGTTACAAAATAAGCTTGTCGTTCGTTGTGTGATAGTTGTACCTTCCATAACTTGATGATTGTATTATTATTTATATATTAAGGTGAAACAAGATGAAATTAAGGTAGTTATTGGACATATTTTGATAAGGTATGTTAAGTCTATACCTTTCCTTATTTTGGCATGATCCAATAACTACATGTGCTTGATAACGAGACATAAAAAGAAGTTCATATTCTTCAATTTGTATGCATTTTCCTAGTCTCATTAGTTATAACATTCTCCCTTATCAGGACGTCATATCCAATTTGGTTTTGTCTTCTTTCAGCCAGGAGAGTGGAGAGTCTATATAAATACAGTATTATAGTATTTTCACCACCATCGAGCTATATCGATGGGCAGGCTCCTATTGAGCAACCTCAGATCAAATGTAAATTATATACCTAGCCTACAGTGGTCTAGCACCTATGAGCGAGTCCAGAATGACCAAGATGTAGATCCTAGTATGACCGAGCACCTATGACCAAGCCTACTACGGCAGAGCAGTTACACATACCGAGCCTTTTAAGTCCGAACAACTATTTTACTTACTATATTGAAAGAGTTGAATTAGCATCCGTAGGTAAATATATCTTCATATTATCTTTGACTCCCAGTTACTTTCAGTTATTATATTACATATTCAGTTTAAGCTTTCAGTTATTGGGTTGCCTTACATACTCGGTACATTATTTCGTACTTATGTCCCTTTTTCCTAGGATGATGCATTTCATCCATGTAGGTCCTCATTGACAATTAAACAGACCCTCCCAGGAGACAGAGTTAAACATCAGCTTGGTTGGTAAGATCCACTTCCTCAGAGTTACCAGGTGTAGACCTTGCAGTCCGTTTTATATATACAAGTTTGATGGGTAGGTTGAGGCACTATCCCGACCATGGTACAATCCAGTTATTTCTGGAGGCTTGTAGATGAGTACTGTAATATTTCGTATATCAGTAGATGTTTATGGAAGCTTCTTCAGCCTACATAGTTATATATATCAGATTTTGGGTATGTTTACCCTTTAGAAAAGAGATACGTTATTTTCAGATGATTTAGAATATGGCCTCATCGGCCTACGTGAAGGGTTACCCCTCTAGAGTTCACAGTTACAGAGTGATACATTCGGGCCTAGTATGGCATTAAGTTCCAGCCATGCCTCTTCAGGTTTGGGGCTTCACAGAGGTAGACGTGTCGTGCCTATTTAATGAGGCACTGCGAACACTAAATCGGATATAACATCTTTATGATCCTTCGAATCGTTACTTACAGGTTTTTATACTTCTCATGCTTTTTCATCCTTTTGTAGGCCTCGATACTTCATCATGAGAGATTCCTTCGGTACTGGGCTTAGGTCAAATAGCTCGAGCTTGAGGCTAAGGAGCTTGCCTAGAAAAGGTTATGTACAATCTTCTCATCAAGCAATACGAGAGAGCCACCAAGGACCTTCAAGCCGAGCTGGATGGGGCTCAAAAGGAGGCTTTGACCCTAAAGCAGGAACATGCCGATTTCGTAAAAAAGGTAAAGGTTTTTAAAGTTAGCAATGAGGACTTAGTCATGGCGATTAATGCCAAACTTTTCAGGTTCAATAGAATATCGACTGAATCGACCAACTTCGAGCTGAAATGAATGAGGTCTAAGCCATGGCCTATAGTTGGACGAGAAAAATGGTCCGGTTGGCATCGAAGAAGGAGATCGCTCATGAACAGCCGACATCGTTAGAGTTTTAATTTCGGGTAGTGAAAGAGCAAGTTGATAGGTTGTCCCAGCTGAATGATGAACTCCAAGTGCAATTGAGTTCAGCTATGGCTGAGCCGGATGCCCTAGGTAATGAATGTGAAAACATAAAGGCTCAGTTGGGCACAACCTTTTCCAACGCTTAAGAGATAATGGCCTTGTACAAGATCGATGTCGAAGTAGTCGAGGCCCACATGAAGACTACTCCTGAGTACATGAGGCGGCTGTCTCGAAGGGAGACCCTCGAAGAGATCCATGCTAGAGGCTTCGACCATTCTGCCGAAATCAAGGAGGCAAGTATACTTGACGTTGAAGCCATAAAGCTAGCTGAACCTGGAGATGAAGAAGGATCTGAGGGCTCTGAAGAATCCGAATGCCCTGGCGGTTCTGGTGACGAGTCGGGTTCCGGTAAAGATCAAGCATGGATGCCTTTGGAATATTTTGTTTTTGTTGAGGATTTTTTTATTGGGCCTTTGTATAGACATTCCGGAATGTATAAAAAAGTAGCATTAGCTCCTACGGACATCAACTGCACCAATGATCATGTTAATGACTTGTTGTGGTTTCTCTTGCTCGATCTGCTTGTTGTAGCCCCTATTTCTGAAGTGAATTTAGGCTCGATCACTCAAAAATTCCCGTAGGTGTCCGTTATTGAATAGACTAGCCATTTATTCCCTTATGTGCCTGCAGCCTTCGGTCTTATTGCCGTGAGCGCCATGATACTTACACATCAGGCTAGGTTCTCTTTGAGCGGGATCAAATTGCAATGGCTAAGGCCACTTGGTGTCCTTAATGCGTCCGATGGTAGATAAGATGCATGCGGCATCGACACTGAAATTGTACTCCAAGAATCTCGATGCCTCCTTGGCCCCGATTGACCTATCGAAACCGTGTTTAGTCATGCGTCCCCGACTATTGTGTCCTCAATCGCTCCTTTTCTCACTCCTTGTAGGGTTTTGTCTGGATCCATTACCCATTTTACTCCGTTATATGATTCATACCGTTCTCTGTTTGGCCTTGGTTCCTAACCGACAAACCTCGTAGATCTGTAGCTAGATCTAACGGGATACATGGAACCGAAAGAGGCCCCGAACTGACTTTCTTCGACTCTGATTTTTTATTTGCACCTGTTATGGACATCACCCAAAGTTAACGCCAGGTATTTGAGAAAATATTGTTTCAACTGTTGTAAAGCCAAAGAGCTTTAGGGATTCAGTCCTTGGTGAGTTCCTGAATGGCCCAATCATAAGCAAGCGGAGGAAGATCCATTCGTTCCATTTGAAACCTTGACATGAATTCCCTAAACATCTCGTTCTCTCTTTGCTTTAGTTTGAAAAGGTCCGGATTCTTGGTCTCAACCTTGATGGCCCCAACATGAGCCTTCACAAGGGCATCTACAAGCATAGCAAATGAATCAATAGAATTAGGGGGTAAGTTGTGGTACCATATCATAGCTCCTTTTGACAAGGTTTCTCCGAATTTTTTCAGTAGAAAAGACTCGATTGTGTCATATTCTATGTAGTTTCCCTAGATGGCGCACGTGTAGGAGGTCACATGTTCATTTGGATTTGTTGTTCCATTATACTTTGGAATTTCAGGCATACAGAACTTTTTTCGAGATTGGCTTCGGTGTCGCGCTTGGAGAGAAAGGCTTTTGAACAAATTTCCCTGAATCCATGCCTTTCAGTATCAGGGGTGCTCCTGGGATCTGATCAACTCTGGAGTTATAGGACTCCACTTTTTTGTCATTGGCTTGAATCTTCTTTTTTCCCGGTTCCACTCGCCTTAACAGTTCCTCAAGTATCTTTATTATTTCTGGGTTAGTCCCGAGTTCAACTTTACCCGACCTTTCCAAGCCTTGTTCATTTCTTCGGTTGTTCTCTCGGGATGGTTTGGGCTCGACTTTGCTAGGGGCACAACTTTAGTTTTGTAACTAGGCTATAGCCACCTATTGAGCTTGTAATATTTCGAAGATCACTCACAAATTGATCCCATCGTACATGCCTCGGGCTACCGATCTGGCTCCTCCATGAAAGTTGTTCTCTTGGTTGGTAGGCATGTTTGCATCAATGGCCACATGTGAGTTGGCATCGGTTGGGTACGCGACCGGGACTCCATTGGGGTAAACATGAGGGACCTCGTGACTGGGTACCATATTGTTGTTCTCACCATGGTGGCCAGACTGAACAACAACGTTCACGTGAGCATATTGAGAGTTTGACATTGTTAATTTTACCTGAAAGTAAAATCTCAAAGAAAACGTGTAAAGCAGAGTGTGTTATGGAATTTGTATCAAATTTCCACTATTATCCTTAGCCCCACAGTCGGCGCCAACCTGTTTACCCCAAAAATAGATAACAATTGAATTTAATGATGCAGATTACACATGACTAATGGTGTAAGATTAATCAAATGGAAGACATAACAAATAACCAAACCAGTTGTAAGAGTGATCCGAGCTCGGTTAATGGATTAATGAAGATCCGCCTTCGATGCAGAGCTCATACTAATGAAAAACTGATGAAAAATAATAATCTTGAATAACAGAGAGAGTAGACATAAATTTCCTTGATATGTGTGTTATAATATGTCCCATAAGTAATAATCGTCCCTCTTTATACAGTAGGGGAATTTCACCCTAACCACAATTCTAAAAGAGGTAAAAAGTTCCATTTAGCTAACCATTAATTTTTGGCCGATACAGGCCGAGATTCACATCGTGAAATACGGTTGGGCGCGAATATCATGGCCCTTCATTAGTCGTGTGTAGACCTTTGACGATGTTCTTTGAAGTCTTGAGATTCAAACCAAACCTGGAGATCGTGTTCCAAAGCTTCTGAGGGCAGGTGTGTTGCCCGAACCCCGATATGACGGGTTCTTCGCCCAGATTCCGGTTCCTTACAATCATTTCTTTACTCCGTTCGCCTCAACGAGAAATCGAGGTATACAATGGGCTCGGTTTTAACTTTTATATACATATATATATATATATATATATATATATATATATATATATATATATATATATATATATATATATATATATATATATATATATATATATATATATATTCAATTGTATATTCTACAATTCTTTCCTCCTACTATTTGCACAAATTCTTACCAAAAATACAATTTCACATAGATAAATATGTATTGGGAAAAATCGAGTTTTTGTAGTAAAGATGACGTGTGGTGGCACGTGGACTAGTCAAATAGTCGAAGAGTTAAATTAGCTAAGAAGATGCAAGTGAAAACAGGTACGAGCAAAAGTAACATAAGAGGCACAGGCGGTTATTCAAGTGACTCAACACCCGTACCTATTCAGGTCATTTAAAGTTCAGAGACCGTGGAGAATCAAGGGAATAAATCTGACGGCGTATAAGGGTCCAAGTACAGCATTTAATGAGTATGAAATGCTGAAATTGTTAGAGAATATATATTTAATGTATATGATTGTGTAACATAGCATGTGAAGCCATTAACTGCTCATTATGGCCTCATTATAACAAAGGCAAGGCTCAAAATAGCTATAAAAAGGGGGAAAGCGAACAATTATAGGGATAGGAAATATTACTGGAATACACTCTGATTTATTTGCTTTCTGATTATATTGTTCTCAAATTTCTTTCTTTATATACTTTTCTGATTACCAGTAACCCGTATTCTTTTAAATTCTAGATTTGACTAAAAATATAATTTTTGGTTAAATAAATTGGTTCCGCTGTCGGGGATCTATTAATCTATTTCTATCAACTATGGGAAACAACAATGATAACACTCAAGGAAACCAGGCTAATCAAAACCAATAGGTTCAGGGAGATCTACAAAATATTAACCTGGTTTCTTCACCATATGATTCACCAAATCTCGTGAAGGCTCTCCTGAGGGATCTCATGCAGATGGACTGGATCAGTTTGAAAATGTTAAAGGTGTGGATGAAGCTTTAAAAAAAATTAATTGATGCACATGTCAATAAAGTCATCCAGGCTCTAGTTAATCGGGTACCTGCTGCACCACCCACGCCTATACCCAATAACAATATATTAGCGAATCCTCGTTCTGGGCTCGTTAATTCAGGAAACGGTGGAACTCCCAGTGAATCACAGGAGGGAGAACCAGGTAATTCAGTTAATTCTCATTTGTAATATTTAGTACTAACCCTGCAGAAATAGCTCAAGGACGAGAACGATAGCATAGAGCAAATACCCGGGGTTCCACCTATAATCAAAGGGGTGGATATGGATAAACACTCACAACAACCCTGGAAGCCAAGTGTTGCTCCACTTCCAATTCCAAAAAAGTTCAGAATTCCTGACATCCCAAAATATGATGGAATGACAGACCTACGACGACCACATGACTGCATTCACAAGGGTGTAAAAGGAAATTATTTGACCAAACAGGAGACCAAATCGATATTATTCAAAAAATTTGGTGAAACACTCACCAAAGAGGCGCTAACATGGTATTCTCATTTACCCAAAGTTTCTATAAACTCTTTTGCTGAGCTTGAAGATTATTTCATCAAAGCACACTCGAAAGCTCAAAAGGTAGAAAAAAGAATGAAGGATATCCTCAAAATCAAGCAAAGGGATTCATAATTCCTTTAAGATTTTGTGGATATATTTCAATGTGAAATAATGACTTTGCCACGTGTATCTGATAATTAGGCGGCCATAGCCTTCACAAGTAATTTGAATGAAAAAAGCTCAGAAGTTATGAGAAGACTTAAGGAAAGCCTTCGTGAATTCCCAGCTACAAAATGGAATGACGTCTATAACAGGTACAGTACGAAGCTACGAATTAAGGAAGATACTGTTCCAAAAATGCAAAAAGAGGAAAAAGTAGGCTCGAGACGCACAGAAACCGAAAGGAGGTCCGATAAAAACAGATACGAGCATTACATGGACCTGCGGGAAAGGATTCACGGCCAAGGCAAGATAATCAAAGGTACGATCACAAATCTAGAAATAGGGAATCAAGTTACTTATCAAGGTTTAGGAATAAACGAAAGAATTATGAGTTACGATATGATGACGGTAGTTTAAAGGCGAGGTTTGGTGGTTACAATTTCAATGTCAGCACCTTCAAGCTCGTAGCTGTTTCGAGAAGCATGGGAAATAAGGTCTGTTGTCCAAAAAAATGAGGTCGAATCCAAACATGCATAATCCAGATCATTGGTGCAAGTTTCATAATGTCCATAGCCATAAATCACTGATTGAAGATTTTTACAAAGTGAAGTTGATCATTTATTGAAACGATGCTGTCTTACTGAGTTGTTCAGTGAGAAAAGCAAGGAAGCTTACATGAAAATAGGCAGGTGCCCCCAAAATTACCATATCCCAAAAGAACCGTCAATGTCATAAGTTGGGAAGAAGATATCAACGATGTGATATACACAGCATCCAATAAAGTCTCTAAGGTCACTAGTACCCATGGGAAGCGGGCACGACAAGTCTTGGAGGAAGAAAGTATTACCTTTGAAGATGCAGACGCAGATGACGTATTATCTCCATATAACGACGCACCGGTAATATCTTTACTTGTATATGATACTAATGTGAAACGAGTTTTGACTGATCCAGGAAGTTCTGTGAATATTATCCTACTAAGGGTATTTCGTGAAATCCAAGTTGAAGATAAAATGATGCAAAGACGCATACCCTGTCTGGATTCGATAATTCCAGTGTGGTCAAAAAATGAGAGATAATACTAACAACTTTTGCAGAAGGTGTTATTAAAGATATTATATTTCAAGTAGTAGATATGGAGATGGCTTACAACATGATCCTGGGAAGACCATGGATCCATGAAATGAATGTTATTCCATCAACCCTATATCAAATTTTTAAGTTCCCATCACCTTGGGGAATTTTCCAAATTTGTGGGGATCAGCATGCAGCCAGGAATATTAATTATGTGACAGATACGAGCACGATAAATGAAGAGAAATAGCAATCACAGAAACCATTTGAGGATATCACATCACAAACCTCAACTGAACATGGACGGACAAATATGGACTCAAGGCCTGACACAATTCAAGAGCTAGAAGAAAATAAAATATAAAAAAAACAATTGAAGAATTGGTATACTACCGGAGGTAATGACTCACAATTTAAATGAAGATCCATCATACACACTGACAAAACAAAAGAAGAGAAAGCAAGGAGCTTTCAAGAATCACGTGATTCAAGATGAGGTACAAAAATTATTAAAAATTGGGTTTATCCGCGAGATAAAATATCCTAACTGGTTAGCTAATATTATTATGGTTCCTAAAAGGAATGCTAAGTGGCGAGTCTGTGTAGATTATACAAACCATAATAAAGCCTGTCCAAAAGATTCTTTTCCTATACCACACATAGATAAATCAATTAATGCTACTGCATGGCATGAGCTATTAAGTTTTTTAGATGCATATTCAGGTTATAATCATATGGGCCCTGAAGATGAGGAGAAAACGTTTTTCATAACAGACATGGGGACTTATTGTTATAAAGTAATGCCCTTCGGTCTCAAGGCAGGGGAAAGGTTACTCATTTATCCTGTTGTTTCAAAAGTGGCGGTAAGTATTGTTTTAGTCCGACAGGACCAAGGTAAACAATCCCATATCTATTATGTTAGTAACTCATTGTTAGATACAGAGATATGGTATCCACAACTGGAAAAACTAGCACTTGATTTAATCATGGCATCGAGAAAGTTAAGACCATATTTTCAGTGTCATCCCATTACTGTAGTAACTGCTTACCCGTTGCGTAATATATTATATAAGCATGAATTATCAGGAAGGTTAGCTAAGTGGGCTATTGAGTTGAGTGAATATGATATCCCTTACCAACCTAGAACTGTTATAAAATCTCAAGTATTAGCTGATTTCGTGGTTGATTTTAGCCAAGGAGTGCAATTGGAAGCAACAAAAGGAATTGCATGTGTTCAATGGAGCTAACCTAGGAACTTGGATCCTATACACTGAAGTTTCATCTAACATAAAAGGTGTAGGTTTAGGGATTTTATTGGTACCACCTACGGGAGAAACAATTAGACAAGCTATTAAATGTCACGCGATAACTAACAATGAAGTGGAGTATGAAGCTGTGATTGAAGGTTTTGAATTGGCACGAGAACTTGGTATAAATCAAGTAGTAATCAAATGTGATTTGCATCTTATGGTTAATCAAATGCTATGGGACTTACACAGCCTGGGAAACAAGGATGCAACAGTACTTGGAAAAGGTACAGGAACTGATAAAGCAATTCCAAACTTGGAAGGTCATGCAAATAGCAAGAGATGAAAATGTTGAAGTAGATGCCTTAGCTAATATCGCATATGTATATGATGTAGGAAATGATGCAAACACTTCAGTTATACATTATTTCACGGAAGAGAGGCATGGAAACTTTCCAAGGCACGCATCTTATCAATAGAAGTTCGTAGATCTACTTGTGTCTGAGTCTGACTTTGCACCAGATCTCCAGCATAAACTTCTTTTTGAGCTAAAAGTGCATTCAATTCTCTAATTCTTCACTGGCCTTAGATAATTGCTCTGAGAAGGAAGACTCGAGACACTTTTTATTTTTCTCCGCCTAACTTGAGGAAGCTTTGGCAATTGCTAACTCTGAAGTTTAATGCCCATATCTGCTGCTCCAGGTTATTCTATTCTCTTGCAATTCCTCTATAGTAATTTGTGCACTATCAAACGGCTCCTTCCAATTAGCTGCTTCCAACGGAGAATCATGAGCCACCTTCTTTGAATCAAGAACCACCTTCTCAGAGTCACATGCCACCTTCTCCAATAGAGAAACTCTGCTCATCAGCTCTGTGCCAATAAGATTGGCCTAAAAATGATAAAGGAAGAAAATAAGAATTCTAGAAAAATAAATTTTTGCAAAGTAAAGAAAGAAGGAAAATACCTTCAAAGTAGCATAAACTATGTCATTCATCAAAGTTAGACAGCTATGGCTGTTCATTTTTTCTTTCTCAAGGCCAATCAAAGGCTCAAGCCAAACATCCGCCTGACCAGACTTCCTCAAAAAGCTGTAGTTAGTAGGAACTTCAATAGTCACACTCCTCATAGCAACATTTCTACTCGTAGAACCCACTTCTGTATGATGGATAAAAGAAGGGGAATTGCTAAATGAGGAGCGGTAGAATAAGTAAAAATAGTAGATGGAGGAATAGAAGCAGATGCAGCAGCTAAGAAAGTGATCAAAGGCAGGACAGGAGAAGGTAGAGAAGGAATTTCAAATACGGGAATAGAAGAAGAAGACAAGGGAAGTTCATCCAAAACAGGCCCTAACTCACTGCTCTCGAAACAACTAATGAAAAGTTGGTTAATAGAGTCATGAGTGTCACGAGGGGTAACAATGTCATCCTTAGAAAGTATCACCTATGTGTCAACAGGCTTGGTAAGAGAAGGACGAGGTGAAACTTCAGCCTCTTCATCAGACACGATACGTCTCCTAACTCTTGGCCTCGTCACCAAGGACCCACCTCCATCGTCTTCATCGGAGTCATCCTCTTCAATGGTTTTTTTTTCATAAGAATAACTAAAGAGGAACGAGAGGCTGCAACTGCTTCAGTATTAATGCCTCGAATAGAAAATCCTGACAAAAAGAAGGATGAAAGTTAAAACAATAAAGAAAAAAAAATTTACATACGAGAAAGATAAAACTCTTACCGTGAGTCTTTACTTTCCGACCGTAACGACTGAAAATAGATTTCCAAAACCTAGCCTCCATAGGCGCAATCTTCAGCAATTTATCTACCCAACCACAAAAGTTGGGAACAACTTCCACAACTATCATGGTTGCTAAAAAACAAGGTTAAAGAAGGTTATAAAATTGAAAGGAAAAAGATACAAGAAGGACGGAAAAACTTACGTGCAAATTTCCTTTTCTTAGGGAAAGAAACGTCCTATTTACCCACTAAATCAATAGTGGGGGAAGCAATAAATAGGGCATACCAGCCACGGTTTATCATCTTCTGGACTCATCAGAACCCTCTTACTCCTACCTACTTAGGTAAGAACACCATTACGAAAAAGCCTATGGGAATAGAGATGAATTAGGTGAGGTAATATGAAGACAACATCCTCGAAATTAGATATGTGTCTCAAACAAGCGACAGCCCTCCATACAAGTGGGCCAATTTGAGCTAAACAAACATTGAAGAAATGAAAAAAATCAAGAATTACAGGATCGATTGTTGGTTTGAACCCAAGTGTAAAAGGATATGTATAGACAAAAGAAAAACCAGTCATATAAGAAGTGATTCTTTGATTTGGATTGGGGATTACGAAGGGAAAATCACTACTCCAATGGCAATTTATGACTATTGGGTCTAAAACTTCTATAATCAGAGTAGGGTAAGTATTGGCACGATCTAAGCCATCAACTTGTCTTTCGAGTGATTGTTTATCATGATAAAAAGATAAATTATTGGGAACTATCTCCTCTACCAAAGGCTCCTGCAAAGGTTCAGAGGTTTCCTCACCCTTAGAGAAAGATCTTTGAGTAAAAGAACCCCTAGTTCTAGAAGAGGGACCAGAACTAGGAGAAGGCACTGTTGAACCACCACCGCGAGAAGATCCTAAATTACGAAGTCTACCACTCCTTCTATGTCTAACAGGGGCATTGGAAAAGATGCCTAAGATGGGAACTCTCCTATGGTTAGGGTTCGAAGAAGACATGATGAGGAAGAAGAAGAAATGAACAGAGATTTGCACAGTTCAAATGTTTGAAGAAAGTTTTATGTGGCAAAAAGTAAAAGGTAAAATTATATTTATACTGATAGGCAACCGTCAAAAGTGAAAAAGTAGTAATGGAAGAGTCATATTAATGGTAACTGGTACTTCGTGAATAGCGAAGCTGTAAAAAAAAGCTTTGAAAAGAGGTGCGAATTGCAGAATTGATAAGGAGTTGACACGTATGAAGAACATTAAATAGAAGTGACTACTGAAGCGTCTATCTTGTCATAGCATTAATGGTGACAAAATATCTCCTTTAATGAAATACACTTCCCAAATATTCAACTGAAGAATAAATGGAAAGTGGGGGACTATCTGTATTGGGAAATATTGAGTAATGATGACGTGTCGTGACACGTGGACTAGTCAAAGAGTTATAATTAGCTAAGAAGACGCGGCGCGACAACATGTACGAGCAAAAGTAACATAAGAGACACGGGCGATTATTCAAGTGACTCAACACCCGTACCTATTCGGGTCATTTAAAGTTCAGAGATCGCAGAGAATTAAGAGAATTAATCTGATAGCGTATGAGGGTCCAAGTACAGCATCTAATGAGTATTAAATGCCGAATGCATTAGAGAATATGTATTTAATGTACATGATTATGTAACGTAGCATTTAAAGTCATTAACTGCTCATTATAGCTTCATTATAACAAAGGCAAGGCTCAAAATAGCTATAAAAGGGGAAAAACGAATAATTGTGGGGACACCAAATATTATTGGAATATACTCTGATTTACTTGCTTTCTGATCATATTATTCTCAAATTTCTTTCTTTATATACTGTTCTGATTATCAGTAACTCGTATTTTTCTAAATTCTAGCTTTGACAAAAAATTTAATTTTTGGTTAAACAAAATATTCGACCTTTTTTAATTTAAAATTTTATTAACAGACATCGTGTCGTTATAGAAGCAAGACCATTCAAAAGGCCCTAATGATCGTCGTATTTCAACATATAATAATGCACCACTTTGCTAATCCTAATAGAATTAGATTCTATGTAAATAAGGTCTAAAGATTTATAGAGGGGTGACTATGCAACTGCATTATTTGCAAGAGTTCGGCCATTTAAAAAAAGATATAGGATTATACAAAGTCCGTAACGCTATGATGTTGATAAGTTAAAATGCATAGTTGAAATGCAACTAATTGCAAAGAATCAATTGAGGTTTAGAGGGCAAAGAGAGATTAGTGTAATCTGCCGAAGGAAAATGGAATCCACCTATTTATTTATTTTTTCTTTTTCTTTTTCTTTTTTCAAAGGAAATTTACCTATTACTTTCAGCATAATTCGGCGTCCATTAGTAGTTAACACTAAAATGCCCTGGAAATGGTCAAATGGGTATGATAAAAGTGACGCACCGCCCAAACGAGTGACCCGGCCCAACATTTTACTTTGTAATAGCTCTTTTTATTAGGGGTGTTCATTGGGCAGATTGGGCGGCTTTTTACTCTAACTCTTTGGCTTAACGGTTATCGGCTTTTAAATGTATTCATCCGTTAGCCACCCGATAAGATATCGGACGGATTGGTATCTGGTTAGCTCTTATCGGGCGGTTACTGGGTGGTTTATCGGTTTAATACCTAAGGGCTTAAATGTATTCTGTCCGCACATTAGGACATAACTAAAATTTCCTGTGCATGACATTCAAAGGCATCTGACCTTGCCATGGATTTTACAATTGACAATGAAACAAAGAAAAAGAGAAGATAAGATACATTGTCAGGTTTACAACAATTGGTCACAAATTTTTCAAGATACAGTGCGCCCATAGCATAGGCAAGAAAGATAAGAGGTTCAGTGCTAGGCCAAATGAAAAGGGGAAAACAAGTAAAGAGTTGTCCAGTGCTAGCTTGTTTTACAGTATTACACAAGGCTGATAAACAAGTCAATTGATTTACTTTCTTGTTTTTCCAGAGAGAAAAAAAGGATTATTGTTCATATAGCAAACTCACCCCGTAAAATACATTGAAGAAAAGAACAAATAAATTTATAACATTTGTGTTGTACTAAGCATTCACGAACCACAGAATAGTATAGTGTCACAATTTACTAAGCATAAACTTCAGGCAACATTCCTTCACCATATATATAATTGGAAGACCATCATTAAGATAGTCATGAGAACAGCTTTCCAATGTCAAGAAGAAAGTCCTTGATTAGCATAAACTTCAGTCATCTCAACAACTAATTTTCTTATTTATTTTTTAACAAAGAGCTGGGAAAAATTCAGAATCTTTATGTACATCATTCACTTTGGGAAGGGAGGGATTAGCATGACACTTTCAATCAAGGCACCAAAACTGCATATATCACACTAAACATATTCAAAAGAGATGCATTCTTTCATCTAGGTAGCTTTTGTTGAAACAATCCCAAAATTGTTGTTGTTGTGCTAAGACCAGAGTTTGAACAATACAAATCCAGAAGCCACCTGATCTGCAAACCATTGTTCTTTATAGGATGAAGCTTCATACTACTAAATTCTTTAAACAATGACGGAAACTTCTATAATTCATTTTCCTAGTATTTCTTGGGAGTAATTTAATAGATTTTTACTAATCCAGGAAAAGAAAAGAAATACTAAAGCAAATTATGTGTGTTTCAGAAAAAGAATTGCTGATGAATAATCTTACCAAATATATTAACACTACACGTCAATTACGGAAGGGTCTTTCCCATTGCTAGCTAAATCTGAAAAAAATTAAAATAATAAGTCGTGCGATAAATAAAAGCATATCAACAACACTTATATTATAACAAATATAGTAAACAATATTATTACCTTGTTCAAGCTGCTCGATTTTATCAAGATCTTCCTCAATACTGATGGGTTGTTTCAATATTTCATTTCGAAGCCGATCTTGAAGACACACTAGAGTTTGCACCAATTTAGGAGTTAATGAACTCCTAAATGGATCAAGAAGACGTCCTCCCGTACTAAACGCACATTCGGATGCCACACTTGAAACCGGAACAGTTAATACATCACGAGCCATCTCCGAAAGAGTAGGAAATCCAGCTGAGTTCAATTTCCACCAAAGAAGAACATCAAATTCTTTAGTGTCATCCTCAGTTTCTTCACCTAAATATTTATCTAACTCTGTTTTGGTATCAACACCCCCACTCCCACTTTTATGTTTTTTTATATCTTGCATGAGTGATTCTAAAAGTCCTATATTTTGGGTGCTTGCTTGACTGCCAGAAACCCTAGAAGCCGCTGGGTCCAATGAAGAACAATCTGAAGATGAAGCAGGCGCAATACCTTCTGAGCTGGACTTTACATACTCACTGGATAATGAAGTCATGTACTTCGTCACTTTTGCTTGTATAGTTGCCCCCGGATCTACACCAAACATCTTTACAAGTGCAAGGCCAACTGATTCAATCTTGTAACGTGGATCCAAAATAGATGAGATAAAAATTATCTTGTCCATTTTCCCTGGATCACCCCAATACTTATCAAACTTTTTTTTTCATATTTTTTGCCATTTCACTTAAAACTACATCTTAATTTGCTATCAATTGCTTCAAATAGACAGCAATTGCGCAAATTTCAAGAAAATGAATATTCGATGTAACATAACGTGAACCAGATATCTTCAAAGTAAGAAGATAAAAGATTTCAAGAAACTTTGTAATTATTTTTACATTCTCCCAATCACTACTCAAAGGTTCACCTATAGGAATTCCATCAATATAAGAATGCTCAAGATAATGTCTCAATCCAATTTCACTAGAAGCATAATGTGAAAATGCACTTTCAAACTCAACAGCCCTGCGCAACATCAAGTAGGTAGAATTCCATCTAGTTGGAACATCTAAGCATAAAATTTTCTTAGAATTGAGTTGTTCAGCATCAAAACATTCTTGAAACCTCTTCAACCTCGCAGGAGACTGCCTAACATATCTCCCTGCATGCCTAACACGTTCAATAGACAATGAATATTCTTTTAAACCATCCTGGACCACAAGATTCATGATGTGAGCCATACATCGCACGTGCAGGTGAGTACCATTCATCAAATTAGTTCCCATTTTTGTTAATTGCTTAGATAATTCTTTTATTGTCACATCATTTGAGCTTGCATTATCAACTGTGACAGTGAAGATCTTATTTATCCCCCACTCACGTAAGCACCTATCAATACCGCTTGCCATATCTTCGCCTTTATGACTAACAATAGGACAAAAATTATTTATTCTCTTACGCATTATCAATCCAATGGGCAGTGATACACATGTAATTGATTCTTTGTATAGAAGTCCAGGTATCAGTGGTAATACATACTCTTTGTTTTGTTTCTATAAAAACCCTCTTTAACTTTTGCTTTTCTTCATTAAAAAGATCAAAACAATCCCTAGTTATAGTACTACGGCAATGGGCCCGAAAATAAGGTTGCGCCACTTTCATAAAGTCTCTAAAACCTTCTTTCTCAACAAAGCTAAAAGGAAACTCATCAACTATTACCATACGACATAATGCCTTCCTACATTCTTCTTGTTCAAATTTCCAAGTAACAACAGCTACGTCACCCTGACTACCCCCCGGGGCAGATTGAAAGACTAAATTTGATTGTTTTTTATCAACAATATCAGGGCATTTAGGACACTTAAGCATATGAGAAAGAAGTGTCGACGTACCGTCTTTGGTCTTAAATACATACTCAGTAAAGCAATAGTCACATTTTGCTTATGCATTCCCTTCAGAAGTAATAAATTCTGTAAAATGATCCCACACAACAGACCTTTTTCTTCTTTTTTTGGATATATTTGATTGAGCTTCACTTGTTGCCTTTGAATTAGAAGCCCCACTTTCACCCATCATCACCTTATCACTTTGTATATTTTCAGCCATGTATGAATCACTGCAACAACAAAAGAAAAGGAATGCGAATAAAGACATTGGTTATTAAAGACAGGTGGAACACACACAAGGAGCTGAAATGGCTATTGGACATATCGAATGAGAGCTTGGATAATTCAAAAATTAGTATAGATATCAATAAATTAAAGCAAGTAAGGACAGAAAAGTGTCAAAGTGTTGGAGAGATTTATCTAGCCTTAAGGTTATTGAGGTTTATATTACAACAAATATTGTCATTTTTTCGCATTTTTCATAAAAATTAAAGTTATTGCAGAAAAAAATTGAGGTTTACCTTATAATCTATTAGCACTAAAGTCCCCAACTCCTTGAAAAATTTATTTCGAGAGAGTACCTGGACATTTCCGACGACCGACATATCTCATCCTGTCATCCATCTCTAAATCATCTAGACGAGGATAAGAAGAGTACCTGGAGAATTGGAGAGACGAGATGGCGAGATTAGGGAGACCGACGACTGGTGAAAGTAGACGACGACGAGCGGAGGCGGAAAGGATTGGTGGCTACTAGTGGAAGACGACGACTGCTGCTGTTAGGGTTTCAGGCGGAAAGTTTCTGTCTTTCTCTAGAATAAGGAATAGGTATTAGTAATTAGGAATTAGAAATTTAGAATATTAGATAATTAGTTTTGTTTGTGGACAATACACTGTACAGAACATACGGGGGTGGGGGGTGGGGGTGTTTGTTTAATTATTTTTGTAATTTGGTATTTTTATTATACACTTATATTTATTCATTTTTAAGGTTTTTAGTTCTTTATATTTAATATATATAATTATATAAATAAAAATAAATTTTATATATATATATATATATATATATATATATATATATATATATATATATTCTTAACGGGTTAACGGATTACCCGTTAAGAAAATTGAATAATCCGCCCCCAATCCGATAAGCCGTTAATAAAAAAATTTTATTCTGTTCCCTGTCCTTTAAGCCGTTAAGCCGTTACCACTAAGCCATTAAGCTTCGGTTTCGGATCGATTTTCGGTTTCGGATCGGTTTTGAACACCCCTACTTTTTATTATTTTGTTATTTTCAGTCGGGAATTTTAGACAAATAGCGAGTCGGATCCACTAATTATTTTTCTTACCTTGTATATATAAATTATATACGACTATAAACATTATATTTAAATCATACATATATTATTTATCTACCAATTATTTTTAAATTAAAAAATAGGGTGAGTGGCTATTTCAGTTATTCTTCTTTTTAATAGCACATACCTTATTGCATTCCTTTTAAAAGAATAAAATGCACGAAGTCTTTAAACTTAGATAACTAAATTCTTTGTAACTATTTTAAGTGGAAAAATAAAAATTAGCCAGATTTACAAAAGTAATTAAAAATTTGGTCACTTTTTTATGTAAAGTTAAAATCTGAACAAAACAATCCTTAAAAATTCAAAAACATTCAGCATAATATGTTGGAGTTTAATTTTTTTTACATATGAGATGCCACCATAATGTGCTGAAATTTTATAATATACTCGAGTTCCAATATAATATGATGGAATTTTATACGCAGGGGCTCCATAATCCCACATATTATGCTGGAATTTTCGGATTTCAGCAAAACGGTACCTATTTTTCAATGAATTTGCAAACGCTGATAATTTTTTAATTACTCATCTGAAAAATAGCTAGCCCGTGTTATATTCACCTATTTTAAGACAATAATTATAACTAGCTCTTAAGATATGGTAATTGTAAATTAGATTGAGGAAAATCACATATATAGTAGAGGTCACTATAAATAAAATAAATTAGGGGTGTATATAGGTCGGTTTGGTTCGGATTTTACAATTATCAAATCAAACCAATTGTGTCAGGTTATTAAATCTAAATACCAAACCAAATCAATAAATTCGGGGTTTTCAATATCGATTTTTCGGGGTTTTCGGGTGATTCAGGTTTTTTCGAATTTTTTCCGGTAAAATCTTCATAGAACAAAACATATAATGTATTCTCAAAATATTTCTTTAATCCTTGTAAGATACAACTATATAAAGTATTTTTCAAGAAAATAATACAAAATATGAGATGTGTCATGACATTATTCTAAAATATTTAAAATTAATGACAATAAAATTATGTAATATATATTGCTAATTAAAAAGCCATAATAAAAATAAACATAATCTAAAAGCACTACGTCATGCTAAAATAAATAGACTAATAAGGGAGTATTAACTGCATGACTAGAAGCTAAAGCAAAGTAAAAATAAGTTATGCATTTTTATCTAAATTATTGCAAAACAAAAAATAGACATTCAATACATTCATGTTCGTAATATTAAATTGAATATCTTTTGTTAGTATTCGTATTGATTGTTAGCATTATTTAATTTATTAATATTAATAGCAATAAAATTTATTGGAGCATTCATGAGTTCTAAGTCCAACCTTAAAATAATACCTTAAAAGATAAAATTATGAAATTTTTTAAGAAATATTTAGAAATTACATTACAATAAGTATATTTATATATTAAATATATCTAAAAAATTCTATTTGTACTGTCAGATCGGTTTGGTTTCAGTTTGACTTTTTTTAGTTAAAACAAAACCAAACCAATTATGGTCGGATTTTTTTTCAAATCAAACCATAATCGAGTTTTTTTCTCGGGTTGACTCGGATTATCGGATTGGTGTGGTTTGTCGGTTTCCTTTGTATAACCCTAAAACAAACAGTGAGATAGAGAAACAAAGATTCCGAAACCGAAATGATAACTTTTTGGACTCAAAGTGCTTTTCTAATATATATAAAAAAGATACATTTTTAGCTATTTCGCAGTAATTTACTACGAATTAGGTTAACAGAAAAAATTTCGTTAACCTAATTCGCAGTAAATTACTGCGAAATAGCTAATAAAAAATTAATACAGTTCCCAGTAATTTACTGCGAATTGTCTTTATGTTTTTTTTTATATTAATCACATGTCCATGCCCAAAAAAAGGCACATTTTGCAGTAAATTACTGCAAATTGTAAAGTCGCAGTAATTTACTGCGAAATTTACCTTTCTTTTTGGGCCCGGACTAACTATTTTAACTAACACAACAGCAATAATTCAAAATTATAAAATGTAGTATTTTACTGTGAATTCATTTGAAAAATTCTATACCCTGACCTCAGACTTGCCTTATTTATAGGCGTTTGATCTTCATGAACATTCATTCAATAAACTTCTCTCTTCTCCTTATCAATCTTTCTATAATGTCTGAAGTGCAAAAAATAAGGGTTCTCTTTATTGGGGTGGTGAGGTTATGCTAGAGAATAACTCTGTGAGGTATAGTTCACCTCCACAGTGTCACGTTAAATTGTCACTTAATATGGAGTACGATACAGTGGTATCGTTGTTAGGTAATAAATGAGTGAGAGGAGGCATTCGGTTAACTTCAAAGTAACCGGTAGATTTTCGTATTCAGTGACTATGCAGGTGTTTGCTTATTATTTGGTGATTAACATCGATGATGATGATACCCTTAGAGATTTTTTGCGGATTCCGGAGGAATACAGGAAATTTATTATAATAAAATTATTGGAAATGTACGTTAAGGTGGAAGAGAGCGTGCGTAGCATGGTAGCCCCCAATCATCGGGTGGTAATTCTGGAGCAATTTTTTCCAGAGTTTGCATTGATTTAAACTTGTCACCACCTGCAAATGAGCAGACACAAAATAATTTATCTACTTTATATAATCAACAAGAGGACTGGTAAACTTCAATTTTGCTATAGGTTTGCGCTGATTATTTTACATTTGAATTTGATTTTTATTAACGGACATATTTTTCACAGGGGGTACCGTCTGGATATGAATTTTACGAGTTATGAGCCGACCCCTAGTTGGAATATTCCTAGTTGTGGAGTATTAGATCACGGTGGTCCATCCGGGAGTCATCACCAACAAGAATTGTCAAGACAATACAACTTGTAAGTAAAGTGATATAGCTATATCTACAATATTTATCCGGAGTATTAGGTAACTTATCTTGTTGTTCTTTTTGTGCAGTGAAAACCAGCTTCTTGAAGCTCCTGACCTCACACAGCTTCCCATAGACGACGTATTCACTCGTGATTTGGCTGATCCACAGAATCAGGAAGATGATAGTGACTACGACAATAATGCGGATGAGTCTGCGGATGACACACCCTTCCCTTTTGAGGTTGGTGGTGAAGAGAAGGAAGTGAAATTTGAACCTGAACCGGCGAGGGAGCATGTTCCTCCACCTCCTGTGAGACCAAGAGTGTTCGAGTCCCACGTGCCATTTCATGAGTGGAATGTCCCCTACCTTGATAATTTTCCAAGCATGCCGAACGTGAATTCCCTCACAAGAGAAGGTGATGAATTTTGATCACAAATATGGGATGAGTCCAGGCCATCTATTTTGACTAAGGGCATGTATCTTCCCGATAAAGCTCGCCTAATTAGAGCTGTAAAAATCTACAACATAAAAGAGTTTCGTTAGATGACTGTAGTTGAGTCAACTACGGATAAATGGAAGGATGTATGCCGTAGATTTTTTATGGGTTGTCAATGGATTTTGCATGCCACCAAGAATAAATCAGGTTTGTGGAAAGTGGGTAGATTTATTAGCGAGCACAGATGTGAAATGGACACATACAATGAGAATCACTTCAACTTGGATGTCGACTTGATTTCTCTTGTCCTTCCATATTTGGAAGTGTCCATTAGGTTCAAGATTAAAGAGTGTATCACAGTCGTCCATAAGGAGAATGTTTTACTATAACTAAAAGAAAGGCATATATCGGTCTCAAACGTGCCTTTAAACTTATTTATGGCGACTAGGATAAATCTATTTCAATTTTTCCCAAGTACATGGCCGCATTGCAACACTTTAACCCCGGCACTGTTGTTGAATGGAGGTGTGAGTGGAGTCCGGACAGACTCGAATATATTTTCAACTATGTGTTTTGGTCATTTAAACCAGCAATTGATGGTTTTGTGCATTATCGTCCTGTTATTTCCATAGACGGTACCCATGTCTATGGAAAGTATGATATTAAGCTTTTGATTGCAGTTGCTATAGATGCTAACGGGCAAATGTTTCCATTAGCCTTTGCCATATGTGCCAACGAAAGAGAAGAGACGTGGACCCATTTTTTGAACCACTTGAAGGAGCACGTTGTCAAACAGCATTCAGGTATTTGTCTAATATCTGATCGGCATGGTGGTATTTTAAGTTCTGTGCGTCACTTACCTGCATGGCAGGAACCATATGCATACCACTGTTACTGTGTGCGGAAGCTGAAGGCCAATTTTCAGAAGAAATTTTCTGACAAGACCTTGCATGACTTAATGTGGCTGGCTGCAACTGAGCACCAGCAATGCAAATTCAATAGGCACATGGAAGCGATCCGGCATATAGAACCAAGAGCCTATACTTGGTTGATGGGGCATGAGCTTCACATGTGGACATTGCATGCTGATAGCGGCAGATTATGGGAAGCATTGTCTACAAACGTGTCGGAGTCATTCAACGGCTTGTTGAAATCTGCCGTGGACTAGCTGTCACTGCCATGGTTTGCATGACATTCAAACAGAGCGCGGAGAGGTTTGTTGAAAGGCATGTAGCCACCTCATCATTGATGGACTGGGGTGTTAAATTTATTCCAATACCCATGAGAAGATTTGAAAGCTCGAGGAGGCGAGCACAATGGCATTCATTTCTTTAGTACGATCACGAACGGGGTGTATTTGAAGTTAAGACATGCATCAGCGGACACCGTGGGAATAATCTATATATGGTAAATGAAAATAAAAGGTTGTGTCCATGTGGAAAATGGACCATGTACCACATGCTGTGCGCACATGTGTTGAAGTGCTTCCAGCAAGTTGGATATGGGGCAACAAACTATATTGATAGGCAATACAGTGTTGCTGTATATGTAGACACATATAGTGGAAAGTTGCAGCCATTAGGTGCTGAGCATTATTGGCCGCCAGAACCTTTTAAGATGGTATATAACAAGAACTATTTGCGTAAGTTGCAAGTCAAAAAGACAACGCGCATACGAAACCAAATGGATGTTGGTGACATAGTTTACGCTCGTAAATACGGCATATGCTCGCAAACAGGACACGACCGTCGTAAATGTCCTTCAGCCAGTGTCCGAGGCGGTGGTAATCCCGGTGCAAGTTCTTCTAACGTACCCAACTATCATGGAAACATCTAGTATTTCATTTTGAGTTTTTTGTTTTTTATTCAAGTTTATACTTTCGTAAGTTTAAATTTAATGAAATAAACGAATATTCCAAATTTCATTTTATTTTTTAACGTTATATTTTTATATGGTTGTTCCAAATTTTAATATTTTGTATCTTTACATTTATCGTGTTTGTGTTTGTATTTCTCCTTTTTCCAATAAAAATGTTAATTTTATTTTAGGTTGTCAATGTTAGTGTTTGTAAAAAACAACTTTAGGTACATATTTACCTGTCCGTCCACCAACATATCTAAGGCATCCTTGAGGAGGGCGACTATGTTGAGCCTTCGTCCCTCTGTATAGCCAACGCCGCAAAATCCATCTGATAGCTAGAGGGAGAAATGGATAATGTTGATCGGGCGGAAGTGCTGGTGTAGGTGGCTGCAACGGAAGGATCCGATGCCAGGCCCAAACCTAATATAAAATGTTGATGGAATATTTATGTGTCATTTAGCGATATTGAACTTGAAAGTAAAGAACAAAATATTCAAAAAAAAATTGGCCACTTGTAAGAGGGGGAGAAAACCGCATATATAAACTGCTGGACCCATGCTCGCCCAGCACATGCTCCTGTATAGGTACGCAAGCACACTAGCACCCCATCTGTACTGGGATACCTGACCCAGCTCTACTATATGATGTATGAAGCGCATGCTCACTTTACTTCTCGAAGTTTCCGGGAACAATACACACCCAAAGAGCAATAGCAACACGCAACGTATGTACCGGGCTATCCAGAGATCCTCCGTCTGCTGGGTAATATCAGGGTGCAAATCCGCCATATGATCTCTAATGGCTGATAAAGCAACGCGAACGCCCCCCTGACGACCCTCAGGTCTAAGTCCAGTCCACTGCCCTATCAGCTCTGCTATCTGTGCACGCGAAGCTCCTCTAATGTAGAGGGGCAGTGTCAAGGTGCGTCCGTCTATACGCAGTCCGTAAATAACCTGGACATCCTCTAAGGTTATAGTAGCCTCTCCTGTGGGCAAATAAAATGTATGCGTCTCCGGTCGCCATCACTCTACTTATGTCGTGATGAGCGACCAATGTAGCTGGATCCACCCAAGCTCAAAAATGGGATATAATCACGTATCCTGAAGGATGTGTACTAAACGCTGATGCAACGGATGGCCAGCAATAAAGTCCCAAAGATCGTTAGGTCTCCTAGGCCGCAGAGCCTGCTCTGACATCTGTCCCTCCCACACATAGGAGGACCTATGGTCGCCCTGTAGCACTAATAGATGATCCTCCACAGGTCCGGGATGCGCAGGTAGAGGAAAGTCCATGAAGTCTACTATAACGTAAACAAAATTAATTGGTTGTGTTAGTTTAATAAATTAAATAATTAGATATGATTAAATTAAAAATTAGGATTATTAATGGAATTATAATTGAGTTGTCAAGTCGTTTTGAAAAGTTTCAAAACCATGTGGCAAAAGCTATTTTTCCCCGGAGAATGTGCATCTAAATCGTAGTAAAATACTACATATTGTTGAGTTTTCACATCGTTTTGAAAAGGTTCAAAGCCATGTGAAAAAAGCTATTTTTTCCCCGAAGAATGTGCATCTAAATCGTAGTAAAATACTACGTATTGTTGAGTTGTCACGTCGTTTTGAAAAGGTTCAAAACCATGTGGAAAAAGTTATTTTTTTCCTCGAAGAATGTGCATTTAAATCGTAGTAAAATACTACATATTGTTGAGTTGTCACGTCATTTTGAAAAGGTTCAAAACCTTGTGAAAAAAGCTATTTTTTCCCGAAGAATGTGCATCTAAAGCGAAGTAAAATACTACGTATTGTTGAACATTATGTTGTTTCACCTATAAATAATGGGTGCATTGTAGTTATTTTGTATGCTCAAACTTTTTCCCAATAATATTTCATTAAATGGATCAACTTGGCCGTCCACCAATTTGCTTTGTGGAAAACCCGGCATGACGGACTGTATGTGGGAAGGGGCTGACGCTGGACGTTGCTTCTGGTGCTGTATGAACACATTTTACAAGCAACCGGGCGAACCTACTTGTGAATTTGATGAATAGGCTGAGAAACCATGTTTTCAGGAAACCTACATGAAGAGATTACAGGATCATCATGGTATGTGGTTATTCCAGGTGAGAATGCAAAATGAGGGAGATAGAATTATTACAGAAATGAGGTAAAAAGTGAAAGAGTTGGAAGATAAAAATTGGAGAGCAGAATGGAATTGTCAAGCATACAACGAACGTAGCGAAAAATATGAACGGGAACTTGCCGGAGGTGAATGCGAGAGTGAAAGAGTTAGAAGAAGAAAAAGAACAAATGGAAGAACGATTTAAGTGGTTGGAGCGAAGAATAAATGGTATCTAGGACTAAACATTGGCGTGTATGTGTTAAGTGTCATTTTCAAAAGCACTAAATTTTACTACGCTACAAGGTTCTATATTTAACTAATGGGATTATTGTTGAATTGTCACGTCATTTTTTAAAAGGTTCAAAGCCATGTGGAAAAAACTATTTTTTCCCGAAGAATGTGCATCTAAATCGTAGTAAAATACTACGTATTGTTGAGTTATCACGTCGTTTTGAAAAGGTTCAAAGCCATGTGGAAAAAACTATTTTTACCTCGAAGAATGTGCATCTAAATTGTAGTAAAATACTACGTATTGTTGAGTTGTCACGTCGTTTTGAAAAGGTTCAGATCCATGTGGAAAAAGCTATTTTTTCCCCGAAGAATGTGCATCTAAATCGTAGTAAAATACTATGTATTGTTGAGTTGTCAGTTGTTTCATCTATAAATAATGAGCGCATTGTAGTTAATTTGTGTGCTCAAAATTTTTCCAAAAATATTTTATTAAATGGCTCAACTTAGTCGTCCACCAATTTGCTTTTGTGAAAAATCATGCATGACGGACTGTATGTGGGAAGGGGCTGACGCTGGATGCCGCTCTTGGTGCTGTATGAACATATTGTACAAGCAACCCGACGAACCTACTTGTGAATTTGATGAATGGCCTGAGGAACCATATTTTTAGGAAAGCTACAGGAAGATATTATAGGATATTCATGGTATGTGGGAAGTCGAAGCGAGTAAAAATATGGAATGCAATAGAATTATTACAGAAATGAGGGAGAAACTGAAGAAGGTGAGAGAAGAAAAATGGAAAGAAGAATGGAATTTTCAAGCATAAAATAAATCTCCGCAGTATTGTTACATCTTCTTTTTATTTGTAGTGTTTGTGTTTTTGTTAAACCGTTTAAATAAAAATATTGTTCTACTATTCACCTTAAAATATTATTCTTCTCAATTTTAACATTTTTAGAATTTTCTTACCTTAAATATTTAAATTATAAATTTTTTAATTGGAGTGAATCGAAACTTTCTTTTGCTATGTGGGACCTACAATCCGCGTTTGTTGTGGGACGGATGGACCAATTTTTTTTTTAATTATGGAGCGGGGTGGGGGGACAAGATAAGGGAGTGGGATTTTTAAAATGGAGGTCGTGTGTTTGTCGTTGAGAAAGACGACCAGGCGGTATTTAAAATAGCATTTCGCAGTAATTTACTGCAAAATAGGGCAGTTCGCAGTAAATTACTGCGAAATGCTCTTTTAAATACAGCCCGGGCCCAGCTGTTACGAGACGCTTCAATTTTAACCAATTCGTAATATTTTACTGCGAATTACAGTTTGATAAATTAATTTTTTAATATTGTACAGTATTTTACTGTAAATTGACTTAACGGCAAAATTTTCGTTAATCCAATTCGCAATTAAATACTGCAAAATAGTTAGAAAAATAACTTCTTTTTATCAGCAAAAATGTATTTTGAGTCTATTTTGTCATAAAAAAAAAGTTCCGGACTCGAGAAACAAACCTCAACATAAATGGACAAATTTGTTTTATATTGCATTTGGGTATAACAATGGTCGATTTGGGTTTCTGATATTTCAGACAAAAGTCAAAAACCAAATCATTACTTTGGTCTTATGTCTTCTAATTTAAAGTCATAACTAATCATCTTATGCAAGAAATTATCAATTGGGTAGACACTTTCGTTTCTTTTGAGCAATTGCACTTTTTATTTTCTTATCTCTCTGATGTGGAGTGGGACATTTTTATGGATGAAGGGGGTCAAGTTTTTAGGAAAAAGCTGCTTAATGCTTTACTAAAATAAAAGAAGTACAAAACCGGAGACAAAAATGTTTCCAACACATATATGATTATGGCTTTGACGTCTTTCGTTAAAAGAAATTAGAACCTTCGATGGGGATTTTAATTGAAGTCTTAATCATATACATATTTATAAATTTGTGATTCTTAAAGATGTTCTCACTTTCGGTCTCAAAGAAACACTTTTCAACACTGTCCCATTACCTATGGTTTTGTCAAAATATTGCACTTTCGGGGGGAGAATTTTGAATTTTCTATTCGTGATCTTTCCATTACATCAGACAACTGGCCATCACTCTGAGAATAAGAAAAAGAAAATAAATTAATTAATATATACATAAGAAACAGTGTAATAGTTCCAATTCTTTTCCTCCTTTTTTCCTTTCATACATAGCTGCAGAAAGCTTGAACTGAATCGATTGGTAATTGAACAGGATAAGGATAAAGTCCAAAGGTAGAATTTATATAGAAATTCAAAAATAGCCAATTTTATAGTTGTTCGTTCAAGAATAGCTCAATTTTAAAAGTAATCGAAATTTAGCCATTTTTCATGTAAACATAAATTTGAACGAAAACACTGTTCAAATCCCGAAAAGTACGCCAATATTAAATGCTAGAGTTCCAGCATAAGTATACTTGAACTCCAACATAATACACTAGAGTCATGGGCAAAGCCACATGTAATAAAGGGTGGTCAACCATTCGTCGGAAAATTATGCTGCGTATATAGGTAAAATATAAGATTTTAGTGGCATATAACATATATTGAACACTCTTTCGCCGAGAATTTTTTTCACTTCTTTTAAGTTTTAACACCCTTGAGTAAATTCATGGTCTCGCCACTAACTGGAGTATGCTGGAACTCCAGCATAATATATATGATGGAATTCCAGCATAAGTACACTAGAACTCCATCATAATATACTGGAGTTCTAGCAAGTATATCGGCCCAGCATAATATACTGGAGTTTGGAGCACCGGTGCTCCAGTCTCCAGTATATTATACTGGATTTCAGTCCATCATAATATGTTAGAGTTCATACATAGGTGCATTGAACTCCAGTATATTATATTGGACCGATCTCTGTTGTAGCAAAATAGTGGTTATTTTTCATTGACTAAGTAAATAATGACTATTTTTGAATGAGCAGTCCGAAAATTAGCTATACCGTGCTATTTTTCCTATCTATCTTCTTAATTATGTACTAGTGATAAAAAAAATATAATAATAACAGAGCCAACACGGCCAAAATTTTGGGGGCCCAAAGTTGAGTTTCTGCAATTCCCCTCAATCTTAAGGTAACAATATTTTTTGCGTTTAGCTAATTAAGGTTGTTTTGCTTGCTAGATTCCAACTGAATACTTCTAACAAATTGTGATTTACTGTTGCTCCTTTTGAATTGTTCTACATCAAATTCTTCTATGATAGAGTACATTTGTTTATTACCTACCTTTGTTTCGTTTCATTAGTTGTTAGAGTATATGCAAATAAATTGATGTTACTCCAAGAGAGAAGACCTAACTTTGATGAGTTTAATTTTTATATAATATACGTACAAAAATTTTATATTATTAGATCTTTTAAAAAATAAGGCAATTAACATATATTATAATAGCTTAAAATATATCGATCGTATAAAAATGTCTTAATAGTGTCAACTGTGAAATATATAAGTTATTAATGTTCAAGAACTCGAATTGATTAGGACCATTAAAGATATGGTGAGGTGAATGATATCTCTCTGTATATCTAGATTAGTGTTTGGATAAAGATTTGATTGAAATCTCAAAAATAAATTTTTAAAGATAAGATGAGAAATAATTTTGAATATTAAAATTGTGTTTGTTCATATATTTGACTTGAAAAGAATTTGAAATTTTTTTGAATAAAAAACTTCAACGTCTACTCTAGAACTTCTTTTGGGATTTGAAGATTTTATTTTCAAAATATTGTAAAACATAGTTAAAACCTATAAACAAATTAAACAGATATTCGAAAATAAAATTTGAGAACAGACTCCCAAAGTTTATGGCGAAATGAGAGCTTGAAATTTTGGGTTCGAGTACTGAAAGTTAATGAAGAAATTTTTGATAGGATGTATCTCTTCCTTAATAAACCTTATGCGATACGAATCCGAATTAATACAGGTGGTGATTAATAAAAATAAGAAATGATTTAGGACGCTAAGTTGGTTGGGATTTGGGAGAGCATGCAAAAGAAAATCAAGAACAAATTAAAGACCAATGATAAAACCTCAGCCATGTCTTGACAGAAAGAACCGACCACCACTTGGTAGCCATTGGATCAGAATCATCACAAAAAATCATATTACTCTCTAAATCATCATCATATGCTAAAATGGAGTATATATTTATTGTGGCTGTCCAAATCATATACATGTAAATACTTTTAGGGACCCATGAAAATGGACATTCTGCTATCATCTTTCTTTGCATGTGGCGGGGCCTCTGTATTTTCATTTTGTTTTCTAGCCATTATTATTTCTTTTATATTTAGTTTTCACTTGTTAGAGGCCAATCAAATACTACAAAAATCAGAACCTCATTAGGGTTTCCCCTTTAGAAAGCTACCTTATTATTGTTCTGGCTTGTTAGCTGTCAGTCTCCCCCAAAGCAACTCGTGTAATTAAACTTCTATTATAGCTCTAATTTGGTTACTTTTGAATGTCCCCGTCATTAGAGACAGTGCGCATTATGAACATTACATTATTTTTAATATTATTTCTATATTGTAGAACAGTGATCTCGTATAAGAATGGTTCTCGAAGCAACGATAAAATTATCTTCATAACATATCTCATGTTCAGGTTCGAACCGTGAAATTAACCACCGATGTCGTAGGCTGCCTACATCACACCCTTAGAGTGCAGCCATTCCCTGAACCCTACATCAATACAAGATGTTTCGTGCATCGGGCTGTCTTTTTTAGTCGTCTCCAATAAAAGAACAACATGTGGGTTTAGGTTGCTTATATTTTCTTTAGTTAATTATGAAATAAAAGGTGAAAGAACGTGGGTGAATATGAAAATATTGGTTTGTCCAGCTTTCTGTTTAGAAGTACATATGAAAGTCATAAAGAATTAGGCAACGAAGAGTAATGCATATGCGTGACACTGGAAAGTATTGACCGATCATTCTTTTCTTTCTTAGTTTTTTGTCCATTTTTCCCAATGACAAACTTGATTGGTGCATGCATGGAGATAGCAGAATCCGAATTCTCGAGAGATGATTTAACAAGCTAGATTGACGAAAAGGAAAGATGAAACATAACTGGAATTACGTGTGTTAATTTCAACCAACAGATTCTTTTTGTGTTGCTCAATTTGATATTCAAACACGTACAGATTAGACTTACCGAAACAATATATACTGATTTCAGAAATTTTGGACTAGACACAATCCATCAAACACGTACAGATTAAACTTACAGAAACAATATGAGTATATTTCAGAAATTTTGGACTAGACACATTGGACTGTTGAGTGCTGGAGAATGGGTATGACATGTTGGATTTAGGTATTTAACTTTAATTTATGTATGATGACTTGCATTATATTGGCAGACGAAATGTCTACATTTCAATGGTTTCATGACCTAATGAGTCAGCAAACGAAGACTTGATTTTTCACCTAGCTACATGATTAAAGAGGGCTTACTACTATATGATTTAACTTACATTCAATCATCAAGTGGTAGAACTGGCAGATTTAGATTGGATTTTATAGACTCAACTAAACACATTGATCTCGATTTTAACTATATACATTCATATGAAAAATATCAATTAATATATCCAATCAACGGCTAATTTAGGATTTTAATTTCAAACAATGGATTGCAGAAGTACATTATGTCCACAGTCCACCTTTTTTCCATGATGCAGGAAACAACACAAAGCATCCTTTGATTCAAACCAAACGACAAATTAAGTGTACGCTATCGCTACGTTAGACACTAGAAAAAACAAATGTCTAAATCTCAATACAACATTCTCACTGTCCAATTTATGTATGTACTCCACTTTGTTTGTTTTAAGACGTTATATTCCCAAGAATGTATTACACATATCCACACTTGATAGTTTTTTTTAACAACTTTCCTAGGCTCCATTTGATTTGAGATATGTATGTTATAAAGAAACATAGTCTGTAAAAATTTATATAGCCCATCCCAATTTACTTGTGATTGATGCAAAATTGTTTTTGATGCTTTTGTCTATGAAATTAGGCTTCGCCTATTTAAGTTTCGATTTACTATTACTTCTACAAATTGGGCGTGTAAATTAAAATGCATTAAGTTCCGTTTAGCATTGTCCTTGGATGTGAGAATTCAGAAATAGAGTTAATCACTGGCTCGGGCCTATATAGGACAAACAGGGAAGCAGCAGAATGAAGAGATGAGCGGAAGTGTTGGATCTGGCCCAGTCATTTCCATCAAAACAGATCCTTTTGCCTTTCCATTTTTGGGCCTATTGCTCCAGAATAACCAGTTTTGGTAGCTGATTGAACCAAAATTATGGGCAATGAGATGAATTGTTCAGCTCCTCTATTTTTCTGAGTTGCGAAGCATACTGCATTAGATCTGCTTCTTTTCTGTTTCAGAAACTTTAATTATTAAAACAAAAGATTGTCCTCTAACCAATCAACCTATAGATAACCTCTTGTAGAGAGAACGCACAGTTGCCGGCTTAATAACCGGACTGAAAGTCTCCTGGAAGTCTACACCTGGACGCTGATGAAAGCCTTTCGCAACAAGTCGGGCTTTGAACTTATTTACAGTACCGTCAGGCTTTCGTTTGGTACGATAAGGCCACTTGCAGCCCACAACATTCTGTGAAGAATCAGGCGGAACAAGATCCCAGGTGCCATTCCGTAGCAGAGCATCAAACTCCAATGACATAGCAGCGCGCCAGCGCTCCAGCGCTCAACAGACATAGCACTAGACAAAGTCTGAGGTTCTGTAACAGCTGGAGAGGTTACATCATACATACCAAACTTCTTGTTGGGCGTATAGATATTATTTTTGCTGCGAGTTTGCATGTGATGACCACCCTGAAAGGATGAAGGTGGCGGCATAGTGGGTGTAGTTTCGGCGGGGGCCGCTGGCGGTGTCGGAAGAGGCGCTGGTGGCGCCGGCGGTGCGTTCGGTGAAGGATCGCTGGTGGGAGCTGCGGCAAGCACTGTCAGAGGCAGCAGAAGGACTTCTAGGGAGACCGGAATGGGTACAGGTGGAGACTCGGGGTTAGACAATTTGGAGAACGGGAAGATATCTTCATGGAAGGTGACATGACGCGAAACGAAGATTTTAGACGTTGAGGGATCAAAGCATAGATATGCGCTTTGAGTAGTAGAGTAGCCGAAGAGGACACAGGCACGAGATCTGGGTTCCATTTTGTGTGAGGTGTAGGGCAGAAGCCAAGGGAAGCATTGACAGCCGAAGACACGCAGTTTCCCAAGGTTGGGGCGCCTATGGAAGAGAGACTCAAAGGAGGAGAGCATCGAGAGATTTGTCTTGGGAAGACGATTAATGAGATAGACAGTTGTGGCAAAGGCATAAGGCCAGTAAATGAGAGGTACAGAGGCATAATGAAGGAGAGTGAGACCAGTATCGACAATATGACGGTGACGACGTTCAGCATAGCCATTGTGTTGAGGTGTATGAGGAGGTGAGGTGAGATGTGAGATGCCTTGGGAGGCAAGAAAAGAGCGTAAAGCTAGGAATTCACCCCCATTATCAGTATACAGAGTAATAATTTTAGAAGAGAAATATTTTTCTACAATGGATTTAAAAGTGGGGAAGGTTTGTAAGACATTAGATTTACGGCGTAAAGGAAAAAACCAAACATACTTAGAAAAATGATCAACAAAAATGACGTAATATTTAAATCCTTCATTAGAAATAATTGGAGAGGTCCATACATCAGAAAAAATAAGCTCCAGCGGAGCAGTAGAAGATAAACTTGACTCAGAAAAAGGTAACTTATGACACTTATGAAGTTTACAAGAGACACAAGCAAAATCAGACACACTACTAGACGCTATGCTGCTAGAAGACACTAAATGATGCAGGATTTTGGCTGACGGATGACCAAACCGAGAATGCCATAATGACGAAGAGAGCTTTTGTGCCGTGAGGGCAGACGGTAGACGGGAAGCCGCCGGCCAGTAGTAGGCGTCGTTCCTACGTGGGCCGCTGACGAGTGTTGCCCACGTGCGACGATCCTTCACCTGAAAATCAGTATCAGAAAAGACAACATTAACATCATTGTGGCGACATAATTGAGCAACAGATATCAAATTTTTACGAATATGTGGAACACAGAGAGCCCCAGGCAATAAAAGAGAGGAATAACTGATAATTTGTCCAGTATGTGTAATTTTTAAACCTTCACTGTTACCAATAACCACATCATCGAAACCAGTGTAAGGACTGTGAAGAGACATGTTGGCAAGATCATTGGTGATGTGATGAGAGGCACCAGAGTCAAGGATCCAATCGGATGTAGAGGGAATTGTCGGATAGTGATGGGCTATGTAAGCAGCCGGATAAGGTGGCGGAGCGTATGCTGGTCGTGGCAGTGGTCCACCGTAAGGGGGTTGATTGGCGCCGGAAATTGGATAGGACGGACAGCGGCGCTCGGAGTGGCCAAATTCACTGCAGAGCTGGCACTTCCCATTGTACCCACAAGATTGGCCATTGTTGGAGCAACCACCGCGACCGGAAGATGAACCACGGCTGCCACGGCCGCGCCCGCGGCCACCGTAATGGATACGGCCGGACTGCTGTCCAGCGACGAAGGCAGCCGACGGAGCCAAATCAGATGCGGCGGAGGTGGCCGGCGCACGAGCAGTAATCTGAGCCTCCATGCTCAACAACTTGTCATGTAATTCAGCAAAAGAGATGGGAGATTCGCGGGCTTGGATGGCATGAGAGAGCTCCATATACGGATCATCAAGAACATTGAGAACCTTAATGACTAGATCCTCAAAATCAACAGTAACACCCAGGAGAGATAATTCATCCACAATCACGCGAATACCGTGCATAAAATTAGTAACAAATTTAGAATCCTTTACCGGATTATGGAGCTACTGTTTGAGAGCCATGATACGACCACGAGAAGCAGTGTCGTATGTGCGCGCGAGGATGTCCCGGGCCTCTTTAGAGGTTTCCGCATCGGCAATAAAGGAGATGATCGTCGGTGTGATCGACGAGATGATGGCACTGAGAATAAGATTGTCCTGGCTAATCCAGTAAGGATATGATGGATTGGGGGAAGTCACCTCCTTGTCGACGATAGTAGCTGGTGGGCACCGGTTCGATCCGTCCAAGAAATCGAGGAGGTCGTAACCCGTAAGAAGGGTTCGGAATTGAAATTTTCACGCCAGGTAATTAGTGGAATCCAATTTGAGTGGGATCTGAGCCGATGCATTGATGGCAATCGGCTGGAGAAGATCGTTTGATGTCGTAGCGGCCATGAAGCGCGAGGCAAAGAGAGGAGGCGCTGATCGACGTTGAGAGAGAGGGCTGCCAATTAGTGCAGTGGCGGCGCGGCTGGCCGTGAAGATCGGCGGCGCTGGGGGTAAGAATTAGGGTTTCTTTGGTGATAAGTCACTGGCTCTGATACCATGTAGAGAGTTTTGAGAGAATTATTTGTCTCATATTGCTCACAAAAGTATATATAGAGTACAGAGCGGTATCAAATCCTACCAACTACAGGACTGTACAATAATGAAAGAATATTTTACCAATAATAAAAAGATACACAAAAAATATACACAATATATCCTAATATAGATTGTCGCAGGTTGTCCTTTTCCTTTTTTACATTGTTACCCACTAAGTACGGAACTTTAACAGTGGAAGAATGTTATTGAATTCAAACTTGTGACACTTCAATTTGTATTGTACTCTCTTGAAAATTGGATGATCCTGCAGTTCGATAGTCTTTTTCAAGAGACAAATAGTACTGCTAGTTAAAATTAATATTATACAATTTGATGTTTGTTCGGAAATTGTCGCCATCCTAATTTGCCAACGAAGAGAATCCATATAGTTAATGCGCAACCCTAAGTAGTTGATAGAAATGAATAAATATAACACAAAAGATCAAGAGACACTCAAGTGTTGGGAACATTATCTCAATGTATAGTTTTAGAATTTTCCAAGTTGATGTAAGGTCTCAAAGCAATCCATCTATTCCATCTTAGCTTTGTCATATGTATATTATATATTGTGTATATATAGATACGGCACAAATATAAAAAAATATTTATGCTATCAATAGATTCAACTTAAAATCAGCTATTTTTCTTTTTTCAATAAATAATTCCGCTTTTTGTTTTGTGATAGTTGGGCCTTTATCTCGAGAAATATCCGGAAGTGGGCTTGAAAGTTTAGTTATTTGGAGGGAAAACTATTTTCTATAGCCTTTCAATATTTTAATAGCCCATATTTTATACCACTTTCAAAAAATGGCCCATCGGCCCAAACATATTGCATATAGCAGCCGAACGGAATGAGTATGACAATACAAGTGCATGTAGCTCAATAGATAGGGCGCCTATTTCCTATGCTAAAGGTCGCAGGTTTGACCCCTACCTGGCGCTATAGTGTTACTCTTTTTTGCAATGTATAAATATTGTATCCTGAGTTCGATAGTGTATATTGAGCCTCTCAACTGTGCTTGTGTAACTAAAGTGTATATATTTATGTACCCCAAATATATTTTGTATCGTGAATGTATAATCTAACTAAACAATATATCAAAATTGTATATAATTCATATTTTCTAATATTTTGGAGTGTATCATGTATTTTTCTATACTGATATTTTTTTTGTATATATTTTGTATTGTTACATCTATTTTGTATATATTTTGTATAGTTACGTTTATTTTGTATATTTTTATATAGTGATAGTCTATTTGTATATTTTTTATAATAGTGACAGTCTATTTTGTATATTTTTTGTATAGTGAGAGTCTACTATATATAAATTGTATAATGATAGTCTATTTTATATAATTTTTATATAATGACAGTCTATTATATATATTGTATAGTGATAATTTATTGTATATAAAGCATGTAGAGAATTTATATCAAACTATAGCTCATCAGATAAACTAAGACAAAAGTAAATTGGTATAACTTTTGTTGTCGTTTTTGTCTTTCCTAGATATTTTTGGTATCCCAATACCACTCATTTTCTCTTCTGGCCGTTTTAGCACTCAACATTTTACACTTTTTATGTATTTCATCTTTTTCAATTCTATTTACTCCAACATTACTTTTCTCACCCTTTTATTTTTTAATTAATACTTTTTACAATTTATCTCTTACCTTTTCTAGCATAACGCGTGGTTTTACACAGCCACTTGTCTCGACTAAGATAATATTTATCCATCATCACTTCTGATCTCATCCTTTTCTCTTTTTCTTTATGGTTATATTTGTCCATTTAGCTATTATTTAGTCTCTCCTCGTTCGTTGTGCAAGTTTTTTTTGAAAATTTTATCTAAGTGCCTGGAAAAATTAACGAAATTTCAATTTAAGTCTTAAATAATTTTTTCTGTTAATGCTATATGAATGATATTGAGAGTGAAAGTAGAATGGGTGAGATTTTTTGGGCAAGATCTGCATGTTGTTGATGGTGTATGCTGGTGGACGTATTAATTTTTGTGTTTCTTCTTCTTCTTCTTAATTTATTTTAGTGTGCACAGAAGCAAAAAATAAAACATGACGAGGTTAGGACAAAAATTTATCATCGCCAAGTTATGTTTTTTCTACTAGTAGATAAACGATTTAGTCTTTACAATTATTTAATGAGAACCAGCAGGAGATGTTTGTTCAAAAAGAAAAATAAAAAAATTAAATGGATGATGAAGTTAGTATGAATTAAACTAACAGTAGCCTAAGGAACATACGCCAGCTTCAATGAGAAATGGATGTCGATCTACGCTTTATACGGTATGTGGAGAAGACCAATTTAAGCTAGCCAATACAATTTGTTGGGACTATAAATTGTATGAATCAATTTATGGCTAGCCAGTGATAAAAGTTTCCACCGACCGGCTACAAATAAAATTTGCTCTTATTTGGATGGCACTCTTGGGCCATTCTAGATTCTTCATTTACAACTCCATTGTTCACCTCGCATTCCAAGTAATAAGATAACTTCATAACTTAAAAGAAGAATTAACCCAAACAACCATTCACCAATAGTTGGTGGAGGCATAATATATATATATATATATATATATATATATATATATATATATATATATATATATATATATATATATATATATATATATATATATATATATTATATGTGTATAATTGTATATAATTAATATATGATTTATATATATCTATAATATATTAAAAGCAAAAAGGCTCTTAGCGAAATGTCCTTCATTTTTTTTTTTTTTGCGCTTTAAAAAAAATTTCACACTAGACAAAATAGTCATTTCATTATTTTACTAAAATTTAGGACTTTGAAATCAATTAAAATTCTACGTATTACATCTTTCCTTATTTGAAATTATATGTAGTTAGTCCTAACCGACGCATGTTATAATTCAAAAAAAGATAATTTTTTTTGCGAAGAAAACTTACGTCTTAAAAGATAGCAATTTCCTCCGTTGACCAAAAAAAGATATCATCATTTAATTATTTCCTAATTTTAATAGAAAGTATATCCAACTTTAGACAAAATCAATTGTAAACTAAATGTCTTTACGTTTTTCTCCAATTATTCCAACAAATGACAACTTTCTACATTTTCGCTATAAATTTAACTATTTATTATAAAATATTAAATCAACATTAATCATTTATAGACTTCACATTGTCATTTATCAATTTTTTATGAGCTATAAGATATCATCTTCATTCTCAGAAGACTAGAAAATATCCGAGTACTTCTACGATCAAGATTTCTTTCGCTTCCTGGGATCACCAGTCGTCTTTTATCGAACTTAGAGAAAACTCAAATATTAATAAACAAAAAATATTTTATTTAAAATGGAAATTCTAGCTTTTGTTATGGGAAACTTTAGTTGATTACCAAATGAAATTAGGAATTTTTTTATACCTTTTTTGTCTATATTTTGAATTGTAAAATTATTCTATATTTTTAATTGTAAAATTGTTAGTCTTTTACTTTGAACACAATTTAATTTCTTCTTAAAAAGTTCCAAGTTTATTGTTAATTTCATATAAGAAAAGAACTATCCTTACTTCTTTATCAAATTATTTTTAATGTGAATTTATCAACGACAATAAGAATATTATAATTCAAACAACTATTTACGGATGTCCTTATTATTTTAAGTCTTACCCTTCAATCATGTACTATTATTTTAAAACAACGGAAAAGGGTCTGATATATCCATGTATTATGGTAAATTATTTTAAAATATCCCCTGTTATATTATTGGGCCGTTAAAGTCCCTACCGTCCAACTATCCTAACAAATCTGCCCTTACTTTTATGGAAGTGCCACGTGCCATTCATCCTTGTTTCTTTTTAAATCTGGGCATATAATAGACGACCCGCTCCAGAAAATCCACCAACCCAAATTAAACCCACCAGCGATTTATAACCCAAATTAAACCCCAACCATAATTTATAATCATACTCTTATCTCCATCAAACCCTCTATGATATTTGCTCCATCAAGACAACCCATTTCAACAAATTTCAGCATAAATGTCGGAGTGTAGTGCTAAATCAAAGAGGAGGTGTTATTGCGGAGAGATTGCCAACTGCTTCTGATTGACATCACCTCAAAATTCCGAGAGTAGATTCTATAAATGTGCAAAACCTGAAGTAAGTTTGCTAATTGTTTGTTCAAAATGAAATTGTTATTCCTTCTAACCTAATTATTGTTCATTTTCATTAAAATGAGTCGTGTAGATATTGAAAATGGAAAGACGAACCTTTTTCGAACAGAGCTTTGGTAGAAATCAATAAGTTGTAGTGTAAATTGGATGTTGCAAATGTTACAATCAATATGTTGAAGTAATTATTGGAGTCGTGTACGATAGAAAGAGACAAGCTGTTGGAAAAGTTGAAGATTTGGAGGTTTCAAAAAATATTGAAGTAAACAAAGTAAGGAAAATCGAAGATAATGTGGTTAAGATAAAGAAGTGGATTTGGATTTAAGTTGCACTTATTGTTGGTTTTTGTTGCGACAATATAGATGAAGTAAATTGTGTTTGTTGAAGATGGACAATGGTCCATATTTCACTTGTTAATATATGTTTCTAAACATTAGAGTATATTTTTCCATTGTAAAACAATTACATTAAGTATTAATGTATGTTTTGATGTTCCAAGTGCTAGTATTTTTTCCAAGTTAATGTATGTTCCTAAGTTTAACTTTCCAATTGTTAATGTATATTCCTAAGTGTTTGTTTGAATTATTTTATATGATCCCTTTTTAAGTTCCAGAACTTAGTTTGAAAATTTAGGTCATAAATGTTTTGGATAAGCAGGACAACAAGTCTATACACCTGGAGATTGGACAACAAGTTTATGTCATAAATGTATGCACTTGGAAAATAAGTCATAAATGGGACTATCTATGCACCTGGAGTTTTGGATAAGCTGGACAACAAGTCAAGACTATTTTCCAAATACAAATGCTTACAACACAATACATCACAAAAAAACAACACAAAAATAACTGAAATTACATAACCAAAATACAGTAATTCCAATAGTACTTTTCTGGAACAGCAGTAGTTACATCAGTAGTAATTCTAGTAGTTACATCACTAAAGTAGCACCTAATAATTGTAATTACATCAGTTAAACAACACCCAAAAACAACATCTAATGACCGTAATTACATCAGTTAAATAGCACCAAAAAATAGTTGTTACATCACCCAAAAATAACACCTAGTAAATGTAATTTCTTCATTTTTTCCTCCTTGATTTAAACTTCCCAATTCTTTATTGCCCTTATTTTTCCAACTGATTTGCAGTTACAGCAGCCTTCCTTTTCCATTGTAATGTTGGGGCTGAATATGGCAGATCTATTGGTACACTAAAACCACTATGATCACATGTGAAGTTGATTGACCTTGTTCCAACTGGTATTTGTATTTGTTGTCTCATCCTAAGCCTTGTAGTCGCTTCTGATATAACCATTAGCCTAAGCACATCATCTTCTTCATGTCTAACTCTTGACCTAAGCATTTTTCTAGGTGTAGGCATGAACCTAAGCCCACTATCCTGACTTGGTTGAGTGGCTTGAGGTGTTTAACAGTTGACCTCATTTTCAACTTGAGGTTCAGTTTCATGTTCTGTCAAACAACTTGGCCTCTTTCTTTGTTTCCTTTCTTTTGATTTTTTGTAGCAGGTGCTGAACTGGTGGTTTCCTGCTCAGTTGTGACAGCAGGTGCTGAATCGGTGGAATCCTGCTCAATTGTGGCAGCAGCCTGCTCAATTGTGGCAGCAACCTGCTCAACTATTCCTCTTTTACTTTGATTCTTTCCCTTGATTTAAATAGTTAAGAAAGACAAGTTAGATCCTTCATTTGAGTTGTTAATGTAATATGTAATACTTTGAAGTTAATATAAAATATGTAATACTTTGAAGTTAATGTAAAATAATTACCTGACCACAAGTTCTTACATTATGAGTTGTTTCTCCACATTTTCTATAAGTCATGATCCTTCCTTTTCTGGATTGTGACCACACTCCTTGTCTTTTAATTGCCTCATCCTTTTGCCTATGTCTCTTAACGTAGACAAAACTTTTCTCCCTTGACAGGCTGTATTTTGTGCCTATAAGTCAGTAGAAATGCCTCATTGCTATACCACCAGTTCATTTCATTCATTGGATCACCACAGTTATGAAGTATAACTCTAATAGCATATGGACATGGGATTCCTGTAAGGTCTCATGACCTGCAAGTGCACTTCTTCACAAAAAAATTAACACAATGCTTGTCAGATCCTTCTGTTACTTCATAGCCATGTTCACCATTTGCATTTACTTCACAAACAGTTTGTGAATCTCCAGGTACTCATTATACAAGTCCATGAATTTTGGATTGTAATCATATCTCCAGCTCCTAACTTCTTCTTCATGCTCTCTTAACAAGTTCATGGTCTTGATTCTGATGTCCTCTACCATTTTGATTATAGGCTTATGCCTTACATCTGCAATCCACTTCTTGAATGATTCAGTCAAGTTATTATCAACTGACTGATTCTTGCATACAGTGTCCATATATGCTCTACACCAGGACTAGGGTGGGTACTTCAACAAAGCCTCTGCAGCATCTTTGTTCAAGTAACCTAATTTTCCTGGTTGATCCTTGAAATCTTCTGCATATGTGCACCATGCACACCACCACAAAAGCTTATTGTTTTTCCTAGTGTTCAACTGTTTGCACCAATTAGACTAAATATTTCTAACACAGTACTTGTGGTGTGCCTGGGGAAGGACTGTTTTGACTGCATCAAGCGGTCCTTGCAAAACAAATAAAAATTTTAGAATTGATTATCAAGTAAAACGTAATTTCAGAAATTTTAGATTTTCAAAATTTTAGAAAACCTCACCTTTTGCATATCTGATATGTAGGTGATTCCTTCCTCTTCTTTGAGGTCCAACAAAGATTACAGCAGTTGTAGGAACCAATTCCAAGTAGTTTTGGCCTCCTTATCAAAAACTGCCCATGCCAAAGGGTAAAAACGATTTTGTGAATCCTGTCCAACTGCTACTAACAGCTGCCCTTTGGCTTTGCCCTTCAAAAAGATACCATCCAAACCAATAAAATCTCTCAATCCTAGATTGAAACCCATCTTCAAATCATGAAAACACACATACATTCTCAAGAACCTTCTTCTTCCTTCTGCAAGTGCACTCTTTGAATGTGTAACAACCATATCACGACCAAGGTTACTTTCCCTCAATTCATTGGCATAAGCCTCTAGTTTGTTGTACTCATTTAAAAAACTACCATCTAGTGACTCCAATACCATCATATTTTCCCTCTTACACTTCCCATGACTAACATCTAGCTCAAAGTTTCTCTTCAAATCTAACATCATCTCCTTAACCTTATACTTAGGATTATCTTGTCACTTCTTTTTGAAATATTGCGCAATGGTACTAAAATCAACACTCTTGTTATCAAATGCAGTGGCACAATCATGTTCAAAAAGTAAAGTCTTGATTTTAACCCCACCAAACTTTTCTTTTGATATTAAGCACACAAGGGACAACCAACAATATCATAAGTATACTTAAGCCTTTCTAGGTCACTCTTTTCCAATTTCAATCTTTTCTTGTTAGCCAGAGAATATAACTTCATACACTTCCTATACCACAGCATAATGAATAGAGCAAGAGACTCCAAGAAATCAAATTGTTTCATAGATACGAAAGTTTTCCTACAAAAAGGGATGCCTTTCTTTTGTGCTTTAAGTGCTTCTAATTCTTTAGAATTTTATCCTTCAGAATCAATACTATAGCCAGATCCTACATCACTTAAGCTACAATCAGTACCAACATGATCCACAATTTTATTACATTCTTTTTCATATTGTTCAATATTTGGAATAGAGTAAATATGGGGCTCACATTCATCTACACCATATAGGTTCACTACATTGAATTCATTGCATAATAAGCTTTGTAAATGTCTAATACCATCATCCCCCTCAATCACATAAAAAACCAGATGGACAGCATCTATAAATTGTTGAACCCTTCAAAATTCTAGCTCATTTGTGTATTCATTAACTATGTCTATGTATGAAAGTAAGTCGGAGTTATAACCTCTCCAAGTCTTCACCAATTTTCGTGTGTAGACAACTTTAGTCTCAATAACCCAATCACCATCATAATTGAATATCAAGTCAACTAGCACCATCTCCAACAACCTATAAAACACAACAGAAAAAATAATTAATGTAAAAGTCATTAGTGAGAATGAATAAATAATGCCAAAAAGAAATAATGTTTTATGACAAAAGGTCCCCCCCCCCCCCAAGAAGAATCCAACATACATGAATACTTTAATCAAATGGCCATACAATTGGGGACCATTGTTGTTAATAAAGAAAGGAAAAGTTCAGAGTCCTCAAAAAACATAAATATACTTTATGGAAAAGGACAAACAAACAAATCCCACATAACCCTACAAAACAAAGAGTCATGACTTAATCCCACAAAACCCCAGCAATAAATAAAGAACCAAAGCGTAAACAATACATGCAAACTGTTATAATAGTCATGTAAATAGGAATCCTAATCCAATGTGTGTTAGGAGTAGGTCGTGTTTTATGTGTATATATAGGGCTCATTGTAGCATTATTAATTAATCAATAATATATTTTCTTCTGATACATTCTCACATGGAATCAGAGCAATTGTGAGAGATTTATCGTTGTGCATAAATTCCAGCGATTTCGGGAAGAGAAATCAGTCACTGAAAGCCTTTTTTCCTGTGACTTTTTCAGACTTTGTCTCGATCAGTGTTGTGCAAAATCCAGCACTACCAAAAGACTCGCCATTGTTCGGCAACCAAATCCCAGAAAAATCTTTGGCAAAATCATCCTCACGTGCCTCCATGCACCACCTAACGCTCAGGCACATGAGCTCAGGCGTCGGTGTGTGGACCTCCTTCCGGTCAGTTTCAGACGAAACTCCTTTTGGATAGCCTTCTCAGGACATTATTCCGAGCCTATCAATCAAGTTTAAATTAGATTCCGATCACTTTCAACTTTTTCCGCAGCAACAGTGATTTTTCCGGCTGCTACAGTGATTTTTCTGGCAGCTACAGTGATCCCCAGAAAATTTTTGCTTTTTCCTGACACGATATTATAATGGCATTAGTACCTGAAGCCTTTGACACATAATGACCAATGGTTCTTAAGTCATGGAAACTGCAATAGGTCAAGCAAGTCCATTTCCTTCCTTACCCTTAGAATTAGTTCTTTATGTTCCTGGTAGTCCTTTTAATCTCATAACCATTAGTCGCTTAGCCAAATCACTTAAATCCACTATTTTATTTCTTGATGACCTTGTTTTTATACAACAATGCAGTACATGGCGGATTATTGGTACCGGACATGAATCAAATGGACTTTATTATCTTATCCTTATAAAATCACATGGACTCATATCTTGTCTTCCTCCAATAACTTCTGCCGTTGCTGATTCACCAGATTTATTACATAAATGGTGAGCACATCCCAGTTTGTCAAAACTTCAGAAAATGGTACCTGCCTTATCTCACTTGTCCACTCTAGAGTGTGAGTCATGTCAGTTCGGTAAGCATAGCCACTCCCATTTGCAACGTCGTCTTGACAATCGAGTAGAGTCACCTTTTACTTTAGTCCATTCAGATGTTTGGGGTCCTAGTCGAGTTAATTCTACCTTAGGATTTAGCTACTTTGTTAGTTTCATTGATGATTATTCCATGTGCACTTGGATATTTTTGATGAAAAATCGATCTGAGTTGTTTTCTATTTTCCACACCTTCCATGCTGAAATTCAAAATCAATTTGGGGTATCTATCCGCAAATTTTGTAGTGATAATGCCCTAGAGTATTTGTCTTCCCCATTTCAGCAGTTTATAAACTCCATGGGATTATTCATCAAACATCTTGTCCGTACACATCCCACCGTCTCTTTGGGAGTACGTGATTTTTTCATGACCTTACTCCAGGAAAAAATAAGTTAGCTCCTTGTGCTCTTAAGTGCATATTTCTGGGTTACTCGAGAACACAAAAGGAATATCGATGCTACTCTCTTGACCTTCATGTGATGACCCGACCCATTGTTTCATGTATTTCTGTCTCGTTTTCCCCTATTTATTGCTTCTTCATGATTAATTATATATGTTTGGTAAATTTGAAGTGATTCGGATAGAGTTTGGTAAGCAAAGAGATAATTAGTCTCTTTAAGGAGAGTTTAGTTTGAAATAGTCAACACGAAGTTGACTTGTGAATAAGAGGGCTTGGAATGGATTTCCGATGATTGGGTTAGTCTAAGGGGATGATATAAGGCTCAGGAGCGCAATCACAAGTAATTTTGGAGGCTCGGTATAGAACTAGGATTGAATTGGCTAAGTTAGCATTTTGGCGATATCCAGTTGACAGGTGAGATTTTGATCCGACGGTCGAAATTGAATTTCAAGAGTTGTAATAGCTTTGTTAGGTGATTTATGATGTGTGTGAAAATTTTCAATTGAATCGAAGGTGTTTAGGTCGGGTTTTTGATCGAATGAGAGTTTTGGAAGTTTTGGTTGAACTTAGGCTTGAATCCATTGAGAATTCATAATTTTTGTGTTATTGGATGCGTTTTTATGATTGGAACAGGTTTATATGACATTTTAGGATGGATTGGAAATTTTGGTTGAGGTTCCGAGGGCCCCGAGGTGATTTCAGATAGCTAACAGAGTGTTTCGAGGAGTTGAGGAGTTGCAGATTTTGCAACAGCAGTTGCAGGTCAATTTTGGCCTTCGCGTTCGTGAGGTAGTCATCGCGTACGCGTAGGTTCGTGGTCCGTGTCCTTCGTATTTACGTATGGGACCCTGCATTCACGTAGAAGTAGTTTGGGGGTCCCTGGATCTTGTGCATCGCGTTCGTGACCAATGGTTTGCGTTCGCGCAAGAGGGGCCTGGTTGGTCATCGTGTTCGCAGTCAGGGAGACGCGTTCACGTAGTTGGGCCATGTTGAGCATCACGTTTGCGGGATAGGCTCCGCGTTCGCATAGAGTAAAAATGGCCCAATGGAATTTTGTCCACCGCGAACGCGAAAGGCCATCTTGTTCGCAAAGAAGGATTTAACAGCTGGGCAGAAGTGTTTTAATGATATTTCATCCGCGAACCAAGTCTATTTTCCACCATTATTAAGCAACCTTGGGAGCTTTTGACGAGAATTTTAGAGGGATTTGACTGGGAATCGATTGGAGGTAAGTCCTATGGACTAGAAACTTCATCTAATTGTGATTTCAGCACCTAAATTCATGGAATTTGAGTAAAAGGGGAAGAACTAGGGCTTGGGTTTTTGAATGCAAAATTGGGATTTGAGGGAGCATTTAGACTCTGATTTTGATAAATTTTACATGTATAGACTCGTGGCGAGAGAAGGAACATTTTGGTGCAAAAATTTCTGACTTTCGAGAAGTGGGCCCGGAGCTCGGGTTTTGCAAATTTCGTGGTTTTCGCATTTTTCGAGTCTTTTTGATTGGGTTATATTCCGTTAGCCTATTGTAATATATTCGTTGTGGTTTGGCCAGATTCGACGCACGATGAGGTCGATTCGAGAGGCAAGGGCATTGCGAGCTAGTGTCGGGCCGGATAGAGGTGAGTAATGGATGTAAATGCTACTCTGAGGGTTTGAAACCTTGGACTTTCACATTGTAACACTATATTGTGGCATGACATGCTTTCCACGATGAGTGCAGGGTCGTTTAGTGTTGGGGATTTAGACTTAGTCCATCTGGAGTGTTAATTCCTACTATATTGGCGATTAAGACGCATACTTTATCGTTGTGAATTGGGCTTATTGCCGTGTTTGGGGCATTGCGCCGACCTATAGAATCCTTAGGGGATTCTTATGTGTTTTCCTCACTTGTGTGCATAACATAGATTCTCAGTCATGTTTTCAAATGTTAAAAATGATATAATAACTTTGTTTTATACATGAAAATTAAATGAATAAGGATATGAGGGCTGAGCTCCCTATAGTATGTCACGCCCGATTGGCTGTGAACTTATTTGACTGAGATGGGTCGGGAACCTGGTAGTGAGGATGTTTCCTTGATATGGATCGGGCTGCATGCCGCCACAATTATATATATTGATATTGAGGCCGAGAGCCTGTTTTATGCCAATAACTGGCTGATATTGTGCTTGGGCTGTAGGGCTTCCGGAGTCTGTACACACCCCTAGTGAGCGTCGTCGACGTTAAATAAGTGGAGTGGGCTACACGCCGCAGCGGGTACTAGTGTGTACTGTTATAGGTGTTGTATTCTTTCATGCATTATTTCTTAACTGTATTACTTGTTGTATATTGTTTCTACTATTTTGGATATGATTTGCTAGATATAGAGTACTTTGTGCATTTTCAGCATTTTGGTACTTTTAGACTGTAGTTATGTTTATTACTCACTGGGTCGGAGTACTCACTTTACTCCCTTCACGTTTTGTGCAGATCCAGGGCAATCTCAGGCTAAGTAGATCCAACTGATCCAGAGCTCTTATTCCGGGAGTATTTGAGGTAGCTGCAGGGCGTTTGCAGCCAATGATTTTCCCCTCTATCCCTATCCTTTATTTCCGCATTTTTATCAGCTTTAGACAGACTCAATAGTAGGATTTTACTCAGTATTTAGAGGCTCATGTTCGTGACACCGGGTCATAGTTGTGTTGTATTGGTATTTTGTTAGATTTCCGCATTATTATCAGTATTTTAGACTTTTGACTTAAATGGTACTTACATTCATCTATTTAATTAATGGGGTTATTGTTATAAATGGTCGGGCTTTCCTAGTAATGTCCTGGGCACCATCACAACCGGGTTAGGGTCGTGACAAGTTGGTATCAGAGCCTAGGTTACTTGGTCTCGCGATTCATGAGCCGGTTTAGTAGAGTCTCGTGGATCGGTACGAAGATGTTTGTACTTATCCTCGGGAGGCTGCAGAACCTTTAGGAAACTTCATATTCTTGGAATTCTTATCGTGCAACTTTGTTGATCCGAGAATTAAATTCTATTATTATATTCACTCCCATATGGCGAGAACCCGTGCAATAGAATGTGGAGGACGACCACATGCGCCACCTATTGAGGCCATCAGAGGCCGTGGACGCAGTCGAGGTTGTGGTCGAGGCAGAGCCGAAAGGGCGGCACCTGTTGACCTACCAGTTTCCCCGGCTCAGGCATGCTCCAGATGTAAAGACTCCAGCATCACTTGTTCAGGCACGAGCTGTGCCTATTGTGATCTCAGGTCTTCAGGAGGCCCTAGATCAGATTCTACCAGTTTGCACTGGTCTGGCTTAGGCCGTCTCAGCCACTACTGTAGCAGCTACTTCGCAGGCCTAGAGAGGCAATCAGACTCCCGCTGCTCGCACGCCTGAGCAGGTAGTGCAGGTTTTGCAGACACCAGAGGCCCACCAGTTCAGCAGGTTTCCCTAGTTTAGCCGGTTGCACCTGTTAAGGATGGTGTGATTCGAGCTAGCCAGGCGATGAGCAGCGTCGTCTTGAGAGGTTCAACAGGCTTTCACCTCCTACTTTCAGTGGTGTTCCGGGCGAGGATGCCCAGGGCTTTCTCGACAAGTGTCGAGATATGCTTTGGACGCAGGGATCTTGGAGTCAAGTGGGGTATCATTTACTACTTTTCAGTTTTCTAGTGCAGTTTTCACTTGGTGGGAGGCTTATGAGCGGCGTAGGCCAAGATGTGCAGCGCCTTTGTCATGGAAGGAGTTCTCCACTCTCTTTATAGAGAATTGGGTACCACAGTCTCAGAGGGAGGAGCTGCAGAGGCAGTTTGAGTGGCTTCGTCAGGGAGATATGACTGTGTATTATGAGGTGCGATTTACGGAGTTGGCTCGTTATGCTACATGGATGGTACCTACAGATCGGGAGAGGATTAGGAGGTTTGTGGATGGACTTATATATCTCGTGCATATTCTGATGACCCAAGAGAGGATTTTGAGTCATACCTTTGAGGATGCAGTGGATATTGCTCGTGATATTAAGATGGCTCGCCGTCAGGAGAGAGAGGAGAGGGAGGCCAAGAGGCCTTGAGGATTGTGTAGCTTCAGTGGTGCTCCATCTAGGGGCCAGGTTTAATAGAGCAGAGGTCGTTCTTTCAGGACTCATCAGTCTGATCGTCTCGAGTATTGTGGGGCATCTTCAGGCCGTGGTCATCAGGGGTTCCAACAGGGCCAGTATTCACTTAGTGCCCTCCCAGCTCATAGCTCTTCACATGCCCCTTCAGCTCAGGGTTCTTCTACGCAGGGCGCATCGGCTAGTCATTCTGGTGCGAGGGGTTCCCATCAGCCCCCATCTCCAGCATCTGGTATTTGCTTAGAGTGTGGCGAGTTTCTCCATGTGAGGAGGAAGTGTCCTCGACATCAGGTTAGCCAGTCACAGTAGAGGGATCAACCCTCATCTTCTGCTCCAGTTTCTTCAGCACCAGCCCAGTAAGCGAGTGGTAAAGGCCAGGCAGCCAGGGGTCACCTAGGGGCAGAGACCGATCAGGCGGCGGCGACCAGGATAGATTTTATGTATCCCAGGCAGGACGGATGCCCTTGCATCAGATGTTGTTATCACAGGTATTATTTCAGTCTGCCACAGATATGCCTCTGTCTTATTTGATCCCGGTTCTACCTATTCATGTGTGTCTTCATATTTTTCTCATCATTTGGGTATGACCCGAGAGTGTCTTGCTTTACTTGTGCATATATCTACCCGGGCGGGTGATATTATTATTGTGGCCCACGTGTATCGGCCCTATCTTGTTACTATTAGGGATCTGGAGACCCAAGTTGATTTATTACTTTTGAGCATGGCAGACTTTGATGTTATGCAGGAGGGTAGAGTGATTTCTTATGCTTCTCGAAAGTTGAAGCCCCATGATAAGAACTACCATGTTCATGACTTAGAGTTGACGGCTATAGTTCATTCCTTGAAGATTTGGAGGCACTATTTATATGGAGTATCTTGTGAGGTGTTCACTGATCATTGCAGTATACAACATTTGTTCAAATAGAAAGATATTAATTTGAGGCAGCAGAGGTGGCTTGTTCTAAATAAGGACTATGATATTATCATTTTGTATCATTCGGGAAAGAATAATGGAGTGGACGATGCTTTGAGCCGGAAGGCTGTTAGTACGGGGAGTTTGGCGTACATTCTAGTTGGGGAGAGACCCCTTCTATTTGATGTTCAAGCTTTAGCCAATCGTTTGGTGCGGTTAGATATTTCAAAGCCTAGCGGAGTGTAGGCGAGCGTCATTTCTCGGTCTTCCTTGTATAATCGCATCAGAGAGCGCCAGTATGATGATCCACATTTGCTAGTCCTCAAGGATAGAGTTCAGCACGGAGATGCTAGAGATGTGACTATAGGTGATGATGGTGTGCTGAGGATGCAAGGTTGGATTTGTGTGCCTAATGTAGATGAGCTTAAAGATTTAATTCTTGAGGAGGCCCACAGTTTGCGCTATCCCATCCATCCGGGTGCCGCGAAGATGTACAAGGACTTGAGACAATATTACTGGTGGAGGAGAAAGAAGGACATTGTGGGTTATGTAGCTCGATGTCTTAATTGTCAGCGGGTGAAATACAAGTATTAGAGACCAGGTGGTTTGCTTCAGTAGATGGTTATTCTTGAGTGGAAATGGGAGAGAGTTACTATGGATTTCGTGAGTGGTCTTCCTCGGACTTTGAAGAAGTTCAATTTGATTTGGGTAATTATGGATCGGTTGACCATGTCCGCGCATTTCATTCTAGTGTCTACCACATATTCTTCGGAGTGGCTGGCTGGGATCTTTATTCGCGAGATTGCCTGATTGCATGGTGATCCAGTTTCTATCATATCGGATAGAGGTACTAAGTTCACTTCTATGTTTTGGAGGACTTTTCAGCACGAGTTGGGTACTTAGGTGGAGCTGAGTTCAGCATTTCATCCTCAGACAGACGGACAGTCCGAGCGTACTATTCATATATTGGATGATATGTTGCGAGCCTGCGTGATTGATTTCGGAGGTTCTTGGTATGAATTTCTACCTCTTCCAGAGTTTTCCTACAACAACAGATATCAATCTAGCATTCAGATGGCGCCGTATGAGGACTTATATGGGAGATGGTGTAGATCTCCGGTCGGTTGGTTTGAGCCCGGCGAGGCTAAGTTGTTGGGGACAAATTTGGTCCAGGATGCCTTGGAGAATGAGAAGGTTATTTACGAGAGACTTAATATAGCTAAGTCGCGTTAGAAGAGATATGCATACCGAAAGGTTCAAGATGTATCTTACTTGGTGGGTGAGAAGGTCTTGCTAAACGTTTCACCCATGAAGGGTGTGATGAGGTTTGGAAAGAAAGGGAAGTTGAGTCCGCGGTTCATCGGACCTTTTGAGGTGCTTAGGAGGATTGGGGAGGTAGCCTATATGCTTGCTTTTCCACCTAGCTTGTCGGGTGTTCATCCGGTGTTTCATGTGTCTATGCTCCGGCAGTATGTTGGCGACCCGTCTCATGTCTTGGACATCAACACAGCTTAGTTGGATGACTTATGATGTGGAGCCAGTGGCTATTTTGGGTTGACAGGTTCGGAAATTGAGATAAAAGAGTATAACTTCAGTGAAGGTACAGTGGGAAAGGTCGGCCCGTGGAGGAGGCCACTTGGGAGACCGAGCATGAGATGCGGAGCAGATACCCGCACCTATTTGAGACTTCAGGTATGTTTCTTGACCCGCTCGAGGACGAGCGTTTGTTTTAGTTGGGGAGGAAGTGACGACCCGACCTATCGTCTCATGTATTTCTGTCTCGTTATCCCTCGTTTATTGCTTCTTCATGATTAATTATATGTGCTTGGTGTATTTGAAGTGCTTCGGATAGAGTCTGGTAAGAAATGAGACAATTGGTCTCTTTAAGGAGAGTTTGGTTTGGAATAGTCAACTGGAAGTTGACTTGTGAGTTAGAGGGCTCGGAATGGATTTCTAATGATTCGGTTAGTCTCGGGGGATGATTTAAGGCTTAGGAGCGTGGTCGAAAGTAATTTTAGAGGCTCGGTGTAGAATTAGGCGTGAATTGACTAAGTTAGCATTTTGGCGATATCTGGTTGATAGGTGAGATTATGATTTGAGAGTTAGAATGGAATTCTGAGAGTTGTAGTAGCTTTGCTAGGTGATTTATGATGTGTGTGCAAAATTTTATTTAAATCGAAGGTTTTTAGGTCGGGTGTTTCGTCGAATGTAAGTTTCAGAAGTTTTGGTTGAACTTAGGCTTGAATCTGCTGAGAATTGATGGTTCTTGTGTTGTTGGATGCGTTTTTATGATTGGAAAAGGTTTTTATGATGTTTAACGATGGATTGGCACTTTTGGTTGAGGTCCCAGGGGCCCGGGGTGATTTCGGATAGCTAACAGAGAGTTTCGAGGAGTTGAGGAGTAGCAGATTTTGACACAGCAGTTACAGAACAAATTTTGGCCTTCGCGTTTGCGAGGCAGTGATCGTGTTCGCGTAGGTTCGTGGTCCATGTCCTTTGCATTCGCGTTGGAACCTCGCGTTCACGTAGAAGTAGTTTGGGGGTCCCTGGATCTTGTGCATCACGCTCGCGACCAATGGTTTGCGTTCACGTAAGAGGGGTCTGGTTGGTCATCGCGTTCGGCGGTCTAGGAGACGCGTTCGCGTAGTTGGGCCATATTGAGCATCGCAATCGCGGGATAGGCTCCGCGTTCGCGTAGAGTAAAAATGGCATGGTGGATTTTCGGCCACCGCGAACTCGAGAGGCCATCGCGTTCGTGAAGAAGGATTTAACAGCTCGGCTGATGGGTTTTAATAATATTTCATCCGCGGACCAAGTCTATTTTCCACCATTGATAAGCAACCTTGGCAGCTTGTGACGAGAGTTTAGAGGGATTTGACTGGGAATCGATTGGAGGTAAGTCCTATGGCCTAGAAACATCATCAAATTGTGATTTCAACACCTAAATTCATGGAATTTGAGTAAAAAAGGAAAGAATTAGGGCTTGGGTTTTTGAAGGAGAAACTGGGATTTCAGGGAGCATATGGACTCCGATTTTGATAAAGTTTACATGTATAGACTCGTGGCGAGATAAGCAACATTTTGGTGTAAAAATTTCTGACTTTCGAGAAGTGGGTCCGGGGCTCGGGTTTTGCAAATTTTGTGGTTTTTGGCATTTTCGAGTCTTTTCGATTTGGTTATATTCCCTTAGTCTATTGTAATGTATTCGTTGTGGTTTTGGCCAGATTTGACATGCGATGAGATCCATTCGAGAGGCAATGGCATTACGAGCTAGTTTTCGGTCGGCTAGAGGTGACTAATGGATGTAAATGCTTCTCTGAGGGTTTGAAACCCCGGACTTTCATATCGTAACGCTACATTGCGGTGTGACACACATTCCACGATGAGTGCAAGGTCGTTTACTGTTGGGGATTGAGACTTAGTCCATCCCGAGTGTTAATTCCTACTATATTGGCGATTAAGACGCATACTTTATCACTGTGAATTGGGCTTATTGCCGTGTTTGGGGCATTGCGCCGACCTATAGAATCCTTAGGGGATCCTTATGTATTTTCCTCACTTGTGTGCATAACATAGATTCTCACTCATGTGTTCAAATATTAAAAATGATATAATAACTGTGTTTTATACATGAACATTAAATGAATAGGGATATGAGGGTTGAGCTCCCTATAGTATGTCACGCCCGATTGGCTGTGAACTTATTTGACTGAGATGGGTCGGGAACCCGGTAGTGAGGATGTTTCCTTGATATGGGTCGGGTTGCATGCCACAGCAATTATATATATTGATATTGAGACCGAGAGCCTGTTTTATGCCAATAACTAGCTGATATTGTGCTTGGGCTGTAGGGCTTCTGGAGTCTGTACGCACCCCTAGTGAGCGTCGTCGACGTTAAATAAGTGGAGTGGGCTACACGCCGCAGCGGGTACTAGTGTGTACCGTTATAGTTGTTGTATTCTTTCATGCATTATTTCTTAATTGTATTACTTGTTGTATATTGTTTCCACTACTTTGGATATAAACTGCTAGATATAGAGTACTTTGTGTATTTTCTGCGTTTTTTTACTTTCAAATTGTAGGTATGTTCGGAGTACTCACTTTACTCCCTGCACCTTGTGTACAGATCAAGGGCGGTCTAAGGCTGAGTAGATCCACCTGATCTAGAGTTTTTATTCTTGGAGTATTTGAGGTAGCTGCAAGGCGTTCGCAGGCGATGATTCTCCCATCTATCCCTATCCTTTATTTCCGCATTTTTATCAGTTTTAGACAGACTCTGTAGTAGGATTTTACTCTGTATTTAGATGCTTATGTTCATGACATTGGGTCCTCGTTGGGCTGTATTGGTATTTTGTTAGATTATTCGCATTATTATCAGTATTTTAGACTTTTGACTTAAATGGTGCTTACCTTCATCTGTTTAATTAATGGGGTTATTGTTATAAATGGTCGGGCTTGACTAGTAGTGTGATGGGCGCCTTCACGACCGGTTTGGGGTCGTGACACTTCATCAATTTCTTATGTTTGCTGATGTTACCTACTTTGAAACCCAATCGTACTTTACAGGTCCAGTTAATCACATAGATATTTCTGAGGTGCTACCTGTTCCTTCTTTTGGAGATTCAGTCCCTATCTCCCATTCATCTTCTTCCATAGCTCCATTACCTACAGTTACAGTTACAGCTGCACCACCTATTGCTCCAGTGTCACCGAGTCCAGTTCCACCAACTATAGGTCTAGTGCCACCACCTAGTCTAGTTCCACCAACTATACCTCCAGTGCCACCACCTAGTCCAGTTCAACCTTCTATAGCTCCACCACTCCTGACTTATCATCGTCGTTCGCCCCCAGCATCAAGCCCAGCTGATTCATGTCCTGCACTTGACCCTGCTAATACTGCATATTTTCCGCCTCTTAATCAACCGATTTCACTACGAAAAGGTATACGGTCCAATTTTAACCCTAATCCTCATTATATCGGTTTAAGTTACCATCGTCTCTCATCAACCCATTGTGCATGTGTGTCATCTTTGTTCTCTATTTCCATCACTAAGTCTACAAGTGAAGCATTGTCTCATCCCGGATGGCGACAAGCTATGATTGACGAGATGTCTGCTTTATATACGAGTGGTACTTGAGAGCTTGTTCCTCTTCCTTCGGGTAATTTGACTGTTGGTTGTCGTTGGGTGTACGCAGTCAAAGTTGGTCTAGATGGCCAGGTTGATCGACTTAAGGCTCGTCTTGTTGCCAAAGGATATACTCAGATATTTGGACTCGATTATAGTGATACTTTCTCTCCCGTGGCTAAAATTGCATCAGTCCACCTTTTTCTATCCATGGTTGCTGTTCGCCATTAGCCTCTCTATCAGTTGGACATTAAGAATGTTTTTCTTCACAGTGACCTTGAGGATGAGGTTTATATGGAGCAACCTCCTGGTTTTGTTACTCAGGGGAAGTCTAGTGGCCTTGTATGTCAGTTGCATCGGTCCCTCTATAGTATAAAACAGTCTCCTCGAGCCTGGTTTAGTAAGTTCAGCACAGTTAATTAGGAGTTTGACATGAATCATGGTGAAGCTGATCACCCTGTATTTTATCGACATTCTACTTCAAATCTCTATATTTATCTGATCGTTTATGTTGATGATATTGTTATTACCGCAATGATCACGATGGTATTAGTAAGTTGAAGCAACATCTCTTTCGGCACTTTCAGACAAAGGATCATGGCAGATTAAGTACTTTTTGAGTATTGAGGTCGCTCAGTCTAGCTCAGGTATTGTGATCTCACAACGGAAGTATTCCTTAGATATTCTTGAGGAGACAGGGATGACAGGTTGTAGACATGTTGACACTCCAATGGATCCGAATTCTAAACTTCTTCCAGGACAGGGGGGGCCTCTTAGCAATCCTGCAATATATAGGCGGTTGGTTGGTAAATTAAATATCACAGTGGCTAGACCTGCCATTTCCTTTCCTGTGAGTGTTGTGAGTCAGTTTATGAATTCTCCCTGTGATAGTCATTGGGATGCAGTTGTCTGCATTCTTCGGTATATAAAATCAGCTTCAGGCAAAGGCTTATTGTTTGAAGATTGAGGCCATGGGCAGATCGTTGGGTACTCAGATGTTGATTGGGCAGTATCACCTTCTAATAGGCATTCTACGTCTGGATATTGTGTCTTAGTAGGAAGAAATTTGGTGTCTTGCAAGAGCAAGAAACAGAATGTGGTTGCTCGGTCTAGTGCAGAAGCAGAATATCGAGCAATGGCTATGGCCACATGTGAGCTAATTTGGATTAAACAGTTGCTCAAAGAGTTGAAATTTGGTGAGATTAGTCAGATGAGACTTGTGTGTGATAATCAAGCTGCTCTTCATATTGTGTCAAATCCAGTGTTTCATGAGAGAACTAACACATTGAGATTGACTGCCACTTTGTTAGAGAAATGATATTCTCAGCAGATATTTCTACAAAGTTTGTGAAGTCGAATGATTAGCTTGCAGATATTTTCACCAAGTCCCTCACTGGTCCTCGTATTAACTACATAGGTAACAAGCCCGATATATATGATTTATATGCACTAGATTGAGGGGGAGTGTTAGAATAGTCATGTTAATAGGAACCCTAATCCAATATGTATCAGGAGTAGGACGTGTTGTATGTGCATATATAGGGCTCATTGTAGCATTGTCAATTAATCAATAATATATTTTCTCCCATGCATTCTCACACAAACACTAGAAACAGACAAGAAATAAGGATATATCAATGAAATTTCAGAAACTTTAGTTAGATGTAGATGAAATCTAAGAAATCGAAACCCTAGCATAAAAAACCTAAAATACGAAAAGAAAACTAAAAATTACAATACTAACATGAATAATATAGCTAAGACGAATCATTTGGAGCAAGGTATTACCTTTATGGAATTTCTTCACTTCAAATCGGCTATCAACAAAGTTGTGAGGGTTCTTCATGTTCTAGATAGTTACTGAGAGAAAAAAATGAAACGGGATAATAAAATGGACGAAATGGGTATTATTTGGTTTATAAATGATGGGTCACGGGTAATAGGTTTGTGGGGAGCGGGTCGTCTATTATATGCCCAGATTTAAAAAGAGGCAAGCATGAATGCCACGTGCCACTACCGTCAAAGTAAGAGCAGATTTATTAGGATAGTTGCACGGTAGGGACTTTAACGGCCCAATAGTATAACGGGGGATAATTTTAAATAATTTACCATGTACAGGGATATATCAGAGAAGTAATAGGTAAAACTAAAGCATATTCTTAGTTTTAAAATTAAAGTTAAGTTGAAAATGGTATTTGAAAACTATGTTTAGACTTATTTTAAAGTTGTTTCCGAAAAAAAGTTTAAGAGTTATAGAAAAAATGAAATGGTGTTATAAGCATTGTTATTACAGATTAATACATTATACCTACTCTGCTTGGACTTCTAAACTAAAAATAAAATTCACGTATCAGAATTACTACAAGGCATATGAGAACTTATGTATCATCTGGTCTTAAAAAAAGTTTCTCTCACTAAAATGCTCCCTAAGCTCCCTCATTGAAGTTGCCCCAACTACATGGATCCCTCCACGATCAAAACGCCTGGATAAGGATGTAGCAATAAAGGTGGAAGCACCCCAACATTCCTACAAGGAAATGTTCCTAGATAAACAAATGGGAAGTCAATCAACCAATTACGACACTGACAGCCAATCGGAATAGGCCAGAGGGAACTACATTGAAGGCTCAATACCTCTTTTCTCCGAAGAAAAGGAACACATATACGCCGCATGGAGATACTCAATCATCATTAAAATCTTCACGACAAAGATTTCTTACCATTTGCTAAGCTCTAAACTAATTGACCTATGGAACCTATCTGAAACGTTAATATTGATTGACCTAGGATGGGACTTCTTCATAGAAAATTTTAGCTTAGATGAGAGTATGGTTAAGCCACTACATCTGGGGCCATGGTTTGTCTCAGGGCATTTCCTTTTGGTTAGGAAATGGGACCAAAGTTCGTACCCCAAGAAGCCACCCTTACCTCCACTGCTATTTGGATACGACTACCTCAACTCCCAACCGAATTCTACGACAAAATAATATTGGAAAAAGTTGGAAGGAAAATAGCAAGCTCCTAAAGATCGACCAATGCATATCTTCTATCCTCAATGGGAGATATGCCCGCATTTGTATTCAAGTACCACTGAAAATTCTAGTAGAAACTTCAGTTATCATAGGTGATCACAAACAATCAGTACTATACGAAGGTGAGGGCACGCTATGTACCAACTGCGGTCGACTAGAACACACAACCCTAAGTTGCCGCTATAAAATTCACTACATACAAACAAATGGCACACAGGAAAATACAAACCACACAGATCCATCATCAGAAGACAGTGAATGGAAAATAGTCACCTTCCCACAGAGACGACGACAGGTGTTTTCCAAGACACCCTCCCCCAAGGAGGACAAGTCTCCAAACCACCACCACAACTATTATGCAAAGGAGGTTCATGTAAATATCTTTGACGCAGCATCAGCTAAATTTCTTCAAACTAAAACTTTTAACTACAATGTAATGAACAACCCGAGCCACAACACTTCCAAAAGTAAAAGAAACAACAATGGGCTCGCTGAGAACCCAAACAGAGGCCAACAGACACCCAGTCATGGGCCGAACAAAATTACATTGGAATAACACACAATGAGGGGCCAAAAGAAAAGCGGGCCAAGACTCTGACAACCACGAAAATGATCCCCCTTCCCAAGAGATCACTGGGACAACCCCTAATGAACCAATCATCAGACCTAGGGGTGCTCCTAAAGGGGCCTCTTCCACTTACCAAAATGGATTGCACCTAGTGGGTTCCACCGTAACCCCATTCCCATGCACAATTCCAATTCCCATTCCCCCATTGCCAATTCCACCCCATCTCACGATAATGGAGAAAACCCAGTCGACAGACATGGTGCTCGATTACCCTACCTGCAACCCTCCCCAAATGCAGTCAAAAAGACTACAACCGTCACCATCCCAATTAATGACCAAGATCTCTCCCTAATCCCAACGACCAAAAACTCTTCTACTATCCAAGATGTGAAAACGGAGGGTTTTACAATGGGGGATCAGTCTTTTAACCCAAACCCCAGTCTTACCCAAAGTAAGAAACACAAAAAACATGAAAATGGAAAAAAAACACCCATGTGACCACACCTCCGACCACCGTCTCCACCAACCCCCTGCATCCGGACCACCAATCGGCATTTTGGTTGGAGGTAGCTTTGCAAGTTCAGCGGATCTCCTACGAGTTCACTATGGATAACAAGAAGCTGACGGTGATAGTCCAAAATCCAGCTCACCTTTCCAGAGTAACAGTAAAAGCCCTAAACAAAGCACTAGTGGGGCTTGGCCCTCTCCTATGGAAATCGATGGCAACCTCAGACATCCCATCACCAATAACAGACCCGCAAGCCCTCAACAAACACATTCTCCAGTATCCAGTCCATTCCCTTCTTCCCAAACCTAATGAAGGAGGACCCAGTAGCAGAGCTAATCTTTACCCATATAGAGTCCATAGTGACTCCATCATCGTCCACGCCGAAGAAAACAAGCAGACCCCCCTCTCCATAACATCAAGCAAGGAGTTGCCAAAGCCCTAGACATGCTAAAGAACAAGGATCCAACAGAGGATAGGGAGCAAACATATCAAACACCAAGAACAGAATCGCTTGTCCTGGATTCGGTGAGATCAATAGAGTTTAGCCTAGAGATGAGCAAAATCATAGTTGTGTTTTGCCCCAAAATAATGTTCAAATGCGGTCTGAGCCTAGTCTCAGCTCATACCCTAGGCCAAGTCAAACCACTGATAAACCTCACGCCTATTCTGAGTCTGAAAAGGAAAGCACCCCCATTTCCCCCTCAAGTGCCATCTCAGGCAACTCAGTCGAACCCCCAAGAGGGAGCTCACCCATCCCTCACGTTTCCAATGGTGAACTACATCATATAGAATGTTAGAGTGGGAATAGTGCAGAGTTCAAAAAACACTGCATAGAGATGGTCAAAATGCACAAACCCTCTATGCTGGTTTTGCTCGAAACGAAAATGGTAGATCACAAATCGTTGGTCATTGCCCTTGATTTCGATATGATAATCCAATCACCTACGGTGGGGCTTGTGGGTGGGATAGTGTTCATATGGAAGGAGGAACAGGTTATTGTGGAAGAAGTGGCCACCACACCCCAAGGTATTCATGCAATGGTGCAAGTAAGACCAAATCACACCCCTTGGCTTTATGCTAGTAACTTGTTGGTAGAAAGGAAAACTTTATGGGATCACCTAATCATGATCTCCAACACTTTAAACAACTGGTTCGTGGGGGGAATAAATGAAGTCTTAAAGGCTAGGGATAAATTTGGGGGGATCCTATTAACCTGAGGCGCAATAATCACTTCTGGAACTGCATTAGTAGATACCAGTTAATTGACCTAGGGTATAAAGGAAGTAAGTTCACCTGGACTAATAAAATGTACAAGAATAGGAATGCCCTAATCCTTGAATCAATTGATAGGTGTTTTGCTAATGAATGTTGGATTGATCAATACCCTGAGGCAATTGTACAACACCTAACTGGGACCCACTCAGACCATTGTCCTTTAAAAATCCAAATGGAAGGCCCCCAAGATCCAAAAATCCAAAAACTTTCATATTTGAAACAACGTGGGCTAACCACCCATCATTTACCAATGTCATCAATCAAGCCTTTTCTGACCAAGCCCCCTAATCCAATCCACTGCAAGAATCCAAGAACTGGCATCCACATGGAACCATCAAGTCTTTGAAATATTTTCCACAGGAAAAAAAGACTTCTAACCAGAATCTATGGCATTCAGAATTCCCCCAGCTACCAAGTTAGTAGCTTTCTCCATAAACTTGAAATTGACCTCAGTAAGGAGCTAAACAGCATACTCAAAAATGAGGAAGACATCTGGAAGCTGAAGTCTAGAATAAACTGACTCTATGAGAGAGATGCCAACACCAGATTTTTTCACACCTCTACTCTGAACAGTAAAAGGAGAAACAGAATCCTCTCTCTCAAAGATGAGAATGGAAACTGGATTGACGACCAATCAGACATCCAATCTACCATTGTCACCTTCTTCAAAAACTTGTACACAACCTCCCAATCAGCATCCCCTTGGAAACTTATCCCCCCCCCCCTGTCCCCAATGGAACCAATCTTGCAACAAAGCCATAAGGCTTTCATGGATAGGCCCCTACACATGAGTGAAATCAAAGAGTTGTTTTCTCCAACAAACCCTTTAAATCCCCTAGGCCAGATGGGCTCCATCCTTTCTTCTACCAAAAATACTGGGACATTGTGGGGGACTCTCTCAAAGAATTTTACAAAAAAAGGCTTCAGTACTTGCTCAATGGACAAAATCATGAACCAAACTATGTTGTTCCTTATTCCAAAATGCCCCCAGGCCTCTTTGTTAAAAAACTTTAGACTCATTGGTCTCTGCAACACTATCTACAAAACCGTTACAAAAATCATTGTTAATAGGATCAAGCTCATCCTGAACCTCATCATAGGATCAAGTCAGGCTAGTTTCCTAAGGAACAGAAGAGCATGTGATAATGTCATCATAGTCCAAGAATATATGAACCACTTCAGAAAAATGAAAGGAAGAAGTGCCAACATGATCTTAAAAATTGACCTTGAAAAAGCTTTTGACAGATTAGAATGGTCCTTCAATTAGGGATCCCCTACATGCCTTCAACTTTCCTGTAGGGCTGTCCAACTTAATCATGTCATGCATCAGTACTTCTTCTATATAAATCCTAGTTAATGAAGGTAAAACTAAAGAATTCACTTAATAGGTATCAGGCAGGGCGATCCTATGTCACCATACATGTTCATTCTATGTATGAAAGGCTATCTTGAGCCATTGACAAGGCAGTCACCCAAAACCTATGGCACCCCATCAGCATAAGCAGGGTTGGGCTAAAAATCTCACATTTTCTTTGCTGACAAACCTCACCCTGTTTGCCAAAAAAAAACATCAGGAACTGTAATACAATCCTATCCATACTACAGACTTTCAATAGTCAGTCAGGCTAGACAATTAACCTGGCCAAGTCAAGGGTCATATTCTCCTCCAACATCACCCAAGACACAGCCCAGTACCTTTCCAACACACTGTCAATAACCACTACCCATCCTTTGGTAACTACCTTGATTTTCCAATTTTTAATAAAAGACAGACTACCTCTAATTTTCCAGTTCATCATTGACTATATGCAAAACAAACTAGCAGGCTGGAAAATCAAATTCCTGAACATAGCTGGTATAACCGTGTTGATAAAAGCCACTTTGAGTAGGAATCCCAAGCAATGTCATGCAATTCATAACTCTTCCCACTAAGAAAACTAACCAGATTGAAAAGATTCAGAGGAACTTCCTCTGGGGAACCACCCAGGAAAGGAAATTAATGCACATGATTAGGTGGGAGGTAGTTACTAAAGCAAAAGCTGAGGAAGGGCTAGGGCTGCAAAAAGCAAGCTTTAAGAATAAAGCAGCTTTTGCAAACCTGGCTTGGAGATCTTACACAAATACAAAGAGCTTCTGGGCTTGAGTGCTTATCCACAAAAACTGTAATATGTCTAGGCATGCCAATGCTGACAGGCACCATGGCAGCAATAAATCTCCTACCTGGAGGGGTCTGCTAGGTGGTTGGGAAACTTGCAGCAAAGCTAGTAGATGAATTGTGAATAAAGGCAGTAAGATAAATTTCTTCAGTGATACATGGACCCCTAACCAACCAGCTATTAGGCATCTAATTGAGGGACCCTCAACCCAAAATGACCTCCTTCTTAAAGTAGACTCAATGTATAATAGGGGATCATGGGACACATGAACCCTCTCCTTTGATCTTCCCCCTCACATCCAAAATATCATGAAATCAGTGTTCATCCCTATGTTACAACTAGGGAGGACACATTAGTTTGGGCTCCTACACCAAATGAAAAATTCTCCCAGAGCTCAGCATATTCCTTCATACACAACAATGCACAATCGTGATCTCATGGTGACATGGACCACTTCAAGTGGTTATGGAAGAAGCAATCACCTAACAAGATCAAATTCTTTACCCGGCCCATAGCCCACAAGAGGCTCCTCACCAGGCAACTCCTAAGCTCAATTGGAATAAACTGCCCCATCCAGTGCCATTACTGTGATGCTGGGCAAGAGGATATTGAACACATTTTCTTCCTATGCCCTAATGCTGCCCACTTTTGGGATGCAATTAGGTCTAAATCATCATCCCCACTCCCTTCTAACCCACTGAACTGCAGCCACTTTGGCAGACAGTGTGGCCATCCCTCAATGGAGAGAAATTCAATGAATATCTCGACAGGGCAATACTTATTCCCTTCTACCTCTGGCACATCTGGCTAACAAGAAACAACAATGTTTAAAAGTAAGAAAGAACTCATCAATGCAAATAACACAATTGTCAAAGCCACTGAATACCAATTGCTCAAGTGCAACAACGTCCAGCTTTGTACACACCAAATATGCTCAAATGGTACCCTCCGCCCCGAGGCTGTTTTAAACTAAACACGGATGGTGCACCTACAAGCAAGAATGGAATTAGTGGGGCTGGAGGCATCTTCCGAAACCACAATGGTAACTGGATGTTGGGTTACATGGAAAACATACCTTATACATCTATTTTAGGAGCTGGATTTCGAGCCCTCATAAGAGGTCTCCAGCTAGCTGAACAAAATAACTTTCTTCCGCTTCAAGTTGACGTAGATTCTTCAGAAATAATTAGTATGTTGGCAGAAGGTAATTTGATCTTTGACCCTCTAATTTGTGAGTGCAGGTTGTTTATCCAAGGATGGGCATCGTGGTGGTGAGACACTCGTTCAGGGAACAAAACTGGGCTACTGATACACTGGTGAAGGAAGCAGCCAAAGAAATTTTTTTGAACACATCTGCTCTTCTAGCAGTTCCTCCGGTGTTTGCCAATGATATATTTTGAGCAGACACCCTAGGAACTGAACTACCTAGAAAATTTTTGGGTTGTAATATTGACACTATCATGCAAAACATTGCAGCCATGGGTACCCTAATGTACCCTAGTAACTCCCAAGGCAATGTAACATCGTTAACTTAATTAGTTAACATATTCCATTTAACCCAAAAAAAAAGAACTTATGTAGCATAATATTTATTTCTTTATAGAATTAGCTAAATATAATTAATATTTATTATTTTTAGAAAATTAATTATTTTATTTCATTTTTTATAATTCAAGACACTTTTCTTAATATTCATTTATGTGATTTTAAAAATTTTACTCATGACAAGGGATACACACGCAAAGCGCATACTACGAATGCCCTTAGCGAAATGTTGTCCCTTTCAAAATAATATTCACATTAGACAAAATAATCATTTAATTATTTCCCTAATATCTAGTATTTTGAAGTCAACTAAAATTTTTCTCATCAAAGTTTCCTTATTTGAACGACCATACAGAAAATCCCAATATTTAGGAAATCAAAATTAAGTAAGTTTACCTTATATAATACTATAATAGGGTAATATAAAAAAAATATAAATGTTACGTACTATACATCCTAAGATTTGCATATAATGTAATGGAAGAAAGCGGTCAAAATTACAATATAATAACTTTGACCATAATTTGAAAACTAACAAAGGCACCAAAATTTTGATACTAAAATGAATAAATAATTTAGCTCTTAATTAACTGATTAGAGAAAATATTCAATTCAATTCTTTTTCAACTTTATCATATAAGTAAATTTAATTTTCAAGATATCAAATAACTTTTGAAAGAAAACTTGATAAGTGTATTTCATGTTCAAATAATCTAATTAAGAGGAGATAAAGAGATATATTAGTAAGATCTTATTATTCCGCTTATTTATATGAAGGATAGACTAATTAATTCGAAAATAAAGAAGATAATTAATTAATTTCAGTAAGTGGGGACAAAACGAGAAATCATAATAAGGTATTTGAGGATTTATGTAGGACATAATTTCTTGTTTTAAGCTTGCTAAATAGGATTAATATTTATCATTTTTAGGATGTTATATTTTTTCCTGTAATATTTTAAATAACTCTTAAACATTGGTTAATATGAATTTGAAATACTTAAAAGTTATGTACTCATGAATATAGGATACACGCGCAAAAGCGCATATCATGCAACTAGTAGTTAGAAAAGCACTCCCGAAATTACTATTTGTGTAAAGATCCCTAACTTAAATTCAAGTGTCCCCTTATTTATATTTTTTCAAATAATAAAAGTTCCCCCTCCCCCAATTGAAGGAGTTAAATGAATGTAAGAAGTTGTTTCCTTTCCCTACTCTGTTGGATCTTTAATAATCCAACTTGGACTATTTCTCTCTTTCTTTGTCTATCATCTCCCTCCACAAAACAAACTGAATCCTCTCATCTCACTTCTTGCTTTCATTTCTGTTACCAATTTCAACATAAAGGCTATTGCAAAAACCAAAAAAAAAAAAGAACAAGCAAATTGGATGTAATCCAAATCACAACCAAACATGCCAACAGCAAGAGCTCGTCTGGGGAGAAGACCATCCAGTTCTTCCTACTCATCAACTATTACTACTATCATCTTTGTATCGTTATGTGTTTTAGGAGTATGGCTTCTCACCTCCACCTCTGTTATTCCTCCCAAATCCACCACTCGAACATCCACCGAATCTACCACCTCCACTTCCGCATCTTCTTCTCTTGCTTCCACCATTATGGATGCCCACAAGACCATTTCTAACAATGGAAGAACGCCTCCTGTTTTCAAGGACACACAAGGAGACCTTCCTGATGATGCCATTAAGCCTGATGACGCTAACCGACCTCAGGATACTAGGGAAAATGACAAGCCCCAGACAGATGTCTCATCCGATATTACAAAGGATTCTGGTGGTAGAGATAGTTTAAACGGGAATGGTGAATCATTCCAAGGTAGTGAAAATGGAAAACTAGAAGATGAGAAGAAAAATGGAAATCTAGCTGCTGCAGAGCACTCTCACGGATTGCATGGAACCGAATCTGTTGAAGAGCAAGAGAAGCAGAAACTATTGGAGACACAAACATCTGAGGAAAGTTCCATCACTCACAGACAAGAAGCTGAGCAAATAACTGCAGGAATCGGAAAGACAACAACCGGAAAAGAATCTAAAGATAATAAGGGAAGCCTAGGAAAAGATAAGGCTGAAGAGGACGTGTCATTGGATTCAGGAAATGATGCCCATGGAGTTTCAACAGATAACACCAAGAACATATTGACAGATCAAGAGCAACAAAAAAGACTAGAGCAGCATCAACAACAGGAAGATGACCAAATGCAACAGCAACAGAAACAATCAGAAGAACAAACTCAAGGAGTAACGAGTAAAGATCAAATCAAACATGACGAGGCACCTATATTAAAAGATGTTAAGATTCAACATGATCATAAGGCCCCCGTAAATTTAACTAATAACCTACCTGTTCTTAAAACTGAAAATCACAATACTGAAACCATTGTACCAAAAGAGTCTAAAGAATCAAAGAAGTCCTGGTCGACACAAGCTGATCATTCAGTTAACCAGAAAGAAAGAAGAACAGTCGGATCAAATAACAAAGACAGTAGTGTCCCGGAACAGAATTGGCAGCTGTGCAAGGTGGAAGCTGGTGCAGACTACATACCATGTTTAGACAATGAGGAAGCAATAAAAAAGCTAAAAACCACAAAGCATTATGAACATCGCGAAAGACACTGTCCTCAGGAACCTCCTACCTGCCTTGTCCCCTTGCCTCAGGGATACAAGACACCAATTGAGTGGCCTAAAAGCAGAGATAAGGTAGTTGCCTATTCAGAAGTACTTTGTTACTTAATATGCATCCCAAAAATGTTAATCTTTTGAGAATTTTCTGCTTTTATCCAGATATGGTACCATAATGTGCCTCATACATTATTAGCAGAGGTGAAGGGGCACCAAAACTGGGTGAAGGTTTCTGGTGAATTCCTAACTTTCCCAGGTGGAGGTACTCAGTTTATCCACGGAGCATTGCATTACATTGATTTTGTACAAGAGGTATGTTATCCATCACAAAAAACTATACAACAACTACCCAGTATAGTCCCACAAAGTGGGGTCTGGGGAGGGTAAAATGTAGACGAGCCTTACCCCTACCCGAAAGGGCAGAGAGGTTGTTTCCAATCGACCCTCGGCTCAGTGAAGGAAAGGAAAAACAAAAACAAAAACAAAAGAGCATTAGTAACTCCAGCAGAAATAGCGTAAATAATTATCTAAACATAAGAACCATAAATAAAATAACATGCAATAATATGAGACAGTAACTACCATAAATAACTACCATAAGGGAGACACAATCCAATACACAAATCATCTATGGATAGCCCTGCCAAGCCTCACCCAACCCCGGGTGAGGAATACGAAAAACTCTAGGAGCCCCTATCCTACAACCCTGATACTAGACCTCCAGACTTTCCTATCAAGGGCCATGTCCTCGGAAACACGCATTCTAGCCATGTCATGCCTAATCACCTCTCCACAAAAAACTATAATAATAACAATACATTTATCTTTTAAACATTAACTCTATATCAAGATAATGACTAAACGTTTCCTCATGGCCTCTACTCAATAATATCATAGGATGATCAACCCAAAAATTAAAAGGATATCTTAAAGCTAATTACTAGAAGAAGATATGTACTACTTTTGACAATTCAATGATGCTGAAGATTTATTTCAATCAACTGGTTGTAGGCAGTTCCAGATATAGCATGGGGAAAGCACACTCGAGTAGTATTAGATGTTGGCTGTGGAGTCGCTAGTTTTGGTGGTTATCTTTTCGAGAGAGATGTTCTTGCAATGTCTTTCGCACCTAAAGATGAACATGAGGCACAAGTTCAATTTGCACTTGAAAGGGGAATACCTGCAATATCTGCAGTGATGGGTACCCAGAGGTTGCCATTTCCAAGTGGAGTTTTTGACCTTGTGCATTGTGCACGCTGCAGAGTACCTTGGCATGAAGAAGGTTTTTCCTAATATATATATATATATATATATATATATATATATATATATATATATATATATATATATATATATATATATATATATATATATATATATATATATATATATATATATATATATATATATATATATATATATATATATATATATATATATTATATATATACAGCTATTTCAACATTCAAGTCCTCATTAGGACTCAGCCTTTGAGTTATCATATCGATTTGTTAATAAAGTTTAAATATGCGATGAAGGTGGTGCTCTTCTCCTGGAACTGAATCGTGTACTTCGGCCCGGAGGTTACTTTGCCTGGTCTGCAACTCCTGTGTACCAAACTCTTGAAGAAGATGTCGAGATATGGAAGGGTAAGATCCTACTCATTCCTTTCGCTTAATGTCGTTTAATGTAAAATTAACACCTTTGCTGTTTTTCGGTTCTCTTAACAGCAATGTCTAATCTGACTGTATCCATGTGCTGGGAGCTTATAACCATAAAGAAGGACAAACTAAACTCCGTTGGTGTTGCTATCTACCACAAACCAGACACAAATGACTGCTACGATCAAAGAAAACAGAACAAACCCCCAATGTGTAAACCAGATGATGATCCTAATGCTGCCTGGTAAGCTCACTGTAAGAACAGACTAAGAATATTTCCTCCAACAAGATTTTGTGCCCGTTTGGACATAAAACTTGATGGAAGATTTTTCAAAAAATTTTTACCTTTTTTCGAAATCAGTGTTAAATTTTCACTTGAAGATACATTTTGGAAATTTTCGAAATTTTAAAAAACTGCAAAAAGCTGTTTTCCAAAATTTTCTTATGTTCAAACACAACTCTAAATTTCAAATACCATTTTCACTTGAAAAATATTTTCACCATTTTTTCGAATTTTACAATTCTTATGTCCAAACGCCTACTTTGTTTACTCAGTGAAATCTGCCTGCCAATACCATTTGGAATATCTACAAAGAATGTGTGAGAATATAATTTCCACATATTCTTGAGAACTGCTTACCAACTTTTAATGAGATTGGATTACACATTTCAGGTATGTTGCCTTCCATTCATGTATACATAGGGTGCCGACTGAAGAAAAGGAAAGAGGATATCGGTGGCCTGTGGAGTGGCCTGCGCGACTACAGACCCCTCCATACTGGCTAAACCAATCACAAGTTGGAATTTATGGAAAACCAGCTCCAGAAGACTTTGCAGCAGATTTGGAACATTGGAAACGTTTGGTAAGCAAGGTGTATATGAACGGACTGGGAATTAGCTGGTCAAATGTCAGAAACGCCATGGACATGAGAGCAGTATATGGAGGGTAACTAACTTCTCTCTTCTTACCTCTGGTTATGCACAAAAAAAAGAGTACTGATAAAAGGCTCCTATTAACAGGTTTGCTGCAGCTCTTAGAGATCTCAAACTGTGGGTGTTGAATGTGGTGAATGTCAACTCTCCGGATACACTTCCTATAATATACGAACGTGGTCTTTTTGGGATTTATCATGATTGGTGTGAATCTTTCAGTACATACCCAAGGACATACGACCTACTACATGCTGATCATCTTTTCTCCCAGTTAAAGAAGAGGTAATAATAGTTTATGGAGTAGAACCTTGTCCTGTTTTAAAATGGTTCATGTACCATGACCTAGACTTTCATGTGGCATTTGTAGGTGTAAAATTGTTGCTGTGTTAGCAGAGATTGACAGAATAGTTAGACCTGGAGGTTACTTGATTGTCCGTGATGACTCCGCCACAGCTAAGGAAGTAGAGAACTTACTAAAGTCTCTGCATTGGGAAATTCGGAAAACCATCTCCCATAACCAAGTTGGAATACTAAGTGCACAGAAGACTTTGTGGCGGCCAAGCGCTTCTGCTGCGCCAACCTGACTACAAAGTCAGGAGAATCTCAAATTGTCTAAATCTGTAGTTTTTACTCTGTAGCAAGCACAACAAGCAATTCTATTTTGTAGCCTAAAGTTCTTCATGTAATGCTGCGAGCAGGCAAGAAGCTGCTACCATAGCTTTTGTTATTTATTTTTATTTTTCATTTTTTATAGTTATTTATTTATTCTTTGATAGATAAAGAAGGCAAAGTGCTGCCGGCAAATGCCCCAGCTCTTGTTATTGATTAATTGCAAGGTTAATGTAACATTTAGCATACAGATGCATAATTACAACGCCGGAGAACTGAAGTTCCCCATTTATTAATCTCTTCTTCAAGCATGTCTCATAGTCCTCTTAATCATTTTTCTTTTTCCCTTCTTAGTCGCTTTTATTTTTTTTTCTCCGTGGGTTGTTTGTATATTTCCAGACTCGCCAACTTCAGTTTTGTCCAAGACATCTAGCATTAAGAAGGTCAACAAAAAGGACAAACAGCTCTTGGAGGAGTGAGTGCTTGATCACTGAGTTTTTATGGCTATATCTTTTTTGGAGCAAATTCAAGGCTACTTTGAAGCACAGTGATACAAGTTATAACTTTTTAAACAAAAGGCTACACGGATGCCCTTTGTCTATGGATAAAGACGTTATAAATAACGCAACTATGAATCTCATAGTAAGATTGATCTTGGCTTAAGATAAATGCTAACGGCATGCTTAACACATGAAAGTTGGAAAAAAGGTGATCTTTCTAGTAGCAGACAGGTTTCCTCAACCAATTTGGTTGGGTCAGCTTTAAGATTGATTTTAAAAAATTTATGAGCTGCTTTCACAAAGATGGACTCTGTTAAAATGTGAATGGGTCTGCAGAGCTCATGAATAATGGCATTTAGCAGTAATTATAAATGCAACAGATTAGGCCGACGGATATTTCTCTAAATGAAAACAAAGGATCTGAGTTAACAGCTTTCCTTATGTGCCAAGCATGGCATTTCTTCACTCTTATGTTTCTATATTTGTTACAATTCGGATCTACACGATCTTTCTCATACTACCATTCGCTCAGATATTAATCTTCTGGGAACATTTGTATCCACGGGTTCTAAAATCTAGATGCACATAAATTAGATTATCAACAACAACAATAACTACCCAGTATACTCCCACCAGATGGAGTCTGGGGAGGGTAATATGTAGACAAGCCTTACCCCTACCCGAAAGGGCAGAGAGGCTGTATCCAATCGACCCATCGGCTCATAGGATAAAGGAAAAACAACAGTAGAACAAAAACAAAGACAAAAACAAAAACAAAAACAATAGAGCATTAGTAACTCCAGCAGAAATAGCGTAAATAGCGTAAATAATTATCTAAACATACGAAACATAAATACAATCGCATGCAATAATATCATACAGTAACTACCATAAACAGCCATAGGGGGGACATAAGCTAAAACACAAATCATCTATAAGTAACCCTGCTCACCCACACCCAACCCCGGATGAGGCGTACGAAAAACTCTAGGAGCCAACCCTGATTCTAGACATCCAGGCTTTCCTATCGCGGGTCATGTCCTCGGAAACATGCATTCTAGTCATGTCCTGCCTAATCACCTCTCCCCAATACTTCTTAGGCCTCCCTCTGCCTCGCCGACCGCCAACAATCTCCAGCCGCTCGCAGCTCCTCACTGGGGCATCGGGACTTCTCCTCCGCACATGCCCGAACCACCTCAGCCTCGCTTCTCTCATCTTCTCATCCACCGGAGCCACCCCACCTTCTCTCGAATAACTTCATTCTTAATCTTATCTAGCCTGGTGTGACCGCACATCCACCTAAGCATCCTCATCTCCACAACCTTCATTCTCTGAACATGTGAGTTCTTCACGGGCCAGCACTCCGCCCCATACAACATCGCAGGTCTAACCACGGCTCTATAGAATTTCCCCTTGAGTTTGTGTGGAATTTTCTTGTCACACACTCCTGATGCAAGCCTCCACTTTGACCACCCCGCTCATATACGATGAGTGACGTCCCCGTCAATCTCGCCGTCCCCCTGAATCACAGACCCAAGATAACGGACACTGTCCCTCTTGGCGATGGCCTGAGAACCAATCATCATGTCCCTGCCTACTTCGCTCGGCTCGGCGTTAAACTTGCACTCCAGGTACTCTGTCTTAGATCTGCTTATTTTGAAACCTTTAGACTCGAGAGTCTGTCTCCATATCTCTAACCTTTCAATAACACCGACCCTCGTCTCATCTATCAATACTATGTCATCAGCAAATAGCATACACCAAGGCACATCCCCTTGAATATGGCGGGTTAGAGCATCTATCACTAAGGCAAACAAGAGGGGGCTCAGCGCCGATCCTTGATGGAGCCCCATAACCACTGGAAAATGGTCTGATTCGCCACCCACCATCCTAACCCTAGTCTTAACTCCATTGTACATGTCCTTGATTACTCTGATGTAGGCTTCCGGCACGTCTTCGCCTCCAAGCACCTCCATAGCACCTCCCTTGGGACCTTGTCATACGCCTTCTCCAAGTCGATAAGCACCATGTGTAGGTCCTTCTTCTTATCCCTGAATTGCTCCGCCATCCGCCTGACAAGGTGGATAGCCTCTGTAGTGGAGCGGCCCGGCATGAAACCGAACTGGTTCCCAGATATAGATGTCACCTCCCTCACCCGCGCCTCAATCACCCTCTCCCAAACCTTCATCGTGTGACTTATTAATTTGATACCCCTATAGTTGTTGCAGCACTGGATGTCCCCTTTGTTCTTGTACAAGGGCACCACTGTACTCCACCTCCACTCATCCGGCATCCTTTTGGTCCTGAAGATCGCATTGAACAACCTAGAGAGCCACTCCCCTCCTGACTTACCCATGCACTTCCAGAACTCCACCGGCATCTCGTCAGGCCCGGTCGCTCGACCCCTACTCATCCTACGCAAAGCCCCAAGACCTCCTCCACCTTAATGCGCCTGTAGTACCCAAGGTCTCTATGTTGCTCTGAATGCCCTAGCTCCCCTAGCTCTATGTTACGATCCCCCTCCTCGTTAAGTAAGTCCCGAAAGTACGCTTGCCACCTCTGTTTGATTTGAGATTCCCCCATCAGAACTCTACCATCCTCGCCCTTGATACACCTAACTTGGTCTAGATCACGTGCCTTCCTTTCCCTTGCTTTAGCTAACCGGAATAACTTCTTATCCCCGCCTCTCTCCCCTAGTTCCTCGTACATGCGACCGAACACCGCATTTTTAGCTTCCGTGACTGCCATCTTTGCTTCTTTCCTCGCCACCTTGTAGATCACCCTGTTCGCTCTCCGTTCTTCCTCGCTTGTGCTCCCTGCCAACCTAGCGAACGCCGCCTTCTTCACCTCCACTTTTCCTTTGACTACATCGTTCCACCACCAATCACCCTGATGTCTGCCTGAATATCTCTTGGCTACCCCGAGCACGTCCCGTGCCACCCCCCAAACCAAGTTCGCCGTCACTGTCCACATAGCGTCCACTTCCCCAGAACTTCTCCAAGCTCCGCCCTCAACTAACTTCCTTTCCAACTCCTGTACTTTCTCCTTAGTCAAAGCACCCCATCTAATCCGCGGTTGTCCCCGCGCGCCCCTCCTCTTACTCTTCACCCAGAGACCGACATCCATCACTAGGAGTCTATGAAGAGTTGAAAGAGACTCTCCCGGAATAACCTTGCAGTCCTTGCACATACCCCTATCGCTCCTTCTGATGAGGATGTAAATTAGATTATAAAGTTTGAAATTTGAACAACATAACTGGAATTGGAGCATAGTCTGTACTAGAGGATTTCTCTAATTCCACGCCTCTTGTTATCCTATTCCATTTTACTTTTGTTCATTTGTAAACAACATGCGGTCTCTGCACAGTGTACACTGAAGTTATAGCTAGTGAAGGACATATGCATTTGAATTAAGTTCATATCCCTTGTTGTTTGTCCAGATACCCATTTTTCAGCATGAGAAATGAAACGAACAGTATAGTAAGCATACAAATTTTTAGTTTAGAGCTGGACCTACCAAACTAAACTAAGCTCTCCATGAATGCATTGTAGCTTCAGGAATTCAGATAAGATGTTTGAATCTCTCGACTTGCAGTACTTTACTCTTTCTTAAGTAGACTTTGCAACTGACCGTTCTTGACAGCATTTTGAAGATCTAATAAAAAGCCAAAAAAATGAAAATCACAAAAACAAAAAGAATCAAGTGTTACAAGCTGATAAATATCAGGTCAGGAGAACAGGAATCAGACAACTGAAATCACAAGGCCTACCCTCTGAACCACCAATATGCTTCCCATTCACAAACACTTGCGGAACTGTGCTGCGGCCCACCAGATCCAAAAGGACATCTTGAATACGACCGCCATCGTCTGAGCAGATATATTGCAAGTTTGAAGCAAATATATTAATTCCATCGCTAGATGTGACAACCAATGTAGACTAACACAGATAGGCAATCAAATAGTCAACAAAAACTCTGTGTTCTTTTCCATGAATTGTTTTCAAGTATTCTACTTTAGTTTCATTTCTTTCTACAGGTTCCAAGGGAGGGGTATTGACAACAAATTACCTCGAAGATCAAGCTCCACCACAAATGGTTGTTCTTGAAGTTCATTGAAGATGCGTTTGGCACGCTTGCAGTACCTATTGTCGAAAGACAATACAAATTAGCAGGAAAAGGACATAAACTACAAACATCAACATGCACTTAAAAAAAGCTAACTCAAAGTCTCAGAAACAAGGTATTTTATAATTCTTTTTTCTTTTTATGGTCAATAAAAATAAAACAAGGCATAGCATAAAGATGTGGCGGATCTCGTCGGCGGTTTTCTCCAAGCGGTTACGGAACTGTTCCACGACGGAGATTTTGGAGAGATCACGTGCTTTCGGAATGGGAAATTGGAAACCGGGTTTAGTAGGGAGTTTGTGGCATTGTCTGAAGCACCGGTTTTTATTTTGGTTAAACGAGCCGCCGGGTTGATGAGAATCATGACGGAGGAGTTGACTACCATTTTTACTGTAAAGACCGGAAACCCGACAACAACGAAAGATTAGCTTTTGGGTCTTTAACTTGGACCTACAAAATGCTATTTACGATTTACTGAATGAGCCCATTTATTACTTATACAGGTTTTGGTACTGTTATCACTCTTTATGGGAAGTAGTAAATTGTTAAGATCAGTATCAGTATTGTGCTACAAAAAACGTGATAATTTAGACACACCACATTGTGTATACTTCATAACCAAACTGTACGAATATGAGAACAAAAACAAACGTGAAACCCATGGGGAAAAAGTAAACAAATGCAAGTAGTATTCGTACGGGTTTTGAGTTTTTATTATTTTTTAAAAGAACCATTTTTGGAATAAACAAAAAGTAGTATATTCCTTCCATTTCAATTTATGTGGACATGTATTCCCTCCGATTTAATTTATGTGAACCTATTTCCTTTTTAGTTCGTGCCAAAAAGAATGATCTCTTTCCCTATTTGGAAACAATTTACCTTTATGCAATGATTTATAGCCACACAAAATATATGTTGTTCATTTTACGCCACAAGTTCAAAAATTTTCTCTCTTTTCTTAAGCTCCATGCCTAATCAAATGAGCTCACATAAATTGAAACGGAAGGAGTATTATTTTTAAAATATTTCCAATGTGTCCCCCAATATGAGACTAATAGGAAGAGTGATAAAAAGGATAATCAAAAACTTTTTTAGAGAGATCTCTCTAGTTTCACATTCCTGCATCTTCATGGAAAATCTCCCTCCTCATAATTATCCAGCCTCCCAAATCCCTTCAAAACAATCAGATATAGGCAAATCCCTTGATAGTTCTATTCCTTCTGCAACAACCCCAATATCTAGCAGTCATGATACTGAAGTTGAAGACCACTCTCTAACTGACACAATGGGAAAAAGTCCCCATTTCAAAATTCTTCCTACAAGGAAATCTTCCTATTGGATTCCCACGAGTTGTCAGCTCTTTCAAAGTCCAATGCAAGCTCGTGCTCCTCAGGATCATTACATGCAACTGGACCACCAACCAAACGATTTCCCTATCCATCTAACAAGGTCACAATAAACCCAAGAGGCCAATGATAACTTTCAAGTCTCCCTCACGGTAGATGACCTGCAAAGGATTTACCAACCATGGAGATACTCCCTAATTATCAAATTTATGGGAAACGTATTCTCTAGTACTTACGAAGGAAGATACTCCAGCTGTGGAAACCCAATGAAAACTTCACCCTAATAGACCTAGGGGTTGATTACTTTATTGTAAAATTCTCCAAGGAGGAAAATAGGAACCTCACTTTATAGCCAGTGAAGCCAAACAACTAAAATCAGCAGTTTGGGTTCGTTTACCCAGCTCCCAATGGAATTTAATGATTCAATCATTCTTCAAAAAATTGGGAACACCATTGGGAGACTATTATGGATTGATGCATGTATGTACCAAATTCTAATACACTTAGCCTCAGACAGAGGATTTAGGTTAACCAAGTAGCCAAACAGACATGGATGCATGGTAATAGTACACAAGGAAAAAGTAAACATTCAGTGAGAGAGGGAGATGGTAAGGGAGCATGTTAAGTTGAACCAAATAGACTAGTAAGTAACATGCTAGTGACAAAAAGAGCTACAAAACCATAAGTAAAAGCACACAAAGAAACATTATGAAATGCAAAATTACTAGAAACATGTTGTTGTGGAAACTATATTTTAAAGGGATGACACACCAGTTGCAAGTAATAGACCACAATGACAATAGTGCACAGAGGAACAAGGTGAGCAGAAAGTGTAAGAAGCAGAGAGAATAACAGCAGTATGAGAATAGCAGCAGCAACAGACCACGGTAAACAAACAATAGAACCCAGTAATGTAGAAGTAATCAACCCAGGCTACTCAATCTTGGGTTTTAGCCGATTGAGTGTTCAAATAAGAGAGTAAGAGAGTATAGCCGAGAAAGAGAGAATTCAGAGAATCTGAAGTTGTGAGAAATATGCAGTGTGCGTTGGTGTGTTCAAAGAGAAAGGTGAGGAGTATTTATAGTTTTTGAAAATAACAGGGAATGGGGTAGGGAGTATATAATTATAGAAATAATACCAAATTAAATCAATCATAGGTCCTAATTCAAATTAATCTGGGATTCATGATTCGAATGGGAATACAGCTATATCATATAAGGAAAGAATCAATCATACGACTAATTACACCATAGCAAAGTAGTAGGCATGTAGTATGTAATAGAGGCCAAGTGCATAATACTCGAATAAGGAAAACATATACTGAATATTGTGAAAAATATTTAAGAGCACAAATATGGTAAGAATAGAAAATTAACTCTGAAATTAGTGAAAGAATCACGGGCGAGACTAAAATCAGAGGGAATTAGTGCTAATTATAGAAAGCATTTCACAAGCAACGAAATAATTCAAGAAATCAATGTATGAACCTATAAGGAAAACGCATACATATTAGGGATTCAAAGAGATGCACAGAATCATTCGAATAATAATTAGACCTATAAACACAATAGGCGTGAAAAATTAGAGAACATTGTGCAAGAAATCATAGAAGGGTAGAAGGTCGGAACCCTAGTAAAAAAGTTTAAAGCATAGACCTCTGAAACAAACATGCTCGTAACAAAAAAACAAACATACAAGACATGGATACATAATAACAAAGGAAGCAAAAGATGTAGTGATCTTGAAAGGGGTCAGAAACCCTAGCAAGAAAAAAACTAAAGCATGGACCCAAGTTGACAAGGACACCAAACAAATAAGTAAAACAGATAAACGTAAACGAACATATAGTACTCAGAAAGAGCAGAAGAAACGATTTTGAAGAAAGGGGGTCAGAAACCCTAATTTGAAAGAGTAGTAACCATCTGAAATTTGAAATAACCGAAAATACTAAGTAAAAAATAGAGTAGAAAATAAAATCAAACTGAGAGTTGTTTTTTAAAAAAGCAGAGATTAAAGAGGTTCGAGTAGAAAAATTAGGGTTTGCAAACAAATTAGGGAAAACGAAGAACCTGTCCATGAAACTCGTATATAATGCCATAGAAGACATCATCGGACAAAAACCACCGGAGAAAAGCTGGAAACAAACCCAAGTGAAGCTTCAGTGACCGTCTTTCATGCCGGAAGATACCGGGCTTCAAGCTTTAGATAGAAAGCAACGGTATAAGGATTCCATGGCTACTAGAGGTAGAGAGAAGTGAGGGAAGAGTATGGCCGGAGAGGCGATGAATTTCATTGGAGAAGAAGGAACCAGAAGGTCCTAGAGAGAACGGAGAGCATTTGTTAGAGAGATAGAGAGACGGATCTGTGAATGAGGTTTGGGTGGGGTAGGTTAGATTTAATAAAGGTAACTTAATCTGGACCGTTGATCATTTGATCAACGGCTCAGATCAAGTCGAAGGTGGACCGGGTAAAAAATTGACGTGTATGGGTTATTAAATTGGGATAAATTTTGGCTGAAATAGGGGGTTGAATTGGGCTATATTTAAATAAAATTTGGCTATAGTTTAAATAGCCAATGTTTCCCAATTAATTTTATAAAATAGTTAAAATAGATTAAAGAGTAAAATTAAAAAAATGGAACTAATTTATAACATAAAAAAATTAATCTAAAAATAATAGAAATAATTTCATACTATGAAACATAGTTAATTACGAAATTGGCCATAATTGCAATTTTATGCAATTAGCCTAAAAATATTCCAAGTAAATTTGTAAAAAAATATGCAAAAATTCCATCAATTATATGTTATGGTAAATATGGGAGTGAAGCATGTTATTCACTAAAAAAAATAATTTAGAAAATAATTTTGGCCTTCATACTGTCAAAAAATATGCAGTAAATTGATTTTAAAAGATCTCGAAAATATAAAAAAAAAACAAAGTTTCCCGGCCTGCATATATATGCATACATATACCATTTTGAATGTGTTTTGGGTGCAAAACTATATAGGGAAAAATTGGGTATCAACAACTGCCCCTCTTTACCCGAGGAGGATGAAAGAGTTGTCAGGTAAAGGTAAGATGGCCAATTTTGACCAAAAACGGCGATTGTAAAAGAACTCTGACCGCACTATGGCTTCTGAGCTGCCTACATATCCTTGATTTTACAGGAATCAGGCCATATGTAGTTCAGGAACCATTGACGGGATATGCCGATGGAAGTTCAGAAGAGACGGGGTTTGAGATTTTGACAAGGGTTCGGAGGTCGGATGGCTGCAAAAAACTCGAGCGGGATCGCTCCTGCTGAGGTGTCCGTGCCGGCCGGTGTACCTGCAAATGAACGGTGTGTGGATATTTTGCATAATTTAAACGTGATGCAAGTTCCCATTGGACCATGAGTGTTGTCTTCGGACAATTAGGATGATGTCCTCAGACTATGATGTCCTGGTTTATGAAGAGCAATAAAGTAAAGTTTTGCAGGCCATGAAATGGTGTTCTCGAGCTTTGCGGATGATACCTCTGAACTATGACGCCTTTGAATAAGTTGGCGATATTTCAGCCCATGAGAAGGTGGCAATAATTTAGCCGAATGATTTCAAGGGTGGCGATGTTTCAGCCAAAGCGAGAATTAAAATGCAGGGCGGCGATATTTCAACCAAATGAAATAGAGCGGCAATTTTTCAGCCAAATGCAAAATAGGGGAGGTAGAGCTTAACCTCGATAAGCAGAGAATAACCTTGTGCGAGATGGATGATGGAGATAGAGCTTATTCTTGAAAGGCGGAAGATAGCCTTATGCAAGATTGAGGAAGGCAGAGGTAGCCTTATGCAATGCAAAAATGCAAATGGAGACAGAGCTTAGTCTTGAAATGCAGAAGATAGCCTTATGCATGATGGAGGTAGAGCTTAAGCTCGAAAGGCAGAGAATATCCTTATGCAATGCAAAAAAATGTAGATGGAAGACAGGGTGTAGTCTCGAAAGGTAGAGATAGCCTTATGCAGGATGGAGGTAGAGCTTAACCTCGGAAGGCAGAAGATAGCCTTATGCAATGCAAAGATGTAGATGGAGACAGAGCTTAGTCTCGAAAGTCCGAGAACAACCATATCAGGATGGAGGCAGAGCTTAGCCTCGAAAGGCAGAAGATAACCTTATGCAGGATGGAGGTAGAGCTTAACCTCGGAAGATAGAGAGTAGCCTTAAGCAATACAAAAAATGTAAGGACTGTATTTTCTTAGCTGGTAGATGATTGCGATATCGATGACTTCTGGGGAAGCGTTGAATGTAGATAGTGAGACTTTGCAAGGTAAGTAGTGGTTTCGAGAACTTCGGTTTGTAAAGCTCCTGCATTGCCTATTTGTACCTTGGATTCCTGCATCCAAAGAAAGATCGTCAGTTCTGGAAGGGGAGGTTAGTTCACATCCCTCAAATCGTGGCGTCTCGTACCATTTGGGGTAGCGTTGCTGAATGATAGTGATCCGAATGATTTTATGCAAAATTTGACAAATATGATGCAAATGTATGTATATAAGTAAAGAAAAGATAATTTTGTTTTTATGATGAACCACAACTGCAACATGGTTCAAGGCACGACAACCTTGCTGGCTCCTGAATTTTAAGGGTCCTCCTCAAAATTCTGCCCCAGTTTACTGAGCTGGCGCTATTGACGGCGGTGCTGAATGACTGAAAAAAACGGATTGAACTTGGAATTTATAGGGTCCTTCTCAAAATTCTGCCCCAGTTTACTGGGTTGATGTTGATGCGGAAACTAAAAAACTGACTTCTGAATTTTGAGGGTGCTCCTCAAAATTCTGCCCCAGTTCCAAGTGCGGGGAAAATGGAATTTCATTAAAGATGTGACCAAACCCATAGGGCTGCCTATGTATCCCCTCTTAAACGGGAATCAGGTCAGGCATAATTCAAATTACATCATAAAGAAAAAGTATACTGATTAAATGTGGTATCTTTTTACTACATCTGAGTTGATCGGTCTTGGCCAAACTTCTCCATCCATTTCTGGAAGAATAAGGGCTCCTCCAGTTAGAACTCGGTGAACAATGTACGGATCCTGCCAGTTGGGAGAGAACTTCCCTTTGGCTTCATCTTGATGTAGAAATATCTTCTTCAACACCAGCTGCCCTAGTGTAAACTTCCTTGGTTGAACTCTCTTGTTGAAGGCTCTGGACATTCTTTTCTGATATAACTGACCGTGACATACAACGTTCATTCTTTTTCCGTTTATGAGGGCTAACTATTCGCAGCGACCTTTGACCCATTCTGCGTCATCTAGCTCAGCTTCTTGTATGATACTCAAGGACGGAATTTCTACCTTGGCGGGAATTACCGCCTCTGTACCGTAAACCAGCATGTAGGGAGTTTCCCCGGTTGATGTACGAACTGTTGTGCGATAACCCAATAAAGCGAATGACAATTTCTCATGCCACTGCTTGTGCCATTTGATCTTTTTCCTTAGTATTTTCTTGATGTTTTTGTTGGCTGCTTCAACGGCTCCATTCATCTGAGGTCTATAAGCCGTAGAATTTCTGTGCCTGATCTTGAAACTTTCACACAATGCTTTCATCAAGTCGCTGTTGAGGTCTGAACCATTATCAGTGATAATCGACTCTAGAACACCGAACAGACAGACAATACGATCTCGGACAAAGTTTGCGACGACTTTCTTGGTTACTGCTTTGTATGATGTTGCTTCGACCCATTTACTGAAGTAATCAATTGCCACTAGAATGAACCTATATTTACTTGATGCGGCAGGCTCGATTGGTCCAATAACATTCATTCCCCAAGCGGTGAACGGCCATGGTGAGATCATTGCAGTAAGCTCATTTGGAAGTACCTTTATCATATCCGCATGTATCTGGTAGCGCTGACACTTTCGGACATACTGAATGCAATCTGTTTCCATAGTCATCCAGAAATATCCTGCTCTGAGTATCTTCTTTGCCAGAACAAAACCGTTCATGTGCAGCCCACAAGTCCCTGAGTGCACTTCTTCCAATAACTTGGCTGCTTCTGTTGCATCGACACACCTCAATAGTCCCAAATCGGGAGTCCTCCTATATAGGATTCCTCCGCTGTGAAAGAAATTGTTGGAAAACCTTCGAAGCATGCTCTTCTGAGTGGCATTAGCAAGCTCTGGATATTCTCCTATAGTCAAGTACTCTTTGATGTCGTGGAACCAGGGTTTTTCGTCGGCTTCCTCCTCATCGTGTGCACAATATGCCGATTGATCATGAATCTTGACCTGGATAGGGTCGATGAAGTTTGTATCTGGATGCTGAATCATGGATGATAAAGTTGCAAGCGCATCTGCGAACTCATTTTGTATTCATGGAACATGCTGGAATTCCATTTTTCTGAACCTCTTTCTCAACTCCTGTATGTGGTGCAGATAAGGGAGTATCTTGGAATTCTTGGTTTCCCATTCTTCTCAAACCTGGTGTATGAGTTGGTCTGAGTCTTCGATCACTAGCAGCTCTTGAATGTTCATATATATAGCCAGTTTAATCCCCAAGATGCAAGCTTCATACTCGGCCATATTATTGGTGCATGGGAACCAGAGCTTGGTGGATACAGGATAATGTTGACCGATTTTTTATACCAGGACTGCTCCGATGCCAGTTCCTTTGAAATTTTCGGATCCGTTGAAAACATCCTCCAACCGTCATAGGATTCTACAATGTCTTCTCCTATGAAAGCTATTTCCTCATCGGGAAAATATGTCTTCAGTGGTTCATACTCCCCTCTTACAGGGTTTTCTGCGAGATGATATGCCAAAGCCTGTCCTTTAACTGCATTTTGGGTGACATAGACAATGTCGAATTCACTCAACAAAATTTGCCACTTGGCGAGCTTGCCAGTGGGAATGGACTTCTGAAAAACATACTTTAGCGGATCCATTGTTGATATAAGGTAGATAGTGTAAGCATAGAGATAATTCCTCAACTTCTGAGCTACCCAGGTCAAACACAACAGGTGCATTCTAGCAAGGAATACCGAGCCTCGTACGGGGTGAATTTCTTGCTGAGGTAGTAGATATCTTGCTCCTTTCTCCCCGTGTAATCATGTTGTCCCAAGACATAGCCAAATGGTCAGTCCAAAATTGCGAGATAGATCAATAAGGGCCTCCCAGGCTCAGGCGCAACCAGGACTGGAGGCGTAAACAAGTATTCTTGATCCTCCCGAAAGCCTTTTGACGTTCATCGGTCCATTTGGTGGTGGCATCCTTCTTCAGTATCTTGAAGATAGGTTCGCAGATGATGGTAGACTGAGCTATGAACCGGCTGATATAGTTGAGTCTCTCCGGGAAACTCATTACCTCTTTCTTGCTCTTCGGCGGTGGCAACTCCTGAATAAATTTGACCTTTGATAGATCCAACTCTATTCCTCAGCGACTTATGATGAAACCAAATAACTTTCCCGTAGGGACCCCAAATGCACACTTAGCGTTATACCTCCTTAGTCTGTTGAAAAACTTTCGGAGGTCTTCTATGTGATCTGCAGCCTTCCTGTACTTAATGCTTACGTCGTCCACATATACCTCAATCTCGTTATGTATCATGTCATGAAAGAGGGTAGTCATGGCCCTCATACAAGTAGCTCCCATATTCTTCAACCCGAACGGCATCATTCTGTAGCAATACATTCCCTAAGGCGTGATAAACTCCATTTTCTCTGCATCTTCTTTATCCATCCATATCTGATGGTACCCTGCAAAGAAATCGATGAATGACTGCAATTCATTCTTGGCGTAGTTGTCGATCAGAATATGTATGTTTGGCAAGGGGAAATCGTCTTTGGGACTGGCCCAATTGAAATCCCGGTAGTCGACACAGACTGTAACTTTCCCATCCTTCTTTGGTACTGGCACAATGTTGGCTAACCAAGTTGGATACTCTACCACTTGAAGAACTCTGGCTTCTACCTACTTGGTGACCTCTTCTTTGATTTTTAAACTCATATACGGCTTGAATTTTCTAAGCTTCTGTTTTACCGGCGGACATGCAGGATCTTTCGGTAACTTTTGAGCGATGATGGATGTGCTAAGGCCAGTCATATCGTCGTAATACCATGCAAAGATATCCTCATATTCCCTCAATAACTCTATATATTCCTCTTTCTCTGTCTGTGATAAGTGCACACTGATGCGCGTTTCTTTGACATTCTCTGCATCTCCCAAATTGACGACTTCGGTTTCATCCAAGTTGGCCTATGTCTATTCTCAACATTCTCGGCCTCTCTGGGAACCTCTTCTGGTGTATCATCCTTCTCTGAGTCTATGTCCGTTTGTTGCATAGCCTCGTTGCAAGTTACAGTTGTTGGTTCATCATCAAGATACGTAATAGTAATGCTGTGTGAAAATAAAGTAAATAGCATAGAAAAGTAATGAATAGCGAGATATTTGATAAACTGAAAATGCTTTTGATTAAATTCATAAATGTTCAAAACATCGGAGCTCTTTTGGAAAGTAAAGACAAATGCTGAAAATAAAGAAAACAACTAAAACAAAGATGCATGATGCCTGTCCAGCCTTGCTACCCCAAAGGTTCCCGGGCGATGGTGGTCCTGATTGACCAATTAGTGAGATGCACCCCTTGGTTCACAGCCTGAATGGAAGGGTCTTCCTCCCCTTCCTCTTCAAAAATCACACAACAGTCCATGTCCTCCTCCAGAAACAGGTTCTTCATTGCCGCAAGAGCCTCGTCTTCTTCTGACCCATACAGAGTGTTGGCTGGTTGAAATGTATGCTCCAACTGAGGTATGGGGTGTTCCAATGGGTAATATGGGCCGCATCATGGTGGTGACCAGTTTTTGAATTCCTGCCAAGTGTACTCGTACCCCGGTCCAAAGGTGGTACCATGTTTCTTCAACTGGATAGGTTTGGTGATACCTTGAAGATTCTTACCAAGCCCTTTCCCTGGTTCGTACCCACTCCAATTCAAAATGCTCTCGACCTTGTTACTCCACCATTTGTCCTTGTCCACCACATTGACTCGCTCAATATGATGATATGTTTCTCCGCTTATTCTTCTTCTGCCTCCGATCATCGGAATGGTCTGGTGACTGTATATGGGGTTGCTACCGTCGACATGGATGATTACTTCCTGATGGTTCTTTTCGAACTTCACAGCCTAATGTAAGGTTGAAGCCACAGCTCCAGCGGCATGGATTCACGGTCGTCCTAGCAGTAAGTTGTAAGATGCTGGTACGTCGATGACTTGGAAATCAATATCAAACCAAGTGGGCCCCATTTGCAAACACAGGCTAATCTCCCCGTGGGTGGACCTCTGAGAACCATCAAAAGACTTAAAGTTAGTAGCCCATCTTTTATCTCATGCAATCCTTTGCCTAACTTCTTGAGGGTGATCAATGGATAGATGTTGAGGCTAGAAACTCCGTTGACCAAAATCCTGGTGATGAAATGATCCTCACATTGCACAGTAATGTGCAGTGCTTTGTTATGACTGAGCCCTTCAAGTGGCAGTTCGTCCTCATGGAAAGTGATTTTGTGACTTTCCAATACCTGCCCTACCATGTTCTCCATCTCTCCTCCTGTTATGTTTCTCGGGACGTAAGCCTCACTCAATATCTTCATCAAGGCGTTCTTATGCGCCTCGGAATTCTGCAGTAATGCTAAGATGGAAATTTGCGCCGGAGTCTTGTTTAGCCTATATCTTTCTCCAGAGATCATCAGGTCCAGTTTCAATGAGACGTCCAGAGGCTTGCTTGCTATGCTCAGCTAGGTGCTCTAGTGTGTACACCCTTCCTGTTCTAGTCATACCTTGCATGGCGATTGCTTCACCCGTGCGTGCTTTTCCATTCCTTCTCGCCTCGACTGTGTAGTCCCAGGGTATGGCATTTGACTGAAATGGGGTTATGTCTTACATGGTGACTGGAATGGTCACCCTTGGGGCACAATAGCAACTTCAATTGGTGTGGGCGCGTTTGACGTCCCGAAATCCACCTCAATTGGTTTTGGCACTTTTGTCGAAGGTGCCTCGAACTCAAATGGTACATATATATTCACCACGTTGCCCTCAGATGGTTGGATTTTCACAACAATTGGACTAAGTGTGATCGCCAGTTTCTTGGGCTCGTCTCCTTCAGATATCAAACTGATCGACCCTTCGGGGTCCCAGTCGTCCTCAACCTTAATCATGTGGATGCCTCAACCTTTGTGGTCTGGTAGAGGGTTGTTACGAACATTAGGAACACGCTTCTTATCTATGATGACCTTTTTGTCAATTACGGTTTGAATTTTGTCCTTCAACGAGCGGCACTCGTCGATGGTATGGCCCTTCATCCCCGAATGGTATGGCAGGTTTTATTTGGGTTGATCCATTGGGAACAGTTATCTGGGGTTATGCCTGGGATGGGTGTAATATATCCAGCGGCTTTGAGCTTCTCCTCTACGAACCTTAGCAAAGTTTGCTCCAAGTGAGCAGCAGTTTTTTGGTGATCGAGGTACATTGGGAAGTTCCTTCCATTTCCCTGCTTGCTTCGTTATCTCCCATCTTTCCTTTGTTCCTGTTTCTGGGAGGACTCAGAGGAGGAGAAGGAGGAGGACCCTTAGATCTTGTTGAGTATGGTGGTGGTTCCAGAATGCATGAACTAACCTTTGGGGAGGGAAAAAATAAAAGAAAACAAAAAAGGTAAAAAGTTAGTGCGGACTCTAAGAAAGGAAACATTGCGGTATTTAAACACGTTGTTGCAAGAATATAAGTCGTTTCCTATTTGGGTGCTCCGTTCTGCTCGAGGTAGGCCTTGAGACAGATATGATTTGGAGAACTTATAACACCAAGTGCCTCATTTTATTGACAAAAAATAGAACGAGTCGAAATGAATAAAAGAAATTATCACTAATGGCCAGTGGCCTTATTACATCGAGAAAGCAACAAAAATCCTAACTACTTGGTCCCAGAAGGACCTTCCCCAAATTCGGCATCTTTGCCTCCCTCGTATAATTTCATCAGCTCGCGCAGTCCCAGCAACAACTAAGTGCGAGCCAGGTGCCCACCTTCGTTTCCTTCAGCTTCCTGACAGTCGTTGATCCTTTTCAGAAACTTGCCTTCCAACTCCACTAGACCCTGTTCCAAGTAACCTAAACGGTTGTTTGCATGGACACCCATGTCTTTCCACTCATTAATTACCTTTTCTTGGGCCTCTAGAAATCCCCGATGTTCACTTTTACACTCTCGCACCCGTTTGCGTAGCTGATTATACTTGACCTTTGTTGCAGTCTCCTCATCAATTACCATTTGACCATGGATGAAACCTATTTTTCCCAAGCCAATATGATTGTCTTCTAGCCACCTCGGATAAAACGGCGCATGCCCCGCCTGATACCTATCTGGCTCTATGGATTTCTTTTCCAAAATGAGTTTGGAATGCCACATATGCTGAGCCCGACACTTGTGTGGGCTATCGTTATCTTCGAAGTCATCCCTCTAGTGACTCATATTTTCCACCCTTGGTATAATCTACTTCCTTCCCACTTGCCTCATGACTCGGAGAGGGACATAAGGGTAAGTTCCTCTTAAGCCGATGAGTACGCGCATCTCTAGACTGAATGATAAACTCTCCAGTTGGAAAACAACGTACATCCATTGTACCTGTTCTTCTCTCAGATTCTCTAATAGTTCTACCCATCCACTAGCGTCTTCAGAGTGAGCAAACATATCCGGCATGAAGTGCATTCGCTTTGGATGATGGAAAGAGATATGGTCATCCCAATCTCGTCGTATGATCTACTGTCTATAATCTCCCTTCTGAAGATTTTCAATGAGCAAGAGTTGTAGTAGCAAATTGCACCCTTCAAAGTGCGGTGCCCCTTGTTGACATTTTTCTAAGGCTCGGTACAGTTCAGCGAGGATCATCGGTGCTATGTTGAATGTCTGCCCGTCGATACCCTCCATTACGGCATTGATTACCATTGCTAGTCTTGTATGGATTCTAGCCTTCTTCATCAGAAAAACTATCATGCCCAGGAAACAAACATGAATACAAAGGCTCTCCTATGTATGTTCCCCAAAGAGGTGAGGACGAACTCGTCCATGTGAGTGCGGTAGGATTTCCTATGTCCGAACCTTTCATACATGAAGTCGAAGGATATGTAGTAGTCCTTCAGACTGGTCAGATTAGGATTCTTCTTGAGCCCCATCATTTTCAGGAACCCTCTACCTTTGCGGTTTTCCGGCATAAGCAGCCCCGGGCTATCCAAGGTATTCTGGCTAGACCCTCAATTTCTTCCAATAGCGACGTCATTTCAATACCCCAAAAGCGGAAGACGGACCGTTCACTATCCCAAAACATAGTAGCAGCTTCCACAATCTTGTTATATGGCCTAACTTCCAGGAGTGAAGGAATATTTCCTAAGTGCTTGCAGACAAGAACCCGATCACTACCATACAAATCATCCCACCAACTTAGCAACTGTGGATGAATGTTTGATACTATACCGAATCTGGGGACCTCGTGCATCATTTCCTGCAAAATAGAGAGTTAGGCCCTTAACCCCACCAGACTTGACTATTTAGATCAATAATTAGCAAGAGGCATTTAGTTCTCCAAATCAATGCACATAACGTGAATGTCCGTTTGGGTTTCGAAAAAACCCGATGGACTTTTTGGTTTAGGCTATCCTAATGAGTCATTATGTGGACAACAATAACTCACTCGGCTAAGTTTGACCATGATGCATGAACATTTAAACAGAGTAAGGCTTCTATTTGAAGTGTTAGACAAGGTACCCTTGAGCGGACAACTCAAGACGGAAAGGCACAGAACTGTCGACTACATCGTTGATCGATTGGTTTAACCGCAAATATGCCTTTGCCAAATTTAAGGGGTTTGTAATAATGGAAGAGTGCAACCACTCATTATAAGCGTTCTATAGGATTTGTTTGGCACGAGTGGAAAATGATGTTGAAGGATGCAATTAAAACAATGAAATAAGTACACGTATTTTCATGTTCATACAATAATGATTATAATACATGTTCAGAATTTAAGACGGAATTGAAATAAAGTGAGGTAATAAAGCAGTAAAACAGTTAAAGAAAAAGAAAAACAAGAAGAAACAAGTAAGTAATTGCAGAGAAAGGATTAATGCAATAAAAAAGGTAGTAAAGAAAGCAATAAAGCCACGAAACACGTAATGGTAAAAGCCTAAAATAATTTTCCAGCAGAGACGCCATGCTGTCGACGCCCCTTTTTCCCTAGGAAAAGTGAAATCGGATTTTACGATATTTTGAAAAAAAACAACTCTATTTCCTGTTTGGGAGTTGGGTTATGGAATTTGAAGAGTCTACACCTAATGATTATAGTGCATTAGGACACTTTGAAAAGAGAGTATTTTGACAAGAAAACCAGAGTTCGGGTAAGGGCTTGAGATTATCTCGAGGGGAAGGTGTTAGGCACCCCCTCAAGATCCACTAGTTTGGTTCCCGGTCGTGTTAATCGTGACTTTATAAAAAGATGAAGCAATTAAACAATTAAGGTCCACACATATAACATTCACACAACCTGAAAAACTTTAAAGAAAAGGAAGAACGTAAATTTAAAATAAAAGAGAGGATTGATTTGGAAAAGCATTACTATTGAAGAACAATTAAATAAAGCGGACAAAAAAGAGAAGGGTCCTAGGTTTAACTACAGTATGGATCATTCGATACAATATCCGCACATATCCCAAAGAGGGGTCGCTTTATGATATTATCGCATCGTCATCATCTCCATATTCTACCCTTCCCACCTCGTGGAGGTGATTTAAGCGTGTGAATTAGTCACAAATGCTTATTGCATGCTATTACCCGTCCCATCCTATAGATCCCAGAGGGCATTTAGGATCACTAACCTATAAGGTAGGAACTAGGTGGAACCCTTAAGTTTAATGGTTAAAATGCTAGGCGACATACAAAAACAAATAGGACTACACGTAATGGAATCATATAAAGGCATATAAAAAGGCTCAAATATCCCTCCACGGATAAACACATAATTAGCACGTCTCAGTCACATTTAAGGTCTGATAAGGGGAGAATTATAAAAGATGGAGTATAAATTAAAACAGAAGTTGGAAAGTTTGCAGAAAAGGAACGTAAGAGAAAACATTCAACACTTAAAAGAGGCAGTATAAGTTTTTAGAAATCTGCAGAAGTCATTTAGAAACATTTGTGGAATGCCTGGTAAAACAGTTTTGGACAGGCGGAGTAAAAGAACAAGCGTGAAAATATTTTTGAGATTGCAGAAGCGTAAAGAAAAAAAAGTAAACATACTGGATTTTGAGCTTTTGAAAATTAGTACTCAGATAGTTGAAATAGTAGTCCAATTCTAGACAAGAAATATAGTAGAAACCTTTGCATAGATAGTTTAAAAAATATGGCAGAAGTTTGTGAAAATAGAGAGGGCTTCAGAGACAAATGAATTTAGACAGGGGCGGATTAATTTGAACACAACTTGAAGATGATTAGCCCAATTTTTTTATACGGCCTAAGGTTTGCTTAGGAGTTATTAAAGATGGTGAGCACTAAATGGTTTCTAGTTTTAACGAGGAGTTGTTAACCAGTTTTTTTACCCATATTAGCGACGTGTTTAAACAGTTGCAAAAAATTCTAAAGCCATGCACAAAAAAGGTCCTATAAACTTGGTATCAAAATGTAATGGTAGTAACTTGATTATTAACTGATTGTGATTATAAAAATAGGTAAAATAAAAAGCTCAAAGTAAAAGACCTAAGAACAGGATTGCTACATGTAAGATGCATGTCCTAAACATGATTTCTATTGCGCAAATAGGTAGGTAAAATCCTATGAACATGTTTTCTACCCATGCCCTTAATAATCATGCATAACCCTCCCAATTTCACTATAAACCCCATTATTCTTTACAAGTTATTACAGACCAAGTAATCTAAAAATACAACAATGATAAAAAAAAAAAAAGAAGCTATTCTATAGGGAGCCTACAGCCATGCCCAAGATCTCCAACCTCACTTCTTTCGAGTTTCACGGTCATTACCAAGGCTTGGGTGCGGCAAAGTTCCCTAAGGGTTCATGTGAACCCCTGGCCAATACGAAGCACCCAAAATATCATAATTAGACAAGTGCAAATGGAATTGCCAGCCTTGTGCATCAAAGTTCAGTGGGTGCTCACGGCTCCCAAAGCAATGCTTACACTAAGGGGGCAGAACCTAATTTCTAGAGTAGTGAGATTGTAATAAAGTTTGAGAGAGTTGAAAACAATTGAGAGACATGTTGAGAAAGCAGTTGAAAGAATTGAGAGAGTTTAACAAAATAGTTGCAAGAGTTGCAAGAGTTCTTTTGAAATCATTTAGACTGACCAGTATTAGAACAACAGAGCGTCACACAAATAAGGGCAAGCGGTAAGGGAACAAATAAGCAAAGTAAACTACTCACACAGGCAACACATTGGAAGAAAGAAACCAAACATGGTTGCAAAACAAGAGTTCAGTTCTTATTGTACAAAATTCTAATACACCTTAGCCTCAGACAGAGTATTTAGGTTAACCAAGTAGTCAAACAGACATGGATGCATGTAGTAGTACACAAGGAAAATGTAAACATTCATTGATAAAGGGGAGGGGGTAAGGGAGCATGTTAAACTGAACCAAATAGACTAGTAAGTAACATGCTAGTGACAAAAATAGCAACAAAACCATAAGTAAAAGCACACAAGAAACATTATGAAATGAAAAATTAATAGAAACATGTTGTTGTGGAAACTATATTTTTAAGGGATGACATACCAGGTGCAAGTAATAGACCACAATGACAATAATGCACAGAGGAACAAGGTGAGTAGAGAGTGTAAGCAGCAGATAGAATAACAGCAGCATGAGAATAGCAGCAGCAACAAACCCAAGTAAACAAACAATAGAACCCAGTAGTGTAGAAGTAATCAACCCAGGCTACTCAATCTTGGCTTTCAGCCGCTTGAGTGTTCAAATAAGAGAGCAAGAGAGTATAGCAGAGAAAGAGAGAATTCAAAGAATCTGAAGTTGTGAGATATATGTAGTGTGTGTTGGTGTGTTCAAAGAGAAGGTGAGGAGTATTTATAGTTTTTGAAAATAACAGGGAGTGGGGTAGGGAGTATATAATTATAGAAATAGTACCAAATTGAATCAATCATAGGTACTAATTCAAATTAATCTGGGATTTATGATTCGAATGGCAATAGAGCTATATCATATAAGGAAAGAATCAATCAGATGACTAATTACACCATAAAAAAGTAGTAGGCATGTAGTATGTAATAGAGGCCAAGTACATAATACTCGAAAAGGAAAACATATACTGAATATTGTAATAAATATTTAAGGGCACAAATATGGTAAGAATACAATCAATGCTAATTATAGAGAGCATTTCACAAGCAAGTAAATAATTCAAGAAATCAGTGTAAGAACCTTGAAGGAAAACACAAACATATTAGGGATTCAAAGAGATGCACAAAATCATTCGAATAACAATTAGTCCTATTAACACAATATGCGTGAAAAATCAGAGAACATTGTGCAAGAAATCAAAGAAGAGTAAAGGGTTGGAACCCTATAAAAAAGTTTAAAGCATGGAACTCAGAAAAAAACATGCTCGTAACAAAAAACAAACATATAAGACATGCATACATAATACTCAAAGGAAGCAGAAGATGTAGTGATTTTGAAAGGGGTCGGAACCCTAGAAAGAAAAAATTAATGCATGGACCCAGGTTAACAAGGACACCAAACAAACAAGTAAAACAGATAAATATAAACGAACATATAGTCTCAGAAAGAGCAGAAGAAACGATTTTGAAGAGGAGGGGGGGGGGGGGTTGAAACCCTAATTTGAAAGAGTAGTTACCATCTGAAATTTGAAATAACCGGAAACACTAAGTAAACGATAGAGTAGAAAACAAAATCAAACTGAGATTTATTTTTTTTAAATGCAGAGATTAAAGAGGTTCAAGTAGAAAAATTAGGGTTTGCAAATAAATTAGGGAAAACGAAGAACCTGGCCCTGAAACTCGTATATAATGCCATAGAAGGCATCATCGGACAAAAACCACCGGAGAAAAGCCGGAAACAGTCCCAAGTGAAGCTTAAGTGATCGTCTTTCATGGAGGAAGCTGCTGGGCTTCCAGCTTTAGAGAGAAAGCAAGGATACAAGGATTCCATGGCCACTAGATGTCGAGAGAAGTGAGGGATGAGTATAGACGGAGAGGCGATGAATTTCATCGGAGAAGAAGAAACCAGAACGTCCTAGAGAGAAGGAAGAGAATTTGTTAGAGAGATAGAGAGATGGGACTGTGAATGAGGATTTGGGAGGGGTAGGTTAGATTTAATTAAGGCAACTTAATCTGGGCCGTTGATCTCATTTGATAAACGGCTTAGATCAAGTCAAAGGTAGATCAGGAAAAACATTGATGGGTATGGGTTGTTAAATTGGGTTAAAAATTAGGATGAAATAAGGGGTTGAATTGGGCTATATTTTAAATAAAATCTAGCTATAGTTTAAATAGCCAATTTTCCCCAATTAATTTTATAAAATAGCTCAAATAGTTCAAAAAGAAAAATTAAAAACATGGAACTAATTAATAATATATAAATATTAATCTAAACATACTAGAAATAATTTTATAACTATGAAACATAGTTAATTACGAAATTGGCCATAATTGCAATTTTGTGCAATTAGCCTAAACAAATTCAAGTAAATTTGTAAAAAAATGTGAAAAATTCCATAAATTATATTTTATTGTAAATATTGAAGTGAAACATATTATTCACTAAAAATAATAATTTGAAAAATAATTTTGGCGTTCATACTGTCAAAAATAAGCAGTAAATTGATTTTAAAAGATCTCAAAAATAAAAAAAATACCAAAGTTCCCCGATCTGCTTATATATGCATACATATACTATTTTGAAAGTATTTTTGGGTGCAAAAATATATAGGAAAAAATTGGGTATCAACAGGGAACAACATCTCAATTTCATACTTTTTGACGATGGTTCGACTGTCAATATCATGCAAAATATGGTGCTAAATCAGCTTGGTATATCTATTGATGAGATATCCAAAAGTAAGCTGACAACCCAAGTTTTCAACGAAGGAGGACAACGAGTCATATGTATGATCCGGATGGGATTATCCATTGGTGATATGAAGTCAAACACCCCAATTCACGTCATAGATGCTAAAACACTATACAACTTGTTGTTTGGACGTCCTTATATTCAGGAGAATAGAGTGGTATAATCTATTTTGCATCAATGTCTGAGGTACAAAAAAGATGGGGGAATAGTTAAAATTGATGCATACTTCAATCTTTTCGCTGAGACAGGTTCGTACTTTGCAGATGCAAAATTCTACCTAGATTGTTGCGAAAAAAGTCTGGAGAAACCATTATTAGTTAATGACATTGATGTCAGTTTAAAAGAAGAAAATGAGGCTCAATGGAGTATCAACAAGCTATCTAAGAAGACAACTGAAGAAGTCTATGTTAAGCTATCATCATTTGAAGGTGACATATAAACAAAACCTGATAAATAGCATCCAGTTTTCCGCTATCTTCCACATGAGCATCAAAAAAAGGGAAACTTCTGTTATACGAATGTATTCCAAAGAATAAAATAATTTACAAAGCGATTCAAGATTCGAAGGAGCATATGAATGTCCCAATTGCACAAATGCCATCTATGACTTGTGAGTCTGCTAAAGGCAATCTCCAATCTGATAAAATAAAACGGCACTTTAATTCTAAGGCCTTCATACTGCTTGAAAAGTTTGGTTACAACTCCTTCAACCCATCAAGACTAGGAAAACTCAAAGATGAAGTCACCGATGAAAAGATACATGGGCTTAATGAGTCCCAAATGAAGTTGAGGAAAGCAGGGGCACTACGTCGCCACACGAAAGTTTGGGTTGGGATTCAGTTTGGTAGAGCATCTTCGAATTTCATCTAAAAGAAGTAAGGAGATAGCTTCATCACAAAACACCTAGATAGAGGAGATGAAGGAAGCTAAGGCCGAGAAAATAAAACAACAGTCTTTAGTATTTGATCGCATTGGAGGTTTGACCCCTCAGGTCTCGGTGTTTGAAAGGCTAAATCGCAAAAGTGAACATGTATCTTCCAAACATCTAAAGGAAGTTTTCACTACCTTAAAGACCTCCATATTGTTTGCTGAGAATAGTAAGAAAGTCACCATCTAGAAATATACTGTCAAAATTTACGTAGCAATCCTTGAGGAGCAGGTTCATTTGAAGTTGTTGCTAACATAGAAATCTGTAGTGTTTTCCCATCACATATGAAGAGGAGGAAAATTTTGTTAATATCCACAGGTGGTCCAGTGAAGGTGCAAATGAGAACTATTGTTTACACTTTTCAACCTCATAAATAAGCATAGAACGAGAAAGAAGCCATGCCGACCATCCAAGGAAGTCAAAGAGAAAAGTCAGACTTTGTGGAAACATCCTATCACATAATTATGGAAGATAGCCCATGCCTTGACGTCAATGATATAGTACACGAGGCTCCCCCTCAACTAGAATATGGTAGGAAATGATCTATAGATGGGTTTAAGTAACTCAATTTAGGCACTCCGAAAGATCCATGCCCCACATTCATTAGTTTGCCTCTTACGTCTTAGAAGGAGGTGGAATATTGTAAGTAATTGGCCGAGTACAAAGATGTCTTTGCTTGGTCGTATAAAAGAAATGTCTGGTTTTAGTCCTAAGGTATTCTTTAATCATTTAGGGATCAAAAGTGAAGCACGTCCTTTGAAGCAGTCACAACCCATGTTTTGACTTTTGCTAGTACCACAAATCGAAGTTGAATTCAACAAGCTTATCGAGGTAGGATTTATTCAAGATGTGAATTACTCATCATGGATATCGAATATCGTACCTGTCAAGAAGAAGAATGGTCAAATACATATTTGTGTTGACTTTCGAGACCTAAACTAGGCATGTTCGAGAGCTAAACTAGGCATCATTACAAGGGTCATGAAGCTATGTCATTCATGGATGGGTCCTCAGATACAATCAAATCAGAATATCTCCAAAAGATGAAGAGTCTACTACTTTTCTAGCTCCAAAAGCAATATACTGCTACAAAGTTATGCCTTTCGGTCTGAACAATGCTGATGCCACCTATCAATGCACGATGCAAAACATCTTTGACAACATGCTTCACAAGAGGGTTGAATGCTACGTCGATAAATTTGTGGTAAAGATGAAGAGTATACGCTACCACCTTGAAGACCTTCGAATTGTTTTTGAAAGGTTAAGAAAATTCAATATGAAGATGAATCCACTCAAGTGTGTATTTGGGGTTACTTAAGGAAAGTTTCTTGGCTTCATTATGTGTCATCATGGAATTGAAATTAATCCTGCAAAGATTGGCGCCATTAAGAAAAATCCCTAAGCCGAATAAATTGAGGGAGCTTTAATGTCTCCAAGGAAACTTAGCATTCATCCGAAGTTTCATCTTTAATCTGGTTTGGAGGTGTCAACCCTTCAATTGTCTATTGAGGAAGGATAGCCACTTTTATTGGGATCAATCATGTCAAAATTATTTTGAAAGCATCAAAAGATACTTGCTGAATCTACCTGTGTTAGGGGTTCCAATGCTTGGGAATCCATTGATACTCTACATCGCGGCACAAGAACGTTCACTTGGGGCGCTACTTGCTCAAGAGAATGAGTAAGGAAAGGAAGAAGCCTTGTACTGCCTCACTCCAACTTTGATATGCTTAGTGTATTGGAACCCCTAACACAGGTGGATTCAGCTGAGTTGAACTATACGCCCGTTGAGAAAATATGCTTAGAGTTACTTTATGCGATAAAGAAGCTAAGGCATTATTTTGAAGCATAGATCATCAAACTCATCTCTCAAGCAGATACTATGAAGTTCGTGATTAATCGACCTGTTCTTCCTAGATGCCTAACAAGATGGTCCATATTATTTAACCAATATGAGATCACATAATATCTGAAAAGGTTGTGAAAGGACAAACATTTGCTAATTTCCTAGTTGATCACCCTCTTCTGGCAGAATGGGGTCTTTCTAATGAGTTACCATAAAAAGTAGTTTTTTGTAACGACCTGACTCGTCGTCCCGTAAATTATCTCCCCGTTTTATCTTATATACGTTTCATTATATATGTTTGGAGAATTTGAAGTAATTTGGATGTATTCTGGTTAGAAATGTGAAAATTAGTCTCTTTATAAGAAGGTTAGTGTGGAAAAGTCAACAGAATGTTGACTTATGAGTTAGAAGGCTCGGAATGGATTTCTGATGATTCGACTAGTTTCGGGTGATGTTTTTTGACTTAGGGGTGCAATGGGAATTGAATTTGGAGGTCTGGTGAAGAATTACGCTTGAATTGGCTAAGTTTGAATTTTGGCAAATTTCGGTTGATAGGAAAGATTTTGAAAGGAATTCCGATAGTTGCTGTAGCTCCGTTAGGTGATTTTGGATATGTGTGCAAAGTTTTAGGTCATTCGAAGGTGTTTAAGTCGAGTTTTTGATCGGATGCGAGTTTTGGAAGTTCTAGTTAAACTTAGGCTATGATCGATACAATTTGATGATTTTGATATTAAAGTTAGTGTTTTGATAGCTCGGGCAAGTTTGAATAAGGTAATAGAACTTATATGTGCCTTTGGTTGAGGTCCCGGGGGCCTAGGGTGAGTTTTGGGGTGGTTTCGGACCATTTGTAGGCCATTTTTAACTGCTGGATTTTGTGTGAAGCAGTGTTCTATGCGATCGTGTATAATGGGTCGTGATCGCAGTGAGTAAAATGTGAGAAACCTGCCAGTGAATCGCGATCACGTAAGGCCTTTCGCGATCACGGAGAAGATAATTTTTGCTGCATTGATCCCAATTCGGAAGATTGTATGTCACAATCTATATGGAAATTGGAGATTATGTAAATATGAAAGTTGTAGCCCTTTGTGCCTAGTTTTTAGAACTGTAAATTATTAATGATTTGGTTTTGTGTACAAAATGATATGGCTATTAGACTAAAGGGTGTCTGAGAAAATGAAGAAGAAAGTCGTATTGCACATGGGCTGACTTTGGCAGATCATATCTAGAATATATAAGGAATTTGGGAAATGATCAACACATGAAAGTGGTAGATCTTTGAGTTTAGTTTTTAGAACATTCAACCATTTGTCTTTTGGAGATGCTTACAAAACATTATGGCCATCATACTAGAGACTATCCTGAAGAGCTGGGCATTTGCTCTCCGCGATCGCGAAGCCTCTTTCGCGATCGTCAAGGGAAAAATTTGGACTGGAAAAATTTCTCTCCGTGATCGCGAAGCATTTTCCACGATCGCGATGAGTAAATACCTGGGCAGAGTGTTTCAAAATCATCTTGTTCGCGATTTTGGGTCTATTTTCACCCATGGCTGCCCATTGTTGGAGAGTTCTGGAGGAAAAGAAGGAGGGATTCAAAGGGAAATGACTTGAGGTAAGAATCTTGGTCTCAATACTTGTTTTTATTGTGAAATCCATCTAGAAATTTGTGGAATTTAGCAAAAATGGGACAGAACCACGGCTTGAGTCTTGTGATTTTATATTGAGGATTTGAGGGGTCATTTGAACTCCGATTTTGGCATTCTTTATATGTACGGACTCGTGGAGAGACGAGAAATCTGTTGAAGTGGCTTTCATAATTTTTTGAGAAGTGGGCCCGGGGCTCGAGTTTTACCAACTTCATAAATTTTAGTACTTTTCGAGTATTTTTAACTGGGTTTTGTTTCCTTAGCCCATATTTATGTATTCGTTGTGATTTTGACTAGATTCGATGCTCGAGGAGGTCGATACAAAAGGAAAAAAGGCATTGCGGACCAGTATACGGCCGGTTAGAGATAGATAATGTCCCGAGGGTTTGAAACCCACTCTTATCACGTCACGACGCTATGTTTGGGCATGACTCGCACCCCATGGCAGGTGCGGGATGTTATATGGTTGGAGATTGTGACTTGGTCCATCCCGAGAGCAGAATACAAATTATTGGAGACTCATACGCATATTGTATTGTTGATAATTGGGCTTAATGCCATATTTCGGGCCTTCTGCCGATCTGTAGTACCACACTAGGGTAAATATCCATGTGATGACATGATTGGCAAATCATTGATCTCAATCCTATGCTTAATCACTGTCATTAAATGCTAAGTCACTTGTTTTTGAGATTGGCTATTAAATTATATTCACCTTAATAATTAGAAACTGGCAAAAAATCAGATTGAATCTTTTATGTGACATACATGCATACTGTGGACTGAGGATGCCTCGGGCTGCAAGCCGCAGAGGTTATATATTGACATTGAGGTCGGGAGCCTGTTCTATGCTGGTATCTGGCTGATATTGAGCTTGGGATGAACGAGCCCCTCCGGAGTCTGTACACATCCCTTGTGAGCATCGTGGACGATAAATAAATATGGATGGCTCGGGCTGCACGCCGAAGCGTATTCATGTGCATTGCATTATATTTTTATCTGATACTTGACTGTGATATTTGATATTGCTTTGCTGTTAGTTCGTAGTTAAGGAATAGGACTATTAGATTTAGCTTTTCCTTGTGGCATTTCGTGGATTTCTTACTTTCAGATATTTTTCTATGCTTATTATTGACTGAGTCGGTAGTACTCACCCCTACTCTCTCAACCTTGTTTGCAGATTCAGATACACCGGGGGCTTAGCTGATACTCATAGTCTCCAGATATTTTTAGAGTCGTCGAGGTAGATGCATGACGTTCGCAGGACCTAGCTGCTCTTCATTTTTCCAAGTTATTATTATTACATACATTCCAGAATTTATTATTTCCATTCAGATATTATTATCCAGTTTTGTTTAGAGGCTCTAGACTCGTGACCCCAGATCTTTTGGGTGTGTTTACCGGTTTTTCGTGATCATCCATATTACTAAATTATTATTTTTGGATTATTGTTATAAAATTACTGTAAAAATCTTAAATTGTCGGTTATTAGGGACATAGCATTAAATGGAATGCGGTTGATGGTCAGGCTTACCTAGCTTTAGGGTTAGGTGCCATCACAACCGGGTTTGGGTTGTGACAAGTTGGTATCAGAGCCTAGGTTACTAGGCCTTGCGGATCATGAGCCGGTTTAGTAGAGTCTTGTTTGTGGGTGTGTCGCGCACTACACTTATAAGCAGGAGGCTTCAGAACTATTAGGAAACACTCCACTTTCTTGAAATGTTATCGTGCGTCCTTGATTCAGCTTGAAAGAGTAACTCTTGAAATTCCTTCCACGTGTTCGCATGCACGCATGAGCACTCGGTATTATATGTGCTTCGATGGCCTGCAATTCCCCGATTGAGTGTCGAGATGTAATCTCCGTAAGGTTGATATTCAGCCAGTCTGGAGGATCTGAGGCCTCGCCTTGCCTAAGGATGAACACTAAGGTGGTGATCGCATGATCAAGTGTTTTAAACTTAGATATTCTGTATTGACGCTATTAGCCGGACTGGCAGTTTGGTATCTGTACGACGAGTATGCTAGTGTTGAGAGATGCGATTATATGACTTGGTAGTGACAAAGAAGTCTGCTTTATGATGGCTTAACTGTCGAGTGATTCGATTCCTATGGTGGTCCGATAAGTAGTCCGAGTTGTGGGCGTGTGAAGAATCTTTTCAAGTCTCATAGTGGGAGTGAAGTAAATTGCACGATACGATATGAGTTCAGACTCAGGAAGACTAAGTAGTTATATAGTGTGTATGATGGTGGAAGGTATACATAAATGTTATACTGAGGGCGAAGCAGGTGGGTTATCTCCTGCGAGGTGATCTGAAGTGATGTGATTCTTATATGTGTAATTGAAAGGTATTTTCTATGTGTTATGATTCGAATGGGCACAACGCGTGTACATGCATTAATTTTGATAGTAGAATACATGTAGTGTTGCGAATAATGTTGTTAATATACATTGTGATGATTTGTCAAGTTGTGGACGTGTTGTTAGGATGGTTTTGGTGATTCTCTGGCAAGTGGATAGGCTCAGTTACAAAGGAAACTCTGCCGAAATTTTTGAAACGTCTGGGACTTTGTAAAGAACTTTGCCGCCGAAAGAGTGGGCTGAACTACTATGTGAATGAATTCATGAATTGCAGAAGAGTTAAAATTTCTGATGATTCGTGTTTCCACAAGCTTATGAAAAAGTGAGTTTAATCTCACCATGATATTACGACAAAAAAAGATGTATATGTGTTGTGGTGTATATGGCTTCGAGCTAAGTTGGGGAGGTTGTCATTGATTAGTTGATTCTACGATTAGATATTATGTTAATTTAGATTTGATGCATACGGGTGAATCAGTTCTGGTTGCAAATATTGAGCCGAGGATGGCACGAGTGAAGCAAAAAATTTGACAAAGGTTATATGGTGCTTCGTAGAAGTGACAAGATAATAGGAGGTTTTGAGTTGTGGATAAGGAATGCTTAGTTTAAAGAGAAGGAAGTTGTTTGGTTGTCTCGGAATGAGATCATGTCCTGAGGTGTCAGAGTGCCGATAAGGAACGAGTGGTTCGATTCGTTAAGTCAAGTAATTTGCAGTGGGTATCAGAGTGGATGAATCTTGAGAATGATTTTGATGTGTTGAAGATTCTATATGTAGTATTCAGATGTTTTAAGGTCGAGTATATGACCAAGTCAGTGTTTCATTAGAACAAGTCAAGACGTGGTACTTTTACATCAATTACGGGATCTATGTATCAGTATCTGGGAGGTAAAGGTAGCGGAATTAGATTCGCAGGAAGTTCTTCAAAGTAGGGTATTTTAGAAGTGGTATTTTTGGGAACATTTGAGAGAGGGTGTAGTGGCCTATTGGTATTAGATAGTGTGGTCTTACGTTCGAGTCTCATGTGGTACGCCTGGGTTGAGGCATTGGGCGCTACAGCAAGAGAGTATATCAAGTTGAAAATGAATCAGAAGGAAATCTAGATAAATAAAATAGCTTGTTAGCGGACTCAATCAGTATGGTAAATATATGATCAATTCCTTGCTTATGTTCGAGGTAATGAGCCCTTACGGGGCATTGGGCGGCAGGGCTTTTGAGCTCGGACAGCTTGCTTAGGCTGGTGTGGATAGAAGGATTTAGTCCTGGCAGTGTAGCTTGTGGCTAGAAAAAAAAAAGATGGAGTTCTCAGGTTACCCTGGTATGGTATGGTTTATGCGGTCTGCTGTGGAGGATTGGGATTTGTGTGTGTAAGGTATGGTTCAGCTCCGAATGGAAAGTCATTAAATTCTTAAGCAGCTCGGACAGCTGCATGTGATTTAAGAAGCGGCCCTCGGATGATTAAGGAAAATGGTATTACTATTCTAGTAATTTGACGGGAGTAAACGTTCAGTAAGAGGGGAAGGTGATGTAAACCGATAACAATTTGGTGGGATTGTTGCAGTTTCCTATTGGACCAACTGTTTGCATATGAGTCCGTTGATGGCACAGGGAAATTTTAGAACATCTTTCGTGGAAATGAATGGGTACTTGATGTGTAATATGTATTCATACGGCAGAATGTGGGACCAGGTATAGTGATTTGTGTGTTATACAGAGTTGGAGACTGGGAGTTCTCCAGTACAGCCTATGTCGCAGTTATGGATCGTGTGTATTCGGCACCATCTAGTGGCAAGTAGGATTTGGAGGCTAGAGTGGATCTCTATTTTTTGGTACGATAGATTTTGGATATGATATTGACTGTAGACTGGTTGCCTCAGTGTTGGGTTAATCTAGACTATTGTGTTATGGGCTATGCCGGAAGATGCCACAGGTTGCGTGGCGAGGTGCATTGGACTATGTTCTAGCGGAATGGTTGTGTTACAAGGACCAACAGACGGCTGGTAGGAGTTGATTTCCTTTCCTTAATTTGGCCTTTGAGGCAGGAGTCAGCGTAGAGGTTTCTACCATTGATTCACTTCCGGCATTAAGGAACTTTTCGGATGCATGTTCCAGTCTAAGTTGCCTCAGTTGGCTCCGAATTGTATTGTCAAGGGATAAGTTGACTCGACCATTGCTGAGCAATCAGCGATCTAGAGAGATCTATGAGTTGTTTTCTACGTTGTGAGAGGTTATGATTTTTGGGTAGTGGTTCATATATTGCGGTGCTATCGAGATTCATAATGGGAGTGGAGCTTTGTAGCTTACACTGCCATAAGTAGATATGATTATGCACTCAGTTTGCTTACGATCGATACTTGGTATTCTGTTATAATGAGCGAATTCGGCTCGATGTGCATCTCCCTAGGTGAGATATTTGAGTGGATCGGGTGGCACGCCGCCACAGGGTATGTTATCTGGATCGGGTTGCGCACCGCAACAGTGTGACGTTGAGGATAGTTTCCGTGTGTTACTTTGTATGCCTTGTTTCCTGGTTTCTGAGGAAAGTACGTATTGGGAGTTGCTTGACGAATAGCGCATCGACTAGGTTCTTTTTAGATTTAATGGTGTATATAACTCGCTTCACCGTGGGTGTGATGGATTTCTTGGGTTCAGACATCAATATGTGTGTGGTTGTCAAGTTCGAGTATAGCGACTCGAGATGCTTCATGTGGAATGGTATTGGACAAGATCGCATATTATAGCAAGGCTATATGGAGATTAGACCCTCCGGGAAAGGTTCAGGTATTCTATTCCTATGATGTGAGACGAGGTCTCAGCCTTTTGTTGTAATGGTACTGACGAGCTTAAGGTACAGCTCTTTCGTTTGAGTCATTTTCATGACTTGAGTATGTTCAGACGTCTCTTTTGGTGTGTGTGTTATGTAAGTTGTGGCTTAGGACGTACTGAAGTGTCATGTCACCAGGATGGTGTGTTTGGTCAGAAGAGACCTTTGGGGTCATTAATGGGTACAAACGGATTTGGTTTTAGCTTGTAGGAAGGTTAATATCTAGCTTCGGCTTGGAGATCTGTTATGGTATTGGTCGAAGGGGAAGAAATGTCATCGTGAATGGATGATCTGAGAAATGGCTATGGTCTACTGCGTTTTCATTATTATTGATAGAGTATAGCAGTGTTGGACTAAGACTGCAGCTAATAAGGGGTATTAAAGCCGGTTCAGGCTTATTCTGAGTGTAGATGTATGGTTCTGATCTGGTGTATGGTTTTCGGATGTGCAATGTGACTCTACGGTTATGGTCTAGACGGCCTGTGAAATTTTAGCTGTGTTGTATTATCAGGCATATGTGAGTTAGGGTGACGTTGGATCACCCAGGATGTATGTTTGGGAAGGTCATTAGGAGATTGGTTGGCTCCTAGTATAACTTTGAGTACGCTCGAGAATGAGTGTTTGTTGTTAGGGAGGATGTAACGACCTGACCCGTCGCCCCGTGAATTATCGCCACGTTTTCCCAATTTTATGCTTCTATATGTTTCATTATATGAGTTTGGAGAATTTTAAGTAATTTGGATGTAGTCCAGTTAGAAATGTGAAAATTAGTCTCTTTATAAGAAGGTTAGTTTGGAAAAGTCAACCGAATGTTGACTTATGAGTTAGAGGGCTCGGAATGGATTTTCGATGATTCGACTAGTTTTGAGTGATGATTTGTGACCTAGGGGTGAAATGGGAATTGAATTTGGAGGTCCGGTGTAGAATTAGGCTTGAATTGGCTAAATTTGAATTGTGGCGAATTCCGGTTGATAGGTGAGATTTTGATCCGGGGTCCAAATGAAATTTCGACAGCTGCAGTAGCTCCGTTAGGTGATATTGGATATGCGTGCAAAGTTTTAGGTTATTCGGAGGTGTTTAAGTCAGGTTTTTGATCGGATGCGAGTTGTGGAAGTTCTAGTTAAACTTAGGCTATGCTTTGATGAAATTTGATGATTTTGATGTTAAAGGTAGTGTTTTGATGGCTTGAACAAGTTTTAATAAGGTAATAGAACTTATATGTGCCTTTGGTTGAGGTACCGGGGGCCTCAGGTGAGTTTCGGGATGGTTTCGGACCATTTCTAGGCCATTTTTAACTGCTGGATTTTGTCTGAAGCAGTGTTCTATGTGATCGCGCACAATGGGTCGCGATCGCGGTGAGTAAAATGTGAGAAACCTGCTAGTGAATCGCGATCGCGTAAGCCCTTTCGCGATCGTAGGAGAAGAAACTTTCTGTTGCATTGATCCCATTTCGGAAGATTATATCTCACAATCTATAAGAAATTTGGAGCTAATGTAAGAATGAACGTTGTAGCCCTTTATGTCTAGTTTCTAGAAATGCAAATCATTAATGATTTAGATTCGTGTAGTAAAGATATGGCTATTACTCTAAAGGGTGTCCGGGAAAATGAAGAAGAAAGTCGTATTGCACATGGACTGATTTTGACGGATCATATCTAGAAATATATAAGGCATTGGGAAATAATAAACACATGAAATTTGTAGATCTTTGAGTCTAGTTTTTAAAACATTCAACCATTTGTCATTTGGAGTTGTGTGCAAAACGTTATTGTCATTAAAATAGAGACTGTCCTGAAGAGTTGGGCATTTGCTCTCCGCGATCACGAAGCCTCTTCCGCGATTGCGAAGGGTAAAATTTGGGCTGGAAAAATTGCTCTTCGCGATCGCGAAGCATTTTCCGCGATCGCGATGAGTAAATACTTGGGCAGAATGTGTTAAATTATCTTGTTTGCAATTTTGCGTCTATTTTCACCCATGAACGCCCGTTTTTTGGAGATTTATGGAGGAAAAGAAGGAGGAATTCAAAGAGAAACGAATTGAGGTAAGAATCTTGGTATCAATACTCATTTTTATTGTGAAATCCATCTAGAAAATTATGGAAATTTACAAAAAGGGGAAGAACCAGGGCTTGGGTATTGTGATTTTATATTGAGGATTTGATGGGTCATTTGAACTACGATTTTGGCATTCTTTATATGTACGAGCTCGTGGGGAGACGTGGTGATGTGACTTTCATAATTTTTTGAGAAGTGGGCCCGGGGCTCGGGTTTTACTAACTTTGTAAATTTTAGTACTTTTCGAGTATTTTTTACTGGGTTACGTTTCCTTAGCCCATATTTACGTATTCGTTGTGATTTTGACAAGATTTCGGTGCTCGAGGAGGTCGATACAAAAAGTAAAAAAGGCATTGCGGACCAGTCTACGGCCGGTTAGAGGTGAGTAGTTTGTATAGATGATGGCTTGAGGGTTTGAAACCACGGCTTATCACATCGTGATGCTATGTTAGGGCGTGACTCGCACCCCATGGCAGGTGCAGGATGTTATACGGTTGGGGATTGTGACTTGGTCCATCCCGAGAGCGGAATACAAAAATTGGCGGCTGATACGAACATTGTGTTGTTGATAATTGGGCTTAATGCCATGTTTGGGGCCTTGTGCCGATCTGTAGTACTCGACTAGGGTAAATATCTATGTGATAACATGATTTGCATAATCATTGATCTCAATCCTATGCTTAATTACTCTCATTAAATATTAAGTTCCTTGTTTCTAAAATTGACTAATAAATTATATTCACCTTAATAATTGGAAACTTGCAAAGAATCAGAATGAATCTCTTATGTGACTTACATGCATACTGTGGACTAAGGATGGCTCGAGCTGCACCCCGCAGCGGTTATACATTGACATTGAAGCTGAGAGCCTGTTCTATGCCAATACCTAGCTGATATTGTGCTTGGGTAGAAGGAGACCCTCCGAAGTCTGTACACGCCCCTAGTGAGCGCCGTCGATGATAAATAGATATGGATTTCTCGGGTTGCACACCGCAGCGTATTCATGTGCATTGCATTGCATCTTTATCTGATACTTGACTGTTATATTTGATATTGTTTTGTTGTTAGTTCATAGCTAAGGAATAGGACTATTAGATTTCACTTTGCCTTGTGGAATTTCGTGGATTTCTTACTTTCAGACATTTTTTCTATGCTTATTATTCACTGAGTTGGTAGTACTCACCCCTACTCCCTGCACCTTTTGTGCAGATTCAGGTACACCGGATGCTTAGCTGATACTAATAGTCTCAAGATCTTTTCAGAGTCATTGAGGTAGTTGCATGGCATTCACAGGACCTGGCTGCTCTTCATTTTCCAGTTTATTACTATTACATACATTCTAGACTTTATTATTTCCATTCAGATACTATTATCCAGTATTGTTTAGAGGTTCTAGACTCGTGACCCCAGATCTTTTGGGTGTGTTTACCGATTTTTCGTGATCATCCATATTACTCCATTTATAGCTTTGGATTATTGTTATAGAATTACTATAAAAATCTTAAATTGTCGGTTTTTGGAGACATAGCGTTAAATGGAAAGCGATTGATGGTCAGGCTTACCTAGCTTTAGGGTTGGGTGCCATTACGACCGGGTTTGGGTCGTGACGATTTTGTTTGTTGAAGAATTGCCTTTATGGGAAATATTGTTTGATAGAACCGCACATTGTAACGGTGCAGGGGCAGGTGTTGTGCTGATCTCTCCAGAAAGAAAAGTTTTGTCATTCCCTTTGTTTTAGGTGAAACATGATCCAATAATGCCACAGAGTACCAAGCTTTGATCGTCGGTCTCAAAATGGCACTAGACATAAAGATTATACCGTTAGAGATTTACGATTACTCTAAGATGATCATTAACCAACTATTAGAGAGTTACAAGGTAAAGAAAGAAGATTTATCGCCACATCATCAATATGATTCTAGTTTATTTGAAAGATTTGACTAGGTGTTATTAAACCATGTCCCAAAAGAAGAAAATTGCAAGGCTGACGCTTTGGCTAACTTTGTCACGACGATGGAACTTGGAGAAAATGACTCAACAAAGGTATATGTATGTCATCGATGGGTTATTCCTAGACTTCTTGGCCTTCAAGTCAACAAAAGCCATCATACATCTATTGAGTGATTGAAAAAGAAGATTGGAGGCAACCGCTAATAGAGTACCTTGAAGATGGAAAGTTACCGGAGAATTCGCGATAAAGAACAAACATCATATGAAGAGCACCATGATTCATCTTATATAATGGTACATTGTTTCGTCGCTCTTTTGATGGACTATTCTTGCGATGTCTTGTCAAAAAGAAGCCCGCCTAGAGCTAGAGGAAGCACATTCTGGCTCATGTAGAGCACACCAATCTTGTCTCAAGCTCCATTTTTGCATCAAGATGATGGCTACTACTGGACGACACTGGTGAAGGATTTCATGGAGCATGCCAAAATATGTCAAACGTGTCAATTCCATGCCAACTGCCTCCACCAACATCCAAAGACTCTTCATCCAACTATAGTTTCATGACTTTTTGATGCATGGGGACTTGACGTTGTTGGACCGCTTCCAAAGTCATCAAAGGAACATATGTAAATATTAGTTGTTACAGACTAACTTCTCTAAATAGGTTGAAGTTGTTCCACTCAAATAGGTGAAAAAGGAAACAGTTGTCGACTTTATCAAGAACAACATAATTTTTAGGTATGGCATACCAAGATGCATATGAAAATAACCTCTCTATGCGTACACAATACCCTCCCCAGACCCACTAATTGGATTTCACTGGGTTATTACTGTTGCTATTATTATTGCATATCAAGATACATAATCACCAATTATGGGACACTATTTTGACAACAAGCTCATAATTAATCTAAATTGTGTACGGTAAAAAAAAATAAAAGTAAAAGAGTCTGCTACGTTGAAATCTTCGAAAAAAGGAAGCCTATGAAAAAATCATGACCAAAAAAAATTCTGCTAAGTTGAAACCTCGCAAGAGGCGGCCTAGCAAAAAAAAATGGGACATGAAAAAAATATAGCAGAAAACAAAAGCGTATCCCTCTGAACTATGTTATGACTTGATCCTCTTTGCCGATGTACGTAGGCAACTTAGAGTTTTATCTTAAGTTTAGTAGTATGAGTTAAAAAAAAGGTTTGGCTTATGGGATCATCATATTAACTCTTTCAAGGACAAAGACCTATATAAATACGAGAAAGAAGATAATTTACGTTGAAGTGTAAAAGATACTTTATTACTTAATTAATATTACAAAGTTGATACATCCAAAAATGTAAAGACGAGAGAGATTAAACATCACTATACACAAAGCCTAAGTAATAAAAATGATCGTAAACAAGACTTTGTTGTTGAAGTGTCCTAAATGCTTTTCCAAGTCTACATCAATAATGCTTTGCCTTTATTGATGTATGTCTCTCGCGTTAAGTAGTTGTGATGATCTTTTGACCACGTACCTTGTTATTAGGACTCGAGCATGTTTGCTTGATTCTCTTGTGCAAGTATTGGTTGAAGGTATCATATATGATAAGTCGTCTCTCTTAAAGACTATCAATAAATCAAATGCAACGGTTGGGGAAGGGGTGGCTTCGCATCTTGAAACTATGGCCAAGTTTAATGTCAAAACAACCATCTAAATTGCTGAAGTTTTGAATATTCAAACTTTCTTTCTGGGTAATGTCAATTTTTGTAAAAGCAAAAAAGAAACCGTGAGTAGGAATATAGAAACAAATGCGAGAGAAAGGAATTACAAATGGGAAGAGCTTTGTGTATCTTCTCTCATGGTTAGCCGAACTTCTAAAGTTGCAAGTTCGTACTCTTATGTGTCTGAGGTCCAACTCTTGTCCTTTTTATAGAGCTCGTGTGTCTTACTTTGTGTACAAGACTTGCCTATAAAATAAAAATAAAATTCCTAGTTGATTACAAAGTCTCTTATCCTTTAAAGAAAAGGATTCTGAGACGTATTTGAATTCAATAAAATACTGTGTTTTGGGTGAATTAATTTTGGTAAGGGCTAGTGGTTCACGTCCAATTAGATGAAGAAAATTTTATTCGTGTAATAACTCAAGTGTGCTAAACTTATTATAAAATTTGGTGGCGGCCTTATATTGTCCTGCGTGGCATATCTTTACATGTTGTAAAGTTGATTCTCTTTGACTAAATTCAAGCCAAAAGGAAATTCAAAAATAGCCAAATTTATAATTGGTCATGTAAAGATAAATGTTAGAGAAAACACTGTTCAAAACTCGAAAGATACACCGGTATATTATACTAGAGTTTCAGCATAAGTATGCTTGAACTCTAACAAATTATACTGGAGTTCCATGATAAGTATGTTTGAACTCCAACATAATATGATGGAATTCCAGCATAAGTACACTAGAACTCCAGCATAATATACTAGAGTTCCAACAAATATAATTGTCTAGTATAATATACTGGAGTTTGGAGCACCAGTGGTTCAGTCTCCAGTATATTATACTGGAGTCAGCAAATTATACCGGCCCAACATAATATGCTGGAGTTCATACACATGTGCACTGAACTCTAGTATATTATGTTGGACCGGTCTCTGTTGTAGTAAAATCGTGTCTATTTTTCATTGATTTCATAAACACTGGCTATTTTTGAATGACCACTCCCGAAATTGGCTATACCATGCTATTTTTACACAAACTTTGTCTCCAAATTAAAGATGCAACACTCGTTGTTTAACTAGAATCTGCTTGTCACTATGATTATGTGGTTTCACCTAATGCTAAATAATAGAAGGATATAATCTCATGTTTTAGTTGCTTATCACACTCTAATTTACTTCACATTAATTGAGTTGAGCTTTAATCGCTTGTGTTTTACACCAATTGTGCATTTTATGCTTAGTGAGAATGATTCTGAGCTATGTAGATGTTATAAAATGAACTCAAGTGATTTGGAGATCTGAAATCTAATTAAAAGCCTGATAAATTAAGCCGGGATCGTGTTCGAGGATCAACATATGATATTACACTTTAAGAACAAAATAAAGAATCAAGAGCAGGCATACTACGTATTGTCCAGTAAAATGCACATAACTGTTTTTATCAAAACTCCATTTAGATTCCACAATATATCTTTGGAAATCTATTTAAAAGAGATACAACTTTTATGTTTTATGTTTACCTAAATTTCTAACATAACAGGGTAAAAAGTATGTGTCGCACACTGGTCGAGCATTGAGCACTCATGTGGGGGCAGAACAGGGTGAAAATGCGTGGTCGCGCACGTCCACCTCCGTAAAAAGTGTCCTATTTCATGTAGGAGAAGCTGTTTTTATTTGGACCCGAACCTACTTGGTATATATATGGAAAACTGTAGTTTTAGGACTTCTGACACATCTAAGACATAAGGAGGCTAAGGAAAAGTTGGAGAAACAAGAGCAGAAGGAATCCGTCATTCAATCCCAACTCAAGACAAGGGTTTGGATTGTTTTATGCTTTTCTTTTCTTAAAAGTTAATTGGGATGAATTACTCCATATCCATAGAGTAGTTCTCTTTAATATTTGATGGATTTTGTGTATAGATACTTGTTTGCGGATAATTAACTCTACTTTTTATGTATTGAATCATTTTGGATGTTTAAATCATTGCATCTAAATTCAATAGTTCATGTAATCGAGAGAGGCATAACTTGTGATATTGTTACATTATCTGTTGTTCGTTGAAGTCATTAATTCTTCTTAGTAACCGAAAGAGGCTAGTTTAATTGTTGATTAAACTTAGTTATGAGGATAATCGAAAGAGGCTCTCCTAAAGACCAATTCACTATGAATTCTTATATATCTTCATATGCCTAAAATTGGTTCATCTTATAAGGTTGAGACTTAATCGAGAGAAGCGTTTCTACTAATTAATTGACCTAATAACCAAGTGAATTTGAGAGACTCACTTGAACGTTAAAAGAGAATTATCTAGAGTTAAATTCCAAATATTTATCTTGCACCTATCCTATCAATCATATTTTCTCCCCATTGATATCTTCCTTTGCCTATTACTTACGTTGTTTTTCACTTGTCAATAGTTTATATTCTTAGTTAATTTTAGTATTAAACACAAAACTCTAAATTTTTGTTCATCATTCATAATAATCGAGCTATAAACTACAAAAAATTATGTTTAATTCCAATCCTTGTGGATACGATATTATCGTTTGTTATATTCAATTAGTGGGCATATTTACGTGTATGTTCAGGGCTCGTAAAAGTTTGGTGCCATTGCTGAGGATTAGCAATCAATAGTGTCGAAAATAGTTTGAAGTGCCAAATCAAGAATTTTTATTTTATTTTATTTTATTTTCTCTTTTTACTTTTTTTGTGTTCTTTGATAGTGCCCAGGCTATAGGTTAGATTAGTGCATGACTCGATCTTCTGGGAAAGAAGTGCAACCATAGAAAACATAGATCGAGAAACAACTGCAACAATTAAAGAAGGAAGGAAATATCCCTGAGAAAATTGAGAAGGTTGGGCATTCCTCAACCAAAGAAACTACGGTGGGTGATGATGATAATGTTGATTTTGCTACGAGCGTGGCAACCCAATTTAGAGAGAAAGTTGCATGGGATGCTGAAGAAGCAACACTTAGAGAAGCACAAATTTCTTGAAGAAGAGAATGCTTGGAGAATGGCCCAGAATCAGCCCTTGGTTCCAGAACAGTTCGGGAACATAGCTCCCGGCCAAGGGAGACCACTTGGTGATTATTCTAGATCGGTCTATAACCAAGGATTATCAAATGTAAGATACCTTTTACAACCAACAATTTTAAGCTGAAGCAAGATTTTCTTCAAACCCTCTAAAACAACTATGTCTCAAAGGAAAGATGAACGAAGATCCAAACAATCTTCTATTGGACTTCGAGGAGATCATGAACACCTTTCAATACAATGATGTGCCACAAGATGCAATATACTTAAGTGAATTCCCCTTCACTCTGAAAGATGATGCAAAGAACTGGCTACAAAGCTTTTCCCAGATATCAATTAGAACATGGGAAGAGATGACCAGAAAATTTCTAGCTAAATATTTCTCCTTAGTTAAAAAGGGAAAGTTTAGAAGAGATATCCATAACTTCTGCCATAATGAGACCGAAATGGTGTTTGAAGCTTGGGAGAGGTTTAAGGAGATATTGTGAAAGTATCAACATAGTGAAATTGAACTCTGGACGAAACTCCAGGACTTTTGGGATGGTTTGACAATGGCCTCACGTAGAACATTGAGAAATGCAGTTGGAGCTCTGTTAATGAAGAAGACTCCAAATGAGATAGTCACTATTATACATGAGTTATCTACAAATGCAAATCAGTGGCCCTCTAAGATTACTGAAAGAAGAATACAATCGGTGTTCACCAGGTTGATACTAACACATCTATACAGGTACAACTAGATGTCGTGGCAAAGAAATAAGGAAGTTGACCTTAGCTTCTATACATAATAAGCCTCATGCAACATGTGATACATGTGGAAGAGGACACCCTACTCATAAGTGTCAAGCTACCATGGAGGAAATGAATGTTGTGGGTAATTATAATTTCAATGCAATGAGTCAAAAGCACCCCGGTTATTTATGGAGTTCTCCTGGAGGTACAACAAATGCATGGCAATAAAATAACTCCAGATTTCAAGGAATTCCTAGTTTTGTGAGTTAGGCGGGGCCGTAGTTTTATCCCCAACAATTAATTTCGTCTAGGCTAGGAGATCTAATGAAGTCCATCACTGTCAAGACAGATGAGAGGCTAGATACTCATGGTGCAACTATTAAAGAACTTGGGACAGGTTTTCGTAACATGGAGAGATAAGTGGGACAAATTGCAAATATATTATCTAGGAGAATTCCAGGTACTTTGCCAGCTGATATTGAAAAGAATCCCAAATAAATGGTAAACATTGTGACTTTGAGAAGCGGACTAATGTTGAAAGATCCCAATCCAATTCAAAAAGAAGTTGCACTTAAAAACAAAAGTGGGAAGGAGCTGAAAATTGAAAATGATAAAAAGGCTTAGAAGAAAAAAGGAAAGAAGGGAGTTGAGAAAAAGAAGAAAGAGGGAACTTCAAGAAAGGAGGACGCTAAAGAAGAGAGCAAGCACATGCTTGCTCTACCTTTTCCCCAAAGGCTCTATAAATAAAAGTTGGACAAGCAGTTTGAGAGATTTCTAGATATGCTGAGATAGGCTAATGTAAATCTGTCATTCATTGAAGTTCTTTCACAAATGCCAGCTGATGTTAAGTTCTTAAATAATATCGTTACAAAGAAAAGGAAGATGGAAGAGACCTCATTGGTCAAGCTCACATAGCATTACAGCGTGATCTTACAAAATAAGCTCCCACAAGATTGTGGAGATCCAGGGAGTTTTACTATACCTTGCTCTTTAGGCACTCTAAATTTTGATAAGTCTTTATGTGATTCTGGTGCCTCGAATAATCAAATGATATTTTCTATTTACAAGAAACTAGAGACGAATATTTTGAAGAGATAAGGTCAGTTCCAATATCTTTGTAGCTGGCCGACCAAACAATTATAACATCCAAGGGGATAGTAAAAGATGTTTTGTTCGGGTAGATAAGTTTGTATTTCCTGTAGATTTCATAGTGGTGAATATGAAAGAGAACAAGGAGGTATCCCTAATCCAAGGAAGATCATTTTTTGCAACGGGTAGAGCTATACTGGATATACATGATAGAAAACTCATGCTTAGAGTGGGTGAGGAGACAGTAACTTTTGAGATGAATGTAGCAACTAAAGTAAAAAATGAGAAGCTAGCTGCAAGTATTGAGTGAAAGGTGAAAGGCGTGAAAGAGAAGGTTGTTGTTAGTGAAAACATAAGCGTGGGGTGTACTCCAAGAAAGGCTGAGAAGAAGTTGTCTGCATGGAAGTGTGCACTAGTTCAGGCGCGTGGAATGAAGCCCGACTATGATTCAGACCGCGCCTAGATATTCAGGAAAGTTTCCTCTACCTTATGCTTTTTAATTGTGATCATGGGTATAAGCCACAACTTAAAATGTGGTGTGGGGGTAATTTTATGGTGTATGTATATTAGTCTTAGTTCTTGCTTTAGTTAGCTTGATTGTTTTTGCCTTTGTTAGTTTTAGTAGTAGAAAATTTGAAAAAAGAAACATTAAAATATTAAAATTTTCGATTTTTCCCGACAATGAATATCATTCCATATGTGTCTCGAGGGATTTAAGTCAAAAGAAAAGATTTTTTTAATATGTAGTTTAATAATTCTCCCTTGGTTGTTCTTTGTGTCGCGGTTCTTTTTCAAGGATTTTGTTTCAATTGGGTGTAGTTAGTTTTTAGTTTGTTAGATGTAGGAAACCTTGTGTTATGAATTGAGATTTGAAGCAATATCTCTTGACTTTGTTATGCCTTGAGAATAGTGAATGCTTTATTTGTGACTCTTAGGTTCTAGTTTTGACTTTTGTATAACTACCTTAATTTGTATGATCTAACTTTACCTAATTGCTTTGACTAATGTCTTAATAATCCAACCTGAGTTATATTCCATGTGTATATAAGGTTTTGTGTTATTCTTTGCATTGCATTTAATGTCTAGAACATGTCCCGTGTATTTGCAAAGTAAATACTAGTCTTGTTCAGTTTTGGAAGAGATATAGACATTTCTTTATTGAGCTAGATATATGTTTTACCCACCTAATTATTATGTGTCTTAGTTAACCACTTGAGTCTGTAATCCTATTTGTTTGGCAACCATATTACAAGTCTTACCCATTTGTTCGAATTGACCATCTATTTGAATCTTTTCTCCTCTAACGAGGACTTGAATTATTATGAACTTAGTAAAAGTTGAAGTGTGGGGATTTGTTTGGCTTTTGAGTGGAACTAATGAAATAATGAGAAAGGTGTATTGTTTGAAAAATAAAAGTCACTTGAATTGAAAAAGAAAAACAAATAGTTGCATTGTTGTGAAAAATATTCCTTGATAAGTGGTGTCTTGATGTAATTGTGCTTAAATAATTTGGGAGTTGATGTATATTGATGTGAATGTGGTGTTATGATTTGACATAAGCATGGGGTTTTGAATGTTAAAGTATATGTATTAAAAGTTCTTAGCGAGGTGTAGTCACTTTTATATATAAATGTATCATTTCCGTCCCGCAACCTATATTACAACCAATTAAGGTCCTACTTGATCTTTGACTGGATGAGCTCAATTAGTAGAGTAGTATACTATTGGCAAGCCTATGGTTCATCTTTTGTGGAATATGAATGTTGTTTCTGAGAGTGAGTTAATTTTTTCTATCATGAGTTCTTAATTATTATTAAATATTATTGTGTGTGGAACTACTCTCGTTTGTTGTGTGAGGGCACTTGATTCGAGAAGGAAAGGTAATGTCTTTGACCTCTATGTTAGAGTAAGTGAGCGGTTTATAAAAAGTTTGTGATTCTTTTGAGTCAAATCCTGAGACTAGGATGTTACACTATTGTGCTTAGTCAATATTAATATTCTTGGTGTAATGAGTTAGGAGAGTTATTTAATAAAGTCGTGCCTATATGAAGTGTAGTTTAATTGCTCGAGGTCTTTTCGTTCTTAAATTATCTCACTTTAATTTTCTGTACTTTAATTGAGTTAAGCTTTAATCGCTAGTATTTTGCACTAATTATGTGTTTATGCCTTGTAGGAATAATTCCGATCTATGTAGTTGTTATGGAATGAACTCAAGTAATTTAGAACTTTGAAATTTAAGTAAAAACCCAAATAATTAAGACAAGATCGTGTTCGGCGATCAACGGATGATATTGAACTTTAAGAAAGAAACGAAGAATCCAGTAAAATACACATAACGTTTTTGCTCAAAATTTTATTTGGGCTCCATACTATATCGTTGGAAATATATTTAAAAGAATTACAACTTTCATGTTTTACACTTTCCTAGTTCCCAACATAACATAGTGAAAAGTGTGAGCCATGCACAGGTCGCGCATTCGGCGCAGATGTGGTGCAGAACAGGGTGAAAAATACGCAGCCAAAGTGCGTGAGCACACTTCCAGGTTCGCGGCCACGCATGTCCAACTCAGAAAAAGTATCATATTTCACGTAGGAGAAGGTGTTTTTGTTTGGAACCAACCCTACTTGGTATATATGCTTTGAAAAATATTTTTGGGAGTTTTGACACATCTAAGACCCAAGAAGGCTAAGGAAAAGTTGGAGGAGCAAGAGCACAAAGAATCAATCCTTTAATCTCAACTCAAGACAATGTTTTGAATTGTTTTTATGTTTTTCTTTAAAGTTGATTGAGATGAATTACTCAATATCCGCGGAGTAGTTCTCTTTAGGGTTTGATGAATTTGGTGTATTGATACTTGTTTATGGATAATTAACTCTAGTTTTTATGTATAGAATCGATTTGAATATTTTAATCGTTGCATCTATATTTACTAGTTCATGTAAACGAGAGAGGTATAACTTGTGATATTGTTGCATTAGCTATTATTGGTTGAAGTCATTAATTCTTCTTAGTAATCGAAAGATGCTAGTTGAATTGTTGATTAAACTTAGTTAGGAAGATAATCGAAAGAGGTTCTCCTAAAGAGCAATTCACTACGAATTCTTGCATATCTTCACATGCTTAATCGAGAGAGGAGTTTCAACTAATCAATTGAGCTAATAACCAAGTAAAATCGAGAGACTTACTTGAATATTAGAAGTGAATTATCTTGAGTAAAATTTCGAATATTTATCTTGCACCTATCATATCAATTATATTTTCTCCACATTGATATCTTCCTTTGCCTATTGCTTGCATTGTTCTTCACCGCTCAATAGTTTAGATTCTTAGTTAATTTTAGTATTAAACACAAAATTCTAAATTGTTAATCATCCTAGATAGCAATCGAGCTACAAACTACGAAAATACCGTTTAACTCCAATCCATGTGGATACAATGTTACAATTTACTATATTCGACTAGCGAGCATATTTAAGTATGTGTTCAGAGCTCGTCACTCAACCAAAGTGCATGAGCAAGTGTTTTTGTTGGGAGCCTAAAAAATTGTTGTCTTCGCCGGCACTTAAGTCTCCTCGCTAAGACTCATCAAGTTTACACTTCGATAAGACTTGAAGTAGGCGATATTTGTAGATATATAAAATTTTATTAAGTTTAATCCATATAAATTTGGATTGAATCTTACTTTTATTTGGGTTAAATAAGGACGATAAATATTAAATTAGTCCATTTTATTATTTGCAAGTTCAAGATGTATTTCATCTTAAAGCCCAGACTCATGTTGTGTTTTAAGTGACATGACATATCCAATCAAACTCAAAGCCAATAAGATGACACCATGTATGAAATGATGTGGCAATTCCAGTCTAAAGCAGTAACCAATCAAGAGTTGACAAGTGTCTAAAATGATATGTCTTGGCCAATCACAAGAAAGCTTATCACATAGCTTATGTGATAGGTCTGATGCCTCACATAGCCAATCAAAATCAAGCAAAAAAGAGTTCATATGTAGCTGAACTATACATCATATAAAGGGGTTACACAAGTCTATGGGGATATTCAGAATTGAAGAGGAGCATTCGCAATTGGTGAACGCATCCGCAAATAGATAGATCAATCATCAAGTGCATAGTTCTTCATCAAAGAAGTGATCAACGGAATTCTTCCCGGAGACAAACCAGTAACAATAAAATATTGTTCGATGCTCTTGGCGATTAAACACATCACAAGGACGTCTACATCATCCTAATTCGAGAAAGATGCTTCTCAAGCCCTCGAATCACATAAAATTTCATAAAGAAAAACCAAGGAATACATAAAATTGTACTCACCAATATTTATCAATAAAATCTGTTTTTCTTCATATTATTTTTGTTGCACTAAAATTTATTGCGAACGATATCCAAATTCGTATTAAGAATTGAATTGTGTTGACTCTCATCCTTCGAACATTATTATTCCTATTTGGACAGAAGAAGTAATAAGAAGCAAAAGCGTTGTCTGTATGTCCTTTAGAGAACCGAGTTGTTTTCATTAGTTTGTCAAGAGGAAATCTCACCACTAGGGGTGTGCATTCGAATCGATTTATCGATAAATCAAATCGATTATTTGTTACCGAAATCGAAAAATTAAAATCTTATTGAAACGATAACGATAAGCATATGTACAAATCGATAATTAAGTAATTATCGATAAGGGTCAAAATCGAATCGATAAATCGAATGCACACCCCTAGACTGTAGACATTTATTAAATGAGTAATTACCCATTTGTGTAAATTAATATATATACATAATTTCGCTACTATTTTGAAAGCGACTATACAATATTATTTTCCCTAATCTATACCCTTTCCATTACCCTAAGTCCCTCACCCAATTATTTTCTCTACCACATATTTAAGGAATGATCAAATTCAAAAATCAAGGGAATGAAGTTCAAATTAATGAAAAATAAAATTAATTGTGATGATGTGTTTTCTTTTGTTTTATTTTTTTTATACTGTTAGAGTGTTGGTGACATACATTTGATCCTTTACTTTAGTTTTGTTACTTGTTGACAGAATTTTTATATTTGTATTATAAATGGCATTCATCTTATTTTTGCTTCTCTTTGTCCATATTAGTTAGGCGCATTTATAGCGATATACTTTCCGTGAAATCCCACAAAAATTTTTATTGGTGTAATTGATAAGCTCCCAAAATCGATAAATCGAAAAAAGCAAAACCTTATTGAAACGATCGATAATCATATGTACAAATCGATAATCGAAATTATCGATAAAATTCAAAATCAAATCGATTAATCAAATGCACACCCCTGCTCACCACACATAGTACTAATTTATTTCTGCATAAAAATTTAAGGGAAATAAAAATTCCAATTGAACAGCAGTAACCAGGAAACATGTGGGGTCCAGTCATCCAGATTAGCCATCACTACATTTTTGTCGCGATCTCCTCTCGAAACCACTGAATATAACGATTGCCTCCTGATCATATCTCTAACCCAATTGGTTCAGGCACTTAGTTTGATAGATTACCCTTATTTGAGCGAGAAGATTTCATCTTCTACTGCCTTCGATTTCTTCTGAATAATCCTCTCAACCCCAGCAAGAGTAGTACCAGACCAAAGTAGTCAAAATCGTAAGCCAGTCTGACGAAGTTCATCTTGAAATCGTTCCATGGAGGATACCTTGGTTCCAGCTCAATTAAGAAACTCCTATGTAGAACTGCTTTTTCATGACTGAATGTGTCAAAAGAGAACTTCCCATGGTAACGTCCGAAACCACTCTGACCAACGCCTCCGAATGGTAATGTGTCAGCTACAAACTGACATTACAAAATTATGACAAGTAAATTAACATATCCTTTTCTGCTAATATTTAGCTGAGGGAATGAGGATAGTATTTGAAAGAGGAGGTGGAGCTTCATACCTGAATTATAGCATCATTGAAAGTCAGACTTCCAGAAGATGTTTCCTGTAAGATCTTCTCCTTCAACGAATCGTTCTTGGTAAATGCATATATTGCTAGAGGTTTTGGCCTCGAGTTTATGAACTGAATGCTTTCTTCAATATTATTCAGCTGTTAAAAGAACCACTTTCCAGTCAGACATTTTCTTGAGGAGATTTTCTGATAAAGTGAATCTAGAGTCAAGTCCTTTTACTCCAATTGAAAGCAAAGATAACATTTAGTAAGTGAAAAACATCAATGATACTGTTTCAGAACCATTTGGGCCTTACTGTGATGATCGGAAGCAATGGGCCAAATATTTCTTCAGTCATGATCTCAGCATCCAAGGGTGGATTCAACAAGATTGTTGGCTCAATAACCCTGAAAAATTCATCAAATAAAATGAGGAACACGGTGTGTAAGCAATAGTATAAGAGGATACAGAGGATTACATATTTTCCTCATCAACTGAGCCTCCATAAACAATGGTTGCTGCAACATTTGGATCTTTCAGAAGGTTGTGAACTCTTTCAAAATGGTGCTTGTTCACGATTCTGGCGAGATTTTCCAAAGTTTTCAGGTTTTCACCATAAAATCTCTTGATGAACTTTTTCAATAGTTCGATCTGGAATACCAGAAACTACAACAATAAATAGGTGGCTACACTATCTGCCTCAAAATGACAATAGAAGTAAATCTTTTAATGGAAAAAGAAAGGGGGAAAGCTAAATATAACAGCTCATGCTGTCATTAATACCAGAACTGGAGCAAATTGAGTTTCCACGAGCACATAATCGATTCCTATGCATGCTTGTCCGTTGCATGGTCCCCACTTGCCACCCGCTATCCTTTTGACAGCCACCTTAAAACCAACATTATACTGTGAGCAAAACATGAATACGGCCTGAATTAATTGGATACTCTACTGCCTTCAACTCTACTCCCCTTTATAACGCGACCCAAAACTTTGGTGCAACGACCTAGGACAAAAATATTCAATTTCAATTTCCTATAATTTGCAACAAATAAAGCTGTTCCTTATGGGAAATGCCTTGACCCTTAAAGTTTATAGCTTAACTTTCTTTTTAGATGAAATATGAAGTAATCATTACTGCATTAGAGGATATTTAACCATTGGAAACCTGTAAATCGGAGGAATTTGATAGAGTGTCAAGGATGGTCGGACATTTTCCACCCAGTTCCAGAGTTACAGGTGTTAAGTGCTTTGCAGCTGCTGACATTATGAGGCGAGCAACTTGTGGACTACCTGCAAAAGAGGAGGCCGGAATTACATCATCAACACAAAGGGGCTGTTCATAACTAACAACTATTTATTCTAGATTTCTAGGTCACTTCTTAAATTGTTCATAAAGCATAATTGCTGAATGTCCTTCTGCAAATGCTCCTTCCAAACATGAGAAAGATTACAGGAAAAAAAAAATGGCCAAGCTATACATACCTGTAAAAAATATCTTATCCCATTTTAGCTGCAATAGCTGTTCTGACATGTCTTTTCCACCTTCAACAACTTTAATAGCTTCTGGATCCAAGTATAGAGGTATTGTATTGGCTAGAAAAGAGGAGCATTTTGGTGCTAAGTCTGAAGGTTTGAGGACAACTGTGTTTCCAGCCGAAATTGCTCCAATCACTGGGTCTAAAGCTAGGGCTTCAGATGAAATAGCAAACTAATAAACACAAAGCGACAGTTGTGGACAACCAGCTAAGAGAACCTAGCAGATGTCAATCGAATAATGGAATAATATAAATTTGATACTACTTTTGTTCCTGATTTAGTCATATTGATACCGAGTTAAAGGAATTAGTTTGATTCTACAATGGCCAATATTTCTCCGCAACAAGCAAAGAAGAGATGGGACAGTTACAGAAGTAGCCAAAACGATTTTACTCACAGATGGGAAAATTCCAGGATGCAAATATGAGAACTACTCCAAGTGGCTCTGATACTACTGCCCCTTTTGCAGGAAAGAAAACTAATGGTATCCGTCCCTGCTCATATAGCATCATTAGTAGCTGCTCAACACCTTAGTTTATAAATTATAGATCATACAAATAGTTATCAAATGACTGAACAACATGGATAAAATAACAAATTTTAACTCGCTGGTTAGATGACAAAGAAGCAAGTAAACATAAGAAATGTTTACCAGCTTTCACAGACAAAGAGTAATAGCATACTGCAGTAAGCCCATTTTGATGTCTCATTAAGGTCATACTATCACAAGGTTTACTTGATTGTTACTTGTGGACTAGTAAGCCCATTTTGATGTCTCATTCAGGTCATACTATCACAAGGTTTACTTGATTGTTACTTGTGGACTAGTAAGCCCATTTTGATGTCTCATTCAGGTCATACTATCACAAGGTTTACTTGATTGTTACTTGTGGACTGATTCGTTTTGAGCAATTCATTTGAAACTGCAAATTGTTCATTATACTATATGTTATTGAAACACTTTTTTGGCGGATGTAATGCAACTTCTGTTACTACTACTTAAGAGACTAATTAGTAACAGAACAGAACAATTCTAGATCTGTTTCATTCGAAGTCTTTTTAACCTTTTCGGAAAAAAAAATTGGGCCTGCTTGTGTCTGTAAACTATTTCGAACATCCATAGTAATCTAAACAAGGACGGTTCTAAAAAATGATGACACCTGTTTCTACAGTACCTAACATACTTATTCAAGAAAGAAAGGAAGAAAAGTTGTGACAACCAACATCCACAACTTGTTATTAAGGATATAAAATCAAAGATTTTTGCTGAAAATTGCTTTAACAGTTAAGGATAATCTTATTTATTTCTCAGGAAGGAGAGGGCAGAATAACAAACCTTTTGAGGGGCCATCCACGTCTCAACACAGCGGAAAGCATTGGTAGCTGATTTCTTCACCACCCCAACCTGAAATGAGTGGAAAACCGAAGTCTAGTCATATGATGAATCGCTAATTAAATACACCATATTTTATTGCTTAAAACTCTTTGATAATATGAATTTCAAGTGTATTTGTCATTTCTCTGGCATGATAGATTGATCACTATCGGAGTAGTGGTTAATTTTGGTCCTACTCTTGAGGTAGGATCAAGTCGCTCAGTATGTGCAAAATCCTACTCCTGAGGTAGAATCAACTAGCTCAGCTTGTGCAAATCAGAATTCAGAAGACACAACAAAGTCCTGGGATGCCTGACCAGCGTGCCTACCACTTATCAGGGCCGTCCCACCTAATTATACCTGCTTGCTCCACATCTCCACTTCGGATTAAATCCAAAACAACCATTACTGCTCTACGTTTCTCATCAGATTCCAAGATTCGTGCAACCATCTCCCACAAATCAAGAGGCTACAAATGAGGAATTGTTTTCAATCCTAGGTAGCTATTGGAGGTCCTCTAATAAAGGGGCTCCCCATCAACATCTGGGATCACTAAATTCTCCGCCAACTACACTCTACTGAGCTCTACCGCTTCCTTACACTTTCGCTCTTAGCTCAGCTCTTCTCACCACTTGAATCATTAATCCTATGTGCGGGCACACCAGGTCAGATAAGATTAAGAATGAAGTTATTCGAGAGAAGGTGGGGGTGGCCCCGGTGGATGAGAAGATGCGAGAAGCGAGGCTGAGGTGGTTCGAGCATGTGCGGAGGAGAAGTCCCGATGCCCCGGTGAGGAGTTGTGAGCGGCTGGAGATTGTTGGCGGTCGGCGAGGCAGAGGGAGGCCTAAGAAGTATTGGGGAGAGGTGATTAGGCATGACATGACTAGAATGCAGGTTTTCGAGGACATGACCCTTGATAGGAAAGTCTGGAGGTCTAGTATCAGGGTTGTAGGATAGGGGCTCCTAGAGTTTTTCGTACTCCTCAGACGGGGTTGGGTGAGGGTCGGCAGGGGTACCCATAGATGATTTGTGTTTTAGCTTATGTCTCCCTTATGGCTGTTAGTTATGGTAGTTACTGTATGATATTATTGCATGTTATTTTATTTATGTTTCTTATGTTTAGATAATTATTTACGCTATTTCTGCTGGAGTTACTAACGCTCTATTGTTTTTGCCTTTGTATTTTTTTTTATTGTTGTTATTCCTTTTCTCCACTGAGCCGAGGGTCGATTGGAAACAGCCTCTCTGCCCGTTCGGGTAGGGGTAAGGCTCGTCTACATATTACCCTCCCGGGATCCCACCTGGTGGGACTATACTGGATAGTTATTGTTGTTGTTGTTATTCTCTACGTTTTCTATCCTTTTTTTACAATTAACTTTCTATTCAAGCTGCTAGTGCCCTGTTGTTCGTAATTGTTGAATTTTTAGTATCCACATATCACATCCAAATAATCCAACCTTCCATTTCAGGAACCAGCTAATTATTCTGTTGGCTGTGTATAAACAAAGTCTCACATGGAAAGTAGAAAAGAAAAAGGATCTACTTACAAGGAGCTAGGATACTTTTACTGGTGTGAGATCTTTTTTTGTTTGACCACCAAGTTAAGTTTGTTTTAGCCTAACACATACAAATATCAACTTACTTTGAGCTGGTATTACAGAAGCAAAATTTGCACTCCGAATGGTTTGAAACTGAGCTCACGGACATTAACAGTGTACGAAACAGAAGCAACAGGTGCATAAATCAGTTGAAGAGATTCTTTATTTTTTATTTATGGAAATAAAGAGAGAGAAAGGTACTGACTTCATCACGGTAAGCTTCAACAGGATGCTTTCCAAGATCCTGTCTAAGTGCTTCGAAGATTTTATCTTCATTTTCAGCAAGGAGGTTGAGAAGGGCTTGAAGCTGTGCTTTCCTCCATTCAACCCCTCTTGTTCTTCCTCCCTTGAATGTTGTTCTCACTTCTCCTAACATTTCTTCGACTCTGTCCATTTCTTATTCAAATTTACTCAAACGTACAAACAACTCTTTTTTCCCCAATTCGATCAGTATTTATTAAGGAACTCTTCCACATGCAGCATCTGTCCTTTCTCCATTAATTTTGCTTTGCTGTTGCCCTCAAGTCTTGTGCAAGCATTAATAAGTACTGCCTAGCAAAGATCACGTGGCCGTTGCTCTATCTTTTTTATATATTTTCAAATGGGTAAATATATCCTTGTACTATTAAAAATAAACCATATTTATCTTTCGTTTGAATTTTTTATCAAATATATTCTCACCGTTATATATTAGGGCCCCTCACCCGCTAAAACACCCCATATATTTTTAGTACGGTTAAGAGTCAAATATATCCTTGTACTATTAAAAATATGTCATATTTATCCTCTGTTTGAATTTTTTATCAAATATGTCCCCACCGTTATAGGTTAGGGCCATATATACCCCTCAGCCATTAAAACACCCCCGGGATATATATGGCCCTAATGTATAACGGTGGGTACATATTTGATAAAAAATTCAAACAGAAGATGAATATGACCTATTTTTCATATTACAAGGATATATTTCACCCTTAACCATTTATTATTTAATAAATATTATTTATGGGTCCCATTTTTAAATACTAAATAATTAAAATAGAAGTTACAAACTAAAAATAGAAAAGAGTAAGAGAGAAAAAGACCTGAAGCTATTATAATTAACCTGACCACCTCTCCCTTCTTCTCCGTTCACCCATCTCATTCCTTTCTTTATTTTTATTCTTCTTTGTCTCTTTTTCTTCGGTGTTCTTTCTCTATCTTATTTCTAAATCAAATTCACAACACCGCTATACTCATAATTAGATTAAAAAAATAAATTTAATTTTGAAATTTCAGAAAAAAATCAATTGGAATCTATGATTCTCGAGAGCTTCGAAAGCCTCATATTTGAGGACAAAAGGCACTAATTTCCCAATTTACTTGGTAATATGATGTACTTTGGGTCCGAGAGCTACAAAAATCAAACTCCACCACTTTCAGTGCAACTCCCAGAGGTAATTCCGGTGATGATACCTAATCGGACGGCGTCAACTTGAAGCATCGTGCTTTAAAAGTCCAGGCGGCTCGAAAAAAAAAGACGCCTCATCAAGACATCTAAAACGTACAGAGATATTTTTTCGTGAAATCCCTCATTGATACGTTTAGTTCTAACTTTACCAGCCATTGTTGTTACAACGGTAGATGTAATTTTAGTACCTGAATGTAAATTCCTTCTCTTTTTTATTTTTTTTTAAATTTTATCCTCCCTATTGATAAAATATTTTTTTTAATCAGATTATTGCATTCACACGCATTTTTGCGTGACTGACACGCATTTCGTGTACATTACATTTGTCACTATCTCGTAAGCAGGATCAACGATCAAATATATTTATTAGTTAAGGAAATCATGAGTTTGAGTATTCAAATAAAAAAAATTTAAAATTTATGTATCGATTTTCAAATACCCTACAAGTCTAAGTAGCCGGGAAGCAATTCCACTCTTTACTTTCGAGGGTCTATGTAGACACTACACAACATAGTAATAATATTAACTTTTCTGAATTTTAGGGTGTATATACATTACCTTCTCCTAATTTCATAAATATACTAGCTTTCAGAAATATATTAGGTGCCTTTGACCTAATATAATAGTAGCTTTATCAATTTACATCAAAGCTTCCTCCAAGAACGTACTAGGATTGTAGTTAATTTGTAGTTTTGTGCAATTCTTTGAGGATAACATTTCCACAGCGTTTTAGGATGATGTGGCCTGCTAGTCTAAAGACTATAAATGACAAATGTGGCAAAAATTTATGACAACTGTATTGGCGATACATTTATCAGGGAAATGAAATTATCAACAACATTGAAGACATTATTTAGTTGACTACAACTATTTTTTCCTCTTCAAGTGGTACTTAATACATGAATGATAAAGACTATTCAGTAATTACGTCTAACATAACTTTACAATTGACGGGAGTTTACATAGAAACGTCTTTATTTTTTGCCACCTCCTTCCGAAAAAAGAGAAAGAAAAGAGAAAGAAAAAGATAGAGAGACTTATGTCTTTGTTGGGACTTGTATCGCGTCCTTTTTTCGAATAAACGCACGTGCAATAAATAACAACTTACTTATGATTTTGCATAATTTACTCAAGTTCTTTGGTATGTCAAGTCAGCCTCACTACACTAAAAGTCGTTAAGAGAATACTAGAACACAAGAGAATTTTTAAAGTAAGCTTTTGCATTAGAGATAACTTGATTGTTTTACTTGGTGAGTTTATAAATGAATGCCCATATTTATATTTATCACCTACGGGCTAGTATGTAAGTAATGATTGTTCCACTAGTTCTTCCATATTTACAATTAAGTACACTTTCTACAATCTTCTATATAGGTTGAATCTTTCAAGCATTTTCTTTGTAATTCCATAAGGTTCTAGGGTCTTTCTAATAAAACCTCTATATTTTTCTAAAACTTTGCTCAAGTGCATAAATATCTAAAACTTTTTCAAGAAAATTCTCCATAGTTCTAAAATATTCCACCAAGCTCTAGTCCCTAACTTATGTAACCCTTTCATATGGCAAAAATATATATCAAACGATATCTACGTGGCATGATGATGCGGTGGATCATGACACTTGAGTCTAATTTAGACTGGACCACTTAGTGAACCATATCAATCCGAATCAAATTTGACAAACGTCTCATTAGGCATTGTAATAGCTAATGGGTAAAAGAGTAGGTCGCTCTGCTATAGTTTTACTTTTTAATATACTTTTTTCAATTTTTTGGATGGAGTGAGCTCCTAAATAGTTAGGGAGGAAAATATGAAAAGAATGGACATTGAGCCTAACTCAACCCCAAAAGCTAGCTTATGAGTTGAGGATTCTCCAAGCCATATAAGGAGATCAAGGACCTCAAATCCCTCCGATGTGGGACAACTCAACACCTCCCTCACGCCCAGATCTCTGGAGCGTGGACAACATAAATGGGGGCCCAACATCGGTAACAATAATTGGGATGCGCCTCGCTCTGATATCATGAAAAGAATGGACATTGGGCCTAACTCAACCCCAAAAGCTAGCTTATGAGGTGAGGATTGCTCAAACCATATAAGGAGACCAAGGACAACACTAGTTTCTCTATTTGTGTATGTCTTTTATTCAATTTTTTAATTACTTTACAATCGAATATTTAGATGGTATTGTATTCTCTTTGTTTCGTATTTCATTCTGTTATTTAAACTTTGTTTAACCATATTAGCACTTCTAATAAATTACTTGGACTACCTAGTTTTACAAGTACTTAATTTTTCAGTGAGAAATTATAAATATCCACAAACATAAAGAATCTCTAAAATATATTTGAATATGATAGTATATGACCTGGAAAAAGTTACGCCGGCAAACATTAGCGGTATAAGACAACATATCTCAAAAGTCTTTCAACGTCTTAAACTACATGTTTGTTTGGTGCAATATAAAACTCATATTGCAATTAAATATTACGGTTATAGAAACAATTGGCAATACCACATCACAAATAGTAGAAAAGGAAAAACCAACTACAACTATTTTTTTTTGAAGGTGGATATATAGCCTTGTTTATTTTAATTAAAGTTAAGATATCTAACTTTGTGTTTTAATTGGCTTTTAAGATTGTAAAGAAGATTTTTTAACTTTTTATAATCTTAAATTAAAGATATATATAACATTAAATCTTATTGTATTACACATGTCAAATCATTCATACATCGAAGTGTCATTAACAAAATTGAGAATATTAAAAATCTAATAATATTTAATATAGAAATATAATTTTTTTTTTAAAATTTACTAATTGAAAGTAAGAGGCACAAATTAAAATGGAGGAGTATAAATTAAAATATGTATCAACAAAATATTACAGCAAATTTTAATTTATATAGTTTGTTATTAAAACTATTTGCTTATCGGGGAGCTCTCCAAAAACTGCCAAGCTGTTGACACCGATCCGATGGTCATTGGTAATGAGGATTGTGAGGTGGACTGGTGGTAGTTGTGATTAGTGAGGTGCCTAGCGGTGATGGTACACTACAACATTTTATACCAACGGCCACATTATTTTAAGCAACGCTTAAAAAGTGTTGTTAAAAGTATTGTGGGAACACTTTTTAGGCGTATCTTTAAGTATAGTCTTTAGCTACAGTTTCTAAATTAACACTTATAAAGTATTCATTTTAAATATAAAGATAATATTTTTTAAGTATTGTCTAAATTTAAAATTTTTGGCCACACATTTTATGTGTATTACTACATTTTTAAAGAGTTATTATATTGTCATATTAAATACAATACTTTACAAGCGTACCCTAAAAAATTTTTGTAAAATATTTTACCAAAAAATTCCCACCAAAATTACACTTTATAAAATATTTTCCCCAATTCTAGTAACGCTAAAGACGTTCACTTAGGAGCCTATAGGCAAAAGTCTAAAAGCTTCTTATATAAAATTTCACTCAAAATTTCCCCCCAAATATTAGAATTAATGAAATATTTTCCCCCAGTACAATATCATTGTTATGAAATAGAAGATTCTTACACTTCTATTTAAGGTGAATGTCTTTAATGTATCTAATTAGAGAGATTTTAGAGTTCTATTAGTGGTAGCTAAGTCTTCCTCTCCCCTATAAATAGAGGTGCCCCCTACCATTGTAAATCATCCCTTGAGACCCCTCTCAACTCAATAAGAAGAACTCTCTCTACTCTTCTCTCTATTGCTATTGTTCTTGTTCTATTGTTCTTGTCTTTTGCTTTAGTTTATAACACGTTATCATCACGAGACTCTACCGTCTCAAGTATCATTCTCGAAAATCCAAGGTATTTCCCTCTTCCTAATTTAATTTTCGATTGTCTTAACTTTTACTTGTGTAGGGTTTTTCTTCAAAGAAAGAATGAAGAAAGAAAAAGAAAAAAAAAAAAAGAGGAGGCAGAAAGAAACGAAAAGTTGAAAAGAAAAAGGAAAGAAAGAAAGGAAAGAAAGAAAGGAAAGGAAGAAAGGAAGAAAATATTAAAAATATATTTGGTATACCTTAAAGGTAAGTAATTTACTTTTTCTTTTCAAATTCTTGGAATTCTATAAATTTTATATACAAAGTTTGATTATAACTTTAATGGAGTTTGTGAGAAATTATAACCACACGAAGTGGTAAAATCTCTATGTCCTGCCATGATTAAATTCATGTATGATTGTGGACGTGACAAAGAATTCCGTCCAATTGAATTTGCTCCATTCCCTTTAGAGAATGTGGTAGCAGCTTGTGTAAAGCACATGATTTTGATCCATTCCCTGAAGTGAATGTGATAATTGTAATAGAGCCCGTAAGTATGAACACGCTCTTGATGTAATTGTGTCATATGAAAAGAAAGTTCGTTGCCCTCGAAATTTCGGGCAAGAACTATGGTGTTGGATGATGAAATCCACTTTGATGCTATGGGTCTCGAAGACGCCATTAAAAACAGAAATAGTGCATCCACCCAAAACTATACTAAGGCCTTGATTCTCTTGCGCCATCACCTTGATGAAGGTTTGAACCTATGCTAAGGCCTTGATTTTCTTGCGCCATTACCTTATGGAAGGTTTGAAACTGTATGAAGGCCTTGATTTTCTTGCGCCATCACCTTGATGAAAGTTTGAAGATTGAATATCTCAACATCAAGGATTCACCCATCTTGTGGAAAGGCTTAAAGAAGATGACAACCTGAAGTTGGTCACTCTGCCACAAGCACGATACGATAAGAATCCAAAAGCAAATAGTTTATAAACTATATATTATCGTTGCGGTGAAAACGGGAACTGGTCTAAGTCTTGCCGTATACCATAAAATTTGGTTGACCTTTATCAAGCATCTCGAAAGAGAAAAGGCCCTGAAACAAACTTTGTCTATGACGACAATGAGGACATCACCCACCTGGATGTGGCAGACTTCTTTGAGCAACCCGATGGAAAAATAGACCACCTAATCGGCGATGGATCCGTGATGAAAGAAGATGGAGTTATTTGATTTTGTTCTACTTATTTGTATTAGTTAGTGAATAAACTAATAGCATTAGCTCGTATTAGTTAGTTCATAAAGCAATGTTAGCAGTAGTTCTTTAGAATATCTTCAATATGTTCAAATATCAATAAAACTTTTATTTTCCAGTGGGGGTAATCGACTAGCCTGAAAAACTAGTCGATTATCAACTATTTTCGCATTAAAGTTGAAAAACAATTGATCAACAATCGATTGTCTTTGGCTAACAATCGATTGTCTTGAAACAGTGTGTTCTGGAATTTTTCAAAAATAGCCAACAATCGATTGTCTTTGTCTAACAATCGATTGTCTTGAAACAGTGAGGTCTGGAATTTTTCAAAAATCACCCACAATCGATTGTCTATATCTAACAATCGATTGTCGTTAGGCAGTGTAATCTGGAATTTTTCAAAAATCATCCACAATCGATTGTCTATATCTAACAATCGATTGTCGTTAGGCAGTGTAATCTGGAATTTTTCAAAAATCATCCACAATCGATTGTCTATGTTTAACAATCGATTGTCTATGTTCCAACAATCGATTGTGTGTGTTTAATAATCGATTGTCTTATGAAAAACGCTGAAATTTTCAAACTGCATAGTAATTGATTATGGACAACATATCTGATTTTGTTAGTCAACTGTTAGTAGCAGATCTTGAAAATATTATGTGACACAAAAGAATTGAACTTGTTTATTCTTATGTTCATGTATTCCTTTTGTATGTCATACCATGGGAAGTAAATTGATTGAAAGGCTCCGGAAGAGCAAATGTAACTCTGCCCAAAGGCATGACGTTTATCTTAGAGAATGCAATATTCTCCTCCAAGTCTAAGAAGAAACTTGTTGAGTTTTAAAGATGTACGCCGGAATGGCTACAATATTGAGACAATGGATGAAGATAATCTTGAATATCTCGTCCTCACTTTAAAGAATGTCTCCGGCCAAAAGAGGGTTATTGAGAAATTCCCGTCTTTATCTTGTGGCCTGTATTGGACAAGAATTAGTGCAATTGAGGCACATTCAACAGTAAATCTAAAGAATACTGAGTCCAATACATTTGTACTTTGGCATGATCGACTGGGTCACCCAGGATCAACCATGATGAGACGGATTATAGAAAGCTCATATAGGCATCCGTTAAAGAATTTCAAAATTCTTTCAAGTAATGAATATCCTTGCACTTCGTGTTATCAAGGCAAGCTGATTACCAGACCATCCCCAACAAAGGTTGGGACTGAGTCACCCCAGTTTCTGGAACGTATACAAGGGGACATTTGTGGACCTATTCACCCACCTAGTGGGTAGTTTAGGTATTTCATGGTCTTGATAGACGCATCCTGTAGATGGTCTAATGTGTGCTTGTTGCCATCACGCAACCTTGCGTTTGCAAAGTTAATGGATAATAGATGAGAATAATCTTGAATTCTTCATGAAAACGAGGCTGCCCATTTCGGTTTGGGTTCACGCCATTTTGCATACAGCAATGCTAGTTCGTCTCTGACTGACGAATTGTCACAAATATTCCCTATTGCAATTGGTTTTGGGTCATGAACCCAATATATCCCATTTAAGAAGCTTTGGATGCGCAGTATAGGTGCCTGTAGCACCGCCATCCCGCACCAAAATGGGTTTGCAAAGAAGGTTAGGAATATATGTTGAGTATGAATCGTCCTCCATTATTCGCTACCTCGAAACATTGACAGGAGATTTGAACACTGCACTATTTGCAGACTGTCAATTTGATGAGACACTTTTCCCAAAATTAGGGGGAGAAGTTGGTGAAACCAAACGGGAAATTTTGTGGAAAAATGTATCATTATCTCATCTTGATCCACATACCTCTATTTGAAAGAAAGAGGTACAAAAGACTATCCATTTGCAAAGAATAGCAAATCAAATGCCTGACGCATTTACGGACTTGAAGAGGATAACGAAATCCCACATTCACGCGGAAAATGTTCCGATACGTATTGAAGTCCCTATTGGACAAATATCTAGTGTCATATCCAATGAGTCAAATGCACGCCAGAAGCGTGGCAGACCATTAGGTTCCAAAGATCGAAATCCTAGAAAGAGGAAAAAGAACGATCTAAATGACACTATGAAAGAATCACATGAGGACGCTCATGATTTGATTAATTCCGAGATTCACGAAGAATCTATTGAGCCTGAGACTCTTGAAAATACGGAATGCAAGAATGTGAGGATCTCGAACCTCAGACTGTGGTAGTACAAAATTAATTGAGAGCTCTCGAAGAGCCAATTATTACTATGTTGGAGAAACACAATTGAGTATTGTGCTGTAGTAAGTCTCAAAGAAACTTATCCAATTTCCAAAGTACACGCGAAAGCGATTGATTATATTGAGACTATAAATAAAGGAAGGCTTTGATTCTCCTATTACTACAACTTGTAGTGGGGTAATTTGTATATGAAAAGCTACCCGCTTTGTTCTCCAGTTTGTACTACACAAAAGAAAGAATGCCACAATAAAGTGGATATCTATTGGTATAAAACCCATGTCATAATAAACCCGAAGTTTATTGATAAGTGCACATGTCATGGTGTAAATTTGAAGTTTACCAATATTGATAATTTAGTCAGTTGACATTCGTGTTAGCCATCTCATTTGAAGTATGATGTGCAAATTCACATAGGTGAATATTAAAGAACTAGAAAGTTCTTTACGAATACTCTTGTATCACTTGTTCTCATTAATTGAACGGACCAACTAAAGAGTTCGGGTTGAAGCCCCTAAATTCTGGAAATATGAAAGGTGAATATGGGCCCATTCACCTGCCATGTATACCACATATGATGCATCTATGATATGGTTACATGCGCCATTGTTATTAACCCGCAGCCTGGCAGTGCTTGCGAGGTAAATCGCTCAGTAATCTAACTTCGAGCATAGTTTCCAGATTCTCTACTCAAGACAGTTCATCTTGATAAGTTGGTTTATATTAAAGTTGGTTTAGCAAGATAATTATTGAGTGCTTCCACTTAATAGCTAAACTGTTTCTTATGAGAACTAAGTTATATATATATCAGTTTGATATAAGTTGTATACGAGAGTATATTCTCCCCTCACAAGTGGTTCAGGGTCAGGAACCAAATAATTTTATCTTATTATTAAGGTGCTGTGTATATTGACATAATGCACAAAGATGATTTCCCAAAGTTGAGGAAACATGTTAGCTTTACTAACATGAGGGGGAGACATGATAAACACTTGAGAAAGTGTTACATGGGATGAATTTTCATTTGTATATGTATATCCCCGAATATCATGATATGAACCTGAAGTTCATAAAAGGGATAATTCAAATTGCAACATATTGCAAAGCATGCTATACGCATTTGCTGACTCAAAGAAAGGAACTAAATGGAAGAGATACAATTCAAGAAGAATTGATTCCATATGAAAGACATGAAGTTTTGAACCTATAGTTCAAATGCTTGAAAGATAAAAGTCAAAGGTATGTATAGTCAGTTTTCGATATCTTATTTGTTTAGTATCACTAATGAAAGCTTGATATGCAGCTAAAGTTTATTATGTGACTTACATGACTTAACTTGAAAGATTTAAGTTGCTTGAAGCATATGCAATTCGTGGTCCTGAAGTACCACATCCTAAGTGCAATTTGTGCACATATGTATCTTACTATAACTATAAGCATGATGGCATTGAGAATGCATCTATGGAGATATTGAAGAGTTATTCCACGACATTATATGAAAATGTTCATATGTATCAAGAATGATGATTTCAAGATGATGCACAAGATTGGAATGCAAATGCTCAAGGATATAAATCGATGTACTCATTAGGGGGAGTCAATGCGCGTTGCACTCTTTTTCCCTTACAAGGTTTTGTCCCACTGGGTTTTCCTTGCAAGGTTTTTAACGAGGCAACCAATAGGCGCATATTCAAACATGTGTACTCTTTTTCCTTACTTTAATTTTTCCCATTGGGTTTTGGTTTTAAGGTTTTATGAGGCACATCATTGAATAGACATTCAAGGGGGAGTGTTATGAAATAGAAGATTCTTACACTTCTATTTAAGGTGAATGTCTTTAATGTATCTAATTAGAGAGATTTTAGAGTTCTATTAGTGGTAGCTAAGTCTTCCTCTCCCCTATAAATAAAGGTGCCCCTACCATTGTAAATCATCCCTTGAGACCCCTCTCAACTCAATAAGAAGAACTACTCTTCTCTCTATTGCTATTGTTCTTGTTCTATTGTTCTTGTCTTTTGCTTTAGTTTATAATAATCATCGTCATTTTCCCAATTTTTTTCTCTCACTTCAGCTTTACCTTAATTGCCTCCTTAACCTAATTCATTCCTTTCAATTCTCTGTTGCATGTGTCTTCAGATTACACTCACCTATATATTGCAAATCTCCATCCCTTTCTCTATTTCTAAGTATTTCTTTGCTCAAAATTTTTCTGTTTTTTTCAATTTTTAGTTTTGTTCTTATACTTTAAAATTCAATTTTTCTAGTTTCTCAGTAATAGGGATGAAAAAATAATCTTTTATTGTGTACAATATCTGGGTAGCTCTGTACAATCTTTCTTTTATACTCAAAGCTTTGAACTTTTTATAATTTCAGATTCTTGGGTTAAAAAGAAGTAATTTTGTTCAGTTTAATTTTGGGTATGCTTCGTTAATTTGGGTTTTCGTTGATACTAATTTGGCTTCTGGTGACTGTAGATTTATTGATATGTACCGTTTTGGAACTTTATTTGTTTGCTTACTTTGTGTTTTCTTTCTTGGGTTAAATAGACTAATTTTGATTCTGGGTAAGTGTATTACGTTGATTTTCTTGTGATTAATTGTTTGTGGGTTCTTTAAGATAGACTTTTTATTGATGTCAGGTTTTTTCCTTTAGATTTATAGATATTTAAGTACTTTTTTGGACCTTTATTTTGTCTGTTTCCTTTGTGTTTTCTGTTAATTGTTTGCGGGATTTTAGTTTAGGCTTGAAATCCCAACTAAATTGTTCTCCAAAGCATTACGTCGAACACTCAATTCTTTAAAAGAAAACACACTGCCTCGCTTGTTGTTGTCACATGTAGTAGCTGGAATTATTTATTGCAACAGTTTAGGATCATTTAAAGTTGATGAGTTTATATCAACACCCTCCTCATCTGCTAGGATTTTAAATCCGTTTGGACTGGTGACAGTTTGTAGAGCATTTCGTCGATCACCTGAACCCCTCGTCTTTTGTTGCCATGTCTTCGCACCTGTATGTGTGTTCTGCTTGGTAATAAGAAGTTGAAGAGTTGTCAAATTAGAGCAAGATTCATGTGAGAAACAAACTTGAAAACCAAATGATTGACTCTTAGATTGACACGAAGGCAGTGAAATATGATGTTATGTTATTTGCGTCAACTTATATTCACCTATCGCATTCATCATCATTGATACGACTAGGAAAAAATTTATTGCATCAATAAATGAATACAGGTGTATTTTTTATGTTGACATTTATAAGTTAAACATAATAGCTAGTTAGATTTTCTCCTGCACAACTGACTCCCTCTGCATATTAGGCTGCGCGGCCCGTATCAGTACCTTCAAAACGTGAGAATTATAGAGTGCTGCCTGCTGCACGTCAACAGAAAACTGGGCTGCTGCTTCACCAGATTGTCCAGCTTTATCATGAGCAACATTCATATTTTTTGCACCTGTAACATCACCATCTTCAACCTGTTTACCCAAAGCCTTCCTAACAGCAGCAACTTCAGTTGTTCCAGCTAACTTGTAGCGTGCCATATTTCCCTGCAAACGTGAAGCTCTGCAGACTTAGAAAACTCTCCAGAAAATTTAACTCCCATAGAAAGAACTCCAATCGATCCCTTGAAACATTGTCGATGTTAGAGGGTCGAAATTAAAGAAATTCATGTCTCGGTTTACACAAATCTGTCTAAAAATATGACTCCCACTTTCTTAGAATATGGTGTGACAAAAGAATTCAACTCTATAAACTTGAGCTGCAAGGGGAAGAATAAGAATAAGAATAAGAGAGGTTGAGATACAAATCAAACGTATTTGCACAATCTTTTACAGTTTCTTGTGACCTGTTTGTGACTGATTTTTTTTTCTGCTATGTAGTTTGGTATGTTATATTAACAATTGACATATCATTCTTATCTTGAAAAGCTCATTGAGCAAGTCAAGAAGATCTTACAGTCTAACGTTGTTCTTATAATTGATTTTAGCTTTGCGCACGTTTCCTACTATTTAATTTTACTCTCCTAGCATCTTTATGTTGCCCAGCTACATAGATATCTTGACAGGTCTCATGTATTTCTGTTGAACTGCAAATAGGCACATGTCTTTTACATTCTTGGAAGTAGAATTTTTGTCATCTCTTTGTGATACATTCATGATAATCTTTCAATTTCCATCAATAGAAGGTTGCTTTGACCTGGAAAAAATTAGAGGATGATGACTCTATATAGTCTCATGCAAGAGACAGACTTCCACGACCTCTGATAGGGATGTTATTTTCTGAATTTAGAATCTCGATAAATGGTTCATAGTTACTGCCTTCGACACTTTAGCCCGAGTCTAGGTTAGATCATCTAGCATATTAATTGAGTTCATTGTAGATCTATCACCAATAATCCACAGATGCCCTTAGCTTTATCCACTGATATCTGCTAAAGGGGTAAAGATGAAGGTTTCGCATGTGGTTGAGTATTAGCTTTGGTAGGAGAAGGCAATATGATTCCAGGTGGCTTCACACTCCGTGGTGGTTTCTTTTGAATTATTTTTGGGTACAGTAGGTGATGTTACCTGGAAGGAGGACATTTCTAAATAGACCTTTAGAGAGAAGTAGAGTTTTTAAGACTGAGGAATAACCTCTTACTCTTAGTTTCGGTGTACCCAAGAAGTTCTCCTGTATGCATGGAGAATTAGATCTCATTTGTAGAGAACTATATTACTGTGTAGGTTCTCTACTTTTTGGCACACAACTTGGCAAGAGTTTTCTCCTATTAGAAAAAAAGGAAAAGAAGGCAATATGTTGGAAAGAGTATACGGGAGGATATAGAACTATAAAGAGCATTAGGCAGATAACAACAACTACAACAACCTGGTATAATCCCACTTAGTGAGGTTTGGGGAGGGTAGTATGTACGCAGACCTTACCCCTACCCTTGGGTAGAGAGGCTGTTTCCAAATAGACCCTCGGCATCCTTTCCTCCAAGAACTTCCCACCTTGCTCTTGGGGAGACTCGAACTCACAACCTCTCGGTTGGAAGTGGGGGTTGCTTACCATCAGAGCAACCCCTCTTGTCGTGCTTTTGAGATGTAAAGTGTATTTGTAACAACCCATTCAATTCTCTCTATGTCGTGCTTTTGAGATGTAAGCTTTTTGATGGAAATTTCTCCTCTCATTGAAGGAAAGACTCGATGATTCAACACAAGCAATTTTGTGCAGTAATAAATTAGTAACACCCAAACAAGAGAACTTCAAATGATTCAGGTGCATGTCTGAGGAGCAGCAAGAAGGAGTCTGTCCAAGTTAAAGAATACTGTATTCACACTCTGCTCCACGTGCTGGAGACTTTGAACCTTTTTTCTTTCTAAATAGACCTTTTATTTCAATGCCCCATCTTCTAATTGTAGTTTATATTTTCACATTGCAATTATTTTCAATTGAGACTCCAATCTGAGGCATCTTGATTATTATTCCATTTTAAGTTGCTCTGATTATTTTCAGTTATTTGTGTATCTCTAGTCGCTATGACATTATGAATAGGAAATTTCAAAAATTTAACTGTTGTATATTTGCACATATTTTTATCTGTATTGTTTCTTCAAAGTTGAATTCAGCTAAGGATTAATTATTTGATTAGTTAGCGGGTATATCCTTAGGTTAAATCCAAATTCACTATGGGACATTTCTACGATTTGATAAAATGTTTTAATTTCTTGTGCATAATGTTCACAGGCCTCAGAAACTAAGGAGATAGATCTTCAGTTTTCATTGAAGACCTTGAAACCATCAAAGTCATCGGAAAGGGAAGTGGTGGTGTTGTTCAACTGTTCGCCATAAATGGGTTGGAACATTGTTTGCTTTGAAGGTCAGTACTCATCAAGCAAGGATGTTTTAACATTCCTCTTTTTTTTCTAATTGGTTACTGATATTTGCATATATTTAGGACGAAGAAAAGTGCATTACTTACGTGTTACTCTCTGTAAATTTCAATATTATGGAATAGTGGCTATGCGAGTGATCCTCCTTGGATGAATTGTTGAAGAACAAGTATTCGTGAAAAGAGATGCTAATCCTTTAGGGAACCATTTTTAGTATTTCAATAAAATAATCAACAAGCACATGCGTCTTAACTCTTCTTGGAATGACAATTTGCAGAATCTTTCATTACACAACAGTTACTCTAATTTAAGGTTGACAGCCATATTAGTATAGTTCAACTTCTTTCATTTACCTATTAAACTAGTGAACTCAGTGTTGCATTACGCTTACAGTGTATTAAAAGTTGTCTTATTGATCTTTTAGAACTACAATTTTCTTATACTCTCACCAAGTGTTGTCTTTCTCATGAGTTTGGCTTATAATGTCGTTTGTTGCACACTTTAGATGCTTGTCTTCTCTAAATTTTATGAAGAATATTGAATCTCTATACGCTTCTCGCTCTTTACTAAACTTAACATTTGCCTCTTGTTCCGTTTTTGGATCTAACATTGAGTTCAACAATGCCTCTGTAGCTATTAAACATTGGTTTCTGTTTTCTACAACATGTGTCCTTTCTTAGTAAGCTCATTACTTATCCTCCTTATTTTTGTCTTTCTGATAAAGTACGGTACCTATCCTTCTAGTTAGTAATTACCTTAACATGGGCAAGCATCATAAAAGAATGAAAATTAGCAAAATAAAGATAATTGACAAACAAGAAGAAGGTTGAGAAATATTGAATGTGCAATGATATGTATAATTCGGCACCAAAAGATATATCTGGACAAGAACTAAAAACTACTCGAGGGAGTTTGTGTTCTATCTCATTAAGTTTATGCGGATCCTTGGTCGCAGGTGCGACCTCTGCTTCTGCGGTTATTTGACCGCCTATGCGGAGTTGGAGGAAGAGGAAGGAACCGCTTCAGCAGTTGAAAACTCGCTTCTGCGAGACCGCTGCTGTACTGAAGTACGCTTTTGCGGTTGGTTTTCCACTTCTGCGAAACCGCATCAGCGGTCACCTTGCCGCAGAAGCGGAAGTTGTGCATCAGCCCTTGGGTAAATTGGACATTTTACATTCTTTCACCCTAAATCATTTTTATACTCGTCCAAGCATACTATTGGAACATCTTTGGCTTATTTTCAGTCTCTTAGACTAGAAAGAATAAGTTTTGGAGCTAGGGTTCTTGCACAAACACACTTAGGTTTTGAAGATTGAAGCTTGTGGTTAAGATTTTTTTACATATTTATGTTGCTTTCTTCATTTCCTTGCTTTGTATTGTATATCTAAGTGTGTAGTATTTTATCCAACACTTAAATCTTGTTTATGGGAATATTCATAATTAAAGTGTGGATTTTGCACCTAGTTGTGCTTATATATTGAATAATTTTTCTATATTTATGAACTGAGTTGTTGTTTCTTTAATTATTATTGTTCTTTAATGTTTCCAAGGGGATTAGCTAACCCTAGGACTCGCTCATTAACTCCTAATTAATTTTGGAAAAAATAGTTTGGGGTTGGGAAAGACTAATTAACAAGAACTTGAGGCGTTAACCCTCATTTTATAGATTCTACCCAGGGATAGGATTGAACTACTTGTAACCTTCCGGGTGTGCTTAATCTTCTAATTGTGGTTAGGAATAATTCAATTTGGAAGTCTTGTTAGTCTCCAGAAGAAGCTAATTACGAATTGTTATCAGTGGCTAATTAACATAAACTCGCTCATATTTGTAAAATCGTGAAATACATTGGATCGTTACTTGAGTGTAATTCCCGATGCTGTCATACTTGTAGCCATTGATCATTTTACTTGCTTTCTAGGTTTGTTTACATTTTCGCATTTTAGATATCAAAACAATTTTCAACCCAAATTCTTATTGTTTGGCACTGCGCGACTAGCGATAATTCTCTTACATTCCTAGTCGCCTACACATTGTTCTCGGTGGGATTCGACCCTGACTCATAGTTGGGTAATTATAATGCTGCGACAGTATCTATTGCTTTTTAGCGGTTGATTTGGACGTCACCACAGAGGTGCACGTATCTATTTTTAGAAGCTTCCCAAGTTTTCTGCCTACTTTCTCTAGGACCTCTGTGCCATAGAAATCAGTGTGTAGTTGTGGGAGGCGAACCCAAATTTTAGTGAAGGAGAGAGTCTTCTTGTGGGACAAATTTAGGTGAGATAGCGAAGGAGAGAGTCTTCTTGTGGGACAAATTTAGGTTCTCACCTTCTGACTGAGAGGAAGCTTCCAGAGATGAACCACGACCCTTATTGGATGGCCTTCACTAAATTTTCCTCTTTACCAAATTTTACTATGAAAAAGTCACTTCCTAAGTCAATTAATATTAACTGTTCGGATGGGTTCCATAATTCAATTAATTTAGATCGGAGAAGATAGTGTGGCATATGCCTTCCAAAAAGCTTGTTTATGACTGAGTAAAACCACGGTTCATATAAAAAAAAATTTCCTTCTTTGGGATAGTAGGATTGGACATGTTTCCTTTCCTTTTTATTGGGTTATTGTAGATTCTAGCTCGGAAACAAAGTAGTCAGCTTGTGAGGTCCTGTTTTTCTAGGAGCATTTCCATTTATGAATGAGCTTGGGGGTGTCCTCTTCTATCTTAGTATCGCCCGGTTGTTCCGGTGGTATGTTTGGTATTTTGGGTGGGTTTTCCACTAACTACGTTCTAGTGATGGATGAGAGTTTCTCTCTCTAGCTAGGAATTTTAACTTTGATTGACTTAGTCTTCCATAAACTCCTCATTTTCATTCTTTCAAGAAAAAGAAAACCCCTACCCTCTCCCCCTCTTATCACCTCAAAACTTCAGGAAAATTGCCATAAATTTCCACTAAACCAACCAGCGAATTTCGTTCATGGTGAAGCTCAAGTTTCTCCTCTCTTTTGTGGTAAGTTACTAAACCCATTTTTACACTAGAAAAATTTCTTTATATTGTTTTGTATAGAGCCCCGTTTTAAGTGATCTAAGACTTTTTGGAAAGCTATTTCGTAGATCTATAAATCTTATGCAGGAACCAAAACCCAGATCTGATATCAAAACTTGAAGCAACCCATTTGGGAGAATGCTACTTACAAAATAAATCTAATTTACTACTTACAACATTAGGAAGATATTAGTTAAAAAATATTCAAAATAATTTAGTATCGGAAATAGGTCCATGCGAAAAGGTTCAAAGTGCAATGCTTTTATTTTTAAAAATACACTTCATATTTTTTTGATATTATATTTCATATAAAAAAAATTATGAAGTGTATTTGCAAAAATAAAAACATTGCACTTTAAACCTTTTCGCATGGGCCAATTTCCACGACTAAATTATTCTGAATGTTTTTATAACTAATATCTTCTTAATGTTGTAAGTAATAAATTAGATTTGTTTCATAAGTAGCACTTTCCAACAAGGGTTGCATCACAAATGATAGCATGCTACATGGAACGAAGACAAGTTAAAGGAGAATAAAGTAATTATCAGTATTGAGAACAACTGTAGTTGGTATCGGAGAAACCTCAAAAGAGCCAGGTCAACGGGAGCAATTTGAATATTTCACATCGGATAGCACTCAATGAAGAATACTCTTTAACGTTAAATAGGCAGGCTTTGCAAAGAATATTTGCATTCATGGCTTGCCATTACATATTCATCAATGAGTCCTTTATTGTTATTTAAGTGGGGTTTAATCCTAGGATCTTGTTCCCCTAGGTATATCTATAAACAGCAAGCTCAGTAACCATTGTAAGACACGAATTCTTGTTAAAACTTATGTTATATTATACTTTGACTTCCAATTAAACAACTTTATTTGCTCTTTTATATTGTTCCCTTTTCTATCCTCAGAGTCACTCTTCTCGAATCCAGACTTGTCATTTTCCTTTAATCTTAATCGCTAAGTCTTAATTTTAATCTGGGTTATTTATTATTTTTGTATTAAATCAGTTCGCTCGTCTATAAATTACGTAACAAATTCAATCGTACCATTTTACGGATAACCACCTGGTGACTGGTGTTAGAGGCGATCATTGATGGTAGTTGCTGATGGCTATGCGCGAGAGACTATTTTGTAATATTAATTGTGACATTGAATTGGATAAAGTATTGGGTAAAATATTACCTTCACTATAAATATTTGAATAAACGTATTAGTTAAAAAAATTAAAGAATGTCTTAGTAATATTAGATTTTTAGAAGATCAAAATATTCGAATTTATTATTAGCAAATAAATGACGGTAAGTAAAAAATTGCATATATTTGAATGATTTAAATTCAAACCTCCATTTTTTTCTTTTTGAAATTCAAATGTCTATTAGCTAGAACCTATTCATAGCTTTCCGACAATCTTGGTTGTAATCAGTTGCACTGTCATTGCTGTGAGGTGTGAACTGAATTATATCAAGATATATTATTTCTGTCACGGTCCAGATTTTTCATCCTCGAAATTCATGATGGAGCCTACTAGCGAAAGCTAGACAAGACAACCATGTGAATTATTTACTTTTTTCCTAATTTAATCCTTTTGCAATTAAGAACCAAAATTTTATAAACATCGAAATTTTATAAGCGGTAAAAGAAAAACCTTTTAAATATTACCAATACAACTCCTTGAACATAGACTACCAAAACTGGTGTCACAATTTCATAAACTATCTAGGAATACTACAAATAATGCTCTGAAATATTAATACAACGTTGTCTCTGGAGTACATGAAAGAAACAGAATGAAAAGATAGAAGGAGACGCCAAAGCCTACGGACGCCAACAGGAATACCTCAGGTTGCATGTTGGACTGAAGGCAACAACCTTGCAATGGTCCAAAAGCTGCAGCACTGGAATCTGCACACATTGTAGAGTGCAGTATCAGCACAACCGACCCCATGTGTTGGTAAGTGCTTAGCCTAACCTCGACGAAATAGTAACGAGGCTAGGACCAGACTACCAAATAAACCTATGCAGTCAAATCATATACAACAGAAAATAAAGGTAGAACTTCACATTAAAGATAGGAAGGGGGAGTCATGTTGTGGGGTACAACAAGTATCAAAAACCGACCTAGTCGAAGGAAGGGATAAGCCTATTGTGAACGATCCTGACCTTGTCCAAGGCATCTTGTAGTAGATCCGTACCTAACAACCGAGCCTCTTGTTAGGATATATGCCCGTCACTAGAAGGAGGGAGGGGGTGAATAGTGCGGCACGAGAATATTGATAAATATTGCGGAATTAAAATTGCAGGAATAAAATAAATTCGGTAATTAAAATAGCAAGGAAAGAACACACCGAATTTATCCTGGTTCACCACAACGTGTGGTTAGTCCAGTCCCCGAGAGACTCTCTCGAGATTCCACTAACTCCGTTAAGCTTACGGGTGCCTAACAAACCGTTACACTTGCTCGTAGATGTACACTCTACAAGACTTCAACTTGCTCGAGGATACCGCACCTCAAGGCTTCACCTTGCTCGTGGATACCGCACCACAAGACTTCAACCACTAAGATTGAGGGTACTTAGCAAACCCGACAATCAATGAGAAGATATGATCTTCTCAAACACCTTTCTCTTTTACAACAAGAACTCTCTCAAAAGAGTAGATAAAGAGATACAAATTTAGCTCTATGAACAACTCAAAGTTGTCTCTCAAATGGCTCAATAAAAGCTCTAAAATGATGCTCAAATAATGTCAATATGTATATCAATATTGGGATGTGTTGTGTGTTTAAAATCAGCTCAAAAGACCTCTTTTTATAGGTGAAAAATGGTGTATGTCCGTTGCTTAATTGGCAATCAATTATGCTGATTTTGTGCCAAGATAATCGATTATTCAGTATCTGATAATCGATTATTCTCCAACGTTCAGAAAATCAGAAGCTGATTTTCTACTGAATAATCGATTATCTGATACTGCATAATCGATTATTCTGTGGCAGTGTTCAAACACTGGCAACGGTCTACGGCATAATCGATTATGCATATACTGATAATCGATTATTCTGAGGCAAAATTGAAAACTTACTTCAAAAACCATTTTGGTTAAGATGAAAGCTTTAACATCATTTTGTTTGAAGTATTTAAAATATTTTTATGATAAATATGATTTAATAAAATATGTTTATGATAAATATGATTTAATAAAATGATTTTATGCATATTTATGATGACCTATGTTGAGCCAAAAGACGAGATAACTTAAGCGTTGCTCTTACATTTGTTCTACCTAACGACCTACGCCTTGGGTCTTCGATCTTGAACATTTGAGCTCATCTTTGGCTTTTCCATTGCAATCCGTTCATCAATATGCTTCTCGGCATTCAAGCTTGATTGTTTGTCATATAATATCGTTGTTTGACACTTGACTTCATTGTTTGTCATTCATCAAAACCTATACCTGAAAATCATGCTCATACAACCAAAGCGCACATATCATAGATAGAGTGATTTTCTACAATTTCCCCCTTTTTGATAATGACAAACAACAGGAGATATGCATATCGAATTCCCCCTAACTTCATGCTATATCTCACCATACAATTCATGCAAACAATTCAATATAATTCCCCCTTAATTTAAGCATACTAGAATGTGAAGACATTTCCCCTTATTCGACTTATTCGATGCATATCGCCTAAATTCTTCCCGCTTTTGGCATTAGCAAAAAGAGTATACCAATTGTTTATTGAAACTATTGACGATACCAATTGTTAGAAAAATAATCATATCAACATCAAATACTACCAAATGTTAGTAAAACCATACCAATCATAATGACGATTTTTCATTATATACCAACTGTTATTTAAACTAAAAATATTCATCAAAACATGAATCGATCATTTAACATAAAAATAATTGATACTAAATGTTATTCAAAATAAAACTTATCAAAACATGAATCAATAATTAATATCAATTGTTAGCACATATCAACTATTACGTTTTTATCAAAACTACGATAACTAACCGACGTTCCCCCTCGATGCAGTAAGGTTTCGTGCTTGGTGCATCTACTACAATATTGTAGTCTTCAAACACACCTGCAAAAGTACCTACAAATAGGTTTTCGGTACCCAACTTCTTTTGGGTCCTTGGGGGTTAGGCAAATAATAATCATAATCAAAATATGAATCTCTATGTTTAGAAAAACATACGGGTGCAATATGTCCTACCCGGTTACAATAATGACATATGACATTAGGATTGTGCATATGTCTAGGTTGAGCCAAATGCGTTCTAGGTGATCTAAAGTTGTTATTCCTAGAAGCGTTGAAATTCCTAGAGTCATTTCTAGGTGGTCTAAAATTATTCATTCTAGACTCATTAATAAAATTCCTAGAATTGTGTCTAGGTGGTCTAAAATGATTAGTTTTAGACTTATCAATAAAATTTCTAGAGTCGTTTCTAGGTGGTTTAACCTTATTTCTATCGTCCTTTTTAATTTCCTCACTTGTTCTAGAATCATTTACACTACATTTTTCTAGTGTATTTCCAAGTTCTACGTTCTCCATTTTTAAAGATCTACAAGAAGAACAATTTGAACTTTGAACAATTAAAGAGGCTTCATTCATCTCCTTGATTTTATTTTTGAAATCAACAATGTCATTTTCCAAAAAATTATTTTCTTCTTTTAGCTTTTCATTTTCACAAGTCAATTTTTTAAAATCTTTTTCTTTTAAAGAAGGTTGTTTTTCAAAATCTTTTTCTTGCAAAGGAAGTGTTTTCTCAAAATCTTTTTCTTGCAAAGAAAGTGTTTTCTTCAATTCTTTTATGGTTTTTGAAGCTTTAACAAATTCACTATATAATTCATCATAAGCATTTTGCAATTCTTCTAACGAGTAAGAGTTAGAAATACTTACCTCTTCTTCTTCGTTGGCCATGAGGCATAATGCGGCAGTTTCATCGTGCGAGCTGTCCGAATCCCATGTTACGTGCCTATGGTGTTTCTTCTTTTTCTTGTCCTTTGATTTTGGACAATGTGATTTGGTGTGGCCAAGTTTTCCACAATTTTGGCATGAAGGACTTGGTTCTTCCTTCCTTGTTTCCTTCTTCATAAACTTATAAAACTTTTCAATTATATCATTGGAAATAATATCATTATCGCTTTCCGAATCACTTACCTCTACTCTTTTAGACGATGAGGCTTTGAAGGCAATATTCGAACCTTTACTTCTAAGATAAGGATTAAGAATTGTGCTTTCATAAGTTTCGAGGTTACCTCTTAGTCCATCAATTGTGATATCCGTGAATCCTATTGATTCTTGGATGGCATTGGCTTTGGAGCGCCATTCGGGAGCGAGACTCCGTAGGACTTTTCGAACAAGATCTTTGTTCGTGTAGACTTTCCCGAGAGCATGAAGGTCGTTGAGGATTCTTGAAAATCGTTCGAACATAATGCCAATGGGTTCATTCTCCCTCATTCTAAAAATTTCATATTCATGTGTTAGAAAATCAACTTTAGATTCTCGGACTTGTGACGTACCTTCATAAGTGATCTCGAGTTTATCCCACATTTTCTTTGCGGTTGTGCAACAAGAGATTTTCCGATAGTCGTCCGATTCACCGCACAAAATAGTAAGTTGACGGCCTTTGCATTACTTTCAATTTTCTTGATGTCCTCGGCATCATATTCATTTTCCTCCATTGGAACCATGATTTCCCTAACTTTGTTTGTTGGCATTTGTTCACCTTTCTTGATGATTTGCCATAATCGAAAGTTGTGTGATTGGATGAATATTCTCATCCGCTCTTTCCAGTATGTATAATTTCTTCCATCAAAAAATGGAGGCCTCTCGGTGGAGTGTCCTTCGCTCATTATTCCTGCGTTCAATATTCTCAACAAAAAAAAAATATATTGCTCTCAACTGGTTAAGGCTTTCAGAGAGTTAGGCTCTGATACCAATTGTTAGGATTTATGCCCGTCACTAGAGGGGGGGTGAATAGTGCGGCATGAGAATATTGATAAATATTGCGGAATTAAAATTGCAGAAATAAAATAAATTCGGTAATTAAAATAGCAAGGAAAGAACACACCGAATTTATCCTGGTTCACCACAACGTGTGGTTAGTCCAGTCCCCGAGAGACTCTCTCGAGATTCTACTAACTCCGTTAAGCATACAGGTGCCTAACAAACCGTTACACTTGCTCGTAGATGTACACTCTACAAGACTTCAACTTGCTCGAGAATACCGCACCTCAAGACTTCACCTTGCTTGTGGATACCGCACCACAAGACTTCAACCACTAAGATTGAGGGTACTTAGCAAACCCGAGAATCAATGAGAAGATATGATCTTCTCAAACACCTTTCTCTTTTACAACAAGAACTCTCTCAAAAGAGTAGATAAAGAGATACAAATTTAGCTCTATGAACAACTCAAAGTTGTCTCTCAAATGGCTCAACAAAAGCTCTAAAATGATGCTCAAATAATGTCAATATGTATATCAATATTGGGAGGTGTTGTGTTTAAAATCAGCTCAAAAGACCTCTTTTATAGGTGAAAAATGGTGTATGTCCGTTGCTTAATTGGCAATCAATTATGCTAATTTTGTGCCAAGTTAATCGATTATTCAGTATCTGATAATCGATTATTCTCCAACGTTCAGAAAATCAGAAGCTGATTTTCTGCTGAATAATCGATTATCTGATACTGCATAATCGATTATTCTGTGGCGGTATTCAAACACTGGCAACGGTCTACAGCATAATCGATTATGCATATACTGATAATCGATTATTCTGAGGCAGAATTGAAAACTTACTTTAAAAACCATTTTGGTTAAGATGAAAACTTTAACATCATTTTGTTTGAAGTATTTAAAATATGTTTATGATAAATATGATTTAATAAAATAGTTTTATGCATATTTATGATGACCTATGTTGTGCCAAAAGACGAGATAACTTAAGCGTTGCTCTTACATTTGTTCTACCTAACGACCTACGCCTTGGGTCTTCGGTCTTGAACTTTTGAGCTCATCTTTGGCTTTTCCATTGCATTCCGTTCATCAATATGCTTCTCGGCATTCAAGCTTGATTGTTTGTCATATAATATCGTTGTTTGACACTTGACTTTATTGTTTGTCATTCATCAAAACCTATACCTGAAAATCATGCTCATACAACCAAAGCGCACATATCATAGATAGAGTGATTTTCTACACCTCTCCCAGCTCAAACCATCCAACCGGTGACCTATACTGCATACCATATAAAGCTTCATAAGGAGCCATCTGGATACTCGACTGGTAGCTGTTGCTATAGGCAAACTCCGCTAAAGGCAAGAATTGATCCCACGAGCCTCAATAGTCAATGACACAGGCTCGGAGCATATCTTCCAAAATATTAATAGTATGCTCGGACTGCCCATCCATCTGAAGATGAAATGCGGTGCTCAACTCAACCTGCGTGCCCAACTCTCGCTAAACTGCTCTTTATAAATGTGAGGTAAACGACATACCTCGGTCTAAAAGGATAGACATGGGCACACCATGATGACGAACAATCTTCCGGATATGGATCTCAGCTAACCTCTCGGAAGAATATGAGACTACGACAAAAATGAAATATGCTGACTTGGTCAGCCTATCAACAATAACCCACACTGCATCGAAATTCCTTTGAGTCCATGGGAGTCCAATAACAAAGTCTATGGTGATACGCTCCCATTTCCACTCAGGAATCTCAGTCTTCTGGAACATATCACTAGGTCTTTGATGCGCGTACTTTACCTGTTGAAAATTCAAATACCGAGCCATATATGCAACAATATCTCTCTTCATTCTCCTCCACCAATAATGCCGCCGCAAATATTGATACATATTATCGGCGCCCGGATGATTAGAGTACCAAGAACTATGAGCCTCCTCTAAAATCAACTTCTGGAGCCCATCCAAATTAGGCACACAAACGCGACCCTACAACCTCAAATCCATCATCTCCTAATGTAACCTTCTTTGCACCACCATGATGCACTATGTCCCTAAGGACACACAAATGAGGATCATTATACTGCCGATATCGGATACGCCCCAACAAAGAAGAACGAGTGATTATGCAAGATAACACACGACCGGGATCAACATCATCCAACCTCATGAACTAATTGGCCAAACACTTAACATCCAAAGCAAGCGGTATCTCACTAACCAGAATATACATACGACTGCCCATACCGGCTGACTTCTTACTCAAAGCATCAACCACCACATTGGTCTTTCCCGGATGATATAAGATGGTGATATCATAGTCCTTTAGTTACTCCAACCACCTTCTCTGCCTCAATTTTAGCTCCTTATGCTTGAACAAGTATTGCAACCTCTTGTGATCCGTGAACACCTCACATGACACGCCTTACAGATAATGCTTCCAAATCTTCAACACGTGAACCGTGGCTGCTAACTCCAAATAATGGATTGCATAGTTCTTATAATAAACCTTCAACTACCGCGAAGCATTGGCTATGACATTGAAATCCTACATCAACACTGCACCAAGTCTAATACGAGATGCGTCATAATAAACTGTATATGGCCCTGAACCTATGGGCGAAACCAACATTGGCGCCGTAGTCAAAGTTGTCATGATCTTCTGAAAGCTCGCGTCACGCTCGTCCAACCACCTGAACTGGGCACCCTTCTGGGTCAACCTGGTCATCGGGGCTGCAATAGTCGAAAACCCTTCCACAAACCGACTGTAATAGCCTACCACACCGAAGAAACTCCAGATCTCTATAGCTGATGCGGGTCTAGGAAAAACCTTGTGTGCCTCTATCTTGTTTGTATCTACCTGAATACCCTCTACTGAAACAACATGACCCAAAAGAGCAACTAACCCCAACAAAAACTTGCACTTCAAAAACTTAGCATACAACTGGCTATCTCTCAAAGTCTGAAAAATCACTCCCAGATGCTGTTCAAGCTCCCTACGGATGCGGGAATAGATCAAAATATAATTAATGAAGACTATGACGAACAACTCCAAGTAAGGCCTGAACACCCAGCTCATCAAATCTATAAAAGCTGCTGGGGCATTTGTCAACCCAAATGGCATCACCAAAAACTCATAGTACCCGTACCAAGTGTGGAAAGCTATCTTATGGACATATGATGCCCCAAATTATTCTTCGAGAATACCTTGGCACCCTGAAGCTGATCAAACAAATCATCAATCATCGGCAGTGGATACTTATTCTCTATTGTAACCTTGTTCAATTACCGGTAATCTGTAAACATCCTTATCGATCCATCATTCTTCTTAACAAACTATACCGGCGCACCCTAAGGCGAGACACTAGGTCTAATAAAGCCCTTATCAACCAAGTCTTGCAATTGTTCCTTCAATTCTTTCAACTCAGGCGGGGCCATACAATTCAATAGGATAGAAATGGCCTGAGCGCCTGGAGCCAAATCAATACAGAAGTCAATATTCCTATCAGGTGGCATACTCAGCAGGTCTGAAGGAAATACCTCAAGAAACTCACTAACTATAGGCACAGAATACATGGAATAAACCTCAGCACTAGAATCACAAACATATGCCAAATATGTCAAACACCCCTTCTCGAATATATGCTAGACCCTTTTAAAGATCACTCTCACTCTGCTTAATCGTGCTTCGTGTAGTTCTTCCATTTGGCAATGAAATTTCAGTAGTTGTTGGGGATGAAACCTTTCTTTTCTTGGAGGGTTTAGGAGCATTGGGGCTTTTGGTGTGGGAGTTGTTCATTTCTTTGGATCATAACTTGCCCCAACGTTTTTTAACAGGTCAGCTAGGGTCTCTTCAGTAGATGAACTAGGTTCATCTCCTTGTGTTCTTAGATGAACTAACACTTTGCACCTTCACCAGAACCACTTCCCCATAACTTCTTGCCACTCTCTTCTACCTTTTCTTAATCAACCCCACAGATAGCAGGCAAAGACAAATCAACAATGGGTGAATTATCAACCATTTTTTCCCATTTTCCCTCTTCACCACTTGCACCCTCTCTCTCCTTTTCTTTTTTAGATTTCTTTTAACCTCCACTTCTTCGTAACTCAGGTATTTCTACATCCTTAACAAGCTAACCAGAACGAATCTAGTTTTAAGATTTTCACACAAAGAAGAACTTACCATATAAGGGGATTCTTGACTTTTTTCAGAGTTAGAAGACCCACGTCCTTCCCCCTTCACTAGCGGATTTGTATGACTCAGAATCAGAGTTGGAGTTAGAGTCTTAGACCTGACTTTACTTTAATTTCTCATTTAATTTCTTTTTGAGAGCTCAGACGCTACTGTTTTCTGAGCAAGCATTTTCACCCTTCTCAGCCTGGATTTGGGAGATGTAGTGGGTGGAGGAGGGGTAGATAAATTAGAGGGAGTGGGTGGTAGTGGATTTTCAGGATTGTCTTGTGGATTTGTCATGATTTCTAGTTTCTTGAAGGAATTGGTGAGCTAGAATTTTTGAGAATAAAGCAAATGAAAGTGAAGATGATATTTGACGGTTTAGAATTATGGAGATGGCAGGAGGTAATGATGTGTATTTAAAGATAAATACACATTTAATGTATAACGAAAGCCTTAGCAGTGGTCAATTAGAGGTTTAATAACGTGAAATTGCAGGTTTGAATGATCGGTTAAGCTTTCCTAGATTTTAGGCAATTTTTGTGGTTTAGAGTTCTAAGGCTGACGGAGCTGGTTCAAAGCTAACGAATAGAATTCTTAAGGAATTGAATCACTTGTAGGACTTCTGCTCATGATTTAAATATTTATATTTCTAATTGTGCAGAGTATAAAAATATACCTTAGTTTCGAGATGAACCCATACTAAAAAACTAGCTTCTTCATATAAAGTTCTCTTGAACATGCCTCAATTTGCCATAGTAGAGAAAAAAATTTAAGAGATCAGTGAGTCATATTAACACATGTCACAGAGTATACTAATTACACTATGAATGTGAGTAAAAATTAATCTAGATATTTACACAAGTTCAGATTTCCTAAACAATTTTTTGTCAATCTTTTTTTTTCATTTGCATTCTCAGCTGGTTCTATTAGGTGATCTCAATCATCCCTAGTTTGAAGTTGTTCCTCTCAAAGTTTTCTCTACTCAGTGCTTTAGTGAAGATGTTAGTAATTTGTTTATCAGTAGCACAGAATTCTATGGAGATCAATCATTTCTCATAGTTATATCTTAAGAAGTGGTGTCTAACATCTATGTGCTTGGTCCTCTTATGATGAACGGGGTTCTTTGTCATACTTATAGCACTAGTATTATCACAGAAGATAGGAATACAACCAACTTCAATGCCAAAATATACCAAGTGTTGTTTGATCCACAACAATTGAGCACAACAAGAGGCATCAACAATATATTCAGCCTCAGCAATAGATAAGGTCACTGAGTTTTTCTTTTTAATGGGCCTATGATACAAGACATGAACCAAGAAAAGGAGCCATACTTGTGCTTTTTCTATCGACAAGGAAACCTACATAATCAACATTAGCATACCCTACTATATTAAAATCACAATTTAGGGTACCAAAGGCATAGATCAGTAGTGCCTTTCAAATATCTCAGTATCCTCTTGACAGCACCCAAGTGAGATTCCTTTGGATTAGCCCAAAAGAGAGCACAAAGCCCTACACTAAAAACTATGTCAGGTCTGCTAACAGTTAGATGCAAAAGTGAATTAATCATACCCCTATACAAATTTTGATCAACTGGTAAACCAGGTTCATCTATTTCTAATTTAGTGGCAGTTTTAAAGGGGGTATCTGCTTCTTTTGATTCATCCATTTTTAAACTTTTGAACAACTCCTTTGCATATTTTTGTTGATGGATCATGGTTCCATTTGGGCTTTGTTGATCTGTAAGCTTAACAAAAAGTTAAGTTCACCATCATACTCATTTCAAACTCACTCCCCATTAATTTGGAAAAATCCTTACTTAGTTTGTTAGTGGTTACCCCAAATATTATGTCATCAACATCTATTTGTACCATAAGAAGATCCTTAGATTTTCCCCCCAAGAATGGATTACTATCAATTTTACCTCTTTTGTAGCCATGCTCAAGCAAGAATTTGGAAAATCGTTCATGCCATACTTTAGGAGCCTGCTTGAGTCTATAGAGAGCCTTCTTTAATTTGTACTCATGCTAAGGACATTCCTTACTCTCAAACCCTGGAGGTTGTTTGACAAATACTTCTATCTTTAGGTAGCCATTCAGGAAGGCACTCTTGACATCCATCTGATAACTAGTGAAATTCGTATGTGCTACAAAAGCTATGAGAAGTCTTACTGCCTCAAGTCTTGCAGCTAGAGCAAAAGTTTCACCATAATCTATACCCTCATCTTGGCTGCAACCTTGGACCACAAGTCTTGCCTTGTTTCTTGTGACTGTTCCATCTTCATCAAGCTTATTTTTGAAGATTCGTTTTGTGTCAATCACTGGTCTGTCCTTGGGTCTTGGAACTAGATGCCAAACTTGACTTCTACCGAACTGATTGAGTTCATCTTGCATTGCATTTACCCAGTCTACATCCTGCAAAGCCTCAACAATATTTTTAGGTTCGATAAGAGATAGGAAAGCATTAAAAGCATAAGCACATTGATTCTTTAATTGTGATCTAGTTTTGACTCCAGAGGTTGGATAAGTAATTATGTTCTCAATATGATGAGAACTTTGATACTTGTGAGGTTTCGAAACCAACTGATTTCTGCTTGATGTTTCTCCCATGTTCTACTGCTGAGGAACATGGTCATGAACATGTTCCTTTAGGGGATTGGTTTCAGTTCCTCTTCGGTCAGTTCCCCATATCAGGTTGACCTGGATGGAATAACCTGTTCCATCACATGTCCTTCTTTTGGAGCCACTTTAGCATGAGCGGAGACTTCACTCAAATCTTTTACCAACCAAACAGCTTCATCTTTATGTTTTTGTCTTTCAAAAAGAATGTTAGTTTCGTCAAACCACTACATGTACACTTTTTTCTACACGTAAAGTTCTTTTATTGAACACTTTATATGATTTTCTATGTGAAGAATATCATATGAATACTCCTGCATCACTTCTAGGATCAAACTTATTTAAGGAGTCTTTTCCATTATTATGCATAAAGCACTTGCATAAAAATGTCCTATGATGGCATATATTTTGTTTTCTCCCTTTAAGTAACTCATAGGGAGTCTTCTCTACAAGAGGTCTGTTCATGCATCTATTTATGATATGACATGCAGTGTTGACAACCTCTGCCCAGAAGCTATAGGGCAGTTTACTAGAAAGAAGCATAGTCCTAGCCATATCTTCTGGGAGTCATGTTCTTCTGTTCACCTACTCCATTTTATTCAGGAGTCCTAGGGGGCAGAGAAGTTATGATCTATACCATGCTCATCACAAAATTTAGCAAACTTAGCATTTTCAAATTCAGTTCTATAATCTGACCTGATGGATGCAAGTTGATTACCTAGTTGTTTCTGAGTTTTTCTAACAAAGGCAGTAAACATATGAAATACTTAATCCTTAGACGTTAAGAATAGCACCCAAGTAAACCTAGAATAATCATCAAGTACAATCACATATTTCTGACGACCTCTGTTCAATGTTCTCATTGGACTACAAAGATCCATACGAACAAGTTCCAACGTCATGGTCGTTCTTACCAAATTCTTGCTTTTAAAGGATGATCTTACGTGCTTCCCCCTTGCATAAGCCTCACAAACTTTGTCTTCCTTGAACTTGATGTTAGGTAACCCTATCACCAAGTCCTTGGAGACTATTTTTGTTGAAATCCAATTTTTTCCTATGTATTTTTGTACCGAAAATACTTCCAAAGTAGCATATATGTGCATATATAAGCACACCTATGAATTGTGGTAGTTTTAATGATTTTTAAACTAATTTATTATCTATTTTTATACCACAAAAATCCAAAATTATCATTTTTGATGAGTAACTTATTTCATTCTCAAGTTTACACCAAAATATACCTAAGGTAATTTTTGCACATTTTTACAAATTCATTTGGCAGTATTAAAATTAAATTGTATATAATTGCAATTATGGCCTATTTTGTAATTTATAGCATTTTATACTTGTAAAGTTAGCCCCAACATTTTCTAATTAATTTTTATATAATATTAATTTATCTAGTACTCTTATTTGCTTTTTTAAATTTTATTATTATTTTATAAAAATTAATAGGGAAAAATTAGCTATTTACGATTTAGCCTCAATACCATTCAATTATAACCAATTTTTTGTATCCAATTTAATCCCCATTGAGCCCAGTTCAAGCCCAAATTACCCCATCACAATTACCTAATCTACCCGACTCAGTACCCATTAAACGAAACTCGTCTATTCTTTTTTTAATCCGAGCCGTTGATCATTTTGATCAACAACCCAGACCTTCCTATTGCCTTTTTAATTCCAAATGACCCTAAAGCCAACCCCATTTCTCACCAAACGCCACCCTATGATTCCTCTTCTCTCTTAACTCTCTGTGAAACCCTCACAAACCCTAGCCGCCTCTATTCAATCCCACCCTGATCCATGGCCTCCCATGGCTATTGGAGATGTTCAATGGCCTCCTATGGCTCTTGGGTCTTTATTTCTATGGTTTCACGTCCAGATCTCAAGGGAAGCTAGTCCAGTCTTTGCCTGACTTCCGTTCATGGCCTTTCTCCGGCCAGTCGTGGTCGTTCGATTCAGATCCATGACTTTTCTAGTTAGATCGTTAATTTTCGAAGCATTTCTCGCCTTTCTGGGTTCTTCGAAACCCTAATCTTTGAGACTCTCTGGTGTTTGTTCCAGATATACTTTAGAACTGTACTTGCCATGAATGTTTAAGTGTTGTCACAAAAGTTCTACAAATTTTCTTACAAAACGACCATTCATTAGGGCTTTCCTTTAATTATTTCGAAAGATCTCTGATTTTTCTTATATGTTTGTGATTTGGCTATGATTTGCTCGTGTTGTTCTTCTATTTGTTTTAGCATGTTAAAAACCCTAGTTCCTTTTAGTTTATCAGAGTTCTGAAACTGTTTGTCTACATATGTACCAGCTGTTTGCTTCTGATTCTCTTTTCCTTGTTTGATTTGTTGATTCTGAGTTCTTACCATCTTCCAAAAATCAGCTACTGTAAAAGCCCTAAAATTCTTAGATGTTTTTCTCACTTTTTACTACTTTGGGACCTTTACTTGTTTCTGATTTCTCTTACCTAATACCATGTTCTTCTTCACTGTTGATTTCATGTGACTACTTGACTTACTTGACTACTGTGCTTCGAGTATTTTCTTTGCTACTCAATACTAGCTTGCCTCTATGGCTACTGTATGTTTTTGTTTCTTTTTTTATTTTTATCAACGTGTTAACTTTACATGCTTATTCATCCCTTGCTATTTATACAGTGAAAATGCAGAATCATGTTCTTTTATTGATTGATCTTAGTTCCCTTGATTCTGTGACTGGGTTCAAAAGCTTTTCTTTCATAAGCCCTAATTTCACTCGCCTATTTAATATCAATTGATTCTGCTCCCTTTACTATTATATTATTACTTTACTGAATCTTTCCCAAAACAAGCCTATTTTTGTATTCATACTCAATTGTCTACTTCATGCTTTTACTACCCTTTTTATGGAAATAATCAATTTGTCCCTAAATCAATTTACCTTCATTAATTAAACTTGTTGACACCAGTTAAATAGTAATTCCTTAATTAAAGGGGAATCACTTGGGTTAACTGATTCTAACTATGATTGTTTCCACATTTTTGCCGAAATTATACTGCTTACCTTACTTTTTACTCGTTTTCAGAGCTATAAATACCTTTACACTCTTCTCTTTCAAAAACACAGAATTTCTAACAAACACACAATATACTCACTACTTCTCTTTTCTCAAATACTTTTAAGTTCTCTCAAAAGCATTCGAGTTTTCTGCTGAAATCATAAGTTAACTTCTTTGTGTTGTGGCTGCAAATGTACTGCTTCTATTTCTGTTTACTTTGCAACTGGTATGTCTCTTTTAGTTTAATACTGCCTCTTCCTTATGTGTTTACACTTTAGTTCTTTTGTGTTTACTTTACTATTTTTCTGCAAATTTGCTATCTCTGCTCTTACATAAATTTCCTCTCCCTAAACTCCTTTGTATGTGAGTTATTATTCAGAATGCATGACAACATTTAGCATTGTTGTTCATGTGTATGGACTGGATTCCTTGAATCCTAAACTCTGTCAATTCGTACTCCCTTTACCCTTATGCGTGCTCCGAGGCTAAGACCCTTTTCTGACAATATCCTACTCACTTTCCAGACCATAGTCTGACCTTCATAGGTCTATGCTCTTATTTGTTTTGCTAAATAGGTCTAGTCAAGAGTGTTCCAGCCTGCCTGTCTTGTGGCTAGCATGACCACCAACCGGTTATGGCTCCCCAACCCCTTTTGCACTTACACTCATTCTTAGAACCTAAGTTTTGCCCCTCTCTTGTGAGCCTTGCCTTGGGACCCTGGAACTCCCTCTAAACTTGAACACCCGAGAGCTGGCCTTTCCACACAGTACTATACTAATTCTAATTGGTATCTTGGGTGTAAGCAATGCCTGGAATTTCTAAAATTCCTTGGAACTTTGAAACACCTTAGATAAATAGAAGGCTTTGAAAATCTGGATCCCGGAAGTGGTTCAATGTCATATTGTTAGACAATAACTCTAAATTAGGTTGTTTGGATGTAGTTGTTCGTTTCTAATGTATTTTTTATTCTGATGGTCTATAATAATTTGTATAATTTTGGGGATATAATAAGAAAGGGTGGGGGTTTACTTTGCTGCATAAAAGGTAGAAATCATGCCTATAGGATCTCTTGACTATTGATATGTGCAAACTCATGAGTAGAAACCATGCATATAGGATCTGATTCACATTTTTCTGCAATCATGCATACTGACACCATGCCTATAGGAATGTGCTTATTTACAACCTTAGGCAAGCCATTAGGTTTGATAAAAATCAGCATCATGTTTACAAGTCTGTTAAAATGGGTTAAAATCCATGACTCGTAGAAATCATGCCTATAGGAGCTTTAAATCGGATTTGTTTCACTCGTCTAAAAGCAATAACATTTTACTGGAACAACTAACTAAAATAAATGGCTTTTTGTACTATTAAAGCTACCTCTCACGTCTAGATCAATGCATCTATTTTCCCCAAAATCTAATCCCTTGGATAAACCTTCTCACATCAATGCATGCTTTCTGAAACTTTTTTCCTTTTTAGTAATTTGACAAACATTTTCCAAATCAGATTAAATTCACTTCTCTAGTAGTTATAATCTTAAAATCAGATTTACAATTCAATTTGTTTTATTAAAGCAGTCTGCTCTTTGAAACTTGTTTCAACACCACTCTTTCTGTATCAGTCTACAATTCATTAGTCTGCCGTTATGAGACTCGTCTTAAACCGTTGTCTTTAGTCTGCAACCTTTTCATTTAAAACCTTTCTATACCAAATCGGTAGTCCTATCTCTGTTGATTAAGTGCCTTAAGCTCTAACAACTGCATTCGAGTAGGCCTATTACGGACTTGCTGTATAAAGATATGCGTTGAATGAGTACGCTCATTGCTTTAATCTAATTTAAGACCATACCAGTATTTACAAGTCATGCTAAACTACATGATTTATGTGATTTAAGGAGGTTATTTGAGCCTTACCTACTTGACTGTTTCCCCTTCACTTGCATATATGTTTTGAATATCGCCTTAGAATTTTATCCTTTAAAACTCTTTAAAAGCCTCATCCCTTTCTCCCCTTTAGGATTAGTAGTCCTAATTCCTCCTGGGTTGATGGGACTGGGGAAGGTGCTGGTATGAAATAAGTAAACGAGACTATCCACGCATAAATACCTTAACGGGTCAGACGTGTAGAATATGGATATGATGACCGGTGCGATAATATTAAGTGTGACCCCTCTTTTGAGAGTTGTGCATCGGGTATTATATTAATGTGATCCATATTATGCATAAACCTAGGACCTCTTTTTCCTTTACTTATTATGTTTTTTCTAAGTTTTCTTTTAAACTAACTCTTCTAAAACTTCCATCTCTTTTGTCTTTAAACTTTTGAACTTGTTTGCAACGTTATATGAAAACTCTACTTGCTTCTTCATCTATTTCTAAAGTCACAATTGTAGTATAGCCGAGAACCACACTAGTGGATCTTGAGGGGTGCCTAACACCTTCCCCTCGAGATAATTTGTAGCCCTTACCTAAACTCTGGTTCTTCTTCTCCAATTCTTTCTTTAAAAGTGTCCTAATGCACTATAATCATTAGGTGAAAACTCTCCAAATTATAAAACTCAATTCTAGCAAGGGAACAAGAGTTGTCCTCCCATAGTGTCGTATACTCGATTTCGAACCGCGTTTAAGAAAAAGGGGGCGTCGACAATATAGCGACTCTACTGGGATCTCTTTATGCTTTTACCATTCCATACTACTTGCGAATTTATTAATTCACTTTATTTCCTGCCTTTTACTCTTTCATCATGAAACTGACTAGGCTCTTCATGTCTTTTCTTTCCTTCACAGCTTTATTTCAATACGGTTGTAATTTCGAGCAACTATTGTAATCATTTATCTTATGTAGGTGAAAATAAATGTCAGTTTGTTTCATTATTGTAAACTACATATTCAACATCATATTCCGCTCGTACCCAAACAAATACTATAACAATGCTTATAACGAGTGGTTGTGCTCTTCCGATATTATCACCCCCTAATTTGGCAAAGGCATATTTGTGGTAAAACCAGTCGATCAGCGATGCAGTCGACGGTTCTGTGCCTTTCCCTGTTGAGTTGTCTGCTCAAGGGTGCTTGCCTAATACTCTAATAGAAACCTTACTCTGTTTAAACTATACATGCATCATGGTCAAACCTAGTCGAGTCAGTTTTGTTGTCAACGTAATGACTCATTAAGATAGCTTTGTCCAAAGTCTACCGGGTTTCCTCGAAACCCAAGTGGACACCACCATGTTATGTGCATTTATTTGGAGAACTAAATGCTTGATATGCTAATTATTGGTTTATATAGTCGAGCCTGGTGGGGCAAGGGCCTAACACTCTATTTTGAAGAAAATGAGGCACAAAATCCCCAGATTTGGCATGGTAACCAACATTCATCCAAGGCTTCTAAATTGGTGGAAACACCTCCACTCGAGTGATCAGAGGCTCGTCCGCAAATACTTATGGAATTTTTCTTCTCTTCTAGAAATCTAGCCTGACAACAAAATCATAGAGGATGCAACACTGTTATGGAATATCGACCAGTTTATATTCCACTTCGGGGACCTTGAAATGACCCCTTTGCTTGAGGAAATAAGGGGGTTTAGCTGGTATTCCTTATGAGACTCTAGGTTTGCTTATGCCTGAAAATCGCAAAGAGACTCAAGAAAAACACAGACTTGACTTGTCTGAAGGACTCCTACACTCCATTTGACTACTTGTACGAGAGGTACGGCCATAGCAAGTCACAGAATACCTATCTTGAAGAATTTTCTCTTACCTCTTTATGAGACATCCATAGAAGGGTCTTCGTATTTATGTTTTGTTTCCTGGGTATGATAGTGTTCCCTATGAAGAAGGCTAGGATCCATACCAGACTTGCCATGGTAACCAAGACTATGATAGAAGGAATTAGTGGGCAGCCTTTCAGTATAGTGCCCATGATCGTTGCTGAAATATACCCAGCCCTGGACAACTGTCAGCAAAAGGCCAACCATTTTGAGGGATGCAACTTATCACTTCAGCTCTGGCTCATGCATCTCTAGAAAGGAGAATACCGGCAAGAGATCATATGCAGATACTGGGATGACCACATCACCTTTCACCAGCCATGGCGTAGGAATTATATGCCTAATATGTTCGCTCAGCTAGAGGATGCTGGAGGATATGTGGAGTTATTTGAGAATCTCAAAGAATACCAGGTACAGTGGATGGTCGAGTGGTTCCCTACGGAAGAATTCATTGTTCAATCCCAAGACGCACCATTTCTCATACTCATTGGTCTGAGAGGAACTTATCCTTATGTTCCCCTCCGAGCCATGAGGCAGACAGGAAGAAAGAAAATCATACCAAGGGTTGACAAAATGAGTCAATTCAGGGCTGACTTCCAGGATAATGATAGCCCTCACAAGTGCCAAGCTCAACACATGTGGCATTGCAAGTGAATTTTGGGGAAAGAATCTATTGAGCCAGATAAGTATCAGGTCAATTGTGTACCGCAATATTCGGTTTGGTTGGAAGATAATCACAATGTTATGGGTCAGCCCGGTTCATCCAAGGTCACAAGGTCATCGACGAGAAAGCTGAAGCACGGGTTAAGTACAATCAACTATGCAAGAGGATCTGAGGGTGTGAAAGTGAGCATCAGAAAATACAAGAAGTCCATTAAAAGTTGATTGAGGATTGCAAAGATATGGCTGTCAACGCCAACAAGCGATAGGGGTATTTGGAGCAGGGTCTAGTGGAGTTAGAAGGAAAGTTCATCAAGAGGATTGAAGAATGTCAAAATGCTGAAGGGAATGCAGGCGGACATTTGGCCCGAGCTTATTTTCTGCTAGGACTACACGAGTTGGTGAAGCTGTTTGAGGGTGGAAAAGATGCCGAATCTGGGGATGGTCCTTCTGGGACCACGTAGTTAGGAGTCTCTAATTTTTCTTTAATGAAGTAATAAGGCCAATGGCCAATAGTGCTATTTTACTTTTTGTTATTTAGTATCGTTTTGGATTCGTCATATTTTATCAATAAAATGAAGCATTTAGCATTATAAGTTCTCCAAATCAATTTGTCGCTAGGCCTACTTCGGATACAACGAGGCACCCAAATTAGGACACGACTTATATCCATGCACAATGTGCTTAAATACCACAACAATGTTTTTTAGAATCCGCACCAACTATTTACCTTTTATTTTTCATTTATCTTTATTCCCCTCCCCAAAGGTTAGTTCGTACATTATGGCACCATCATCATACAGTACGAGATCCAAATGCCCTCTACCTCGTCCTCCTCCAAGTCCTTTCCAAAACAAGAACAAAGGTAGAATGGGAGATTCAAGTGCCACGGACTTAAACATAGTAGTAGCTATGCACGGACTCTCGTCACCTCGTACATAGGTAGCTTCGATAAAACTGAAAGAATTGAGATTCCTGAGGGTACCTCAGTTGCTAAGGAAATTGCTACCCAACTTGAACCGAAATTATTGAAGTTCCGAGAAGAGTTGGATCAAGTTCGGCACTTGGCAAATTTATCATTCTCTGTCACCGCTCCTGATGTCAACTTTCCAAATGCTCAAAATCCAGCACCTCCACAGAATACCCCACAACCACAGATGCAACCCACTCATGCTCAATTCTTTAATACATGCCACACTCCAAACAACACGCCACTACTCATTCCTGAACTACTAAACACCACAAACGACCACCTCCACAACACTCCCATCTACGTAGATACCGTGCCCCACTACACTCAACCAATCTCAAGTGCACCTGAGTCTGATGATAAATTTGGCAGCACAACTCAAGAAGTTGACCACTCGAGTCCAAGGCATGGAAGGAAACAAAGGTATAGAAGGCCTGATTTATAAAGACCTTTACATTCAACCAGATATTGAACTTTTGGAGGGGTATAAACCTCCAAAGTTCAAAATTTTCGATGGCACGGGAGATCCCAGAGTCCATTTGAGAACATATTGTGAGAAGCTGGTTGGAGTCGGAAGGGATGAGAAAATCCGTATGAAACTCTTCATGAGAAGTCTAAATGGAGATGCTTTATCCTGGTACATTAGTTAGGAACCACGAAATGGACAAGCTGGGTAGGTATGGCATCACATTTCATGGATAGGTTCTCATTCAATACAGAGAATGCACCAGATGTATTCCATATCCAGAATTTTAAGAAGAAGCCTACGAAGACATTCTGCGAGTATGCTACTCTTTGAAGATCAGAGGCTGCTAAGGTCAAGCTGGCCTTAGAAGAAGATTAGATGAATTGATTCTTCATTTGGGCTCAGAATCCACAATATTACAAGAGGTTGATGGTGATCGAGGGTCAAAAATTCTCTGATATCATCAAACTAGGAGAAATAATTAAAGAAGGTATTAAGAATGGTATGATTACTAATCTTGAAGCATTGCAGGCCACCAACAAGGCTTTACAGTCTGGTGGCATGTCCAAGAAGAAGGACGTGAGTCCCCTGATAGTCGCATATGGAGCCAAATCACTACTAATATATCACACTTACCCGTCACCTCCTTTTACATATCAACCCATTCCGAATTACCAAGCACTCATACCCTCCAATTAAAATCCACCACCCGTTTACCAATCATCTCCACCTCCCTCATATCAACCCACTTCACCCAAATAATATCAACTTGCACCTGTTTACCAAGCTTATAATACCCAACCCTCTTACTACCAATCACCTCCCACTCGCCAAAATTTCCCAAGGCTCAGGCCAAATTTTGATCGCAAACTTTCAAGACAATACATAACCATCGCTTAGTAAATTGACCAGATGTATGAGAGACTTAAAGCTGCTAGTTAGGTCTCCCATATCCCTTCCATAACTCCAGAAAATCCTTCCCAGTGGGTCAACCCTAATAAGACCTATGTGTACCACTCCGGCATGAAGGGACATACCATTGACGAGTGTCTCTCATTGAAGGGTAAGATGGAGACTCTGATCGACAATTAGGTCATTGTAGTGAAGGAGCTTGCTCCTAATGTCCGAAATAACCTTCTGCCCGACCATAAAGGTGGAGACATTCACATGATTAAGATCGAAGATGATTGGGTCCCCAAGGGGTCGATAAGATTGATTGCTGAGGGTGAACTAAAGAAACCGATGGTCACGCTTAACCCAATTGTTGTACAAAATCATCCCTCTAAGAGCGATGAAGTAAATATGCCTATAACTCTCGAATTCGAAGCACCTTCTTCTACGAAGTTGGCCAGACCAATTGAGGTTGAGTTTGGGATCCAAAAGCACTTGTGCCTTTGAAGTTGATGTGTTACCACCAAGGATACCTATTCCTGTAGCAATGTTAGACATAATACCATTTCACACAAATGCCATACCATGGGATTACATGAACGAAGTAAGAAGGAAAGGGAAAACCAAATCTGGAGAAGTAACTGTTGCATAGGGTATGACCAGAACAGGCAGAGTGTTCACTCCAGAACACTTAGCTTAGTCCAGCAAGAAAGCCTCTGGACGGCCTATTGAAACTGGGCCCGATGATCTTTGGAGAAAAATACAAGCTAAGGAGTATTCGGTCGTTGAGCAATTGAACAAAACAAAAGCACATATCTCCATCCTAGCTCTTCTGCAGAGCTCTGACACACCACAAAAATGACTTTATAAAGATATTGAGTGAAGCTTATGTGCTCAACAACATAACTGGAAATGGAGAATATGGTGGGACAAGTATTGGAGAGTCATAAAATCACCTTCCACGAAGATGAGCTGCCACTGGAAGAACTGAGTCACAACAAGGTACTACACATAACTGTTCAATCTGAAGATTACTTCATCACTAAAGTCCTGATCGACGGAGGATTCAGTCATAACATCTGTCCGCTGATCATTCTTAGAACATTGGGAAATATCCTGGATGAGATCAAAGATGGAGCCATCAATGTCAAAGCCTTTGATGGGTCCCAAAGGTCTACTATTGGAGAGATTAGCATATGCTTGCAAATGGGGCCAACTTGGTTTGACGTTGGCTTTCAAGTGATAGATGTCCCAGCATCCTACAACTTACTGTTGGGACGACCATGGATCCACACCGCTTGAGTTGTTGCATCGACCCTGCATCAGGCAGTGAAGTTCAAATGGAATCACCAAGAGGTGATTATTCATGGTGATGATAGCAACCCAATATATAGTCACCAGACCATCCTGATGATTGGAGGTAGAAGGAGAATAGGTGGAGAAACATACCACCAAATTGAAAGGGTAAATGTTGTAGACAAGGATAAATGGTAGGATATCAAGATTGAAAGTATCTTGAATTGGTGTGGATATGAACCTGGGAAGGGACTCGGCAAGAACCTCTAAGGAATCACCAAACCCATAAAGCTAAAGAAACATGGTACTACATTTGGTTTGGGGTACGAATACACTTGGAAAGAGTTCGATGACTGGTCGCCCTCCATGGCGTGGCCCGTACTATCCACTTGAGCATCCGATACCTCGTCTGGAGCAGACTTTCCAGCTGCCAGATGTCATATATGGATCAAAGGAGGATGAAGAGTTAGCAGCCATGAAGAATCTGTTCCTGGAGGATGATGATATTGGATGTTGGGTTATTTTCGAGGAGGAAGGGGAGGAAGGACCTTCTATACAAGCTGTGAACCGAGGAGAGCGCCTCAGCAACTAGTCAATCAGAACCACCAGCGCCCGAAAAGTTTTGGGATAGCAAGGCTAAGCAAAAGCACTATACATCACCTTTTTTACTTTACTAGCTGATTTTATTTCTGCATTGTCTTTAATGTTGAAAAGAGCTCCGATGTTCCAAATATTATGAATTTAATCAAAGTATTTTAGTTTATTATATATCTCGCTCTTATTATTTTCTCTATCATTTACTTTATTTACACTTATTACTATTACTTATCTTGATGATGAATCAACGATTGTGACTTTCAACAAGACAACGCAACAAACAGACATTTCAAAAGGGTATGATATACCTGAAGAGGTCGTTAAATAGGTTGAGAATTTTGTGAATAGTCCTAAATCTAACTTGGAGAAACTAAGGTCTTCAATTTGGGGGATATAGAAAATGTCAAAGAAACACGCATCAGTGTTCACCGGTCACCATCAGAAAAGAAGGAGTACATGGAGTTTTAAAAGGAATATGAGGACATATTCGCCTGGTCGTATGATCATATGACTGGTCTTAATACATCTATTATAGCCCACAAACTGCCAACATACCTAACCTGTCTGTCAGTAAAGCAGAAGCTCAGGAAATTCAAACCCGACATGAGTTTGAAAATAAAAAAAGAGGTTACCAATAAAGTCAAAGCCAAGGTTCTCAGAGTAATGGAATATCCAACATGGTTAGCCAACATCGTGCCAGTACCAAAGAAGGATGGGAAAGTTAGAGTCTATGTTGACTACCTGGATATTAACCGGGTTAGTCCCAAAGATGACTTCCTTTTCCCCAACATATGCACTCTAATTGACAACCGTCCCAAGCATGAGTTGCAGTCTTTTGTTGATTGTTTTGCTGGGTATTATCATATATGGATGTCACACCTCCTTTTTCACTACACCCGGAAGGGCATAAAGGAGTTTTTACACTTAAAGGACAATCGAAATGAGATGTACTATTAATATTCAGAGTCTCCACTTAGGAGAGATTAATGGTGTCCCAAGTCACTGGATGAATCCCGAACCGAGGAAAATATGACTTAGTTAACAGTCCGCGAATGAGAAATCCATGTAAGGAATTCTGGTAACCCGGGAGAAGGTGTTAGGCATTTTCGAGTTCCGTGGTTCTAGCACGGTCGCTTAACTGTTGTATTCGATTTTATCGGATTTTAATACATGCTAGCTTATGTACCTTTTATTCGAAATACTTTTATCATTATTTTAAAAGAATTTCAACTTCGTTAAAACGCATCTCAAACCACGTCGCAATCAATGCACCCGTGGTTGTTAACATGTTTCGACTCCGTTGAGATTTGGATTTGGGTGGCATCAATGCGCACCCGAGTTTAGGAATAAAATTTTATTAAACTAGTGCTTAACGAGTCTAGCGTATTATTACTGGGGGAGGTCGTGAAATTTGCTAAACAGCCTTCCCGTATTCTAGGTATTTTCATATAACAATTATTGAGGTCCCCGCATTTTGTATTATATTTGGCGAGGCGAGGCGAATTATTTAAAGCCGAATTAATAGCAACTACAATCATCTACTTCATTTTGTCTCTAAAACAAAGGGAAAATCATAGTTAATTAAACAAAATCAGTTTTGGGGCCCAATGAACCCAAGATGCGTTATGCCCGTTGTCCTTGGCCATGGTCACAGGGCTTGGAATGAGCCCAAACCAGGCGAACTCAATCATAAAGAGTAGGGAGGGGATAAAATCTTGAGAATAGTGAGATAAATTAATTCCTAAATCAAATAGATACTGGCATATTGAACTTCAATTCCTAAAATACATTTGCACTGGAAATCAAAATAAAGGCTTAAACTACAGTACACTAATACACACTATAACAATTGCGACTCAAACTCCATTACCAACTATGATCAACACAAAATCCTAATTAACAAATTCATTTGATTACAAACTATACTGAACCTTATCCTGAACTATTTACATGAACTTGCTCACGATTAACGTTCAAAACTCAAAGAAACAGTTCACATGTATTTGCAATAGAACGAGTATCCGTCCGGATAATACAATACAATTTCAGTTCGTTATTTCAAGACCAATTTTTATCCAGTTAGCTCACTTTCAAATGCAAAAACTAACTATCATTAACAAACTACAAATTCAATCAAATGTAACTGCGCCAAAGTTGAATCAAATGGTATTTCATGCTTCAATTACAAGTTCGCATTTTACATTTTATCTCATAGCTATCAAGGTCAGACCGTGTACCTGGAAAATGAAATAGGACGCAGAGAATGAGATTATCAGCAGCAACGTGATAGAGATAATCACAAACAGTCCAGAATAAGTGCACGAGAAGTATATTTTGAAAATCCACACAGAAAACCAATCCAATCACAGCACCCAAATTGAACTCGACTGATAACTTAAATCCCAAATTAGTCTACCAAATTAACGCTGGTCTTGAATAGCTACCGGCTCCTTCTCATAAGACAAGTCCTTGTCCAACTGGACAGTACTGAAATCTAACACGTGAGCTGGATCGTCATGACATCTCCGAAGCATGGATACATGAAAAACTGGATGCACGACTGATAAACTAGGCGGAAATGCAAGTCTATAAGCCACCTCTCCCACTCGATTAAGAATCTCAAATGGACCAATGATTTTAGGGATAAGCTTTCCCTTCTTCCCAAACCTCATCACGCCCTTCATAGGCGACACTCGGAGCAATACCCGCTCACCAACCATGAAAGCTACATCTCGCACCTTACGATTTGCATACCTCTTTTGGCTGGACTGAGCTGTACGAGGCCTATCCTGAATGATCCTGACCTTGTCTAAGGCCTCCTAAACCAAATCTGTACCCAACAATTGAGTCTCTCCCGGCTTAATCCATCCAACAGGAGATCGATACCATCTACCATATAAAGCCTCATAAGGAGCCATCTGGATACTCGACTGGTAGTTGTTGTTGTAGGCAAACTCTGCTAAAGGAAAAAAGTGGTCCCATGAACCTCTAAAGTCGGTAACAAAAGCTCGGAGCATATCCTCCAATATATGAATAGTCCGCTCGGGCTGCCCGTCCGCCAGAGGATGAAATGTTTTGCTCAACTCCACCTGGTGCCTAACACCTGATGAACTGATCTCCAGAAGCGCGAGTTAAACTGAGTACCTCGGTTAAAAATGATAGATACCGGCACATCATGAAAGGAAAAAATCTCCCGGATATAGATCTCAACTAACCTATTGGATAGATAGAAGACTGCCACATGAATGAAATGCGCTGACTTGGTCAGCCTATCAACAATGACCCAAACTGCATCGAACTTCTTCCGATCAATAGAAGTCCAGTAACGAAGTCCATAATGATCCGCTCCCACTTTCCCTCGGGAAGCTAGATCTGTGAAATAAACCACCAGGCCTCTGAAGCTCATACTTAACATGCTAACAATTCAAACACCATGCCACATGTGCCACAATATCCTTCTTCATTCTACGCCACCAATAATGATGCCGCAAATCTTGATATATCTTCGCGGTGCTCAGACGAATATAGCGGGAACTATGGGCCTTCTATAAGATCAACTCCCGATGTCCATCCAAATTAGGCACACAAACTCGCCCTTGTAAGCTCAAGACTCCATCAACATCCAATGTAACCTTCTTGGCACCTCCTCGCTGCACTGTGTCTCCATCAAACTGTCGATCATGGATACGCCCCAACAATAGTGGCTATAAAAATGAATGGTAAAGAAGTATAATTAGCCGTTTAGTTTGAAATGAATAACCATTATAATTGCCACAAACAATTGTCGTTAGAGATACAAATGATTAGCGGCAGTTAGATTGAATATAGCGGCAATAAAATAGCTACTAAAGAAGTATAGTTGGCCCTTTTAGATTGAATTTAGTAGCCATTATAATTGTCGCAAACAATTGCCACTAAAGATAATAATTTTTAGCGGCGATAAACCATACCTTTTACCAGCTTTTGCGACAAATGCCCCTAAAGCCTTTGCCGACCCCAACATCAGTGGCAAAAGACTAATGGCTGGTAAAGGATATAGCGGCTATAAGTATTGCCGCTAAAGCTGTTTTGTCTTGCCGCTAAAGGTCTTTTTTGTAGTAGTGGTAACTGCTGGCTTCTTAGGTTCGTCTCATTCAATTACTAAACCGATTGAACCTTTGGGATCCCAATCATCTTCAATATCGATCATATGGATGCCTCCACCTTTGTGGTTAGGCAGAGGGTTGTTGCGGACATTAGAAGTGGGCTCCTTTACTATAATGATTTTGTTGTCAATCAGATTCTGGATCTTGTCTTTCAATGAGCGACACTCATCGGTAGTTTGGACCTTCATCCTGGAATAGTACGTGCAAGTCTTGTTTGGTTTGATCCATTGGGAAGGATTTTTTGGAGTTACGGCTGGGATAGGGGTAACGTAGCCGGTTGCTTTGAGTTTTTTATATAATTGGTTATGGCTCGGCTATGGCAGTATATTGTTTGGGAGGTTTACGGTCGAAGTTTGTTTTAGGCTGAGGAAAGTTATGGCGGGTAGGTGGTGACGGCTAGTGAGAAGGTTGGGAGGTATATGCTTGGTATACAGGTGCGGGTTGGGAATATCTGGGTGAGGTAGGTTGATATGTGGGTGGTGGAGGTGATTGGTAAGCGGGTGGTGGAATTTGGTAAGTGGGTGATGTTGCTTGGTAGTTTAGGGTAGGTTGATATGTGTGTGGAGCTGAGGGATAGGTTTGGTACTTCAAGTGGGGAATTGTTCCTTTGCAGCAGCCATTACGGAATTTACATCCTTTTTCTTTGACGAGCTACCAGACATTAAAGCCTTGTTGGTAGCCTGCAATGTCTCAAGGTTAGTGACCATACCGTTTTTTATGCCTTCTTCGATCCTTTTTCCCAGCTTGATAATCTCCGAGAACTTCTGACCCTCTATTAGCATCAACCTATCATAATACTACGGATCCTGAGCACGGACGAAGAACCTGTTTATTTGTTCTTCCTCCAAGGCTGGCCTGACCATAGCAGCTTCTGACCTCCAACGAGTAGCATACTCGCGAAAGGTCTCTATGGGCTTCTTCTTGGTATGCGCAGTGGAGTGTTATGAGTAAATTGCATTAGAGATTGTGGGGTGGTTTGTGGTGGTGCAGGGTTGGTTCTGGGTGTTAACATCAGGAGCGGCAAGAGTGATTGATAAGCTTGCCAGGTTTCTAACTTGGTCCAATTCTTCTTGGAATCTTAGCAGAGTTTGTTGTAGATGAGCAGCAGTCTCTTATGTAATTGCAGCATTCTAAGAAGTTTCCTCAAGTTCCTTTCTAGCGCGTGTATCTCCCATTTTGCCTTTGTTCTTGTTTCTAGTAGGACTGGAAAGAGTAGAAGGTGTAGGACCCTTGGATCTTGTTGAGTATGCTGATGGTGCCAGAATGCACGAACTAACCTTGGGGGTGGGGGAATAAAAAGACAAAATAAAAACAAAAGGTAGCAAGTTAGTGCAGATTCTGAAAAATAATATTGCAGTATTTAAACATGTTGTGCGGGAATATAAATCGCTTCCTAATTTGGGTGTCTTGTTTTGCCCGAGGTAGGCCTAGCAACAAATTAATTTTGGAGAACTTATAATGCTAAATGCCTTATTTTATTAATAGAAACAAGTCAACTGAATGATAAAGATGTCACTATTGGCCAGTGGCCTTATTACATTAAGAAAGCAGAAAAATAAAAATCCTAACTACTTGGTCCCAGAAGGACCTTCCCCAGATTCAGTACGCTTGCCTCTCTCGTACAGCTGCATCAACTTGCGCAGTCCTAACAGTAGATAGGCTCGAGCTAGATGCCGCCTGCACTTTCCTCGTCATTCTGACAGTCTTCAATTCTTTTCAAGAACTTTCCTTCCAACTCCACCATACCTCGCTCCAGATACCCCAGTCGGTTGTTGGTGTTGACATTCATATCCTTCCACTCGTTTATCAGCTTCTTGTGGGCTTCCTGTATTTCCTGATGTTCATTCTCACATTCTTGCATCCTCTTGCGCAGCTGATAGTATTTGACTTGCGCTTCAGTTTTCTCATCAATAATCCTATGACCGTGGACGAATCCTGGACGACCCAAACCAATGTGATCATCTTCCAACCAACCTGTGTAGTGCGGTACACACCTGACATGATACCTTTCTGGTTCGATAAACTCCTTCCCTAAGACAAGCTTGCAGTGCCATATATGCTGAGCGTGACACCTGTGTAGGCTATCATCATGATGAAAGTTGGCCCTGAAATGACTTATTTTCTCTATCCTGGGTATGATTTGTTTTCTTCGAGCTTTCCTCATGTCCGGATACGGACATAAGGATGAGTTCCCCTCAGACCAATGAGTATAAGGAATGGTGCATCTCGAGAACGGATAATGAACTCCCCTGTTGGGAACCACTCGAACATCCACTGAACTTGCTCTTCTTTTAGATTCTCGAACAACTCAACCCATCCACTGGCGTCCTCTGGCTGGGCGAACATGTTGGGCATGAAATTCATTCGCTTTGGGTGATGAAAAGCGATATGGTCATCCCAATCTCTGCGTATAATTTCATATATGTAGTCGCCTTTCCGAAGGTGTTCTATGAGGCAAAGTTGAACTAGCAGATTACATCCCTCGAAATATGGAGCCCCTTGCTGACACTTTCCCAAGGCTCGATAGATTTCCGCGATGATCATAGGCACTATGCTAAAAGACTGCCCATGGCTAGTCAGGTTAGGATCCTAGCCTTCTTCATAAGGAAAATTATCATGCCCAAGAAGTGAAACATGAATACAAAGACCCTTCTATTTATATGTCCCAAATAAGTGAGAGCGAATTCGTCCATTTAGGTGCGATAGGACTTGCTGTGACCATATCTCTCGTACAAAAAAGTCAAATGGTATGTAGGAGTCCTTCAAGCAAGAGAGGTCAGTATTTTCCTTGAGTCCCATCATCTTAAGAAAGCCTCTACTTTTACGGTTTTTCGGCATAAGCAAACCCGGAGTCTCCCAAGGAATACCAGCTAGGCCCCCTATCTCTTCTAGCAAATGGGTCATTTCCAAGTCTCCGAAATGGAACACTGATCTATCACTATCCCAAAACAAAGTAGCATCCTCTATGATCTTGTTCTTGGGCTGGATTTTCAGAAGTGAGGGAAAATTCCCTAAGTACTTGCGGACGAGGGTTTGATCGCTGCCGTGAAGATCTTCCCACCAGCTGAGCAACCTTGGGTAAATGTTGGATACCATGCCGAATCTGGGACCTCGTGCCTCATTTCCTGCAAAACAATGTGTTAGGCCCTTAACCCCACTAGACTCGACTATTTAAATCAATATTTAGCAAAAGGCATTTAGTTCTCCAAATAAATGCACATAAGGTGAAGGTGTCCATTTGGGTTTCGAGGAAACCCGACTGACTTTGGTTTGGCTATCTTAAGGAGTCATTATGTGGACAACATAACTGACTCGGCTAGGGTTGACCATGATGCATGAATAGTTTCAATTGAATAAGGTTTCTACTTTGAAGTGCTAGACAAGATACCCTTGAGCGGACAACTCAAGAGGGAAAGGCGCGGAACCATCGACTACACTGTTGATCGACTAGTTTTACCGCAAATATGCCTTTTCCACATTTAGGGGGTTATAACATTGGAAGGGCGCAAGCGCTCATTATAAGCGTTGTTATGGGATTTGTTTTGGCACGAGTGGCATATGATGTTGAAGAATGCAGTTACAATAATGAAGCAAGTTGCTTGTATTTTCACGTTCATAAAAATAAAGATTACAATAAATGCTCGAAAATTACAACAGAATTGAAATAATAAGGCAGTAAAAGCAGAAATTAAAAGGAACGAAAAACATGAACAGTCAAGTTAGTAATTATGATAAAATAACTAAAGACACGAAATAAATGCGATTAAGGAAGCAATAAAGTCACAAAAGCAAGTAATGATAAAATCCTTAAAGAAAATCCCCAGCAGAGTTGCCATGCTGTCGACGCCCCCTTTTTTTAAGGAGAAATCGGGTTTACGACATTATGGGTGGAATGACTCTTTTATCTCCCTTTTTTTAAGTTTCGGCTATGGAATTTGGAGAGTCGCCACCTAATAATTATAGTGCATTGGGACACTTTTAGAGAAAATAAGAACGATTTGAAAGGAAACTAGAGTTCGGGTAAGGCCTTGAGATTATCTTGATGGGAAGGTGTTAGACACCCCTCAAGATCTACTAGTGTGGTTCCCGGCCTTGCTTAGTTGTGACTTTAAGAAGAGTAGTAGTAGACACGCAAAGTTTGCACAAAAGAAATACAAACAAGTTGACAATTTTGAAAGAAGAAAGGCACAGGTGAAAAGAGAGCTTAGTTTGAAGAAAACATTAATTTAAATAAAGGAAAAGCAAAGAAAGAAGGGGTCCTAGGTTTAACTGTAATGTGGATCATTTGGTGCAATACCCATCAATCATTCTTACATGAGATATTAGCGTAATGTCCTCATCTCCATATTCTACACTTCCCACCCCGTTAAGGTATTCTAATGCGATTAGTCTCGTTTGCTTATTGTATGCTAATACTCGTCCCGGCCTACCACTCCTGGGCATTTGGACTTCTAATCCTAAAAGGGAAGAAATGGGATAGAGGTATATATGGAGTTTAAAATGATAAAATACTAAGGCGTCATGAAAACAAATAACAAATAAGTGTCGTACAAATCAAACACTCAAAGGCTCATTCAAACCTCGTAGATCACACACCATTTAGTTTAGCATGACTTGCACATATTGGTTCGGTCTTTAAAGTTAAATAATTAAAAGATGGGTGAATCAGTTTAACTCATAAAGTTGGATGAAAGTCTGCATCAAACCCCTCGGGTCTGATTTTTAGTTATTGAGATCTTAATGCAGAAGAGTTTAAAAGAAAGTAAAGAATACAGTAAATTTCTAAATGAATTTGAAATCAGCAGACTGTTTGAGTAGGAAAAAGTGCAGAACAATTACGAAAGATATTTTTTAGAGGCAGGAATGTCTTATAAAAGAGTGAGTCACATGACTATTTTTAAAAGATAATTTCAGGGACTGAGTAAAACGTTTAGGCAGAATGTTTAAAAGAATTATTTAGGAAAAGATGCAGATTTGAAGATTTTAAAGACATACAGGTTTACAAGAGTTTTATTGAAAATATTACATTAGGACATTAAGGTCCAGTTAACGGACTGTTCTTGCTTAAAACAAATCAGACACGTTGAGACGAAATCCTATAGGCATGATATCTATAATGGATTTTAAAGCCTGTTAAAGAGTTGGTAAATAGGTGAACGTTTAGTTACCCTACAGTTTGCCAAATGCATATGCATTTCCAATGAACATGGTTTCTATATGCAATTGATTAGGAAAATGTTAAAGTCCTATATGCATGATCTCTAATGATTTGCAACATGATTAAAAATTAAACATATAGGCATGTTATCTAGGTGACTTGGAAGTATCAAACCTATAGACATAGTAACTAGATGATTTTAAGCATTAGAACATACTATCGGCGTGATTTCTAGATAATTCAAAGCATAAAAGACCTATCGGAGGAATCCTTCCCTTTGACTTATGCAGGCAACATAAACCCATCCCACATCGTTTACTAATATTCCCCAAGATTTAATACAAAATTATTACAAAACTGGAAAAGAGAGAAAAAAGACTGAAATAAGTACATCAAAACTAAAGTCAGACCTAAGGAGGCTCAATGAAACCTTCAACATCAAACACATGTGTTTTACCAAATCCGGATTCCAGATTCCAAGGCCTTCTCTTAGAGTGTTTAAAGTTCTAAGGGCCTTCCGGAACCCAGGAAATGCTTACACTCTAAAGATTGAATGTTGTAGCAGAGTAGTGCAATGTGTGGAATTACCATCCCTTAGGCATTCAAGTTTAGAGAGAACTCTAGGGTCCTTAAGCATGGCTTACCATAAGGGGGTAGAACTTAAGAACTATGAGTAGGTGTGAAGTGAGAGAGAAACCTCAGCATGAGGTAGTCATACCCAGTCATGGCATAGACTGGCACACCTCTAACCTTCCGCTCAAATTCAGACAAATAAGAGCAGACTCTCAAAGAGTCAAACTCAGGCCTGAATGATGACCAGAACATCAACAGACCCAAGTTAGGGCTCGACACATTGGGGAAAAGGGAATGGGGAAGCAATTGAGTAGAGACTCAAAAGAGTCTAATCCTGAATCACATACAGCAATTTATAATGCTATTATGACCCAGGAGGGAATAGGGGAAAGAGATTAACATGCTTGAAAGTAATCAAATAGCACAGGAAAACATAACTGAACACACAAAGAACGGGGTAGAAGCAGAGAAATCGAATAAGGGTGCTTATAGAGCATAGAAGGGCATACCAGTTATAATTCTAGGATAGCAGACTAGTAGCAGCAAATAGACAGCCAGAAATAAACAGGAACAGACTCAAGAAATTCCCAAATGTGTAGGAGTTCAAGTAGCAGGCAGTATAGAATGTTCAGTTGAAAGTAGAGAAGAAACCTTTGAGTGTATGCGTATGTTCTTGAACTCAATTGTTCGTGTATTTTAAAGAAAAGGAGTAGGGTATTTATAGTTTGAAAACAGGCAAGTAAGTAAGGCAAGAAATAACTCAATATCAATCAGAATCAATTATGAGAGGGGAATTCCTTCAATTGATTAATCGAACTTCAATACTAAATGGCAGGGTTTTATTTAAGGAAAGAAAATCAAAACACATTGTTCAATGAAGGGTAAATACAGATGGGAAGTTTAAAAATACACGATTTTGGTAGATAAGGTAAGAGGTAAATCAACTATCACATAGTAAATCAAGGAATTAAAGATTCGAACTCAGTAATCAATCAAGTCAGAAAGTAGGTCCAAATTAGACAAGAAAAGAATCAAATAAGCTCACATAATGGTGGTATGAAATCAATCCCCAAAAATTAGGGTTGTTTTTGAAAGAGAAAGGTCTGACAATAAAGAGTGCCTAACTTTAAACATACGAGGCTAGAATTAAACAAACAGAGTGGTCGTGCAATCAAAAGTAGAAGAACATAGCCATGAGAGAAATCAGAAGATCTTGCAAAACTTAGCAAGAATCACAGAACATGAGACGAGCTTAGAAATTAGGGTTTTTGAAATCAAATAGGAAGCAACACAAGAAGCAAAGCAATCGCACATAAGTGGTTGAAAACCCCCAAAATCTAGGGTTTCCTCCACAGATTAAATGCAAAGACGAAAGCATAGAAAATCAGGCAAAGTAAACTCATAAAATCCAAGGAACCTAAATATTTCATGGAAGCATAATGAAAGAAAACACCGTAAAGGAAATCACTAGAAACCCTAGTAGGAGATACAGTAAGAGAAAAATAAATAGAAACCGTAGTGCAAACACATAGGAGTTACAGCAAAGCAAAATATAGTAAGAAATCACAGTAGAACAAGTAAAAAATCAAGGAAACCCTAGGTTCGAAAAGACGAACAGTTTCAAAAGAAAATTCGAAAAAGATGTAAGAAATACTTTGAAAACCTCAGAAATAGCACGGATCTAAAGTAGATTTACAGAGGAACAAGAAACCTCAAAATGGAATAGGGTTTCAGAGAAACCCTAAAAAATGAGAAAGACCTGGAAAGGGCTGGTCCGAGTCGGAGATGAACTCTTAAGGCTAGGACACGTCAGAGATAAGCCAGAGATGGCCATAGAACCTGAATCGGAGTAAATTTGAGCTAGGGTCTTCAAGGTCGGACCTTGAAACTTCACGTAACATGAGTATATGGGCGCGTGGGGGTGAGTACAGGCCACACATGGACTGATATGCCATGGTTTCCGGTGACATAAGGTGGAAACCGGTGGGAAGGGGCTAGGGTTTGGGAGAGAGTTGAGAGAGTTTGAGAGAACGAAGGGATTCAAAGGAGGCTGTTTTGTGAGAGTGATTAGGGTTAGGGGGTCGGCTGTGTTAAAAAAAAAGGGCAAACGTGGAACGTTGATTAAAACAATCAACGGCCACGATTTAAAATGGAGTCTGGGCGGGTCCGTTTAATTGGGTCTGGGTTGGGTAGGAAATGAAATTGGGTCTTTTAATTAGGGCGTGAGTTGGGGTGCAAATCATGCTATAATTGAAAACAAATGAGGCCAAAATCGAAATAGCCACTTTTTCCTGTTTGAATATATAAAAAAAGCAAAAATGTTTAAAATTAAATTAAAAGTACTGGGTTAATAAAAAAATATGTATGTATTAATTTAAAAATATTGTGAATAATTTTTTGATTAATAATGCTATTAAATCAAGAAATATGCTAAAATTGCAATTTCATGCAATTTTAGTTTAAAAATATCAAACGGGCTTGTAAAATTAAGTAAAAATCATGTAAATTACATTTTTGTATAAATTTGAGAATAAAATAAATTATTAGCCAAAAATGACAAGTTTTGGGAATATTATTAGATTTTATAGTGAAAAATAGGTCATAAATTGGTATTAAAATTTTTTAATAATTTGGGGAAAATACCAAAACCTTTGGGGATTCTTATGTATGCATATACATGTTGTTTTGAAAGTATTGTGAGTATAAAAATACATAGGGAAAAATTGGATATCAACACCAATAGGACCAATTGGTCGAAGAAATTAGATGATGCTCTTTGGGCCAATAGGACAGCATACAAAACCCCAATTGGTATGTCTTCGTATCGGTTTGTATTTGAGAAAGATTGTCATCTTCTGGTGGAATTTGAGCACAATGCTATGTGGGCATTGAGGAAGTTGAACCTAGAATGGGATGTTGCGGTGAATCTCTGGATTGAGCAACTCAATGAGCTTGATGTGTTCAGATTTCATGCCTACTCCAGCTCATCGTTGTATAAGGACAAGATGAAGTACCTTCATGACAAATATACTCGGAGAAAGGAATTCAAGATTGGTGATATAGTTCTTCTTTTCAACTCCCAGTTTTGGTTATTTCCGGGAAAGCTTAAGTCAAAGTGGAGTGGTCCATTTCAAGTTGTTGATGTAACCCCATTTGGTGCTATTGATCTCAAGAACAAAAATGGTGAAGTTTTTCGAGTCAATGGTCATTGTGTCTTGCATTATTTGGGGAAGTTTGATGACATCCATGTAGTGGCACTCATTCATTTGAAGTGATATGATGGTAACATACATCATGCCGCGACATTAAATCAGATGCTTCTTGGGAGGCAACCCATGTCTTTTTCTTTCTCTTTGATTTTCTTAGTAGCTTAGGATTTTTGAGCTGATTATTTGTGAGATGTGGTAGGGATTGTGTTGAAGCAGTGCAAAACAAAATACAAAAAGGTGCACAGTCGCTGAAGTTGCCTGTGAGGCCGCGGTGCCCTTTGTGCGCTCCATGCTGGAATGAGCTAAGTATGTACAGTCTCTGAAGTTCTTAACGCGGCCGCGGTCATGTTAACGCATTCCGCGGTGGACTCACGCAGCGGCAGCCCTTTTTGTGCGGTCCGCATGGTCTGCTTTTTGAAAGGGTTCATGTTCAAACCCAGCACGCTCCACAGTCACTTTTGTGCGGCCATGTTGGTAGGTAGGTACGGGGCTCACGGTTTTCTATAAATAGAGACCTAGGGCCTCACTTTACACTTTTCTTAAATTTGAAAGCTTGAGCCCTATTCTACTGTTCATCTTCTTCTAAGACTAATTTTCATGCGTGGTTGGATTTACTATACTCATTCATCATCAATCTGGTAACATATCATGCACTCATGATCAATTAGTTTCTTAATTTTCATTTTAGTTATTGCCCAGTAGTGTAATTTCTTATTCTTTTTCGTATTATCATTCGAACTGTTAGTCTAGAGTAGAATCTATGACTAGTTTTTGTGAGTTTAGTGTAGTTATCGATTGGGTAACTAAGTAGAGACAAGTAGAGGTTATAATTTGAGAAAAAATGGAAGAATATGTGAAACCCTAACTTAGTCCCTAGGATGGCCTCATCTTGGCCCGCGGTCACTCTCACGCGGTCCGCGAGTTAAAATAACTAAAAGCTAGCCTGCTCCAGCGCGTTCGCATCCCTCATTGTGCGGTCCGCATTGGCCCATCGCGGCCGCACTTCCATTTCATGTAGACCGCATTGGGAGGTTCAGAGTGGTGTTGATTCTGGGGTTTTTTTAGCGCGGCCTGTGGTCGCCTTAATGCGGTCCGCGGTGCCTCTAATACGGCCGCACTCCTCATAGTGTGGTCCGCGATGGGTTATTCTGCAATGGTTGCTGCAATCTTTTCATCTGCTATTCTACAATTATTTTCAATAACTGATACACTGCATGTGCTTTAACTAACAATGTTAGATATATTTGCTTGCAAAAAATGGAAAAACAACAAGGACGAGATGCCAAGCAACCCGGCCAAGGTGACTCCTCCCGAGGAGGAAAAGGGAAACAAGCCAAACTCACTCCCTGACCCAAACTGAAAACAAGAAAACAAGTTGTGAGTGATGATGACCAATAGGGGAGTGAATACCTACCCTCTCAAGATCTCTCTTCTGACTCAGGGTCAGCTCCATCAATCCCAGCTGCACCTACAGCACAAGCCTCGCAAAGTATACATTTTGAGTCGTCTGATGGCTCAGAGGCAGGCAGCAGTGAATACTCCACCTCCCCTTCAACTTCAGTATCTTGGGAGAGTGCAGAAGGTGGGACCAACCGTGATGATGAGGTACCAGAAAGTGGTGTGTCCCATGTTGGGGGTGTTGAAGGAACAAGAAAACAGGAGGTTTGGGAGGATCGCTTTGTTATCTAAGTGGCTTTTCACAAGTTTTGAGAATGGAGGCCAGTGCGAAAACTGATTCCAGAGAGGAGTATCATTACAACTGACATGCTACCCCTACTCCCTAATGTACACATACAGTTCCATACTAGAGTGGGATGGCAGCACTTTCAGGATGAGTTAGTGGATGCCAATGAGCACATGGTGAAGGAATTTTACTACAATGTGGCCCACGTCAAAAATGGCTCAATTGCAACCAAAGTGCGAAATAAAAGTGTATTATTCTCTAGGAAAGCATTCAATGAGTACTTGGAGTTTGATGACGAGGATGAAACCCAGTACAATGAGAAATTGGAAATGGGGGGAAGAGGTTCACCCTTGGTTAGCTAGGTACTTGGCCCACCCGGGTGCTGCTCCAGATTGGTTGCAAGCATGGAAGAAAATATTCCGGAAGACCTTCAACTTTGAGGCTCGGGGGTTGTTGACATTTGTGTGCATTCGGCTTGACCCTTCTACCCACGATTAGACTATTCCTCTTTAGCATGTTGTGTTGATTGCATCTATTATGGTCGGGTACCCTATCAATGTAGGCAATGTGATGTCCGGTGTGATTGCTAATGTGGGACGAGAGAATGAGAAGAATTACCCCTTTCCCAACACTCTCACCATATATTTTTTGGATTTTAAAGTAAATAAAAAATCCTATGATGTGAAAGTAAGACCGGTCGCCCCGTTCTCATGGTTTAGCATTCAAAGGCCGGACAACCCAAAGGACAATAAGTACAAGACACCTGCTTCTGCCCCAACTGGCCAGTCTGAAGAGCCAGTTGCAATGGAGTCATCTGTTGAGCCTTCCAGCGAGCTTCCCTCCATACCTACTGCTATAGATTTGCCTCCAGGATCCACCTTTTCTACTGGGCGCAGTACATCAGCTGGTCCAGGAGTCCCCTCTTCCCGAGCTCTCCCTTTCATGGCCCATATGTTGAGCCAGACCTTGGCTAGTTTGAACAACTGGATGTCAGCTACATCATCCAAGTTGTCGAAATTATCTTCCACAGTTGAGGCCCATACAGCACCTCCCACTGCTCAGGTTCCTCAGTCCATTGAGGATGCTTTGAAGATACTCCTGGACAACTAGGAGAATATTATGAGGACTCAGGACGCCTTGACTATGATTGTGGATTCACATTGCAAGGCATTAGCAGAGCTTTCCAGAGAGCACAAGAAGATGAGGAATTCAAGGGCTTCCAAAGAGTTGGTGAAAACGCTGAGGGCTGATGTGGACAAGTTTTTGGCAGGCCATATGCCTTTAGACTTGTTATTCGGGGATCCAGACCCTAGGAACTTTTCCAACTTTTCTCCAATTTTTCCACCCTAATTCGAATTTAAAGGATGAATTTAAGCGTATATTTTTTAAAATTGATCAAAGCCGAGTAAGAATTACTTACCTAAAATACCCAGGTGAAAATCCCTCTAAAAATTGCCAATCTCGAGCTCCCATATCAAATTTTCCAAGTTTTGAAACCAACCCTAGATTCTGCCAGTTTGTCTGACCAGTGAAACCGCTTCTGCGGCTCTGGGACTCCATCTGTGAAGACCCAGTCGCACCTGCGACTTTAAATTAAATCAATTTTCCCGCTTCTACGACATGCTTACCGCTTCTGTGGCCTATCTCCCAAATCTGTGGTTCCAACCCACTCTTGGACGTATTTGCAAGCTCGCACCCGTGGTCCCCAAGCCGCACGTGCGGCTATGACAGCAGACAACAACTTCAGCTGCTAATTCCCAACTCCAAACTTCCCGTCAACCATTCGGAATCATCTTAAGGCCCCCGAGACCTCAACCAAAAGCACAACCTAGTCATATTCCACTATCCAAAATTATACCAATCCTCAAACCTAAAACAACATTGAAACAACAAATTAACGATGGATTTGAGCCTAAGAACTCAAAACTCTCAAATTACACTTTTGATAAAAAAGTCTATCAAACCTCATCTGAATGACCTGAAATGTTCCACACATCACATTCAACACTACGGAGCTACTCCAACTTTCGAAATCCCATTCCAATCTTCAGATCAAAATCTCACTATCGATCCGAAAACATTCAAAAATTCAACTTTCAGCATTTCAAGCCTAAATTAGCTACGGACCCACAAAACACAATCTGATCATGCCCCTAAGCCCGAAATCACTCAACAGAGCTAACAAAATAACCAAATTTCATTTTGAGGTCGTATTCACAATGCTCCGACTACGGTTCAAATTCTAAAGCTTAAGCTCTCATTTAGGGACTAAGTGTCCCAAGATACTCTGAAATTCAAAACCAAATATCCTGGCGAATCAAAATAGCACCAAAAACCACGGGAAAATCAATTAATAGAGGATTGGGGCGTTAATTCGTAAAATGACCGACCATGTTTTTACATCCTTCTACACTTAAATATTCATTCGTCCTTGAACAAGCATCGAGACATACCTAAAGTAGTGAAAAGATAAGGGTAACAACTGTGTATTTCCTGCTAGGTCTCCCAGGCCGCCTCCTCGATCGTCTGACCCTATCAATGAACCTTCACTGATGCAATGTTCTTTGACTAACTATTGAAAATGCCTATCCAATATTTCCATTGGATCCTCAACATAAGATAGATCATTGTCCAACTGGACTGAACTGATCCAACACTTGTGATGGATCACTGCGATACCTTCAGAGCACCAAAACATGAAATATCGGATGAACTCCTGCCAAGCTGAGAGGTAAGGCAATCTTATAAGCAACCTCCCCAACATGCATCAATATCTCAAAAGGACCAATAAACCTCGGACTCAACTTACATTTATTCTCAAATCTCATAACGACTTTCATAGGCGATACCCGAAGCAGAACTAGCTCTCCAACCATATAGAAAACATCATGAACCTTTTGGTCCGCGTTACTCTTCTGTATGGATTGGGCTATGCGGAGTCTATTCTGAATCACCTTAAACCTTCTCCAAAGCATCCTGAACCAAGTCTCTGCCCAATAATCTAGCCACACCCGGTTCGATCCAACCCACCAAAGATCTATGTCGCCTACCATATAAACCATCATATGGTGCCATATAAATGCTGGAAGGATAGCTGTCGTTGTAGGAAAACTCCACCAATGGCAAGAACTGATCCCAAGACCCTCCAAACTCAATCACATGTGCACTGAGCATATCCTCAAGAATCTAAATAGTGCGGTCGGACTGTCCGTCCATCTGAGGGTAACATGTTGTACTCAACTCCACCCGAGTACCTAACTCGTGCTGTATGTCCTATAAGAACCGTGATATGAACTGAGTACCTCCATCTGATATGATGGAAACTGGAATACCATGCAGACAAACAATCTCCTAGATATAAATCTCTGCCAACCGCTCCGAAGAATAGGTAATGCACACAGGAATGAAATGTGGTCAATGGTCGATGCCGACTCAACACTACTCGAACATAGGAAGAGCGGGTCGCAGCAGCTTTTACCCGAATAGTGGTTCGAGATCAAATTTCCACTAGGAGTTAGAAGTGGAGTCGCAATGTCAGTCTCGCCTAAAATTGCGTTTGTACTTCCAATTTCACTTCAAATATTTTTGGGTTTTTATATTTATAACTACTATTATGAACTAAGAACTAAAGCTAAATTATGCTAAGGAAAATTGCTAGGTTGTAATTAATGGAGAGAAAGGCACTAGGGCCGTGGCATCACATAGGTGGTTGATTAATAGGTTGAAACTTTTAAGGATAGATTGACATATTTGGGACTTATGCCATAACTGTTTCTCAATTGTACCCACTCTCGCACCTCTCAGTAGAGAGAGTGATTTTTCCCAATTGACTCTCTCGAGACCAATTGGGTAGGCCAATTAGACCAAGAAACTAGGGTTCAAGTAGGGTGATTACTCTCTCGAGATTTAACTCGTTAATTGGGACTACCATTTCTCATGGGTCCATCCCAATTCTTTGTTGGCTAAATTTTGGGGTCATGGACTCTTTTTCTCAAGAAGACTTAAACCCACAAAGCTAGAATTTGTGTTTTCAACCACTAATCCTTAGTTAAAAATCATAAAATCAAATCAAATAACTAATACCCAATATCAATCTATCATTAGAATGCAACACCCATCAATTACCCACACTAGGATTGAGCCACAACCCAAGCTAATGAGTTTAGCTAGACATAATTGAAGAGGAAACTGAAGAAACAGAAGAAGAAATAAAAATATTAATTAATTGCTAAGATGAAACTACAAGAATCTATTGAGAATTTAAATCTAAAGTGCCAAAATGGCTAATATCTCAGTCTCCAGATGCATAGCTCCGTTCCTCGTAGCAAACTTCACCTAAAAATGATAATTCTATATATAGTGGGCTGAAAAAACTGGACAAAAATACCCCAGCGGGGTCAATGCGGGCCGTACTAACATGACAGCGGTCATATTGGATCTTTGACTTCAACTTTTCATCTCTCTGAACTGCGTGGCGCAGACCGCGTAAAAGAGTAGCGCGGTCTCGGAAGGCTCTGGCAAGAACCGCATGAATATGACCACGGCCGCATGGCTTGCATTGGCCAATTTTTCCAACTCTCTGAATCTCTTGACGCGGACCGCATGAATAAGTAGTGCGACTGTGTGAGACGAACGCGGGCCGCATGGATCTGACCGCATCCGCGTTGTCAATGTTCTGAATATGCCCCATCTCTTAACCTTCTAGTGCGGCTGTGTGCACTTTTTTGCGGTCCGCACTAGGCTCTCTTTCCTTCACTTCACTTTGTCTTTGATACTTGAGCAGGTTTCACTCCGTTTTGAGCTAATCTTTGACATTTCATCACTTTGTCGCTCAAACCTGCAATCAAGCACAACTTGTGAGCATCTGGGACTATTTTGTAGCAATTTATACTCAAAACATAGGCAAGTAGGGGCATAAAACATGTTAAAATCCTACTTATCGACTTCCCCAAACTTAAACCTTTGCTTGTCCTCAAGCAAACAAAGTAAGACCCACCCCCTAAAGGAACATACAAGTAATTCCAGTTATCCTTGAATAGCCTCAACAAGCCTCAATTGAAACTAACAATTGCCCTCAATACAAATTCATCATTAATACATTTAAACTTTGAAAACTATGGATCAAGTGTGACACAAGAGCATCAAGAGTTGATACATTTCATCAAAGTACTTCTCTCAATTGTTTTGGTCATTGTGGAACCCAAACTCACATATCCTCCACTCTCCCTAAGCGAGCCTCACCTTTTAGAGTATTGACACACAAACCGTGGTTGATAGACTTTCACTCATCTCTCTCAAGAAGAAGGTCACAAGTCCGGTTCTATGTACAATATGCTTTCTCCTTATGTAAGTATCCGCTAATGCAAGTTTTCTTCAACTCAAGATCATATAAGGCTTTTGTGGAGTCATTGTGAAAGCTTTTGAGTAAGGATAAGACATGTTTTTGTTCGAGTGGGTTCAATCTTCCCTTAATCACTTCTTTTGATTCATTTTGGCACGCTTTCTTGACTCATTTGAATACTCCACTTCTTTTCAAGGGGTTAGAGGGATACATTGTCACTCTTTCTTATGCAATTCAAAATATTTCTCTTTTTTCTACTTTTCCACACCCTTTTCACTTTTGTTTCCCTTGAATCCCATTTTTATTCTTGTTCATAATGGTCTTTCTTTTTGTCTTTTTCTTTTATTTATTTTTCATTGCCTTCTTTTTCTTTTTGCTTTTGTACCTTTTACCACTTTATTTCCTTTCTTGTCTCTCCCCCAAACTTAGACATTTGCCATTACTCAACAGAAGATTTAGGTGCCAAGAGAGAGTATCTTTTAGAATGGGTATATGCTTGTAACATTGGTTCTTGAAAGAAAAAAGGTTGAAGGCTCAAAAGGGTTAACTAGGGATCATTACCCTGGTAGACCATGGAATTTTTCAACTTAACATTTGGATCAAGGAGAGCCTATAATCACTTCTCAAGTTAGATTTTACCTAAGATTTCACTTCAACAAACATTCATGGCAAGTTCTAGACAATTGGCTCGGGACTTAGACTCACAATTCGATTCCTCACCACACATGCTAGGGGATTGCTAAAGACATTGAGTCGAGGGCCCACAATGATCATAGTTACGATTCAAGCGCACAATGGTCCAATAAGATCACATGATGATTGTTTGGTCAACGCAAGAGTCTCAAGGCTACATTTTTCGCCATCTTAAACACAACATTATGTATTTGATCATGGGATCAAAAGCAAATGTTCTAAAATCGTGATTTCATGCCACTGCAATTTCATACAAATTGTTGAGCTCCATCCATTACTCAGCTAGTCCCAGCATCACACCTTTAATAAGATAAGAAGATCTTTTAAATTTATAGGTTGTGGGGCCACTTTATGGCTTTGGCTTGCCCAAAGACCCCTTAAATGTTTCACCTAGTCTTAATGAATCAAGGGTCATGACAATATAGTCTCTTGCTGCCACGTTAGTAACTTACCCACCAAATTCTCTAATTGATTTGTTAACTTGTTAATCTCATATTAATAAAATTAATTACTAACATAATTAAAAATTATCTTAAATTATTTAAAATATTAATCACTATTAACATACTTTATACCCCTTATTATCATGGTCATGCGGTACCTTGTGTGGCATTACTCCATAAATATGAGGTATTATAGCTTGAACCGCATTTTATCTCAAATTGTCAAACTTCGACGAAACTTGTTTTCTTCGATTCGCTTACTCTCTCACATTCACAAATTTATTTATCTATTTTTATAAGTAGTATAATACTTATAACTTCAAAATAATTTTATTCTTGAACTGATGCCAATTATCTTACGACAAATCCAACGTATAATATTACGGGGTGTAACTTATTTTCTGTAATAAATTAACGCTGCAATTCATCAAAAATTCTTAGATACTATAGATCTTGTAGTGGATTGCAGTGATGTTTTGATAATTTTTAACTGATGTGTCCCACAGATCAAACTATTGTTTTCTCTTTCTCATAAAAATAAGAAGCTTTAGACATTTGTATAATCATAGAAGAATATTTAATACTAATCGAGAAAAATGGTTCAACAAATTTTTAAAAGCTGACAAAATACAGAAAACAAAAATTGCATACTAATACGTTGATTTCTTACTCTTGCCAAGGGAAAATGCCGCCAGTGGTAACATAATAATAGGACAAATATTACCCATTAAAACCGGGGGGAAAACTTTTGCTATGCGGGGCGGGGATTTGATTTATGTGGGTCGTGTCCGAGTGGGGCGGATTTATGTGGGTCGTATCGGAGTGGGGCGGGTTGAAACTAAAATTTTTGTTATGCGGGGCGGGTTAAGGTTTAACCTACACCGCAACTGCGTCGCTCATGCCATCTCTATATGAAAACTAAACTAATTATAAAGGTACATAAAGCCAATAACAATTACAACAAAATAGGAAGTTGTTATGACTCCATCTGTTTCAGTTTATGTGAACTTATTTTTTTTTAGTCCGTTACAAAATAAAATAACCCCTTTCTAAATTTGGAAATAAATTAGCTTAAACATCCAATTCTACTCTTAATGAGAAGCTTCTATAACCACACAAACACTATGGACCCTTTTTGACTTGTTAAGGACCACAAATTCTATAAGTTTTTATTTCTTCTTAAACTTCATGCCCAGTCAAACAGGTTCACATAAGCTGGAACGGAGGGAGTATATTATGTGATGGATGTCTATATCTCCTAAAGAAGCTACTTCCACTAATCTTCTCTATTAACCTCCCACTACTTCTAACCATTATGGTTGTAACTCACACACCTCCATAACTTCCTCCATGATCTCTCCTCCCCCTTCCACACGTGATCTCAATAGTTAATACCATGTGTAACAATCCAACCGTGGTTTTGTGCTCTAGCGTGTCGTTCGGTGATTTGAGGCCTTAATTAGCTTCACTTTAGGTATCGTGACTTGTGTGTGCGGTCGGAAATGAATTTCGGAAAGTTCGGAGGTGATTTGGATGGAACATTTTAAATCAGAAAACTTTAAGTTAGAAGAGTTGACTAAGGTTTGGCTTTTGATTAAATGAATTTGGAATCGAAATTTAAAGGTTCCAATAGGTTCGTATGATGATTTCAGACTTTGGCGTGTATTTAGGTTGAGTATCGGGTCCCCCGAGAGCATTTCAGCACTTATTATGGAAAGTTGGCATTTTGAAGGTTTTAGATCCTATGTTTGGCTTGAAGTGGATTTTATATTATCGATGTCTATTTTCCAAACCTTGGAATAGGTTCGTATCGTGATTTTTGACTTATGCGTAAAGTTTAGCGTTATTTCAGAATGTTTTAATATGATTCGTTCGTCGAAGTTTGGAAGTTTGAAAGTTGGAAGAAAGGTTTTGATCGTCGATTCATGATTTTGATGTTATTGTGGCGTTTTGAGCCTTTGGATAAATTTGTATAAGGTATTGGGATTTGTTGGTATAATTGGACGTGGTTCCGAGGGCCTCAGGTGTGATTTGGGGTGGTTTCAGACCAAGTTTGGGTGTTTTGACGTTGTTGGCCTGGTATCGTGCTCCGCAATCGCGAGTGGGCTTACGCTATCGTGAAGAAGGATTTTTGGACATTTGGGAAATTTTCAACACGAACGCAATAAGGAGGTTGCGAACACGAAGAAGCCATTGGGTTACCCTTCTCAAACGCATAGAAGGATGGGGAGCTGGGGGACCTGGAGTCATTAAGCCTTCACGAACGTGGAGCTTCTGTGAACGCGAAGCATAAGGATCTGAAGGCATCGCAAACGCGACAGAGGTGACGCAAACGCGAAGAGGGTATTTTGGAGGTAGAAATTTTTTGCCTTCGCGATTACGAAGAGGAGTAGGCCTGGGCAGAATGAATTAAATGTGGGACTTATCCCATTTCTCACCCATTTTACATTTGGTTACCGCCTTAATGGACGAACAACCCAACCCTTGGAACATACTACAGCCCCAGGTACCAAACCTTTTCGTCGATGTGAGATCTTGGGGAAGATCAGCCTATTATCCCTAGAGTAACTTTTATCCATTGAGCATGACCCTTCTACTCGGCACCGTCAAATCACTAAGGTTGACTTTCATCCCTACTTGATGGATGGGTCTTGAAGTCAATCTCCCTTCTGCCTTTGCACTCAAGGGCCAATCGTCTTCCGGCTCGAGGAAACCTTATTGGCCGATTTTTGGAGCTTTTGGAGGGAAAACTTTCATCATCTATGTCAAGGTAAGTAATTCCCGTATTCTGAGTTAAAATACAAGGCATACATATGGATTTAAACATGAAAATAAGTAAAAAAATTGAGATTTTGTAGAAGACCTAGAATTTGATATTTTTGGATCTTGAGCAAGAAATTGGACATGGAATTAGGAACAAATCGTTTATTTGAGTTAGCAATGTTATGGGCAAAGTTTATCTTCGAAAATTTTTAGAATCCGGGCACGTGGGCCCGAGATTAACTTTATTGACTTTTCAAGCGTAGTTGGAAATTATTGTGGATTGATTTATTATGAGTAGTAGAGCATATATTTATTGGTTTGTACATTGTTTAACTAGTTTTGGAGCGACAAGCTTCGGTTTGAGGTGTTAGAGTAGCATTGGAGCCGGTTATGGAACTTCGGAGTGAGGTAAGTCTCATATCTAACTTTGTGAGGGAAACCTACCCCCTAGGTTTTATAATTGTTATGTTCTACTAGTTGTTGGTGCTACATACGCACGAGGTGACAAGAGTCCGCACGTAGCTAAAGCATATTTATGTCCGGGTAGACTTAAGACTTTGTCATCTAATATTTGAATCATTTGGACCTATTCTGCTGGCTTAATAAATCGAATTTATAAATTGAGATTGATATACAAATTATATATATATATACATATATATATATATGTATATTAGTTGGGCCTTATTACCTTTAGTTATTAGTACGTTATTTGAGAAATGGTAAGGGTCACAATCACTTTACTCTCATGTACTATATTGTAAGCACGTGTCTTGTAAAGTGATAAGTGCCTTCCTTTCTTGTGGAGCGGGTCGTATGACCTTGGCAATATAATATATGCATATATGGTTCGTACCGCTTGACCCTCGACAGCTTATACATTATTCTGGATCGGGCTAAACGACCTCTATATAATCGTGCCTTATATCGCTGGCAGTCCGAATATTCACGAGATTGTGTTTCCACTGATGTATGACACTGTTTATGGTACTCCTTATTCATTTAATATTGACATTTGACATTTTCCGAGTTGTTAAAGTAGAATACAAGACTGAAAATTCACACTTTAAAAGAAATATTTGGAAGATTATGTAACATACAGATTTATCCATTATTTCTATGTGCCTCATATCTGTTTATGATTTACTATAATGCTTTATTGGACCTCTAGTATGTGTCGACGTTGGTGTCTCCTCTCTACTTCTTCGGGGTTAGGCTAGATACTTATTGGGTACACGTTGATTTATGTACTCATGCTACACTTTGTCACAAATTTCATCATTTGGTGTAGAGTGGACGGTACTGATCTCATGCAATGTATCCACGACCGTGAACAAGGCTGTAAATCATGTCTTCTTCGATGACATGGAATTTAGCATTTTGGGTTGTGCTAACCACGATGACTGGGAGGGTGATTTCTCTTTTTGTTGCTTCACTTGCCATGTTGAATCCGTTGAGGACTCGAGTGGCGGGCACGATTTGGTCTAGCAGGTCGAGGTGCTCTATCACCCTCGACCTGATAATGTTGGTCGAGCTACCTGGATCCACGAGTACACGTTTTATTTGAAAAGAATTTAGAAATAAAGCGATTACTAGTGCGTCATTGTGACATTGAGACAAGGTCTCGGTGTCCTCTTCATTGAATATGCGGGCATCCTCGGGTATTTATACCTGGGTTCGCTTTTCTATGATGAAGGATATTTTGGTCCTTCTCATCATGGGTTCCTGCGGGGCATCTACGCCTCCCAAGATCATGTGGATGACATGTTGTGGCTCATTTGTTTCGTTCTTCTTGGCTGCCTCTTTTTCTCAAAACTGATTTTTGGCCTAATCACTGAGGAATTCCTGGAGGTGACCTTTGTTAAGTAGTCGAGCTACCTCCTCTTGGAGTTGGTAGCAACCCTCAGTCATGTGGTCATGCGTGTTATGAAACTCACATATTAAGTTATGATTCCTTTGTGAAAGATCCGATTGTACAGGTCTGGGCCACCTGACGTCTCTAATTTTACAGATGGCGAACACGATGTCTGATACATCGACATTGAAGTTGTATTCTGATAAGTGAGGTGCTCCCGTTGGCCCTGCATTCCTATCGAATATGACTCTGTTGATGAGTCCCCTAGGTTCGTGTCCTTGGTCTATTCTTCAATCATTGTAAGGTGGGTTGCGCCTTGGAACGTTCCTCTTGTCTTCGGCGTATGGCTGATATTGTTGACACCTAATTTTTGACCATGTTTGAATTTATTCCCACTTTCCCCACTTATCTCATCAATACCTCACTTTCACCCATCTTTTCCACTTTCCCTTTTCCCCACACCAGTCTCTCATCCCATCCCACTCTTCTTTGTCCATACATCCACTCTCCTTTGTCCCCTCTCACTTTATCCCTTTTCCTCACTTTACACCCCAACACTCCACAAAACACACCCTATACAATGAAGAGAGGGGGGACCAGAGGAGGAGAAGGAAGGGAGGGCTAGAGAGAAGGGAGGGAACGAAAAATATGGGAGAAAAATAGGGAGGAGACAGAAAAAAGGGGACTGGGGAGAGTGCTGTATACACTCTATATACATTCGGAATACAGAGGTATACAGCGGGCAGAAAGAAAACCAAACTGAAAAACAAACCATAACCACCCAAAAATGGCCTGAAAACGGGCTGAAACTCCATGAATACCAGCCATCTTCTCTACCATTTCAAACACCAGTAAACACCTTGAATCATCCATTAAATCTGTGCGAAAATCAGCCCAAATAACAAAACCAAATAACCTAAAGTTTCAGCGCCAAACTACCATACGAACCCGGTCGAAATAGTAAAGCTCTCAGTAGAGGTCGAGGTCGCGGCGAGTTCACGATGTTCAGTTCGTTGGCCCATGGTGATGGGTCTGTTCGTTTCAACTTCATCGTTGTGTTCTTCTTGTAAGCTCGTTGGGAGATTTTTGATAATTTGAAAAGTTATAAAAGGTCTAGTTCTTCTTCTTCATAGTTTTATTTATTCCTCATATGTTCTTTTTTCTTATTTCTATGTGTTTGTTTTATTTTTATTTTTGTTTGTTACAGTTGGAAGTATTACATACTCAACTAATATTCTTTTCATTATGGTTGCCTTGTAAGCTCGTTGGGAGATCTTTGATAATTTGAAAAGTTATAAAAGGTCTAGTTCTTCTTCTTCATAGTTTTATTTATTCCTCATATGTTCTTTTTTCTTTTTTCTATGTGTTTGTTTTATTTTTATTTTGTTTGTTGTAGTTGGAAGTATTATATACTCACACTAATATTCTTTTCATTATGGTTGCCTTTATTCAAAATATTTTTTAATGTTAAAAAAATAATAAGAAGCTTTCCATGTGTTTAGATCTAATATAACTTAAAGAATAAGTCACTTTGATATTGAGAATAGAGAGGTAGAGTAGAACTTATAGTCACTTTAGGATTGTCCTTTTAAAAAAAAAAGATGGGCCTCGCTCAATGAAAAATGCAATAATTCGAGGGGCCCTCAATAAATGTATATATTAAAATACTTAGATTTCGAGATGAGCCGTTTAGCGAATTTCACGGCCTTCCTCAAAATAATAACGCGTTAAACTCAATAGGAGCGATTTTAATAAAATTACATTCCTAAACTCGGGTGCACATTTATGTGACCCAAATCCAAGTCTTAACGGAGTCGAAATGTGTCAACAACCACGGGTGCATTGATTGCGACGCGGTTCGAGACGCATTTTTATGACGTTGTAATTCTATTAAAAATAATAATTAAAGCAGTTTAAACTTAATAAAAGCACATAAGTTATAACATATATTAATATCATATATTTATCCATTACAATAATTTAAGCGACCGTGCTAGTGTTAGGTAATACGCTTAACGCTAGAGGGGGGGTGAACCGCGTTATAATAAAAATTAGCGTAAACTTGCGGAATTAAAAAATTGCAGGAAATGAATAAGTGCGATAAGTAAATAGATTAGAACAAACGCACCGATATATCCTGGTTCACCGCAACCCGTGGCTAGTCCAGTCCCCGAGAGACTCTCTCGAGATTTCCACTAACTTGTAAAGCTTACGGGTGCTCAACAAATCGTTACAACTTGAGGACACAAGTCTCAACAACCTTTGCTCGGAGATACAACACTCCAAGACTTCAACCAAGGAAACACAAGTTCCTTCTAACAACAAGAGAATAACAATTCTCTTCAAGTGTACAAAACACTAAGCACTCAAACAAAACACTCCTTAATGAGTAGATATGAGTAAAAGAATACGCTCAAAATCGCAACAACTTTCGACAAGAATTTGGCTCTCAAAAACTTATGTAATGAATATAAAATGATAAGCAATAGAGTATGCAAGCTTATAGCAATTATATGATCAGTTGTTGTGTGTTGTTGTTCTTAAAAGACTGAATTGAAGCAGTTTTTATAGTTGAAAAACCTTGTATTACCGTTGCCTAATTGCCAATTAAGTAGTTTAAACTAAATAAAAGCACATAAGTTAAAACATATATTAATATAATATATTTATCCATTACAACAATTTAAGCGACCGTGCTAGTGTTAGATAATACGCTTAACGGTAGAGGAGGGGTGAATAGCGTTATAATAAAAATTAGCGTAAACTTGCGGAATTAAAAAATTGCAGGAAATGAATAAGTGCGATAAGTAAATAAATTAGAACAAACGCACCGATATATCCTGGTTCACCACAACCCGTGGCTAGTCCAGTCCCCGAGAGACTCTCTCGAGATTTCCGCTAACTTGTTAAGCTTACGGGTGCTCAACAAACCGTTATAACTTGAGGACACAAGCCTCAACAACCTTTTCTCGGAGATACAACACTCCAAGACTTCAACCAAGGAAACACAAGTTCCTTCTTACAACAAGAGAATAACAATTCTCTTCAAGTGTACAAAACACTAAGCACTCAAACAAAACACTCCTTAATGAGTAGATATGAGTAAAAGAATACGCTCAAGATCGCAACAACTTTCGACAAGAATTTGGCTCTCAAAAACTTATGTAATGAATATAAAATGATAAGCAATAGAGTATGCAAGCTTATAGAAATTATATGATCAGTTGTTGTGTGTTGTTGTTCTTAAAAGACTGAATTGAAGCTGTATTTATAGTTGAAAAACCTTGTATTACCGTTGCCTAATTGCCAATTAAGAACTGCTGATTTTACTCTGTGACAATCGATTGTCAAGAAGCCACAATCGATTGTTTGCCAATCGTTCCGAAAATCAATCCCATATTTTACGCTTAACAATCGATTATCCAAGATCAACAATCGATTATTGGCAACGTTCAAAAAATCATTTCCAGATTTTACGTAAAACAATCGATTATACAAAATCAATAATCGATTATTCAGCAACGTTCAAAAAGTCCTTTCCAGATTTTAATTTCAACAATCGATTATAGAAGATCAACAATCGATTACCTGACGGTATTTGAAAATATTTTGGCAACGGTTAGTTATACAATCGATTATACTAAGTTAACAATCGATTATATATCAGTCTTGAAAAATCAATTTAGACACTGCCTCATGACAATCGATTGTTATATATTCACAATCGATTATTTAATAACTTTGAAAAAAGTCTGGAAGACACTGCCTCAACACAATCGATTGTCATATGTTCGCAATCGATTATTTTGTGACTTTGAAAAATCTGATAGACACTGTCTCTTCACAATCGATTGCCATTAACTTCACAATCGATTATTTTGAGCGTTGAAAAACTTTGATGGACACTGCCTCATCACAATCGATTGTCATAAGGTTCACAATCGATTGTCATGCAGATTTGAAAAATCTGATGCTCACTGACTTAACATAATCGATTATCATAAGTACATAATCGATTATCTTAGTCCAGATTTTAGAGGCATGTTTAAAATCATTTTGACTAAAGTAAATATGCATGATATAAAATCATTTAGCATTAAATTAAATATGCATGATTTTCTAAAAATAATTTTACGAGAGAAGCCATGTCATGAGTCAAGTTGTCGTATCAAGATCACAATTAAGAACGACTCATGTAAAACTATAAAACTTGGTCTTGTGCTTGAATCTCGTTATATATCAATTGTGCGCTTGTACTTGAACTTCGTCATATATCAATTTGCGCATCGTTTGTCATTCATCAAAACCTACACATATGAACACACGTTTTAGTATAATGCCTTGAGAACGTGTTTCCAACAATTTCCCCCTTTTTGATAATGGCAAACTTTAAGCGGGATATGCATATTAAACAATTCATAATGACGATTCAAGACAAGTAAAGATATGCAACAAGTATGCAATTAGTTCCCCCTTAATATATGAATTCCCCCTCAATTTATGCCGATAAGGATAAGTATTGAGAGTGCATACCCGTTATCTTCCCCCTTTTGCCATTAGCAAAAAAATATGGAAAAATTAAAAACAACTTGTTTATTTAAAAACGCGATTTCACAAATAATGTCAAGACAATCGATTATTGATACTGGATAATCGACTATATAGGAGAGAAATCGATTGTTCTGTGCGCCAAGTTTTATAATTCCCCTTCCTTTCGGGCGATACCTGCAAAAGAGAATTAGACGTCTCCGACGCTCAAGTTAGGAAACATGTGAAAGGGAAAATGCAATGCATGACTTAGATCAACGTGGAGTCAAGGATCCCGAGTTCACTACGAATTCGGAAGAAGGACTCTTTCTCTAAGGGCTTTGTAAAGATGTCGGCCAATTGATCTTTGGTTTCAACAAATTCAATTTCGACATCCCCCTTGAGAACGTGATCTCTTATAAAATGATGTCTAATTTCAATGTGTTTTGTTCGCGAATGAAGAACGAGGTTCTTCGTCAAGCATATGGCACTAGTATTATCACATCTAAGAGGGATATGATCAAGACTTAGGCCATAGTCCAAGAGTTGTTGTTTCATCCAAAGGATTTGAGCGCAACAACTCCCCGCGGCTACATATTCAGCCTCGGTTGTGGACAACGCAACACTTACTTGTTTCTTGCTAAACCAAGAAACGAGAGAGCTACCGAGCAAATGGCAAGTGCCACTAGTGCTCTTGCGATCCAATTTGCATCCAGCAAAATCGGAATCTAAATAGCCAATGAGTGGGCATGAAGAACCTTTGGGGTACCATAGAACCACATTTACAGTACCAACAAGATACTTCAATATCCGTTTCACCGCAGTTAGGTGAGACTCCTTCGGACACGATTGATAACGAGCGCATAAGCACACGCTAAACATGATGTCCGGACGACTAGCAGAAAGATAAAGGAGAGAGCCAATCATACCTCGATACTTTTTGATGTCGACTTCCTTACCTTTCTCATCTTTTTCTAGATGATCGGATGTGCTCATGGGGGTTGCCATTGCTTTTGCATTCGTCATTTCAAATCGTTTCAGCAATTCTTTGCAATATTTCGCTTGGCAAATGAACGTACCTTCTTTCATTTGCTTTACTTGTAACCCCAAAAAGAATGTTAACTCTCCCATCATAGACATCTCAACGCTAGTCATTAAATCGGAAAATTCCTTGCACAAGACATTGTTAGTAGCACCAAATATAATATCATCCACATAGATTTGAACTAATAAAATATCATTGTTTTTATGCTTAACAAAAAGAGTGGTGTCAACTTTCCCCCTAATGAAATCATTTTCCAATAGAAATTTACTCAATCTTTCATACCAAGCTCGGGGAGCTTGTTTTAAACCATAAAGAGCCTTTTTGAGTTTGAAAACATGATCGGGAGATTTAAAATCTTCAAAACCGGGGGGTTGTTCAACATAAACTTCTTCTTGAATAACACCATTTAGAAAAGCACTTTTCACATCCATTTGATATAAATTGAAATTCATAGAAGAGGCAAATGCGAGCAATAGACGAATAGCTTCTAATCTAGCTACGGGAGCATATGTTTCTTCATAGTCAATACCCTCTTCTTGATTATAGCCTTTTGCTACAAGCCTAGATTTGTTTCTAGTGATTATACCATTTTCATATAGCTTGTTTCGAAAAACCCATTTCGTACCAATTATGGTATGATTTTCGGGTCTTGGCACCAAATCCCAAACGTCATTCCGTTTGAATTGGTTAAGCTCCTCTTGCATTGCCAAGGTCCAAAATTCATCCCCAATTGCTTCGGAGATGGTTGTTGGTTCAATTTGAGAAACAAAAGCAGTATGTCCTAAGGTGTTCTTAAGGGAGTTTCGGGTACTTACCTTTTCTCCGACGTTGCCAATTACCTGTTCGAGAGGGTGATCTTTGATTGTCCTCCATTCGTTAGGCATTTTCGTTTCTTTCTCCAATTGTGGCGTTTCCTCCGTTGATTGTTCCAAGATTTCATCTTGAATTTCCTTGGGAGTTTCCTCCTGTACTTTGTCTTTTAAACTATTTAAAATACCTGCAAGATCAGAACAAGAATCTTTTCTCGCCGAGCGAGCATTATTTTTGGAAAATACAATATGAGGGGATTCCTCCACAGTTTGGGTTCTATTATTAAACACCCTATATGCTTTGCTACGTGACGAATACCCAATAAAAATTCCCTCATCGGATTTGGCATCAAATTTTCCCAATTGATCTTTTCCATTGTTATGAATAAAAACTTTACAACTGAATACTCTAAGATGGGAGATGTTTGGTTTCCTTCCCTTATAGAGTTCATAAGGGGTTTTCATGAGTATTGGCCTTATGACTACTCTATTTAAGATGTAGCATGCGGTACTCACGGCATCCGCCCAAAAATGTTTGGGAATCTTAGCCTCTTCGAGCATGGTTCTAGCCATCTCTTCGAGATACCTATTTTTCCTTTCCACCACCCCATTTTGTTGTGGTGTTCGTGGAGCGAAAAAGGTATGCTCGATACCGAGTTCGTCACAAAAGTCCGCAAAGAGATTGTGATCAAACTCTCCCCCATGATCACTTCTAATTGAAGTGACGGTTGTTTCCTTTTCGTTTTGAACACGTTTAAGGAAATATTTAAAATTCTGAAAAGCATCACTTTTATGGGCAAGAAATAAAGTCCAAGTAAATCTGGAGTAATCATCAACAATAACAAAAGCATAACGATTTCTACCAAGACTTTCAATGTGAGATGGTCCGAACAAATCCATGTGAAGCAATTGCAATGGTCTAGTAGTTGAAACAATATTTTTCGATTTAAAAGATGCTTTTGTTTGCTTCCCTTTTTGACAAGAATCACAAATAGAGTCATTTTCTAATTTCAAATTTGGAAGACCAACAACTAAATTTTGTGAAAGCAATTTGTTCAAAAGATACATGTTGATGTGAGCTACTCTACGATGCCATAACCAAGAATCATCCTCTTTGCTCATTAAACAATTCACATAATCGGGTGAAGAATTTGTAAGATCAACTATATAAATGTTATCCATTCTAAAACCACGAAGGATGATTTTAAAATCGCTACGTCTAAAAACTAGGCATTCATCCGAATCAAATAAAACAAGATTTCCCTTGTCACATAATTGACTTATGCTCAAGAGATTATGTTTTAAACCTTTCACAAGTAATATATGCTTAATGGAAGAAATTTCATCCTTACCGACCGATCCGATGCCAATAATCTTTCCTTTGTTGTTATCACCAAAAATAACACTTCCCCCTTCCTTGTGTTCTAGTTGAAGGAATTTGGATTTGTCTCCCGTCATGTGCTTGGAGCATCCACTATCAAAGTACCATAGTACACTTGATCCCTTCAAACATACCTACAAAACAGATTAATGAGTTTTAGGTACCCATGCCATTTTGGGTCCTTGGGGGTTAGGCAAATCATAGTGATGTGATTGAATGTTATGTCTATGTCGTGTAAAACAAGCAGGAGCAATATGACCAATTCGTCTACAATAATGACAAGTCACGTTAGGATTATGCATCCTTCTAGGTTGATAGTAATTCGACGGACGAAACTCATTTGCTCTATTCTTGACAATATAACTATTGCGCAAATCATGAAACTCATTTCTCCTATCCTTTGTTCTAGGATATGCATTATTTCTAGAGTAGTTGTTTCTAGGTTGGAAGTCATTTCTAGGTGTTCTAAAAGGTTCACAATTCCTTCTAGTGTTTGGCCTAGGATGTGCATTATTTCTAGCATGATTATTTCTAGGTTGCGATTGATGAAAACCATTTCTAGGTTTGTTGTATCTAGGATGAACATTTGTTTTATTTATCCTAGGTTGAGCCTTAGGTGGTTAGGGGTTGGCTTCAACTTTCTCTTTAGGCTCGTTTCTAAAACCTATGCCATGCTTGGTCGACTTTAAATTAACAAGCACTTCATTCAAGTTTATATGAGAAGAGTTAAACTTATCTAAGGTGCCCTTAAGCCTTTCTACTTCATTTTTGAGATGCATGCAAGAAGTACAATTTCTAGAACTCTCGGGCTTGTCGGCGCTTCTCTTGCCAAAAAACTTGTTTTCCTCTTTCAACTTCTCATTTTCTAAAATCAGTTTTTCCAATTCCTTTTCTTTAAGAGAGAGTTGTTTTTGAAAATCTTTTTCTTTTAAAGAAGCATTTTCTTTTATACTCTTAACAGTTTTTGAAGCTTTAATAAATTCGCTATACAATTCATCAAAAGCATTTTGCATTTCTTCAAGGGAAAAGAAATTTCTGGAAGAAATTTGACATACCTCTTCTTTGTTGTCTTCTTGTGCCATAAGACAAAGATTTGCGGCTTCGTCTTCTTCTTCCTCACTTGACTCGTCCCCCGAGTCGCCTCCCCAAGATATGTATGCTCGTTGCTTCTTGGAGGGTTTCTTCTCCTTTTTAGCATTTGGGCAATTTGATTTAATGTGCCCGGATTCTCCGCATTCATAGCACTTTATTTGATCTCCTTGCTTTTTGCCCTTTCGTTCATATTCTTTTCGCATGAACTTTTGAAATCTCTTGATAACGAGTCTGAACTCGTTGTCTCCGTCCTCATCATTTTGAGGTTGGCCTGTGCTTGCCTTGAGAGCGATTCTTTGCTTCCTTTGATCATCAACAAGAGGGTTAAGTATAGTAGATTCATAAGTTTTAAGATTACCTCTTAGTGCGTCGATGGTGACATTTGAAATGCCAATGGATTCTTGAATCGCGTCGGCTTTGGATCGCCATTCCGGAGTGAGACTTCGGAGAATTTTTCGGACAAGTTCCTTATCCGTGAAGGTCTTCTTAAGAGCATGTAGATAGTTTACGATTTTTTGAAAATCGTTCAAACATCTCATCGACCTTTTCGCCTTCCTTCATGTGAAACAATTCATATGCATGGGTTAGGAAATCAATTTTAGCTTCCCTTACCTGGTCCGTACCTTCGTACGTAATTTCCAGCTTGTCCCACATTTGCTTCGCCGTTGTGCAACAAGATATCTTCCTGTAATCATCAGCATTTACAGCACAATATAACAAATTAATAGCTTTAGCATTATTTTGCACCTTTCGGATATCATCCGCATCGTATTCATCTTCGGACTTTGAGACCCATTAATTTTCAACCTTCTTGGTTGGAATTTGTTCTCCATTCATTATGACCTTCTAAAGATGAAAACTATTTGATTGTACAAATATTCTCATCCTCTCCTTCCAGTATGTATAATTTGTACCATCGAATAGCGGTGGTCGAGTGGAGCATTGTCCTTCACCTATTCCTGCAAAAGGATCACGAGTAGAAGCCATGGATGTTTCTCTCAAACGGTTAAGTCTTCAGAGAGTTGGGCTCTGATACCAATTGTTAGATAATACGCTTAACGCTAGAGGGGGGTGAATAGCGTTATAATAAAAATTAGCGTAAACTTGCGGAATTAAAAAATTGCAGGAAATGAATAAGTGCGATAAGTAAATAAATTAGAACAAACGCACCGATATATCCTGGTTCACCACAACCCGTGGCTAGTCCAGTCCCCGAGAGACTCTCTCGAGATTTCCGCTAACTTGTTAAGCTTACGGGTGCTCAACAAACCGTTATAACTTGAGGACACAAGCCTCAACAACCTTTGCTCGGAGATACAACACTCCAAGACTTCAACCAAGGAAACACAAGTTCCTTCTTACAACAAGAGAATAACAATTCTCTTCAAGTGTACAAAACACTAAGCACTCAAACAAAACACTCCTTAATGAGTAGATATGAGTAAAAGAATACGCTCAAGATCGCAACAACTTTCGACAAGAATTTGGCTCTCAAAAACTTATGTAATGAATATAAAATGATAAGCGATAGAGTATGCAAGCTTATAGCAATTATATGATCAGTTGTTGTGTGTTGTTGTTCTTAAAAGACTGAATTGAAGCTGTATTTGTAGTTGAAAAACCTTGTATTACCGTTGCCTAATTGCCAATTAAGAACTACTGATTTTACTCTGTGACAATCGATTATCAAGAAGCCACAATCGATTGTTTGCCAATCGTTCCAAAAATCAATCCCAGATTTTACGCTTAACAATCGATTATCCAAGATCAACAATCGATTATTGGCAACGTTCAAAAAATCATTTCCAGATTTTACGTAAAACAATCGATTATACAAAATCAATAATCGATTATTCAGCAACGTTCAAAAAATCCTTTCCAGATTTTAATTTCAACAATCGATTATAGAAGATCAACAATCGATTACCTGACGGTATTTGAAAATATTTTGGCAACGGTTAGTTATACAATCGATTATACTAAGTTAACAATCGATTATATATCAGTCTTGAAAAATCAATTTAGACACTGCCTCGTGACAATCGATTGTTATATATTCACAATCGATTATTTAATAACTTTTAAAAAAGTCTGGAAGACACTGCCTCAACACAATCGATGTCATATGTTCACAATCGATTATTTTGTGACTTTGAAAAATCTGATGGACACTGTCTCTTCACAATCGATTGTCATTAACTTCACAATCGATTATTTTGAGCATTGAAAAACTTTGATGGACACTGCCTCATCACAATCGATTGTCATAAGGTTCACAATCGATTGTCATGCAGATTTGAAAAATCTGATGCTCACTGCCTTAACACAATCGATTATCATTAGTTCACAATCGATTGTCATGCAGTCTTGGCTTAACATAATCGATTATCATAAGTACATAATCGATTATCTTAGTCCAGATTTTAGAGGCATGTTTAAAAATCATTTTGACTAAAGTAAATATGCATGATATAAAATCATTTAGCATTAAATTAAATATGCATGATTTTCTAAAAATAATTTTACGAGAGAAGCCATGTCATGAGTCAAGTTGTCGGATCAAGATCACAATTAAGAACGACTCATGTAAAACTATAAAACTTGGTCTTGTGCTTGAATCTCGTTATATATCAATTGTGCGCTTGTACTTGAACTTCGTCATATATCAATTTGCGCATCGTTTGTCATTCATCAAACCTACACATATGAACACACGTTTTAGTATAATGCCTTGAGAACGTGTTTCCAACAGCTAGAACCACGGGATCCTGGGGTGCCTAACATCTTCCTTCGAGTCAACAGAATTCCTTACTTAGAATTTCTGGTTCGCAGACTTTATTTGGAAAGTCGAATATTTTCTTCGAATTGTGATTCAATATAAACTAGTGACTTGGGACACCAAAAGCCAAACATATCCCAAGTGGCAACTCTGAAATAAATAAAATAATCCCGATTTGATTAATGTCAATTAAATTGGAAAAGCTCCCTTATGCATCTATCCCCGGGGGTAGGCGCGCAAAAGAGAGGTGTGACAGCTCTGGCGACTCTGCTGGGGATCAAACCCAGAACTTCGATTCAGGGTTTAAGAATTCGAGCTTAGATAATTGTTGCATTTTGTTATATCTCATTTTTTTACATGTTTCATGCTTAATGTGCTAAATATTACCGCTTTGATATTATCTGGATTGTACATATAAATTGTGTCAAAACCAATCTCCTCTCTGAGTCTTCTGATAGGTAGTTATGTTGTGTTTGCCTACAAGCATCACAAAACTTCTGTCTTGAGATAAAGCCAGTTAGCCTACCAGCTTCTGGTGAAGGATTTAATCACACATATTTAGGCGGGAAAGCTGTTAGCTAGCCAGTGTTGTTCTACTACTGGTGACACTTGATGCTCCTCAGCTCGGGTTTTCTGCCCGGGTAAGCCAGGTCTAGACGCCATCTCCTTCAGAATTTGAGAACCTAGAGAAACGTGACTTCATGTCGGATTCCTAGTAGGAACGCTTATGTGCATCATGTTGCATTTGACTTAGGGGACTCAACACAGGGGTTGAGTCCGTCTAGGACTAGCAACCTGAAATGAAAAGACCATCCTGTTGCATCCTATTTGTTTCCGTGCATTTATTTGTCTCGAACTTGCATGCTGACCTGCTTTGGAGTATTTGAAAAATAAAAAAAGAGGAGAGAAATAGCAGTGCGGAGAATTAATCATCTGCTTTAGAAATAATCAATGTCAAAAAAGTGGTGAAATTCTACCGAATATTTGGAAAAATGATTTGTTTATTGGTCAAAAAAAAGGAAAAAAAAGAGAGAGAAGTTTCATTTTTAAATAGTTTACTGAAAAAGAAAATACAAAAAAGAGTATTGTTTTTTCAAAAAATGTATTTGTCAATAAAAAGAATCTTGTTTTCGAAAATAGTTGGTTTTATCGGACCGAACTACGCGGTTCTGATTTTCACCGAATGTGAGATGCGTAGGCAAACCTTATCGGTTCCGACCCCCATTTTCAAAAACCCAAAAAATATTTTCATTGCTGCATTCTTTAGAAAAGTCATTCTTTAAGACCTCTATTTTCAAAAAATCCAAAAAAATATTTTCATTATTTCATTCTTTGGAAAAGTCTTTCTTTAAGACCCCAATTTTCAAAAAACCCAAAAAATATTTTCATTACTTCATTCTTTGGAAAAGTCTCTCTTTAGGAAGAATCATCGGGTTATGCCGGAAAATGTCCACAGGTTATGCTAGGAGAATCATCGGGTTATGTCGGAAAGGTCCACGGGTTATGCCGGAAAGGTCCACAGGTTATGCCGGAAAGGTCCACGGGTTATGCCGGAAAAATTATCGGGTTATACTGAAAAGGTCCACGTGTTATACCGGGAAAATTATTGGGTTATGCCGTAAAAGGTCCACGGGTTATGCCGAAAAAATCATCGGGTTATACTGGATATGATTTTAAACACTTAAAAGAGAGTGACAATTGCATTTGGTATTGCTGGGACTAGATGAGAATACCACTCTGGAGCAGTGGGACACGGTACAAAGGTCAGAATTTGAGATTAAAAACTATAGGCTGGATTTTAAACACTTAAAAGTTCAGTCTTTGAGAGTTAAAGAAAAAATAATCAAATGTATTGTCCCAGTCTTCTTTTATTTCTGGTGCACCTTGCTTCTGCCTGTAATTGCATTTAGTATTGCTGGGACTCTAGGTGGTTTTTCCTAGGTTGCTATTTGGTTACTTACTACCGTTTCATTGAGTGTCCTAGGTTCTCTGCTTGGTTTTCAATAAGTCCCCGAGTTTTCTCCTACTATTTGCTACTGGGTTGTACTGGTCATTAGTGTTGCTGCTCGTTGTTTGTTACTGCTATCCTGCTGATCACTCCTCTTCTTCTTTTGCTTCTAATATCAGGTCCACAACTGTACCCATTGTAAGCTGATAACATGAAGCATGAATACAAATGGAGAGTTGAAATTTTAATTTTATTTAGTTTTTATTTTAACTGTATTTTTAGTACACTCTATATGCTACAGTTATATAAGTTTCTGTCATGTTTATATGACTGGATAGTTTTGGGTAACATGGTTAAATGATGTCATGTTTATTTTAGTTCAATTAGTAGGTAGTATATTCCGATGCATGTCAAATAGAATTAGGCCCAGTAGACTATTTTATTATTTACAGTCTAATTTCAGCATCCAAATGGTTTGAAGTTAAAATTAAAACTAGACCTTTAAGTTACTTCACTCTAATTGATTGATTCTCTAAAACTCGGGCAATTTGTCCATCATGTTTACATTTCAGTTTTGCCATACTGCAAACATATGTAGAATGAATTGACTAGGCCCATTACTGGAATAAGACTACTCTTATTGCGTTTATATTCTGATTTAACAAACCGCGTTCGGAAACCTGACTATAACAAGTTTTAAGCATGTAAATAAATTAGGACCTTTTCTTCTTTCATTTTACAGACGGACGAAAAATATAGGAATATAGTCACTTTAGCATGATCCTTTAAAACAAATGAGGCGTGCCTCGCCAAAAATAAACGCACAAGCGGCTTGGCCCTCAATTTTAGAAATAACTACTTAGCTTTCGGGACGGGCCGTTCAGCGAATTTTACTGCCTTCTCCAAATAATAACGCGTTAGACTCTTTAGACGCGAATTCAATAAAATTACATTCCTAAGTTCGGGTACATATTTATGTGACCCAAATCCAAATCTCGACGAAGTTGGAACACATTAAAAATTGCTGAGACATTTATGTGACGCAGTCCGAGATGCATTCTCACGACGTTGCAATTTCATTAAAAATAATAAATAAAAGCGGTTAAAAGTTAAAATTGGCACATAAGTTATAACATGTATAAAAATAAGATATTTAGCCATTACAGCAATTTAAGCGACCATGCTAGAACGACAGGATCCGGGGGAGCCTAACACCTTTCCCTCGGGTCAACAGAATTCCTTACTTAGAATTTCTAGTTCGCAGACTTCATTTGGAAAGTCGAATATTTTCCTCGAATTGGGATTCAAGATAAACAGGTTACTTGGGACACCAAAAGCCAAACCTTTCCCAAGTGACGACTCTGAAATAAATAAATAATCGCATTTCTAATATTGTCACTCAAAATGGAAAAACTCTCTTGTGCATTCTATCCTCCGGGGTAGGCGCGCCAAAAGGAGGTGTGACAGCTCTGGCGAATCTGCTGGGGATCAAACCCAGAACTTCGGTTCAAGGTTAAGAATTAGAGCTTAGATAAATTGTTGTATTTGGTTATATCTGATTTTTTAAATGTTTCATGCTTAATGTGCTAAATATTACCGCTTTGATATTATCTGGATTGTGCATATAAATTGTGCCGAAACCAATCTCCTCTCTGAGTCTTCTGAGAGGTAGTTATGTTGTGTTTGCCTACCAACATCACAAAACTTCTGTCTTGAGATAAAGCAAGTTAGCCTACCGGCTTCTGGTGAAGGATTTAGTCACACATATTTAGGCGGGAGAGCAGTTATCTAGCCACGTTGTTCTACTACTGGTGACACTTGATGTTCCCCGGCTCGGGTTGTCCGCCCGGGTAAGCCAGGTCTAGATGCCATCTCCTTCAGAATTTGAGAACCTAAAGAAACGTGACTTCATGCCAAATCCCTAGTAGGAACGCTTATTTGCATCATGTTGCATTTGACTTAGGAGACTCAACACATGGGTTGAGTCTGTCTAGGACGAGCAACCTGAAATGAAAAGACCGTCATGTTGCATCCTATTTGTTTCCGTGCATTAATTTGTCTCGCTCTTTCATGCTGGCCGACTTTGGAGTATTTGAAAAATAAATAAAACAGAGGAGAGAAATAGCAGTTCGGAGAATTAATCATCTGTTTAGAAATAATCAATGTCAAAATAGCGGTGAAATTCTACCAAATTTTTGGAAAAATGTTTTGTTTATTGGTCAAGAAAAAGGGGAAAAAAGAGAGAAAATTCCATCTTTAATTAGTTTGTTGTAAAAGAAAATACAAAAAAGATTATTGTTTTTTCAAAAATGTATTTGTCAATAACAAGAATCTTGTTTTCGAAAATAGTTAGTTTTATCGGACCGAACTACGCGGACCTGATTCTCACCGGATGTGAGATACGTAGGCAAACCTTATCGGTTCCGACCCCAATTTTCAAAAAACCAAAAAATATTTTCGTTACTTCATTCTTTGGAAAAGTCTTTCTTTAAGACCCCAATTTTCAAAAAAGCCAAAAAAATATTTTCAGTACTTTATTCTTTAAAAAAGTCTTTCTTTAAGACCCCAATTTACAAAAAACCCAAAAATATTTTCATTACTTCATTCTTTAGAAAAGTCTTTCTTTAGGGAGAATCATCGGGTTATGCCGGAAAAGGTCCACGGGTTATGCCGGGAGAATCATCTAGTTCTGGCGGAAAGGTCCACGGGTTATGCCGGAAAGGTCCACGGGTATGCAGGAAATCATCGGGTTATACCGGAAAAGGTCCACGGGTTATGCCGGAAAAATTATCGGATTACGCCGAAAAAGCTCCACGGGTTATGACGGGAAAATCATCGGATTATGTCGGAAAATTATCGGGATCTGTAGGCCGTCCAAAACCCGAACTCGGTTGCGCCTTTCCTTTATTTTTTCTTCCTCTTTTGAATAAAGATATGGTCAAAAATTAATCGCATGGTTCACTTTATCTTTGCTCGAAAACTCTTCGTGTTTCCGAGCAAAGAGGGAGCTATTGACACCTAATTTGACCATGTTTGAATTTATTCCCACTTTCCCCACTTATCACATCAATACCTCACTTTCACCCATCTTTTCCACTTTCCATTGTCCCCACACCGGTCCCTTATCCCACTCTTCCAATATTCTCATCCCACTCTTCTTTGTCCATGCATCCACTCCCCTTTGTCCCCTCTCACTTTATCCCTTTTCCTCACTTTACACCCCAACACTCCATAAAATACAACCTCTACAATGAAGAAAGGGGGGTATCAGAGGAGAAGAAGAAGGAAGGGAGGGTTAGAGAGAAGTGAGGGAACGAAAAATCTGGGAGAAAAATAGGGAGGAGACAGAAAAAAGGGGACTGGGGAGAGTGCTGTATACACTCTATATACATTCGGAGTACAGAGGTATACAGCGGGCAGAAAGAAAACCAAACTGAAAAACAAACCATAACCACCCAAAAATGACCTGAAAACGGGCTGAAACTCCATGAAAACGCAGCCATGAATACCAGCCATCTTCTCTACCATTTCAAACACCAGTAAACACCTTGAATCATCCATTAAAGCTGTGCGAAAATTATCCCAAATAACAAAACCAAATACCTGAAGTTTCAGCGCCAACCACCACGCGAACCCGGTCGAAATAGTAAAGCTCTCAGTCGAGGTCGAGGTCGCGGCGAGTTCGTGATGCTCAGTTCGTTGGCCGGCGGTGATGGGTCTGTTCGTTTCAACTTCATCGTCCCGCGATGATGGGTCTGTTCGTTTCAACTTCATCATTATGTTCTTCTAGTAAGCTCGTTGGGAGATCTTTGATAATTTGAAGAGTTATAAAAGGTCTAGTTCTTCTTCTTCATAGTTTTATTTATTCCTCATATGTTCTTTTTTCTTTTTTCTATGTGTTTGTTTTATTTTTATTTCTGTTTGTTGTAGTTGGAAGTATTGTATACTCACACTAATATTCTTTTCATTATTGGTTGCCTTTATTCAATATATTTTTAATGTTAAATAAAATAAGAAGCTTTCCATTTGTTTGGATCTAATATAACTCTTAAAGAATAAGCCACTTTGATATTGAGAATAGAGAGGTAGAGTAGATATTGTAGTCACTTTAGGATTGTCCTTTTAAAATAAAATGAGATGAGCCTTGCTTAATGAAAAATGTAATAATTCGCGGGGCCCTCAATAAATGTATATATATTAAAATACTTAGATTTCGTGATGAGCCGTTTAGCGAATTTCATGGTCTTCCCCAAAATAATAACGCGTTAGACTCTTTAGGAGCGATTTTAAAAAAATTACATTCCTAAACTCGGGTGCACATTTATGTGACCCAAATCCAAATCTCAACGGAGTCGAAATGTGTCAACAACCACGGGTGTATTGATTGCAACGCGGTTCGAGACGCATTTTCATGACGTTGTAATTCCATTAAAAATAATAATAAAAGCAGTTTAAACTTAATAAAAGTACATAAGTTATAACATGTATTAAAATTAGATATTTAGTCATTACAACAATTTAAGCGACCGTGCTAGAACTACGCGATCTGGGGGTGCCTAACAACTTCATTCGGGTCAACAGAATTCCTTACTTAGAATTTCTGGTTGGCAGACTTCACTTGGAAAGTCGAATATTTTCCTCGAATTGGGATTAAAAATAAACCGGTGACTTGGGACACCAAAAGCCAAACCTATCCCAGGTGGCGACTCTGAAATAAATATCGACTCTGAAATAAATAAATAATTCCGATTCGATTAATATCACTTAAATTGAAAAAACTCCCTTATGCATCTATCCCCGGGGTAGACATGCAAGCTGACTGACAAGGTATGTGGTCTATTGGTCCTACTTTCTTGTTTTTATTTTTTTAGTGATACCAATTGCATTTGGGTAGTACTCAAAGATAAATTTGTTATTATATTTTATATAATAAATGTGGGAAGCAAGAATATTAATTGTAACTGTTATTTTGGGCTCAAGCTCAAAAGCTAATAGCAGAAAAGAATATGAACAAAGGCGGAGCTACCGTTAAAACTCACACTCAAAATTCTATCTCCGTCTCTAATTAGAGTTAGTAGAAGAAGCTACAGATGCATGCTAAAGTTGGGGTTGCATGTCCAGCTTTAGGATGATGACATACTTGTACAGATTATTCAAATAAATAGAAAGCTTATTTACCCCCAAAAACATGTATTTGCCACAAAAAAGCGGTTATATTTTGACATAATCTCGGGCCAAATGGGTCCTCAACTTCTTCGGCTATATTTGGAGAAATTTAAAGGCCGTACAGTTGAAAATTACTTATTTGAAGCCGTTCGGATTATTTATTAATCTGTATCGGGAGCAGCGCATACTTTTACATTATCTCGTCAATGTCAGTTTATAGGAATCACTTCACTGCGTGACCTTTCTAAATCAAAACCATGGACTTCATGCATGTAATTGAAGAGTTGAGGCAGTGATTATGCAGTGTTGTAACTCAAAATTCGTGATCTCGGTCAACTAATGAATGTGGCTGTATCAGAGAATGGTCGAGGCAAAGCTTGCTGGTTAGTCGGTGTTCTGTTGATTTAGTGCTTGTTCGTAATATTAAAAAGCAATATCTTTTTGTTTCTTTTACTTAATTACTGAACCTAAATAATAGCATACCATAATCTCTTATTCTTGTGTTGGTTCTCTAGCACTTGCAAAGCCATCACAACTTTATGTTAAGAGCTAACGACTGACTATTCTTTACCTCTACGAAGGTAGAAAGACGGTTTTCGAAATATCATTAGTCGACTCAATATAACAAAATCACTAAACATTATTTAAATAAAGAAATTTAAAAAGCCGAAATTACAAACTTAAAGTTTACTAACTCCAAACAAACGCCATAATAATGCAGAACAGGGAGTTGTCACGGTCAAAGAACCGGACATCACAGGTTAAACATAGTCATCATGAGAGCCACAAAAGACTTTCACAAAATTGGCAAAAGCTCCAGTAGGTGCACCTACTACAATTTAACTTTCTTTTCCCGATATAGTTTCGCTACTAACTCTCTCTTTCTGTTTCTTCTTTAAGTTCATCGCAGGACAAACAGATCATGAGTCTGTCTACTTTAATTTCTGTGTTTCTTTCATTACAGAAGAGAAGAAGAGATCATGGGTCGTGGAAAGATTGAGATAAAGAAGATAGAGAATTCAACAAACAGGCAAGTCACTTACTCCAAGAGAAGAAATGGTATTATCAAGAAAGCTAAAGAGCTTACTGTTCTTTGTGATGCTAAGATCTCACTCCTCATGCTCTCTAGCACCAGAAAATTCCATGAATACACCAGCCCCAATACTACGTATGTCTTTTACACATAAAAAAAGTTTGATTTATAAAAAACAAAAAAAAAACGTAGTATATTTTGTTTCTTTCTTTCTTTCTTTCCAACTTGTTATGTGTGTTAATAAGGCAAAAAAGATGATTGATCAGTATCAGAGGACACTTGGGGTTGATATTTGGAGCACGCACTACGAGGTAATAATTTCCTCAACTCTAGTTTTCCCATTATGTGGTTTAACGTAATGACTTACTAGTATATATATATATTACTTCCTTTATTGTGAGATACTTTTCTTTTTAGTCTGTGCAAAATGAATGATACTAATTCAACTTAAACTTTTTATTTTACTATTTTTGCCCTTAGTAAGAAGTTTTTATAGCCACTCAAATAGTGTGGCCCCACAAACCTTTTACCCCTTAAGCTTTTAAAACCATAAATTTTAAAAGTACCTTCTTTTTTCTAAAGTACGTGCCGAGTTAAACTAACTCTAACAATATTAAACTGAGAGAGTAGTATTTACTATATGAGGAATGATTTACAATGTAACTATACCTGCAAAATCCCTTTGTTCGTTCAATGTGTGAAGAGAATGCAAGAAAATTTGAAGAGATTGAAAGAGATCAACAACAAGCTAAGAAGAGAGATAAGGTAATAGTAGGATCATTAATAAGTAGTTTGGACAGCAGGTTCGAACTTTTTTTTATTTTTAATTTGAGCAATTTAAGGATGGTTAATGAGTTTTATCATGTTCAGATGTTTCTTTTTTCGTGTAGTAATTTATAAGCGATTGTAGTGAAATGGCTAATGGTGGTGTCTGTCCATAGGCAGAGAACAGGGGAAGACATGAGCGGCCTCAGTTTGCAGGAGTTGTGCTACTTGCAGGAGAACATCTCTGAATCTCTAGCTGAGATACGTGAAAGAAAAGTTTTGACTTTTACCTTTACTCTTGCATTTTGTTTTTGGGGGCATTATTATCTGCCATGTCTGTCTTTTGTTTAACTGCCACTAGAATAAATTCGATCTATTTCTGAAGCTTAACTCACCTGTAGCTAAGGATATGTTTGCCTAACCTTAATTTTCAGTTGACATCTAGTGTAGCTGCTGTTTAACCAAAAAATGTTATTTTGGTCAAAGTTTGAAATTCGGAGAAGAAATCGGGTTACTGATAATCAAAGAGACTGAAATATAATTGGTCTTCAAAGAATAAGAATAAAGCAATAAAAATATTGTATTTCACTATGATCTCAAGAATGTTCTCTGTGTGTTTACAAATGATAAAACTTCCTCTTTTTATAGTTGACAAGGAGTGACGGATTATTCTAAATAATAAAAAGCATTTAATGAGACGTTACATAATCATTGCTATTAAATACTGAATAACTAACGTATCAAGTATTTAATATGAATGTAGGCTACTTTTTGTCTTCAGATTCGTGTCTTCAATGTCCTTTTTATCCGTTGATATTGAATGTCTTGGATAGACACGAAAATCGTATCTAATGTTCCTTCTCGTGCATGTTTCCTTTTCTTCTACTGTGATTGTTGTCCTCTGTGCCTTTTAATCATTTATTGTTCTTTGACTGTTTGACTAATCAACGTGTCATGCCACGTCTCCTTTAATAAAAACTCATTTTTTTCCCAATACAGATAGTCCCCCCAGTTTTCATTTATTTATCAATTTAATAATTGGGAAGTGGATCATGAATAAGAATTTTTGTCACAATTACTGCTTGTGTCAGTATCGACGTATTTTCTGTCTCTCTTATTTAATACCCTGTACACGTGTCGTCTTCTGGTTGGATCTGCAGTGTTGTTCCCATTTTTATAGGTATGTTCAACTTCCTCTGTTTACGAAGTGATGGTTATCTTTAATATTGCCTTTCCATCATTACTTCCCTTAATTTTGACGGTTCTTCCCATATAAACTTTTAATTTACACTTTCTTTGTCTTCTTCTTCATCAACTTCCATTTAGCATTCGAATTTCCTTTCTTTCTTCTACTTTCTTCAAAACTATCCTGCAATGGCATCTCCAATCCCTAATCCCAGAAAGGTTTTGTTTCTTGATCAATTTCCTAATGCACCTGCTCCTATCAGACATTCAAGAGACAGATGAGGAAAACCCCGAAGTATGGGATCTACACGAGGAGGATCAACTAGTTCTGGAATTAAAGGTTCTTCTTCTGAAACTCCATCTTCAAAAGGTAAAGAAATTTTGGAGCCTTCTCTAGAGCCCACGGTTGAAGAGATTATTCCAGACGATTTGTCTTTCGCAAGTGACAGAGCGTCCCTTCAAAAACAAATTGCAAAATTGAAAAAAATTGATGTTTATCCCTCTCTTATATATGAACTTAATATTCCCACCGTTAGGAAAGAGTGCAACTGGAAAGATGGCGTAGGTCGTTTATCAATTGCTTCTATTAGCCAAAGAATTTCATCATACAAAAATGTGTATTCTTATGTTTATACCTACCCCTTCACTATAGAGTTTAAACCTGCTGTAAACCCAGTTATCATACATTTTTGTGTAGAAAATCATTCTATCCATGATATGTGCGCTTTGGTTGTACTAGCATGATTTTCAGGTATAGGTTTTGATGAATGACAAACAATGAAGTCAACTTGTTAAACAATGTTATTGTATGACAAACAATGAAGATGCATTAGCAAACAATCAAGATTGAATGCCGAGAAGCATATTGATGAATGGATTGCATGGAAAAGCCAAGACGAGCTCAAAAGTTCAAGACCGAAGACCCAAGGCATAGGTCGCTAGGTAGAACCAATGTAAGAGCAACGTTTAAGTTATCTCGTCTTTTGGCTCAACATAGATCATCATAAATATGCATAAAATCTTTTTATCAAATCATATTTATCATAAACATATTTCAAATACTTCAAACAAAATGATTTTAACGTTTTCATTTTAACCAAAATGGTTTTTGAAGTAAGTTGTCAATTCTGGACAGCATAGGTGAATAATCGATTATGCAAAAGTGATAATCGATTATTCTGGGAAATTCCATTTATTGGAAATTTCCGCAGAGTAGGATAATCGATTATCACAATTGCATAATCGATTATCTTGTATCCGTTGCCAAAGTTTTTGAACGCTGTAAAAAAATAATCGATTATGCAATACCAGTAATCGATTATTCTAGAGCAGAATCAGCTTCCGATTTTGTAACGGTAAGCTGATAATCGATTATCCAAATCTGATAACCGATTATTTGGCATAAAATCAGCATAATTGATTGCCAATTAAGCAACGGACATACAACTTATAACACCTATAAATAGAGGTCTTTTGAGCTGATTTGATACACACAACACCTCTCCTTATTCATATACATATTGATATTATTTGTGCATCATTTTAGAGCTTTTATTGAGCCAATTGAGAGACAACTTTGAGTTGTTCATAGAGCTAATATTGTATCTCTTTATCTACTCTTATTAGAGAGTTCTTGTTGTAAAAGAGAAAGGTGTTTGAGAAGACCATATCTTCTCATTGATTGTCGGGTTTGCTAAGTACCCTCAATCTTAGTGTGTGAAGTCTTGTGGTGCGGTATCCACGAGCAAGGTGAAGTCTTGAAGTGAGGTATCCTCGAGCAAGTTGAAGTCTTGTAGAGTGTACATCTACGAGCAAGTGTAACGGTTTGTTAGGCACCCGTAAGCTTAACGGAGTTAGTGGAATCTCGAGAGAGTCTCTCGGGGACTGGACTAACCACTCGTTGTGGTGAACCAGGATAAATTCGGTGTGTTCTTTCCTTACTATTTTAATTACCGCATTTACTTTACTCCTGCAATTTTAATTCCGCAATATTTATCAATATTCTCGTGCCGCACTATTCACCTCCCCCCCTCTAGTGACGGGCATAAATCCTAACAATTGGTATCAGAGCCTAACTCTCTGAAAGCCTTAACCGGTTGAGAGAACGATATATATTTTTTTGTTGAGAATATTGAACGCAGGAATGATGAGCGAAGGACACTCCACCTATAGGCCTCCACTATTTGACGGAACAAATTACACATATTGGAAAGAGCGGATGAGAATTTTCATCCAATCAAATAACTTTCGCTTGTGGCAAATCATCAAGAATGGTGAGCAAATGCCAACAAGAAAGTTGGGGAAACCACGGTTCCAAAGGAGGAAGATGAATATGATGCCGAGGACGTCAAGAAAGTTGAAAATAACGCAAAGGCCGTCAACTTATTATATTGTGCGGTGAATCCGGATGACTATCGGAAGATTTCTTGTTGCACAACCGCCAAGGAGATGTGGGATAAACTCGAGATCACTTATGAAGGTACGCCTCAAGTCCGAGAATCTAAAGTTGATTTTCTAACACAAGAATATGAACTCTTTAGAATGAGGGAGAATGAAAACATCGATATTATGTTCGAACGGTTCTCAATGATCATCAACGATCTCCATGCTCTCGGAAAAGTATATTCGAACAAAGATCTAGTTCGAAAAATCTTGCGGAGTCTCACTCCTGAATGACGGTCCAAAGCCAATGCCATCCAAGAGTCGATAGGAATCACGGACGTCACAATTGATGGACCAAGAGGTAACCTCAAAACTAATGAAAGCACTATTCTTAATCCTTATCTTGGAAATAAAGGTCCAGGTATTGCCTTCAAAGCCTCATCCTCTAAAAGAGAAGAGGTAAGTGATTCGGATAGCGATGATGATAATATTTCCAATGCCTTGATCAAAAAGTTTTATAAGTTTATGAAAAAGGAAATAAAGAAGGAAGAACCAAGTCCTTCATGCCAAAATTATGGAAAACTTGGCCACACCAAATCACATTGTCCAAAATCCAAGGACAAGAAGAAGAACAAACACCAAAGGCGTGTGATATGGGATTCGGACAGCTCGGGCGATGAAACTGCCGCATTATGCTTCATGGCCAACGAGGAAGAAGAGGTAAGTAATTCTAACTCTTATTCTTTTGAAGAATTACAAGAAGCTTTTCAAGAATTATATGATGAATTGAAAAAGTCTTCAAAAATCTCCAAAGAGGCCAAGGCTAAAATTAAAGTTTTAGAAGAGAAAAATAAATTTTTTGAAAATGACAATATTGATCTTAGAAATAAAATTAAGGAGATGCATGAAGATTCTTCAATTGATCAAAGTTCTAATTATTCATCTTGTGATTCCTTGAAAATAGAGAACATAGAACTTAGGAACACACTAGAAAAACGTAGTGTTGATGGTCATAAAACTATTGAAGAAATTAAGAAGAATATTAGAAAGGATGATAGAAATAAAGTTAGACCACCTAGAAACAACTCTAGGAATTTTGGTAATGAGTATAAAATGAATCATTTTAGACCACCTAGAAATAACTCTAGGAATCGCAATACGTCTAAGAATAACGACTTTAGATCACCTAGAACATTTTTGGCTCAACCAAGACATATGCACAACCCGAATGTTATATGTCATTATTGCAACCGGGTAGGACACATTGCGCCCGTATGTTTTGCAAAACATAGAGATTTATCTTTTGACTATGATTATTATTTGCCTAACCCCCAAGGACCCAAAAGTGCCTGGGTACCGAAAACCTATTTTTAGGTACGTTTGCAGGTGTGCTTGAAGACTACAATATCGTAGTAGATGCAGCAAGCACGAAACCTTATTGCATCGAGGGGGAATTTCGGTTAGTTATCATATTTTTGATAAAAACATAATAGTTAATATGTGTTAACAATTAATATATCTTTGTTAACAATTGATATTAATTATTTTTGTTGATTCATGTTTTGATAACTTTTATCTTGAATAACAATTGGTATCAATTATTTTTGTTAAAAATAATGATTGATTCATGTTTTGATGAATATTTTTTTTGGTTTGAATAACAGTTGATATATTCTTGAAAAATAAATGATTCATGTTTTTAATACAACTATTGGTCTGTTAAAAATTAACTGTTGATATGTTCTTAAGTAATATGATTTGCGAAAAATAACCGTTATTATGGTTGTTATGTTTTTACTAACATTTGGTATTATTTCATGTTGGTATGATTTTATAAATATCGTCAATGTATATTCCTCATTGTATTTCCTATTTATTCTTGACACTAACAATTGATATACCCAAAAGGGGAAGTGTCGAAGGGGAAAGTAGCCTTTGTATACTCTTCTTTTTGCTAATGCCAAAAGGGGGAAGAAATTAGGCGATATGCATCAAATAAGGGGGAATGAATCTACGTTATAGTATGCCTTATTTGAGGGGGAATTATCATTAAGGGGAATAGTTTGCATGAATTGTATGTTGAGATATAGCATGAATTTAGGGGGGAATCCGATATGCATATCTCATGTTGTTTGTCATTATCCAAAAGGGGAAAATTGTAGAAAATCATTCTATCCATGATATGCGCGCTTTGGTTGTACTAGCATGATTTTCAGGTATAGGTTTTGATGAATGACAAACAATGAAGTCCACTTGTTAAACAATGTTATTGTATGACAAACAATGAAGATGCATTAGCAAACAATCAAGATTGAATGCCGAGAAGCATATTGATGAATGGATTACATGGAAAAGCCAAGACGAGCTCAAAAGTTCAAGACCGAAAACCCAAGGCATAGGTCGCGAGGTAGAACCAATGTAAGAGCAACGTTTAAGTTATCTCGTCTTTTGGCTCAACATAGGTCATCATAAATATGCATAAAATCTTTTTATCAAATCATATTTATCATAAACATATTTCAAATACTTCAAACAAAATGATTTTAACGTTTTCATTTTAACCAAAATGGTTTTTGAAGTAAGTTGTCAATTCTGGACAGCATAGGTGAATAATCGATTATGCAAAAGTGATAATCGATTATTCTGGAAAATTCCATTTATTGGAAATTTCCGCAGAGTAGGATAATCGATTATCAGAATTGCATAATCGATTATCTTGTATCCGTTGCCAAAGTTTTTGAACGCTGTAAAAAAATAATCGATTATGCAATACCAGTAATCGATTATTCTAGAGCAGAATCAGCTTCCGATTTTGTAACGGTAAGCTGATAATCGATTATTTGGCATAAAATCAGCATAATTGATTGCCAATTAAGCAACGGACATACAACTTATAACACCTATAAATAGAGGTCTTTTGAGCTGATTTGATACACACAACACATCTCATTATTCATATACATATTGATATTATTTGTGCATCATTTTAGAGCTTTTGTTGAGCCAATTGAGAGACAACTTTGAGTTGTTCATAGAGCTAATATTGTATCTCTTTATCTACTCTTATTAGAGAGTTCTTATTGTAAAAGAGAAAGGTGTTTGAGAAGATCATATCTTCTCATTGATTGTCGGGTTTGTTAAGTACCCTCAATCTTAGTGTGTGAAGTCTTGTGGTGCGGTATCCACGAGCAATGTGAAGTCTTGAGGTGAGGTATCCTCGAGCAAGTTGAAGTCTTGTAGAGTGTACATCTACGAGCAAGTGTAACGGTTTGTTAGGCACCCGTAAGCTTAACGGAGTTAGTGAAATCTCGAGAGAGTCTCTCGGGGACTGGACTAACCACTCGTTGTGGTGAACCAGGATAAATTTGGTGTGTTCTTTCCTTACTATTTTAATTACCGCATTTACTTTACTCCTGCAATTTTAATTCCGTAATATTTATCAATATTCTCGTGCCGCACTATTCACCCCCCCCCCCTCTAGTGACGGGCATAAATCCTAACATTTTGCAGATTTTTCAACATTTGCTTAGCCCAGGTTGGACCTTTGGTTCGGAGGGCTGTAGCTTGTTTAAGGTTTTTGTCTACTAAGGCAAAAGTTAATTTTACATTCCCCCATCGCATCCACTTATACCACCCTAGTCTGCTACGCCATTGGGTTTTCACTCTAACTACAAGGAGCAAAAGAGTTTTAGTAAACGCTGATGACGATAAAGATCGTGGGTGATATCTGCATTATATTGGTGTTCGCACAGTGGACTTATTGGGAGAATCAAACATTCCCTTCCCCGAGATGTGGAATTTTGCACGTAAGTTTTTGTTTTACTTTTCTCGTGCCTATTTTATGAGATTTTGATCTTCTCTTTAAATTTATCCCATTTTTGATTTTTTTAGCAACCATGGGAGATGTGGAACTCGTTCCCAAAAACAAAAATTTTAAAGTAGAAACAACATTTTTTAAGCAGAAACAACATTTTTAACAGCAGAAACATTTTCTACAGCAGAAACAACATTTACAGTACTATAGTTGGTAGGATTTGATTTCCTTTATTATTGTATAGTCCTATAGTACTGTACAATATATTCTAATAGAAACAACATTTTTACAGCAGAAACAACATTTTTTACAGAAGAACCAAATTTCTTTACAGCAGAAACAACATTTTTACATCAAAAACAGCCTTTTTTAACAGCAGAAACTGCACTTAAACAGAAACATCAGAAGCAAATTTTTTTCAACAGAAACAGCATTTTTACAGCAGAAACAGTTTTTTTTACAGCAGAAACTGCACTTAAATTGAAACAGCAGAAGCAGAAATTTTTTCAGCAGAAACTTATTACAACAGAAACATTATTTTTACAGCAGAAAGTGGATTAATATCTACATGAGTTTAGTCCCTTGCCAATACTACGGATGTTTACAACACGACGCCATCATATTCCAAATTTCTTTGGTCAACACTCTCATCACCTTCTTTGACCTTTCTTATCTGATATAATTATAAAATTATAAGGATTAACTGATTTTAGAAGCAACTACTAATAAAACCTTTCGTAAAATCATATGCAGAGTAGAAAACAATAATGTAAGGAGAAACAAACCTCATGCTAAACATTATCCCTCATTAAGAGAAAGCATCCATTAGATTAGACGCAATAGAGGAAAAACCAAATTTTTTAAGGGGGAATAGGAGTCAAGGAACTTAGGACTCAATCTTTACTCTTGCATAACTCAATATGGAAGTTGGGGTTTTGTGGAGGAATGTTACTGTTACAAAAATAAGGTCTGCTTAACCCATAGTTTGTAAGTGCAGTACACTAGCTAGCTCAGATGATAATCACCTAGCACTTGAGTTTGTACACGAAAAACAAATACAACTAGATATGAGAGAGTTTTCTATGTTGCTGCAAGATATGCTTTTATTCATCATGCCAGCTGCTTTAAGTAAGCAAAACAAATAACAAGACCCTTTCCCATATTACCTACGTGCTCAATGCACGACCAAGAAAAATAGGAAACAACCTTGCCGTGAACAAAGCACGACTCAGGCCACGCGTGAGTGGTATAACTAACTATGGAATGAAACAAACTAACTGAATGCAACTAGATTAGATTCTACATTTCACCTCCTTAATCTTGTTGCACCTTGATCACGCCAAGCTGCTGACGCATCTCTACAAACTTCACTCTACTAAGTGCCTTCGTGAGAACATCTGCCAGCTGCTCTTTTGTACCCACCTGTTCCACTTCAACTCGACCCTCTTCAATGCATTCACGAATGTAATGAAAGCGAGTATCAATGTGCTTACTCCTGTCGTGATGCACCGGGTTCTTGCTAAGCTCGATCGCTGACTTGTTATCAACCAAATGTTTGAACTTCTGAGTTGGCCTTTCCATCAGCTCTCCGAGTAACCTGCTGATCCATACCCCTTGACATGCTGTTGTTGCAGCTGCTATGTATTCGGCCTCGCAAGAGGATAATGCAACAACTTTTTGTTTCTGAGATGCCCAAGTGATTAGACTTGTTCCAAGAAAAAATGCAATCCCAGCGGTACTCTTTCGATCATCTATATCTCCCGCCAGATCACTGTCGCTATAGCCCAACAAATTTTTATCACTGCTAGTGCTCCATCGATACATCAAGCCATAGCTGATGGTGCCTGCAACATATCTAATAACCCTCTTCACAAGTGCCCAGTGTTCTAAGGTAGGAGCCTCCATAAACCTGCTCGCCACGCCTACAGCATGTGCTATGTCCGGCCTTGTGTTAACCAAGTATCTGAGACTTCCAATAACACTCCGGTATTGGGTTGAATCGACCTCTGCAGCATCCGTTTTCTTGCTGATTTTTAAGCGTTGCTCCATTGGGGTATCGGTGGTATTGCACCCCATCATTTTGCATTCTTCAACAACCTTTGCTGCATAAGCACTTTGGCACAAAGAGATTCCATCAGAACTCTGGTTCACTTCGATTCCCAAGTAATAGCTTAGAAGACTAAGATCACTCATCTTGAAACTCTCCTTCATTTGAAGCTTGAACTTTTCTATTTCATCTTTGTCAGGCCCACAAATGATAAGGTCATCAACATAGACCCCTACCAAGAGAAGGAATCTGTCACTTCCTCTCCTATAGACTCCATGCTCCAAAGCATTCCTTGTGAAACCAAGCGACACTAGTTCCTGATCGAGCCTTGAGTTCCAAGCCCTCGGCGCCTGCTTGAGACCATACAATGCCTTCTTCAATTTGTACACTTTGTCTGGATGTTTGGAGTTCACAAAGCCGGGTACTTGTTGTACATACACCTCCTCAACAAGGTTACCATTCAAGAAGGCCGACTTTACATCCATATGATGTACCTCCCATCCATCTTGAGCTGCAAGTGCCAGCAAGATTCGCACTGTCTCCAATCTCGCCACCAGGGCAAACACTTCATAATAATCAATACCTTGTTTCTGAGCATATTCTTTGGCCACTAACCGGGCCTTGTGCTTTACAATGTTTCCGGATGGGTCTTTCTTCACCTTGAAAACCCACTTGAGGCCTATAGCTCGGTATCCTGAGGGTAGAGACTCTAGCGTCCATGTTTCATTCTTAATTATAGACTCTATCTCAGTTTCCATAGCTTTACGCCAATTTTCTTCTTTCAGTGCTTCCTCAACTCCTCTAGGTTCATCAGCCGCTAAGAAACATAAACCACTATATTCAAAATTCTGTACCTCATCAGTGTTGTCGAGCACATCAGACAACATGCGAAATCTCAGTGGATTTCCTTCACTATCTTCTGCTCCAGAAGATGGTGGCGTTGCCCACTGAACACCAGGTGCAGATTGTGTCGGAGGTGGTGTCGAGAGTATAGGGGATGTAGGGTATAGCTCACTAGCACCAGATGATGACTCAGCTGCTCCGCTTACTGTTGAACTAGTTGCTGTCGTTGACAGTTCAACAATAAAAATATTGCTGGATCTTCCTTCATCACCAGCGTGTTGCTCCCATTCCCATGCTCTGCTTTCATCAAAGATCACATCCCTGCTCACCATCAGCTTCTTTTCCACCGGATCATAAACACGATAGGATGTACTTCCGGCTCATAGCCAAAGAACACGCCTCGTATCGAACGATCAGCAAGTTTGTTGATGCCGGGACCAAGCTTCTTCACATATGCAATACAACCAAATGTGCGCATGTGTTGCACACTTGGCTTGCATCCATACCACTTTTCATATGGAGTAGCAGCCTCTAAGCTTCTTGATGGTGACCGATTCAGAATATATATCGTCGTCATGACTGCTTCTCCCCAAAACTCCGATGGCACTTGTTGAATAATCTCTCAACCATGTGAAAAGGTGCAGCCACAATTTTTTGTTCAAATTGGTAGGTCACCAACCACATCATTTTGTTCAAATTGGTAGGTCACCAACCCCACCAACCATGTTTTTTTTCACCACATTCTTTGCCTATATAAAGGCCATTCGGGAGCAAGCTAAAACACACCAACACAAAAACAATTTTGTGTGTTATATCCGAGAGAGAATTTTGAGAGTTACTCACAATTTGGTGAGTGGTAGTTAGTGTCCAAAAATTAGAGTGTATATTATACAAGGGTGTTTGTGAGGTTTGTTTGGGTACAATATTTGTCCCAAAGGGTGTTCTTGTATCGTCTCTATTTTTGTGTTTCTCAAGTTGGTCACTTGAGATTTTGGTGTACCATTATTTTTTATAGTGGATATTTCTCGGAGTTTGGCCCGTGGTTTTTCCCTCTAAATTTGGGAGGGTTTTCCACGTAAATTTTGGTGTTCCGATTGCTTGTGTTATTTTTCATATTGTTCAACGACCCAGTAAAGTGGGAATTAATATTTTATTCCCAACAAGTGGTATCAGAGCCAGGTTCATCCGTTACTGGGTTACTGTTCACGAGACTGATTTCTATACTATTTTTTTGGTGTAGTCAGCAGTGTTGTTGAACTGTCACTTGTGTGATGGAAACTAATACAAGCAGAATGGTTAATTTGACCGGTTCAAATTATCATATTTGGAAATGCAAAATGGAAGATCTTCTTTATGTGAAGGGCTATCATTTACCGGTATTTGCTACGGAGAAGCTTGAGGACAAAACGGATGTGGAATGGAATTTACTTCATCGACAAGTTTGTGGATACATCAGGAAATGGGTGGATGATAATGTGCTAAACCACATCAGTGGAGAAACACATGCACGTACACTGTGGAGTAAACTCGAACAGTTGTATGCCTAGAATACGGGGAATAGTAAATTATTCCTGATAAAGCAAATGATGGGATTGAAGTATCAAGAAGGGACTTCCATGGCAGATCATTTGAATACATTTCAGGGAGTATTCAATCAACTCTCTGAAATGGGTATCAAGTTTGAAGACGAGATACAAGGATTGTGGCTACTCGGTACATTACCGAATTCGTGGGAGACATTCAGAACCTCCCTGTCAAATTCAGCACCGAATGGTATAGTCACAATGGATCTAGCCAAGATCAGTGTTCTGAACGAGGAGATGAGGAGAAAGAGTCAAGGTTCATCATCTTCACAATCAGAGGTCTTAGTCACGTTCAGGGGGAGGAGCAAAAGTCGAGGTCTTTCAAAGAGAGGCAAAAGTAGGAGCGGAAGCAAGTCTGCCAGATTTGCAAATATTGAGTGCTACTACTGTCATGAGAAAGGACATACAAAGAAGTTCTGTCCTAAGTTAAAAAAGAAGAAGGGTCAGCCAGTAGAGGAGAAGAAAGACAACGATGAAATTAACAAAGTCGGTGATGATTATTTCATTGTCTGTGACAGAGATGCTATCAATCTTGCAAGTGAGGAAACAACTTGGGTAATTGACAACGGTGCCTTTACTCATGCAACAGCTCATCGTGATCTGTTCATATCTTATACAGCCGGTGATTTTGGGTCTGTTAAGATGGGGAACAATGGTATTTCCAACGTTATTGGAATTGGAGATGTTTGTTTGGAAACGAACAACGGGACGAAGCTGGTGCTTAAAGGTGTTAAGCACATTCCTGATATTCGATTTAATTTGATTTCTGCTGGAAGACTTGATGAAGATGGCTTTTGTAATGTGTTCCACAAGGGTAAGTGGAAGCTTACTAAGGGATCTATGATCGTGGCTAGAGGTCAGAAGCAGTCAAGCCTGTACGTGATGGAAGCAAGACATTCCAAAGGGGTTATCAATGCATTGGATAACCAGGAGAAAATTAATCTGTGGCACCAAAGGTTGAGCCATATGAGTGTGAAGGGCTTGGCATTATTGGCAAAGAAGAACCGTTTGCCGGGTATAAAGAAAGCTCATTTGGAAAAATGTGCTCATTGTCTGGAAGAGAAGCAGCGTAGAGTTTCATTTAGAAGCTCTCCTCTGAAGAGAAGGTCGAGTGTATTGGAGCTTGTACATTCTGACGTATGCGGTCCTATGAAGACAAGAACGCTTGGCGGATTTGTCTATTTTGTGAGTTTTATTGATGATTACTCACGGAAGATTTGGGTGTATCCTTTGAAAACAAAAGATCAAGTATTGGATATGTTCAAGCAGTTTCAAGCATCAGTTGAAAGGGAGACTGGTAAGAAACTGAAGTGCATACGGACAGATAATGGAGGAGAATATATTGGTCCTTTTGAGGACTACTGCAAGGAGCAAGGAATTCGACATCAAAAGACACCGCCAAAGACACCACAACTTAATGGTTTAGCTGAAAGGCTGAATCGAACGCTTCTGGAGAGAGTCAGATGTTTGCTTTCACAAGCAAAGTTGCCAAAGTCCTTTTGGGGTGAGGCATTAAATACAGTTGTGTATGTTTTGAATCTGATACCATGTGTTCCACTACAGTTCGAAGTGCCAAACGAGGTATGGTCAGGGAAAGATGTTTCTTATGATCATTTGAAGGTCTTTGGGTGCAAGGTTTTTGTGCACATTCCTAAAGATGAGAGATCCAAGCTTGATGTAAAGTCAAGACAATGTACTTTTCTAGGTTATGGCCAAGATAAGTTTGGCTATAGGTTATATGATCCTATCTCCAAGAAGTTAATTAGGAGCAGAGATGTAGTCTTCATGGAAGATCAAACCATTGAAGACATTGACAAGGCAGAAAAGACATCATCACAGGAGTTAAGTGATGGGCTAATGGATTTGGATCCGGTCCCTTTAGATGCTGTGCAGAGACATGTTGAAAATGATCAACATGTTCCACCAACTGAAGAAGACGTCGGAGAGGAAGTTGAATCAGTTCCTGTTGAAACACCTGATGATACTCAGGATCAGACTGAGATACCAGCGGTTCCACTTAGGAGATCTACCAGAGATCGTCAACCATCCAGGAGATACTCTCCCCAAGAGTATGTGTTATTAACTGATGGGGGAGAACCCGAATGTTATGAGAAAGCTGTAAACGACGAGCACAGTAAGAAGTGGATGGAAGCCATGCAAGATGAGATGAAATCCTTGCATGATAATCATACATTTGAGCTAGTGAAGTTGCCGAAACGTAAAAGGGCCTTGAAGAACAAATGGGTCTTTAAGGTAAAGCATGAAGAGCGATCTTCACAACCCAGGTATAAAGCCAGACTGGTGGTGAAAGGCTTTAGTCAACGGAAGGGTATTGACTTTGATGAGATATTTTCCCCGGTTGTGAAGATGTCATCTGTTCGTGTGGTACTTGGTTTAGCTACAAGTCTTGATTTGGAGATTGAACATATGGATGTAAAGACTGCATTTCTCAATGGAGATTTGGAGGAGGAGATCTACATGGAACAGCCAGAAGGCTTCAGGGTTAAAGGGAAAGAGAATTATGTGTGTCGGTTGAAGAAGAGTCTTTATGGGCTCAAACAGGCACCGAGACAGTGGTACAAGAAATTTGAGTCTGTCATAGAGGCTCAAGGCTATAAGAAGACTAGTGCGGATCACTGTGTATTTATGCAGAAGTTCTCTGATGATGATTTTGTCATCCTTTTACTCTATGTGGATGATATGCTGATAGTTGGCAAGAATATTTCAAGAATTGAGAAATTGAAGAAGCAGTTGAGCAAGTCTTTTGCAATGAAAGACTTGGGGCCATCAAGACAGATTCTCGGGATGAGAATTACCCGAGATCGAGGAGCTAGAAAGTTGTTTATGTCGCAAGAGAAGTATATTAAAAAGGTACTCGAAAGGTTCAATATGAAGAATGCTAAAGCAGTTAGCACGCCTCTTGCTAATCATTTTAAGTTGAGCACCAAACAGAGTCCTTCGACGGAAGGTGAGAAGAAGAGTATGGAAAAGGTTCCATATGCGTCAGCAGTGGGAAGCTTAATGTATGCAATGGTGTGTACGAGGCCGGATATAGCTCATGCAGTGGGTATAGTTAGTCGATTCATTTCCAATCCTGGAATTGAACATTGGAAAGCCGTGAAGTGGATCTTGAGGTACCTTCAAGGTACAACAGATTTGAAACTCACATTTGGGAGTGACAAATCTGTGTTAGTTGGCTATACAGATGCTGATATGGTTGGAGATGTTGATTCTCGTAAGTCTACTTCAGGTTATTTGGTTACCTTCGCAGGGGAAGCTGTTTCTTGGCAGTCAAAGTTACAGAAATGTGTTGCGCTTTCTACAACGGAAGCGGAGTTCATTGCATCGACAGAAGCTTGTAAGGAATTGTTATGGATGAAGAAGTATCTTCAGGAGCTTGGGTTCGAGCAGAGCAAGTATGGGTTATATTGTGATAGTCAAAGTGCCATACACCTTGCGAAGAATTCTTCATTCCATGCAAAGTCGAAGCACATCGACGTGAGGTATCATTGGATTCAGAATGTATTGGAATCTAAGTTGTTACTACTTGAGAAGATTCATACCGATGAGAATCCGTCAGACATGCTGACGAAAGTGGTGACTCGGGAGAAATTTGAGTTCTGTAGAAACGTTGCAGGTATACGCTCCAAGTAATGGAGTCATATTAACATGGATGTGAGAGGGGGAGATTGTTGAATAATCTCTCAACCATGTGAAAAGGTGCAGCCACAATTTTTTGTTCAAATTGGTAGGTCACCAACCATATCATTTTGTTCAAATTGGTAGGTCACCAACCCCACCAACCATGTTTTTTTTTCACCACATTCTTTGCCTATATAAAGGCCATTCGGGAGCAAGCTAAAACACACCAACACAAAAACAATTCTTTTGTGTGTTATATCCGAGAGAGAATTTTGTGAGTTACTCACAATTTGGTGAGTGGTAGTTAGTGTCCAAAATTTAGAGTGTATATTGTACAAGAGTGTTTGTGAGGTTTCTTTGGGTACAATATTTGTCCCAAAGGGTGTTCTTGTATCGTCTCTATTTTTAGTGTTTCTCAAGTTGGTCACTTGAGATTTTGGTGTACCATTATTTTTTATAGTGGATATTTCTCGGAGTTTGGCCCGTGGTTTTCCCTCTAAATTTGGGAGGGTTTTCCACGTAAATTTTGGTGTTCCAATTGCTTGTGTTATTTTTCATATTGTTCAACGACCGAGTAAAGTGGGAATTAATATTTTATTCCCAACAGCACTCCCTTGCTCTTCAGTAGACATCTTGCCATCTCGACCACGATCTGATTTCGACGTTCTACAACGCCATTTTGTTGAGGCGTGTAGGGCGCTGTGGTGAAATGTTTAATGCCCATCTCATTACAATATGCTGTAAATGCATTGGAGTTAAATTCTCCGCCACGATCTGTTCGAAACACCTTGACCTTGCATCCTATCTCATTTTGAGTAGCAGTAACAATCTTCTTGAATTGCTTGAGTGCTTCACTCTTTGTGGCTTGCAATTGAGCCCACATAAATTGGCTCATGTCATCCACCACCAACATGAAGTATTTCATACCACCTGGAGTTGATGGCTTGATCTGTCCGCACAAGTCGACGTGTAACAACTCCAGCTTTTCGGTGGCTCGATACTTTGTCGCTTTAGGAAATGGTGCACGATGATGCTTGCCCAAAGCGCACCCATCACATACTTGTTCGACCTTGTCAATCATAGGTACTCCATCCACTAGGTGCTTTGTCCCAAGTTCACGTAGAGCTCGGAAGTTCAAGTGCCCATACCGAGCATGCCACAACCAGGCCACATCATTCGTCTTGGCCATCAAACACACCGGCATTCCTACATTCAACTTTGAAGTGTAGAGTCGTTTTGTTGTGCGTGCCGCACGGATCATTAGTACTTTCTTGCAATCAAACACACTACACATGCCGTTTTCGAGCACCACTTTGCATCCTCCTTCCTCTAACTGTCCAAGACTCACAATATTACTTTTAAGCTTAGGAATATAGTAAACTTCAGCTAATACCTTGTGTTCTTGGTTTCGCCCCTTCACGATCACTGAGCCAAGGCCACATATCTCAACAATAGAGCCATCGCCAAAGTGTACAGTACCATGCACAGTCTCATTGAGAGAAAAAAGAGCTGAGCGTCGTCCAGTCATGTGGTTGCTAGCACCGGTGTCAAAGATCCATATGTCATCATCACAATCAACAGGAACAACATTGTTCTCTTGAATGTGTACCACCTGCTGTGAGACATGTTCCTTTGATGTACTAAGAGAGACCATCGAAGCCATAAATAGCGCTGGAGATTCCATCTCTGCGCTTGCAAGATGTGCCTCACCTTTTTTCTCCTTCGGAGGTTTAACACAATCCTGTGCCCAGTGACCATAGATGCCACAATTTTGACACTTTCCTTTCCTCCGAGGCATCCCTTTGCTCGTGAGCTTGATAGTGCTATCACGTTTTTCTCCACCATTAGCACCTTTGTTCTTGGACGATTGTTTAGAAGGTGTGGTGCTCTTTCCACTCCCGGACGAGGACTCCGACATGAAATGGTTCTTGTGCTTAGCCACCCAGTCCTCCTCGGCGAGCAGGAGTCGACCTGCCTTGTCAACAACATGTTCTACATCATCATCAAAACGATCCTCCGCAGCACGCAATCTCCCGACCAATTCCTCCACCGAGAGCACATTGATGTCAAGGAACATTTCAATGGAGACAGCAATCTGGGAATAACGCTTAGGAACAACTCGAAGGAACTTTTTCACGACACGTGATTCATCAATTGACTTACCTAGCGCTCGAAGATTTGCAGCGAGATCATTAATTCTCACAGCAAAATCATCCACGCTCTCACCTTCTTTGAACACAATCGTCTCGAACTGATTTAACAGCTTCTGAGCATTAGCTTCTTGTATACGGGCCACACACATGCGCATCGTCTTCACAGCCTCCCACGCCTCCTTAGCCGACTTCTTGGTGCCAACCGTTTGGTAGAGCTCCGCTGGAACCCCGCGAACCAACGCTGCCATAGCAAGACGATCCTCGCGCCGGCTAACGTTTCCGGTTTCGATGGCATCCCAAAAATCCATCGCCTCAAGGTTGATTTGCATCAAGAGTCGCCACTCGTTGTAGTTCGTTCGTGTCAACATCGGAAAAACTAGTGCCGCTGCGCTTGCCTCCTTCACCACACGTTCCACCATGACGCGACGCCCTTCACCGTCCTCGTCTGTCTTGTTGGTGCGATCCTCCCGTGAGGGAGAAGTTGATGTGGAGAGAGAGCCTATTTTCGCCATTAGTTCCAACCAGGCTCTGATACCAAATGTAAGTGCAGTACACTAGCTAGCTCAGATGATAATCACCTAGCACTTGAGCTTGTACACAAAAAACAAATACAACTAGATATGAGAGAGTTTTCTATGTTGCTGCAAGATATGTTTTTATTCATCATGCCAGCTGCTTTAAATAAGCAAAACAAATAACAGGACCCTTTCCCATGTTACCTACGTGCTCAATGCACGACCAAGAAAAATAGAAAACAATCTTGCCGTGAACAAAGCACGACTCAAGCAACGTGTGAGTGGTATAACTAACTATGAAATGAAACAAACTAACTGAATGCAACTAGATTAGATTCTACATAGTTTGCAATCACAATTCCATATCTTTTGTGGTATTGGAACATATGAAAGCACAAAGGAGTTCTTTTCAACTCAATACTTCTGTGGCAATCCGACTATATGACAGCAAATATTCAATGAGAAATTGCTGATAATGAAAATATAGTGCATTAGGATGAAACATATCATTTAGAAACCTATATCACTAACACCAATCCTATTGACATGAGAAAAAATGAGGAGCCAGTCTTATAAAAGATATAAGCTTCCCTGTTATCTCAAGGAAACAAAAATATGACCATGAGCAGGATATACATTTTCAAATCCATTAGGAGAAGAAGGTGTTGATCAGTCTATTCGCTAATCATGTTTTCTTTTTGCAGGAAATGTTATTGTGTACACACATATATATATATATTATATTTTTATTGTAAATATTTATTGGAAAATGAGCTCTTTTGAAAAATATTTTTAAAAATATTTAAGCCTATCATATATGATAAAATCAGATATTTTCTTTCGTACCAAACACACCCTTTGTATAGCTTGCTTGTGACATGTAAATTTTCTCTTTTGAGTTATGGCTGAACCTTGATTGAGTGTAATCTACATTTTACTTAAAAGGGAGAAATCGAAAGAGTGACTTTGCAGTGACAAAAGTAGGGGTGTACAAAGAAAATCGATAAATCGTACGAAACCGACAATTCAGGTTAAATCGGGGAAAAAAATCAGATTGTAGTTTAGTTTGATTTGATTTGGTGTTGAGAAAAAAATCTGGCTATAATTGGTTTGGTTTGATTAACTAAAAAAGTCAAACCAAAATCAAATCAACCCGACATTATGATTATAATTTTTAAAATTATTTATACATATAAATATTTATTGTAATATAATTTATAAATATTTTTAAAACTTATTCATAATTTTATCTTTAAACGTATTATTTAAAATTTGGACTTAACATTCTTGAATGGTCCGATAAATTTTATAACCCATAAAGGTCGTAGTCAAATAAAATTCAAATCAATATTAATGATAATAAAGAGTTCAATTCAGCACTAGAAATGAGAATGATAATAGTATTGGATATCTATTTTTTAGTTTTGCATTGGTTTATAATAAAAATGCATAACCTAGTTTATTTTTTCTTTAGTGGTTAGTTGTGTAATTAATTAGTTGTGCTTATTGTAGCATAACCTATATAGTATTTTTAGATTGTGTTTTTTACTATGGCGTATTAATTAGTAGTAATATTTCCTTTATGCAATTTTATTATCTTTGTTAATGAGGATTTTTGCAATGATATGACTCATGTCGTGTTATTTTCTTGAAAAATATATTATATAATTGTATTGTACTAAAACTAAAGAAATATTTAGAGCACTAGTTATATATTTTGATCTATGAAGACTTTATCGGAAAAAAATCTAACAATTTGAGATTGAAAACTACAACTTTATTGGTTTGATTTGATTAGGTTTATGAATCTAAAAACCCGTTATTATTAATTTAATTTGGTAATTAAAAAATCCGAATCAACCCGACCTATACACCAAACATAAATGTATCACATCTCACAAGGCAGCTTTCGTTTGAACTTGCATAGTGAAAAAATTCCCGAATATGCTTTTGCTTAAATCTTATGGATACTTGGATGCTATTAGGAAGACGACAAATAATCAGGAAATTGCGTTGTTTTGATTTTGCTTCAGCTTTACGGAATTAGTTCTAGAATACAATTGTGTTTGAAAGTATGAGTTGTAGTTTCCATTCAAAATTTCGAAAAGAAAAAAAATAACCAGATTTTTAAAATGTTATAAATGCTTTCATCTCATTACAAATTTATTAAAAGATCGATTGGAGATCTTTATTTACTACTTACACTAAATTCATTTTCTATCAGTCGAAAAAAGTATGAAATCAAATAGTAAAAAAGAGAGAAAGAAAGTATCATTTGTCATAAGGTTTGAATAAAATGCTATACTATTAAGAAGAAATTTGGCCATTTATCATTTGAAATTGCACAATCAATTAAACTTTTTTCGTCTATTATTACATCATCTGTTAAAAGGCAAACTCAATTTTACCCTTGACCACATAATAGAGTTCCAACACAAAGGATAATCCAAAATTATATTCAAAGTTTGAAAGATAAATTTAAATTTTTCTTTTTGAAGAATTTGGACACGTGAATTCTACCCTTTTCGTGTTGAGGTATCATTAATGACCCAATTTTCTTTACTAACATCAACAGTATAAATAGGCTGATATTGTAATTAGTAAAATTGAACAATTTCGAATAGTACGCTGGCAAATGCATTTTTGCACATAAGAAATAAGAATAATGGGGAGTGAGTTAAAAATTTTATTTGCATTGCATATTTAGTGTTACAAAAAATATTAGGGAAAATGATACTGTAAAATATTTGACCAATTTAAAAATGGTAAAATCATAATTTGAAGGTAATCAACCTATTATTTCAACTGATTTTGGTTCATTAACTAACACTTTTAGAAGCATAAATAATCCCAAAAATGCTCAAATAAACTTGCAAGCTTACCAAACACTCAGTAAACAGCCAAAATACCAACTTGTTAGTACAGTAACTTATTACCAACCATTTAACTTTAAAGTAAGCCCTCAAAATTCGAAAATTGAAAAACGAGAACAAAAGGGACGTTAAAGTATTACGGAAACGGAGAAAAGAAAAATCTGGATTCCGTGGAGCACGCTACCCGCGTCGTGACATCGCTCTCACAACAAAAAAGCTATAAAAACATTTCCAGAATCCCAGTGTCACACTTTCGCCCAAGTTCCGATTCCGAACCATCACAGTGAGTTCAATATTCCACAATCCATTTTCCAAAATCAGTTTTTCCCCCTACCTTAGAACTAGAATTAAGAATGATAATATTTCTCCTAATTCTGGAATCAAGCTGAATTTAGGGTTTACAAGATGGTGATGGCAAGTGCTGCTCCAGTTCCCGTTTCGTGGATTCCCGAAGACGACCTCCTCTTGAAGAACGCCGTCGAGGTTACACTTAATCTTCGACTCGACGTTATCTACTTTCGCATTAATTTGTGATCATTTTCACTATTGTGTTTTATGTATTTTCAGACCTATTGTTTTTCATTAGGCATATATGTGCTATTGTAAATTTCAGCGTTTAAATCAGTTCAATCAATTTCAACATTAGAAAATTGACTTGATAGTGATGATATAGAAAGGCTAAGGCATGAAGAGTTATATTTTAAGGTAGCTAATTTGCTGGAAATGCTAGGTACACGAAAATTTCACGCTCTTAAAATTTTCGTAAGTTGAGGTTAATACAAGAATGATGAGTTTATACTGGTTGTCGGGGGTCTATTTGGAAACAACCTCTCTACCGCAGGGTGTAGGGGTAAGGTCTGCTTACACACTACCCTCCCCTGACCCTACTAAGTGAGATTATAATGGTTGTTGTTGTTGCTGCTGAGTTTAACAAATGATGCTAGAGATTCAGCCAATTTTACATGTTTGTTGATCAGGTAGTTGCATATTACGTTATGAAGTTTTAGCTCCGAGCAGATTGAAACTGTGAGATGTTTTTAGGATAAAAATGATCTATTTCTTCTTTATATTTGTTTATGCATCAGGTAATGCACGTCTTTTCTTAGTCAATGTCCCGAAAGACACTAATGCGTCATTTGTTATTACTAGCTAAACAGTGATTGCTATTAGGTACTCCAGTTCTTCTATTGGACGGTGACCTTTGAGTCTCATTGTCCCTCTTCACTGTTTACTTGGAATTGGCATTTTTTCAACCAGTGAACAATGTTGCCAAAGACTCATTTAAGGCGCGCTTAAGCCCCGAAGCTCAGAAAAACTCAAGGAGGGCGCTTCGCCTCACTTAAGCCTTGTTTCAGTGTAGGCAAGGCATTAAGGTGTGCGCCTCAATGCCCCATGAGTTCTCTCTTGAACTAAGTGGTACTAAACAACAAATATTACAGCAAATAAGTGTATTAGTTGCTGAGGCAAATATTAGGAGAGAATTTGTCTCCATTTTCTTGAATTGCATATGTTTTTTTATTTGTTTCCTCAGTTTCGCCTATTTTTTTAAAACTAAAGCCCGCATTTTAGTTGCACTTAAAGCCCCAATCGACTTGGAGCACTTTTTAGAGCTTTCGCTTTTGACAACACTGCCTGTGAACTGAAGGCCTGTAGCTGTGGTATTTCTTTGATTTTCTCTCCCTGAACCAAATCTGCTTTCTATAAGTTACATGTCCCACATTGGTGAGGGAAATGGATTGTAGTCTCCTTATATGGTCTTGGACAATCCTTTCCTTATGATCTAGCTTTTGGGGTTGAGTTAGACCCAAGGTCCATTTCTTAATACTATTATTTTGTGTTTGCATCATCATGCCTGATGCTCTGGCATAGTGCAAGAATTTATAAAATGTTTATTACCTATAAAAAATAATTTGTGTTTGCATCGTACAAAGTTAATATGTTTCTTACTTTACCTTGGCTCACATTGATGAGGATAGAAATGCTTCAGTTATTTTTTCTTGAAGTACTTGTCCTTATCTATCTTTTCATCATCTACTGTTGCTTGGGATACTACTCCACATCTAATTTTTTTTTCAGCACTCTAAATATACTTGCTGCTTCATAACCAAGTCTTACTCAGTTGTTTTATTTTTAAATAAACTTGTTCATTGTTCCTTGTATATACTGGCAGGCTGGTGCATCCTTAGAAGCACTTGCTAGAGGAGCAGTACGATTTTCCCGCAGATTCACGTTGCAAGAGCTGCAAGACCGTTGGCATTCTCTTCTGTATGATTCTGATGTTGCAGCTCTAGCTTCTGCTCGTATGGTTGAGCTTGAACTTTCAGGGATCAATCCATTGTCAAAGTTTAATAAATCTGATAATTTTAAAGGAAGCAAAGATGTTGTTGGAAAGAGGAAAGTGGACAGCATTCGTAAACAATACTATACGATGCGGAAGAAATTTCGAAGTGAATTTTTCAACTCCACCGATCTAGGCTTTCTGGATGAGCCAAATCTACACGAATGCAATGGACATGGAACTGATTTTAGGCAGCATGTTAGAATTGATGCTCAGTCTCGTGATGGGAACTGTATGCTTGGGAATTGTATCTCAGATGACCTTGGGCTTCAAGAATCCGATCTGGATATCTTGCGCAATGCTTTCCCAGAAGCACTTGGAGACATGCCTGTCACATCTGCCATTGCTAATTCCCGTATAGCCTATAACAGTAGGTGTTCAATTTCAGTAGACAATAATAGTCCAGATGGAATTCTAAGAGAAAGTAGGTTTTTGGAAGAGTTTTCCGCTTCATCATTAAGAGAAGAGAGGAGGAATTCTTTTCAGCCTGATATGGAAGACAGAGATATTCCTGATGTTCATAAACACAATTCCATTGACTTTGAAAAGTGCTCAGGTGTTAAGCGGCCCTTCCTATCGCAGTTATCTCCTGAGAGAAAGATCTTTGGTAGTCCTGAAGGAAAACAGTTGTCCACCTTTCATTCAAGAAGTGACAACCATCAAAATATCTGTAGGGGTCCTTGTGGATTCGGAAGCAGACAGCATTCCCACTCCCCAAACTCAGGTCAGAACTCTTCATTTCATATACTGGAATTTCCATCTGTTCAGTCATTTTTCCTCTTTGGAACACAATGGAAAATGTAGTAGGATTAGCGTTGGAGATATGTTATAAGCTGTTAACAAGGTTTTTCCTAGTGATGGCAGTAGTTATGATAAGTGTTCATGTATGTATAATTTTGTCTTTGCAGGAGCAATGATGGGGGTCAGGACTGGTAGCACTGATTTTATTGATTCATCAGCTACCTCAGATGGTGAATTCACGGATCTCCCAGATTCACTCTTGAACCTTTCAAATGAGGATGACATCCTCTTGATGGAAGCGGATGGGAATGATTCAGCGGACAACTTGTGTAAAGCTAATCTTAAGCTACTCCCAGATTCTCCTAGCGATATTCCAGAAGGTGGTTCAGACGACCATGAATCTGAAGTAGTTAATGATTCGAATGCAAATGTTGCAGTTCCTGATGATTTCAATCCTTTAGGATCAGAAGTGAACACTTCCTCCCTGCTTAGTCAAGATGTAAGATCTGATTGTGAAGTTAATTTGTCATCCACATCATCATTAAATCCTGATACGAGACAGCTTACTGATGGGAATATGCATTGTACACTGAACACTGAGGATACAGAAATTCCTTGTAATGATGATATCTTCTTGCTTATCCATCCTTCTACATCATTTGGTTCAACTGCAACTCAACCAATTGGTCAAAGTTCCATGGACCTGTCATCGGTTAGTAATAAAAATGAACAAAGAATTAACTCCTTCACTCGTGGAAAAGATTCCATCAAATCTTTTGCATGGAATAATAAAGTTGCACCAAACATCTTTGGAGAAACACGCCTCGTGCAGCCATCCATCAATAGTACTGCCCATGTAAAGGTGTCTGGTTCTACTGCTTTGCCGGCACTTCCTGGTGATGCTAAGAAGGGTGTTGGAGTCGCAGGTCAAAGCAGATCATTGCCTACAAATGCAGAAGTGTCTAAAGATGATGTGCGAGAAGAGGATATTGCTAGAGTTAGAGGGGTATCAAAACTTGAAATATTATCTATACTTTCTTCCTTGAACTACTTAGCATTTCCGAGTGATACCTATAGAGCTGCTTATTTGTTGGCGGCAGGTGGGGAACCGTCCTGCTACTTTCGTCAAGATGCCACAATTTGGCGAATCAAGCTCAGTCAGAGCAGCTGCTGCAGAGATAGCAATTAACCCTTCAACATCAGAACTGGAAGAACCTCAGAGCGATGACGATGTACCTTATTTTTCTGATGTTGAAGCTTTGGTAATTCTTGAAATTTTCTTCTTTATGCTAATCTCATCTATAGAGTTACCAAAGTAGATATAACCTTTGGCCTTGGGATTTCAATATTCAGATACTAGACATGGACTTAGATCCACAAGATCAAGACCCATATACAACTAGGCAAGGTGAGTTATTTGAAATTGAATGGATTGTGTTCATTTGTAGCTTTTACTGGAGATAAATCATGTGAAGCAAGCTTTTAATACTTGATACCTACTCTGTGTTATCGCTTTTACATCTGTTTATTCTTCTTCTCATTATTGATGTGCCAAACTTATGGTCTTATACAAAGATAACATCTATATTTAGTCATGTACTGTTTTAATTGATGTAGCAAGACATTCCTAATTACCCCAACAGCTAATGGGTGTATTATATAGTGAAGCTATTGCATTTTACATCACACTGAAAAATAAAATGCCTATTATTATGCTATATGATGTAGATTATTATGAGTTTGAACTGTTGGGTTATGTGATATTCAGAGTCAAAGTATCAGGCTGAAGACTTCAAAAGGACTACCATCAGGTTGGAACAGTGTGCTCGTTCTTGTTCGCGAAGAGAAATGACACCTCGAGGGGCCTTTGCTATCCTATATGGACGTCATCTGAGGCACTATATTCGGAAGACTGAGGTAAATATCTCAGATTGTGACCTGCATCATTTGTTATTCAGTTGAATGATTATATTTATAGAAATCAACAGTCTCCTTTTGTCTAGCAGCTTTCTTCTTCTCTCTTTCTTTATTTGTATTCTTTTTGCTGGGGCATTTCTCTTCCACATCTATGATTTGTATTTTCTAGGCGGCCGTTCCTTTGAGGTTTTAGTTATAGTAGTATAGACTGATTTTCAGACTTTTTTTCATGTGGCCTTGTAATTGCTTCCCTTTGGGGCATCCTCTTTTTCCATTTAATATGAAGCAGAAAAAGTTTCCCTAGGTCACATATGCACCAATGAAGCTACATAACTTTCTTTCAATGATAATAGTTTTCCACCATTAGACTGAAAGAATACATATACCTTATCCCCCCCCCCCCCCCCCGAATCCAAAAAAAAAAAAAGAAAAACTGAAAGAGTACATATAATTTATAGGGATAAATTTCTTGTTCCTACTTGTAACACCAGTAAACATTAAAGAAATGTAGTGTAACTTGACCTCAAAGACTACTAGGAAACTTGGCTGGAGATCGCTGTCTGGATTTCTTGGAAAAAATTATTACAAAATATGAAATTGCTATTTTACCCTATTCTCGTTGAGATTAAATTGAATAGCCTAGTCTCGGGTTATGATGGTATGAGTAAAAATTATAAAATCATTAATAATGCTTGAAAGAGTCCTCCCCTATCTTAAGAAAAAAATGTGATTTTCTTTCTCATTTGTGTACTTTCCTCAGAGTGCCTCGTCGTTCATCAGGCATTTATATCATTGACATGGATTGTGCAGCTACTGCCTGATTCTTGCCTTGGACAATGTAAAACCGTTCTTAGCTCTTGGCTTGAGATCAAGTGCAGTGTGTTTTAAGTCTTTGATTAGTATCCAGCAATAAGATGTTTGTTTTGGATTTAGTCTCATTATTTTTCTTTATCCAAACTTTTACAAGGATTTGCAGCTATTGATTAGACATCTCATCTTAGTATTTTCCTACTCTAACTGCCTCTTGATTCTATCGTGGCTAAGCCCTTTCCAAATGACCTCTTAGCCCTTTCTTAGTGGAGTTTCAGCACTATATGGTTTTGTAGCTTCAATAGGGGAAATCAAAGCTTTCCCATTTTGCCCTGCATACTATTGATCAAGTGAGCTTGCCTTTGCAGGTCATACTTGGAAGATCCACTGAAGATGTTGAGGTTGACATTGATTTACGAAAAGAAGGCCGTGCTAACAAAATATCTCGGCGTCAGGTAGAATTATTTAGTTTGCATCTTCTATGTTATGCTACTCCCTCCGTTTGAATTTATGTGAACCTGTTTAACTGGGTACGGAGTTTAAGAAAAAATGAAGACTTTTTGAATTTATGGACTTAAACAAGTCAAAAAAGGGTCCAGAGTATTTGTGTGGTTATAAAAGCTTCTCATTAAAGGTAGAATTGGAAGTTTAAGCTAAATTGTTTCCAAATTTAGAAATGGGTCATTCTTTTTGGAACGGACCAAAAAGGAAATAGGTTCACATAAATTGGAATGGAGGGAGCATTATTTCTTTGTTAAGAATGATATTGGCGTACTCCTTGAGACATAATTTGTGTTTATGTACTCTATGAAAAGGAAACATGTCAAACAATATGATGGTTTCTTGTGACATTGTTTTAAGTGCCTTTTGATGTTACAACTTGATGTTAAAACTTCAGTGAAAGGAGATTCTTTTGGCGCTTTATAAATCTTTTAATGTAATAATGTATGAGCATAAAAAGTGATGTGGGTATAAACACACAGAGGATGTTCAAGGTTCTTGCTTAATCAGCTATGCGATGTTTTTTTTTAATAAAGAAATTTCCTCTTTATCTTATAAAAAAAATAAAAAATTAAAGAAATTACCTATGCAATGTTATCAAGCACTGGAAGTCACAATGTTTGGTTGATGATGGCTAAAACACAATTGTGGGTTACTTTTAAGGAAAACCAGGTAATAACACTTGGGTGGTGAGTCTAGAAGACATCATGATGAATAATCTTCTGTGGCATTGTCTCTTAGATATATTCTGAACCAGTCAGTTCTAGACGATATATTGCATTTTTGTTTATATCAGTTTGGTGGAGGTAAATATTACTGAGGTTCTTTAGTTCAGAATGCCTTCTATAGTTCTATGTCAGCTAGTAAAATTTCCTGGGACATACAGTTATATGTTGTGCCGTCCTTATTGTTTTGCATTAGATGGATGTGTTTTTTTGATCATTTCTCCACGTGTTCTTACTTAGGCAAGCATCAAGATGGAATCGGATGGATCCTTCTGTCTGAAGAATCTAGGGAGGTGCTCAATAGCAGTGAATGGCAAGTCAGTTGATTCTGGACAGTATCTGACTCTTAGCACTAGTAGCGTGATAGAGGTATGTCACTCTCCTGACCTTTAAGGGACAAGTTTTCTTGCATATTACCTACATCTTTGTCTTGGAAGTTCAGCTTTGTGGTTGATAGTACTCTCGTCCTATGACTCTTGCACCGTATTTATTTATTTGTCGGAGATCCTCTCTAACAATTATTACACATTGCTTTACATGTTCACCTATAAATAAAACATAGCTTTTCATTTCAAAGAAATAAGGATGTTCAAAACAACAACAACAACAACAACCCAGTATAATCCCACTAAGTGGGGTCTAGGGAGGGTAGTGTGTACGCAGACCTTACCCCTACCCTGGGGTAGAGAGGCTGTTTCCAAATAGACCCCAGCATCGTTCCCTCCAAGAACTTCCCACCTTGCTCTTGGGGAGACTCGAACTCATAACCTCTCGGTTGGAAGTGGGGGTTGCTTACCATCAGAGCAACCCCTCTTGTCTAAACATCCAAGGTATTTCTAAACTATGGTTTTAGGTATGATAAAGACAAATTACAAAGCATTTGCTGGAAGTTGATGTATAAAACACATCCTTGATCACGTTAATACAAAAAATGATGGCAAATTAAGTTGCTTTGGCATATCTGACATGATAAAGTGAGATTAGGAACTGAACTGATGGTTGTTAGGTAGTAGGATTGCAACCTGGCTTGTATCTTTTCCACCTTTTTAGAATCCAACATTTGGTTATTTCCAAATTGACCTTCGCCAGAGCTTATATTTTATCCACTGCCCTAATTTATATTCCAAATGTCCAATTTATCTGTATATGATACAGAAATGCATAGAAGTGTCTTTCTAAACAAGAAACTTCAACAAAACCTTAAATTTTGTATTTTTAGCCGTTGACAACAAAACATTGAAGTACATAATCAGCGTAACTGCAAAATAATATCAATAAAATGCTAGATGAAAGCAACACATAAATGGAAAAGGATTCTAAATAAGGGAAACTTAAAGGAAATCGACAAGGAAAGAATGACGAGTTAATTATACCTTTTCTCCTTTTTCTTTTAATATGAAAACTGAAAAATTCCTGAGGGCCAGCAGCACACGGTTCCAAACTTGTTTGATAATGGGCCTGCCACCCTACCCTTCTCCTTAATACCGGGATATTATTTGAGGCAAGATTTGAATTTTGAAGTGCGCTTGATTCACACATCACACCTTGTGCTCTTGCCGCTAGACGGGAGCCCGGGGGCTCCCAAATCTTCTCTTTAGAAAACTAACAAATTTTTCTTTTAATCTAATACATATTTTCGACCTTCTCCCCACAGTAGGCTGGTGTTTCAATTAATCAATCTACAACCATGAATCTTAATTAGGTTTCATCTGCTATATGAATTCTCTGCATTGATTTGTTTATTTGTAAAGTAGGTTGACTAAAATGCTCCACACTCCTTCCAAGCTTTGACCAACATCCACAACTCCATGCATTAGGGATTTTCGTTTTGCCATCACAAAGACTGTTAACCAAATTCAAAGCTGAATTGGTAGAAGAAGGATTTGTTTTACCATCATTATATTGCCAAAAAGCTTGGCCTTGTCCATTCAAAGTTCTTCACCACTAAATATGAAACCATCAAACAGCTTGGTCATGTTTTCTTCATAAATTATTGATTACTTTTGTTGTCACCTTTTTACTAGAGATTTATGTTGATGTTGCTTCCCTTTTAAGTTTGTGAAAAATCAATCCTAAAGTTCAAGTACTATATGTTTTGCAGTTGAGAATAGACTTGAGAAGTGGTAGCTATCTATTGGTTTCATGTGGATATTAGACTGCATCTGCCACCGGATATATTTTATTTGGCATAACCTGGCTCGAATTTTGCATCTCCCAATCTACCAATAAAGATATGTTTTTGTAAATTTCCCGTCATGCCATGATTTTTTCCTTTTATTTCAATTTCTTCTTAAGTGCTATGACTTGTTGCCCCCTCCCCTGATCGCCTCTGCAGGTGGCGAGGGTGGGGGATATGGGGGTGGTCAAGAGGGTAATTGGTAAGTGTATTATTTAATCATGACAATGAAGAGAAAATCCATCTAAGCTACACTTGCGTATACCTAAAATGGCCTGCAGTATCTTCATTTCATATTACCTACTGCGTAATAATTGGAAATGGTCAAGATCATGCAATGTTTTCTATTATGATATTTTCCTTGGCTGGAGTCTTACAGTTTTATAATTTATGGAACATACTGCACTTTTACAGATACGGGAAATGACTTTTATGTTTGAGATGAACCGTAAGTATGTCAAGCAGTACATACATAGCATTAACCAGAATAAAGGAAGGCGTGGCAAGTTTGAATGGTCCCCTGAAAGGAAACCATGACGAACACATTTAAGGTACCGTTGTTATCCTTGTTCTGTTTTGTAAACTAACCTTACGTTGAATGAGTATCCTTGGTCAAGGATCAGTTTCTTCTGTTCATTAATGGATGTGTAAAGTGTTAATATCTCCTTATGTTCCTGTCTAAAGGTCATCTAACCTGCCCAGATTCCCTTACCACCTTGTTTCTTTTCTTCATATCTATTTGTGTAGTTTTACTGGGACTTTCAGTTTTCTCTTCCAGAGTTATTTTAGTAAACAGTTCTGGAGGAGAGGGATTAAGTCGCATTTCTGTTTCTTCAAGGTGTTTGTAAAAGTAAGATGTTTTTAACTATTAGACGTAAATGGAATTATCAAAATTTTACAGAAGAATTTATCCACGGTTATCTGGAGGAAGATGTGCATTTCATGTACAAATATTTTCTTCCAGAGTAAACTACTCAAATGTAAATGTAGAGAGTATATGTCAAAGCTATCGTATATAAATTTTTAGTAGTTTTTAGTCTTTTCATCTTGGATTGCCGAGGTTAAGTTATATATAAAGTTTGCATCCTAAATCATTTCTTTCCCCTTTCTGAAGGAAGATGTAGAGAGACGCAAAGATGCTTTTTTTGTTATTATTTGGTTTAATCTCTCTAATCTTTTGCTTATCTTTTTTTAACTTAGTAGAAAGTCGATGGATTCTTGTTTTCTGTGGAGAATCAAAATGCGGAACGCAGATGATTACCTTTGCACCCCATCATTATGCTTCTCAAACTATTAATGTTTCTCAACCTCCAACTAGTGTGGTGGGTTTGTGGAGTTAAGGATAAGAAAAGTTTTTCCACAACGATTACCATAAGGGTCACGTTTTTACTTGTGCCCATTTTGCAATAAATAAATAAATTTGCAAGCGTACCCACTTTTTTGCTTAACTTCAGCATATGGGGTTGAAGTAGCAAAGGGAATCTCTAGCAAAGGCAATCACACAAAACTTCAGCATTCTAGTAGACATGATTGAAGTTTTTGTTTTTGTAACTGGCGAACTTCAGCTCTAAAGCTGAAGTTTTTATTATGTAACTGGCGAAGTTTTTGTTTTGTAACTGGCAAACTTTAACTCTAGAGCTGAAATTTTTATTTTGTAATTGTCGAACTTTAGCTCTAGAGTTTTTGTTTGTAACTGGTGAACTTCAGCCTTCTTAGAGCTGAAGTTTTAACTGACCTTCCGATAAGCTCCGATTATAGGTTGTTTCAGTCTTAAAGTACGTTCCACGAATACTTCGTCTTCTGTATATCGTCCCAGTTCAAAGACTCCCCTTCTTTTTTCACTGAAGCTATCTTAATATGCTCTGCTTGTTAGAATCCCAAAAATTCCAAAGATAAGCAAATAAATTACTTAATAAATAAATAGATAAAACGGTTAAAAATATTTCTCCACTATAGGAGTAATGAAATATCTTTATTGTGTGCACAGTAGACTATTAAAAAACCAAACCAATCAAACACATGATAAATAGAGCCATTATATTGTTACGTCAATGTTAAGTTTCGGAGAGATAGAGATCACTAGGAGAAGGAGGAGGAGAAAGGGGGCTGAAGTTGTTTAAAAAGTCTGTACAAGTTAAAACTTTTTAAAAGATGGGGTGATCAAATAGGGCGTCTCGTGTAATCTTTATCATAATTTGGGGCGCAAAGTGTGATAAAAGTTTAGGCTTAGGCAAAGAACAGAACTGAAAAACATACACGAATATGTGGTGCACGGAAACGTAACCATACAATTATTTGGATAACATAATTGAATATAACTATAGTAAGAGAAATATAAAAATATAATGTCATGTCAATCAAGTTTGAGGATTTGACAAAAACATGTAATTATATGTGTTTTGCAGGTAGGTTCTTGTAACGAACCAAAGCACTAGATAACAGTAATAACAGTTATTTATCAATTAATGCATCATTTTACTAGGTCTATTTATTGCCTAATACTGCTCCGTCAAAGACAGCGCAGGTGATTGGGGATGCCTTCACAATTTGCATAAGCATATACATACGCTAAGGGGTCAGTTTGGTGGGCGGGGTAAGGTGAGATAAAATGTGATCCTAAAGTTATATTATATTTGGTTAAATTTATGCCGTCAACTAAATATAGTTTAAATTTAGTTTCAAACTTAATCCTGGATAACCAATCTTATCTATCAAACTTGGTCTCGGGATAATTTAGTTCGCATACCAAACGACTCTTAAGGCGCCATATATGCTAGGGGAAACTTAGAATCTGGTTTGAAGTTTTAACTGCGGTCTAGAGTTAAATCCACCCAAAAACCAGTCTTTCATAACTGTGGGTCGGCTAAGCAACGTTATATCATATTGCTGAAATTTTGAAGTAAGGTCTCATTTGTTTGCACTTAATGGAGGTCTGAATCTTAATTATTCAGATCTCACACATTAAGTGTGTTTGTTTTTAAAGTCTAGATCTTAATTATTTAGATCTTAATTGTTGAGTATTTTTTTTCTTCTTCACAACCACTTAATCGATCTGAATAGGTCTGTATAATTAAGTCTATAACATAGACTTAATTTTATTAAGATGCTATCACATATTCATTATTAACTGCCGCCACCGCCTATCATTATCAACTACCACCATGGCACAACCACCACCATACTCAACCCTCCCACCACCACCACCACCACCTCCACCATCACCACGCCACCATCATCCTCAATCATAGCCGCCACCATTATCAACCATCAGCACTCATTATCCCTACAACTCCGATCACCATCATTCTCACCCACAATCAACACTCATCCACGTCAACTACCACAAACTGACCACCCTATCATCATCAACAACCACAACGGTACTGCCCATCATTATAACTTACCGTCACCCATCCACCACCTTCCTTAATCATAACTACTATCACCACCCACCATTATTAACTATCACCACCCACTTACCACCATCCCCAATCATAATCGCCATCATTGCCAGTTACTACTAGCTGCTACCATGAACCGCCATCATCAACCAAAACTACCACCAACCACCGCCTCTAATCGACATTCACCCGTTAGTTATCACCACCAACAACTATCATATTTTAAAAAATTATATATTAATATTTCATTTGAATTTTATGTTTATTATTTTTCAAATAAAGACAAATTTTATACATTCAGATGTTAAAAATCAAATAGTCTTAACTATTTCTATTCAGATCTTAATACACATCTTAATATATTCATATGTGTATTTAGATTCAGATGTCTTAAATTTAATACACATTTTGATATTCAAATTTACACGTCTTAATCTTAAAAAAAAAACAAATGCGGCCTTATTCAGATTCACGCGCGACTTGACAGTATCAGGCCAGATACCAACTTGGCGGCTTGTAATGGATTAAAACAGCGAACATCACAATGAAAAATTCTCCTACGATTAACAAAAATAGTCTTAAAAATAATTCAGTAATTCTTAAAATAGCTAATCATAAGGCATCTTTGTGAATTTGGTAGAGAAATGAGCCAGCTACTCTGATTTGGCAGAGAGTATCCTAATTTTTATTGTTCCACATCTTTGGTATGCGTTCTTTAATGATGCACTAAAACATTTGGGATTCTAACGTCTCCTTGAAGATGCCAATCCAGACCAATGAGGCTTCAGGGGATGGGGTTATTGTTTAGCTCAAAATTTTTATTCAAAATAAATTTTTTAAGCGTAAAACAATCAAAATAAATGGAGGGTCAATAATAGCAGATCGTAATAAATTCAAAGATCAAATGAATAAAATACAAGAGACAATAGATATTAGATAAAGAGAGGAGGGTGAAGATCTTTTATTAGTGATATTGGTTTGGTCTGCCTTTCCATGGAGAGGTTCAGAGCCTTACAATGATGTATTATCCCTTCTTTTAGAAGTAGATTTGAAGAAGAAGAAGAACCAGCCCCCCTTTTTAGGGTTCTTTCTCTTAATATTTATAGCTATAAGATCTGCCAGCTGGCGCCAAGGGGTTGGGACCACATAGATGGGACGCCCTCGTAAGAACGGCCGAGGGGGATTACCGTTATTTGGAGATCCCTAACGACCTGAACCTACTACTTGAGGAGGAAAACCTGGTGACACTGTTCGGGGATCTGTGCTCGGAAGCGGAGAGCACGTCCCTGAGGGGCATCTCGGACATGGGGTTGATGGGTGAGGTGGCCGCCCTGAGTATAAAGGTATGTATAAAACTTCGATTTGTTTTCTTTCTTAATACGTCTTCTTGTATTAACTGTCGCTCTGTTTGTTGTAGACATTCTTGCTGGAGGTGCAGAGCATCAGGCGGGCTAACGTCTGCTCGGCGGTTTTCGTGCGGTTGTTGGAGAAGTTCCGCCTCTACTATGACCGGTGCCGTGGTCTGCGTGAATACATAAGGAACGACCCATGGAACCGGGAGCTGGTGGAAGAGCTGGCGCGGAGGGAGCTTCATATGCAACAGCCCCTCAGCAGGGTAACTGCTCTTGAGGGGCAGCTCCGCCAAGCGAACGAGGAGATGGGCGCCGAGAGAAGGGCGGCTAGTGACAGAAAGAGCCAAAACCAGACTGCTGTAGCAGAGGCTGTTGAAGCTCTGACTAGGCAGATAGCTGCCCCGGAGACGGAGGCTGCCGCTTTAAGGAAGCAGGAAGAGGATGCCCTGGCGAGGGTTGAAACACTGCAGGCGACCAACCGCGCCCAAGAAAGAGAGCACGGATTAGAGAGGGTCACCACTACTTCCCGAGAGCGATCGTCGGAGGGGCGCATTGCCGTCTGTGAGCAGGACACACGTGCTGCAACGGACCGGATCGCGGCCTTGGAGGCCAAGAAACAGCGCTTGAGGGATCAGGTCGCCTCTTTTGGTCCTGCTCGTGAGCTTTGGACATATGCCAAGGCCCAGCTTGATGTGTATAGGCGACTGTGGGAAGCCGGCATCGTGTCTGAGGCCACTTATGAGGAGGCGCGCCAAAAGGCTCGTGATGCCCGCCTCGACTGCGATTTTGACCCGTCTACGCCTGATAATCTTATTAATAAATGAACATTCTATTTATTAATCACAAATAGACTTTAGTAAATGCGTCGATCTCATTCATTATCATGAGGTAAAGTTTTGTCCTATACAGTTATAATTCTCACAGCACATCAATATTCTTCCACAGCGACCAACCAAATATTCGTTACACATTTCCAGTTGTAAGCGATCCTTGATATGCTCTTAAAACATAGTAAGTTCTCAATTAATAGTGATGCATGTTATAAGATTGTTTTTTGAAGTTGGTTTATGTTTAGCTCAAAGTTCTCATACACTTTATAAGCATAAAACAACTCAAATTAATGGAGGGCCAATCATAGCAGATTGTAATAAACCAAAAGAAATGAAATGCGAGAGACAGTTGTTATTTGTTAAAGATAGGAGGGTAAATGATCTTTTATTGATGATATTGATTTGGTCTGCCTCTCCATGGAGAGGTTCAGAGCCTTAAGTTGATACTCTTCTTTTAGAAGTGGAAGTGAGAGGAAGAGCAGCCCCTTTCTAGGGTTCCTTCTCTTAATATTTATAGATGTGAATCTTACCAGCTGGCATTAGGTAGGCGCGGCCGTGTCGAGTGGACGTCCGTCAGTAGTGAGTAGGCCGTAGCCTCGTTGATTGGGTTGAGCGATCATTGAGCACTTATTATTAATGAATGGCCGTGCCATTAATTAATCCGAATATGCTTAAGGGTGAATAATCTCATTAATTATTATGCGCCGAGTTATGACCCATACAGTTAGTCCCTACGCTTATTTAGGTCGAGATCCGGTCGAACTCGATGGGCGGACTTTACCGTACGCGATTCAAATAGATTCGAATAAAAGGAGATCGGAGGTTGTTCTGGTTGTAGCCTGAGGTGGCCGTAGCGGTTTATACTTAGGAGATGGTCGCTGCCACTTATATTTTCAGGAAACAGCCGTGGCTTCTTATACTTGGGGGATATCCGTAGCTTTTCATATTCGGGAGACAACTGTAGCCATCTTTATACATGGGGGATGGCCGTAGCCATTTATATTTAAGAGACGGCCATAACCATTTTTTACTTGGAGGACGGCCGTAGCCATTCATACACACGGAGGATGGCCGTAGCCATTACATTTAGGGAACGGCCGTAGCCATCATTATATATGGGAGATGGCTGTAGCCATTCATATTTGGAGGAAGGCCGTGGCTGGTTATACTTAGGAATGGCCGTATCCACTTTTATGCTTAAAGAATGGGCCATTTATATTTAGGAGATGACCATAGCCTTTTATACTTGAAGGATGGCCGTAGCCATTTATATTTAGGAGACGGCCATAGCCATTTTTTACTTGAAGGATGGTCGTAGCCAATTATAATTAGGAGAAGACCACAGCCTTTTATACTTGAAGGATGGCCGTAGCCATTTATATTTAGGAGACGGCCATAGCCATTTTTTACTTGAAGGATGGCCGTAACCATTTATATTTGGAGACGCCACAGCCTTTTATACCTGAAGGATGGTCGTATGATGTTTTCGTTTGGGGCAATGTATTCCTGCAGGCGGCTGCTGCAGCTATGGGTGCGTTTGATGTGCAATGCAACGGTGCTCAGTGTATGGAGGCATACTGGACGCCTGCCCAACATGCCTAGATCATTAAACTCGCTTCGAAGGCGAAGTGTCGATCGACGATTGCGAAGCCGTTTCGCGATATCTGTCATAATGACACAGTTATTTGTGGATTCGAACTATTTTTCAGTTGGTTGTGCAGTTAATGGTGGCTTTTGGAAATCGGGAAAGCCACTTTGCAGCATAAATAGTGGGTTATATTATCTGTTCCTCATATTTCAATATTTGTCTAAGTGAGATTTCTGAAGAAGCAAGTTCTCTTGCTCTTTTTCTTTATCAATTTGTGTTGTTCTTCGTCTTTTTTTCACTCAATCTCCATTTTCACTTCTTCTTCGGCGAGCTTCGTTTACCATTACCCGGTAGTTAACAATGGCTAGCATTTCTAACACAGAGCTTTCTCCGGTGACTCTCCCAGTGGTCGATGGGTCTTCTGCGGTGGCGAGGGCCACCGAACCTGCGGAGACTGACAGGACCCTGTCAGCGATCGATATCCTTTTTCTGCCCAGGGGTCCGGTGACTGACTTTACCGCTGATGAGGGGGAAGATCAGGTTAATGAGGCCCTGTTTATAGGTGCAGTGGGCCTTGCCCAACTAACGGAGTAGTGGGGTATTCCTTTCTCTACCGACATTTCTCTTGCTAGGAACGAGGAGAGGGTGCATACCGACCGCCCTGGATATTATGTTTTCTACGCTTATCCTTTCACATTGTGGTTCAAGCTTCCCCTTTCGTCGCTGGTAGCAGATTTTTTTCTGCTATTACGAAGTGTGCCTTGTGCAACTTGTCCCCTCTGTTTTCAAGCTTTTTTCCATGCTCGACAAGTATGCGGAACTGGCGCGAAGAGAAATAACACTAAGGAACGTGCTGACTCTGTACGCCCCTCAAGGGTCCGCGGGACCATGTTTCCGATGGTCCCTTATTGGGCCTGGGGTTTGACTGCTGAGCTAGATGACACGGTCGATCCTCATTCTTATGAGAACTTTTTCTATATCAGCACCGAGCACTTTGTGGGAAATGTCAGACACTTCTCAGAGACATTGAATAATATACGTGAGTTTCATTTTCGTCGGGTCTTGCCCTCTGCTCTTTCTTATTTCTACTCTAATGGGTGTTAATTTTTGCCTTACATTTGCAGCTAAGCGGGCGCCCCTGACTCCTCTGTCCAGAATTTGCGAATGGGTAGAGGCCATACTCCATCAGATCGCAGGGATTTGCACATGGCTGGCCTATTAGGAGAGGCATGGTCGTAGGCCAGCCGCGGGTGAGTGTCTGAGTTATTACATCGTTTTTGTTTAGTCGTGCTGAGTTTCTCTTCTCTTGATTCCTTTTCCTTTGTTGGTCAGGGGCGGTGCGCCTTGTAAGGGCTCATCAGCTTGCTTTCCGCAGGCCAGATGCGACTGCTCTGTTGGCGATGGCGCCAACACCACGCCCAGTTCCGAGGGCGACTTCAGCTGATTCGTCGGCATCCCACTCCCCAGCGCGGTCTTTAACGAGGGTCGAGGCATCTTCGGGGTTGTTCTCCCCAGGGCGGAACCAACATGGGATGAGGTGGAGGAGGAAGAAGAGGAGAGACCATTGGTGAGGCGAAGGGTCGCCTTCACCCCATCGCAGAGGTGGTACATTTGGATTCTCCGCTGTCGTATTCCATGGGGGAGGAGGCGGCTTCGCCTGACCTTGAGGGCGAAAACACAATGGGGGTTGCCCCGATCGGCTTAGGCCGCAGTGAAACAGTCATTTTGTCGGCTACATCATCAGTTCCAGCTGCTGAGAGGGAGATTGGTTCCTCAGCGGCTGCTTTGGTTGGGGAAGCAAGTGTCAACCCTTTGGCGATGGGAGAATCTTCGACCTCCCGGTCGGTCGAGGAAGGAAGGGACGCCGCGGGAGGGGATTCAGACTCCGAGTCCGACCTGGAGTCTGATGACGTTTGCAGGCTCTTGGAAGGCTTTACCAATGCGACGGCGCATGCAGAGGGGTCGTACCGTTATGCTGAGATTCTTACCGACCAGAACATGCTGCTCGAGAAGGACAATTTGATACTGATATTTGCGCCCCTGTGCTCGCAGGAGGAGAGCAAGTCTCTGAGGGACATCTCGGACGTCGGATTGATGACCGAGGTGGCCGTGATGGGCTTTAGGGTAGTGTGGCACTTCTCTTTTGTTTCATTTCTTCCCTTGGTTTGTTTCTTATCTTAAGTGCTGCTTCTGTCTTGTAGTCTTTTCTTTTGGAGGTATAGAGCATGCCTCGGGCCAACGTCCGCTCAAGACTTTTCTTGCGAGCGCTGGAGAAATATCGCTGCTATCGAAATAGGTGCCGCATGATGCGCGAGCGCCTGAGGAAAGATCCTCGCGGCCGGGAGTTAGTTGAGGAGTTGGCGAGGCGGGAGCTTCTGGTGAAGCAAGCTCAGAGCAGGGTTAGTGCTCTCGAAGAGCAACTTCATCGTAGGGACGAGAAGTTGGAAGCTGAGAGAAATGTTGGAGTCGAGAAGGAGCGCCAGATTCAGGAGGCTGTGGCAGAGGCTTCTGAGTCCCTTATTAGGCAGGTGGTCCGGCTAGATGAAGAGCTCACTACTTCGAGGCGGTAAGCACGGGACGCTTCGACGAAGGCTGGGGCATTGGAGGTGGAAGTTCACGCTCGGGGGAGGGAGCGGGAGCGGGAGCTGGAAAGTTCTGCAGCGGCTTTTAGAGTGGCGGGGTTGGAGGAACGCATAGGCATATATGAGCGGGACACTCAAGTTGCGGCGGACCGGATTATGGCCTTGGAGGCCGAGAACCAGCGCCTGAGGGATCAGGCGCTTCTTATGGCCCCGCTCGTGACCTTTGGTCATTTGCTGAGGCCCAGCTTGACGTGTATAGGAAATTGTGGCAGGCCGGCGTCGTGCCCGAAGCTTTTTATGAGGGGGGCCACCAAAAGGCTCGTGAAGCTCGTCTTGGCTGTGGCTTCGACCCGGCCACTCCAGTGACCGATGATGGCGCTGAGGGCGCAGATGATGGTGCAGATGGTCGTGAGGGTGGTGCGGGTGGCGCTGAGTAGAAGGGATTTTTCTAGAGTTAGCTTTTATTCTATTTTTTTGTTGTTTTCTGTTGCCGTTTGGATTTCTTCTTTTTGTTTGTCGGCCTTGGACGTATGTATAAATGGATGTGACTTGTTGTAAATAAGGTTGTGAATATATATACAATTTTATGTTCTTCTCTTTTTTGTTTCCGAGTTTTCTTTTTTACTTATTTGAGGGGGTAACGTGTTGATCTCCCTACGACTTTAGTTGTGATAACGTCGGTTGCCTTGGCCATGATGATTTTGATGGTCTTGGTCAGTTGGATGAATCCGACTATTGTCGGGTCGTCTGCTTGCCTAGTCAAAAACTAGGTGGGTTGTTAGCGTCGATGGCCTCAGCCGTGATTGACTGCTTTTGTTTATCATTTTTCTTTACTCGGCATGAGTAAGTTGCAGCCATTGTTCGGTGAGGGCGGTGTATAGCCTTATTCCCAGTTCGGGCGTGGTTGAATTGTCCGGCGTGGCCTAGTAATTCGACTGGGGCCGAACTCATGGCGGCCTGAATTTTAGTTTGAGTTAGGCGTAGTTAGGCGTACTTACTTGATTGGCGAGGGTGCTTAACTTCTCCCTTTGTTCGTAGGGGAATAAATTTCGTAGCGTCCAACGGTAAGGGCACTTGGCCTAAGGTTTGGTTTTATTCTGTAGTTGAATTTTTGTGTGAGGTTACGTGTTCTGCGTCGTTGTTCGGCTGTTGTTGAACCTTTGCAATTTTGTTATTGAAGGCATGTATCCTGGATCCCAGTTCAACTCGTAGTTGAACTTTTGAGCGAGACGTAGCCCGAGCTGTTGTTCAACCGTAGTTGAGCTTTTACAATTTTGTTGTCGAAGGCACATAGCCTGAGTTTCAGTTCAACTCGTAATTGAACCTTTTGGGCGTGGGCACGTAGCTTGAGCTGTTGTTTAACTGTAGTTGAACTTTTGCAATTTTATTATCGAAGGCACATAGCCTGAGTCCCAGTTCAACTTATAGTTAAAACTTTTTGGTGAAGGCACGTAGTCTAAGTTTTTGTTCAACCGTAGTTGAACGTTGCAATTTTTGTTGGTGAAGGCGCATAGCGTGAGTCCCGGTTCAATTTATAGTTAAACCTTTTGGTGAAGGCACGTAGTCAGAGTTGTTATTCAACCATACTTGAACGTTGCAATTTTTGTTGGCGAAGGCGCATAGCGTGAGTCCCGGTTCAACTTATAGTTAAACTTTTTAGCGAAAGCACGTATCCTGAGTTGGTGTTCAACCGTAATTGAATTTTTGCAATTTTGTGATGTCGAAGTCACATAGCCTAAGTCTCAATTCAACTCATAGTTGAAATTTTTGGGCGAGGGCACGTAGCCTGAGCTGTTGTTCAACCGTGATTGAACCTTTGTAATTTTTTGATGTCGAAGGCACGCAGCCTGAGTCCCAGTTCAACTTATGGTTAAACTTTTTGGAAAAGGCACGTAGCATGAGCTGTTGTTCAACCGTAGTTAAACTTTGCAACTTTGTGATATTGAAGGCACAGAGCCTGAGTCCTAGTTCAACTCATAGTTGAACGTTTTGCGCGAGGGCACGTAGCCTGAGCTGTTGTTCAGGTGTGGTTGAACTTTTGCAATTTTTTGATGTCGAAGGCACATAGCCTGAGTCCGAGTTCAACTCATAGTTGAACTTTTGGGGCGAGGGCACGTAGCCTGAGCTGTTGTTCAACTGTGTTTGAACCTTTGTAATTTTATGATGTCGAAGGCACATAGCTTGAGTCTCAGTTCAACTCATAGTTGAACTTTTTGGGCGAGGGCACGTAGTCTGAGCTGTTGTTCAACAGTGGTTGAACCTTTGCAATTTTTGATGTCGAAGGCACATAGCCTGATCCCAGTTCAACTTATAGTTAAACTTTTTGGCAAAGACACGTAGCCTAAGCTGTTGTTCAACCGCAGTTGAACTTTTGCAACTTTGTGATGTCGAAGGCACATAGCCTCAGTCCCAGTTCAACTCATAGTTGAACTTTTGGGGCGAGGGCACGTAGCCTGAGCTGTTGTTCAACCGTGGTTGAACCTTTGTAATTTTTTGATGTCAAAGGCACATAGCCTGAGTCCAGTTCAACTCATAGTTGAACTTTTTGGGCGAGGGCACGTAGTCTGAGCTGTTGTTCAACAGTGGTTGAACCTTTGCAATTTTTGATGTCGAAGGCACATAGCCTGAGTCCCAGTTCAACTTATAGTTAAACTTTTTGGCGAAGGCACGTAGCCCGAGTTGTTGTTCAACCATAGTTGAACTTTTGCAACTTTGTGATGTCAAAGGTACATAGCTTGAGTCTCAGTTCAACTCATAGTTGAACTTTTGCCTTTTCACCCGACCTGTTTTCTTGTGGGAGGGTTAGGTTTTCATTTGAGGTCTTGTCTGATCTGTACGTAGCCTTCTTGGCTAGTTTGTAGAAGCCATTTGTTATGGATCCTGGTTTTGTGCCACTTTCCGGTAGAGTCTCGTGTTAAAGGAACGAGGGTCTCTCACCCGTGTTCTCCCCTTAGGGAAGGGGTTCTCTGCTCCTTCTTCTTCTACTTCTTCTTTCGCTCTCTTGAGAATGGGGGGAAGTCGGGGCTTTGGACTCTTGCCGGAGCTTTTGAGTTCTATTCACCCGCTGTGCTACCTTGGCTCATTCGAGCTGTGTTGCTTTTCCTTTTGGGTGTTCTCTTTCCATTTTTGGTCCAAGGATGAACTACGCGACTCTGCTATGAGATCCTCATAGAACGCGCCAAATTGTTTAGCTCAAAATTCTCATAGACTTTATAAGCATAAAACAACTAAAATTAATGGAGGGACAATCATAACAGATCGTAATAAACCAAAAGACCGAATGAATGAAATGCGAGAGACAGTTATTATTTGTTAAAGAGAAGAGGGTAAAGATCTTTTATTGATGATATTGATTTGGTCTGCCTCTCCATGGAGAGGTTCAGAGCCTTACAATGATATTCTCTTCTTTTAGAAGTGGAAGTGAAAAAGAAGAGCAGCCCCCTTTTTAGGGTTCCTTTTCTTAGTATTTATAGCTGTGAATCTTACCAGCTGGCGTTAGGCAGGCGCGACCGTATCGAGGGGACGTCCGTCAGTAATGAGTAGGCCGTAGCCTTGTTGATTGGGCTGAGCGATCTTTAAGCACTTATTACTAATGAATGATTGTGTCGTTAATTAATCTAAATATACTTAAGGGTGAATTAATCTCATTAATTATCGCAAAACGAGTTCTGACCCATACAGTTTAGTCACGAGGAAACATGGTCAAGAGGCTGTCCACCTTTAAACTTTAAACGATAGGCCCCATGTCTGGGTTTGACATCTCGTAGAAATCAAATGGTTTGTTTTTGTCAGGTTTTACCAGTTAAAATAGCGTGAAACAACGAATGGGGTAATGATAATTCGTGGAAAATTTACTTGGCCAACAATTAACTCGATATAGGTTAGGTCACGCGTCATTACATGATTTTATGCGTCGGAATATTGTTTCCTAGGTAAGGTCTATCATTTATCTCGGCCAGACTAATTTTTAAATTCAGGGGCGTAAGCTTTACAAACATTCAGCGTAAGTTTCTCGAAGAATTAACAATTGAATCAGGACAATTTTTCGAAGCAAAATTTGTCCAATACACAGGAAAGTCAAACATAGAGAGCTAAAATAACTCCTTTCTTTTTCGAAAATATAAAAGAATACCCTTAAACAAGTAGCATCATCATTTAAAATGGCACCTTTAGTTAAACGCAAAGACAAATTACTGGTAGTAACTTTTTCGAAAGAATCAGAAAGTGGCTCTCTTTAACTGGTCGAAGCAAAGTGATTGCTACTCAATTAAAAGTACGTGCCTCTCAATCAGTGCAAGCGCAATTGCTGATGAGCTAAGTTATTCATCATGAATCCTTTATTTGCCTATTTTGTTTAGTCTTATGAGAGAATATTTGGTTTGCTACAACATAAATATTGAAAGAACAGAACATCATGTAAACATTGAGATTGGACTGAAAAATTATTAAGAATATAGAGAAAAAATTAGAGAGAAGGAGGAGCGTTTGAGAACTCTCTAAAATAGCTAAATTTATTAATCAGAAAAATAAAAATAGAATAAAGTCCGATAGGTGAAAATATTTACACCTGGACTATATACAACTTATACACGAACGGGTCGGATGATCCGGCCCAAAATTAAATAACTTGTGGGCTCAGATACACAATAATCATCATAGCCCATTTATAAAATATACCATGGATATACCAAAAATATACAATAAGTATACAAAGAATATACAAGGCTATACAAGACTATATTATGTATTTTCACTTATCTCAACACATCAATTAGCTGGAGAACATCGGAAATTAGTAAAATATGTTGTGAAAAAAGAAAACCAGAGCCTGAAATGAATGTTGTTACCTGAGTAACAAACATAAATTGGGACCCTTGTCCCCGCTCTCTGCCTATATAGTAACATTTAATGGCAGTGTCACAGAGAGCTATCATTTTCCCTTAGCTTCTAATCTTCAATACGCAAAATATGAAATTTTAAACGAGCAGTAGACACCACTGTTATTTTGCCCGTGAGCCACTCTCACCCAAAAGATATACTATGTGCTAAATTTAGCCTACTCCTTTGTCTCGAATTGTATGTCTTATTTTGTATTTAAATTGTTCTAAATCTTCTCTGCTTTTTTAAAAATAATTTCTCAAAACATTTTCATTTTTTTTGTAATTAAATAGATATTTTTGAAGGATGCGATCATACCAGTACTAACGCACCGGATCCCATCCGAACTCCGAAGTTAAGTGTGCTTGGATAAGAGTAGTACTAGGATGGATGAACCTCTGGGAAGTCCTCGTGTTGCACCCCTCTTTTGACAAGAGGGGTTGCTCCGATGGTAAGCAACACTTACTTCCAACCGAGATGTTGTGAGTTCGAGTCTCCTCAAGAACAAGGTGGGAAGTTTTTGGTGGGAAGGATGTCGGGGGTCTATTTGGAAACAGTCTCTTTACCTAGGGTAGGGGTAAGGTCTGCGTACATACTACCCTTCCCAGACCCCACTAAGTGGGATTATACTTTATTATTGTTGTTAAATAGATATTTTTGAAGACATACTTCTTAATATATTTTATTAGTTTTATTTAATTTTAGTTTAGTTTACTTTTTTTAAAAATTTGTTTTATTTTTTTACATTTCACATTTTTTCTTTTTTCTTCGTACTGCTGGTGTTGAGATAGTAAAGAGAATAAAGACAAATACCCCTTAAACTCCTCCTTGCCAAGTGTTCACTTTGGCCTTTCTCACTTTTTCTTCGCCTTTCTTTGTTTACTCCCTTCATTGGCCACACCCCAATATATGCTCGTGAACTCATTTCACAACCAATCTTAAAGGTGCTTCTTCTTCAATTCTCATTACCCAAAAGGAAGGGGGGGGGGGGGGGGGACGAACAGAGAGAAAAGTTTGCAGAAATGGATCGTTCGTTATTCTCTGTATTCTCATCTTCTTCTACAATCCTATTCCTTACAGTTCTCCATGTTCTGTTCTTGCATGCACATTCAACAACACACTGGCAAGACATTGAAGTCTTGAAACAGCTGAAGAATAGCGTCGACCCCAATTCAATGACACCTGGCTCATGCCTAATCTCTTGGGATTTCTCAGTAGATCCTTGTGACAATCTCTCCACTGAAAAATTCACCTGTGGTCTCCGTTGTGACATTGTAGTATCTTCAGTTAGCCGAGTCACAGAAGTTGCTCTTGACCAGGTAGGTTACTCTGGTTCACTCACTTCAATCTCTTGGGACCTCCCTTATCTGCAAACCTTAGACCTCACTAATAATTTCTTCACTGGTTCAGTACCTGACTCGCTCTCAAATCTAACTCGTGTTCAACGACTCAGTTTGTCAAGAAACTCGTTCTCTAGTTCAATTCCCAGTTCTCTAGGCTCACTTTCAAACCTTGAAGAACTTTACCTTGATAATAATTTCCTTGAGGGAACAATACCCTCAACTTTCAACGGTCTTAAGAATTTAAAAAGGCTCGAATTTCAAGCCAATAAGCTCACTGGCGAGTTTCCCGATTTGGGTCAGGTAAATAATTTGTTTTTCCTCGATGGTAGTGACAATGCTTTCTCACGCCAACTTCCGGCGACTTTTCCGGCATCGGTCATCGAGCTTGCAATGAGAAACAACAGCATAGAGGGTAACATTCCGGCAAGTCTCGCCGGGCTGAATTTCCTACAGGTTCTCGACCTCAGTCACAATAAACTCAGTGGGTCAGTTCCAGCGAGCCTCTTCACCCACCCCTCTCTTGAACAGCTCACATTATCGTATAACCAATACGGGTCGGTTCAACAACCCGGGAACTTCATAGAAAACAGTCAGCTGATTGCGGTTGACTTGAGCAACAATGAGATCCGCGGATTATTACCCGGTTTCTTGGGTTTAATGCCCAGATTATCATCATTATCACTAGAGAACAACAAGTTGTCTGGTATGATACCAATCCAATATGCATTAAAATTGGTGGTGCCGGGTCAAGGGGTATCACAGTTTGAGAGACTGTTGTTAGGAGGGAATTACTTGTTCGGACACATACCGGGTCCAATGTTGGAGCTAAAACCGGGTTCAGTAACAGTGAGATTAGGGGACAACTGTTTATACCGGTGCCCGTTGAGATTATTTTTATGTGAAGGTGGGGAACAGAAATCATTATCGGAGTGTCAGGCTTTTGGTCCCATCATTCCTTGAATAGTGTGACAATCTATTTACTTCGAGGTCCTTAGATTGTTTTTTTGTACTACTAAGTTTTTTTTGGGTTGTATATTGTATAAATATTTTTTGGATTTTCCTCACTGGCTTTTTCTCCAGTACTCATATCTCTTCACATGGGGTTTTAGGTATGGTCTAGATGGATCTATTGTATTTCTCTGGTCTGTAGCTTATAGAGTGTTCTTATCTTTGTGACAAATAAACATGTCTTATATTATAAAAAAATGGTTGTGGATAATTTAGTAGATGATTTGGGATATAATGTATGATGATTTTCAGATGTAAATTAGGTGGAATTAAATTTTTACTTTTAGCAATGATTACTGAAAATTCAAAATCACATAGACCGAAGCCCATGCTAGAGGGCTACATTATCTGGGAGAATGTCTAAAGTAATTAATTTGGAATTTTAAGTTATCGGTTGTGAAGTATAAATGCAATCACTATAAACAAATTTCATCTTTTATTTTTACTAATTTGTAATTTCCATAATTAAAATAATTTTATAAAATTTTAAATAATATAATTGGTAAGCAATTATTATAGATTAATTAATAATTCAAATAAAAGTGAAATCATTACGATGAATGTGGATTCTATTGTCGATCTGATTCGTCGTGAATTTATGCGACAAGAACAACGACGAATAATGTATAAAAGAAGTCAAGAATATTTTGCCTCAATCGCAAACCCTAGGCACCATGGATTCCGGCGAGCAAGCTACAGAAGAAGTGCTAACGCAACCAGTCCCTATAGTAGAAACAATTACGGAAACGCAGGAGACACCAGAGGTTGGAGGCATATCAACCACTCCAAATACAGTAGAAGCAACTGATGCCACAGAGACCACCATGCAACCAACATTACCACCGGAGGAGCAAATAGTACCTACCAAAGCCAAACCAGAAGAACCTAAGAAGAGCTGGTCAACACTCTTTTAGAAGAATCGCTTTGCGACACATGGTATGGCTCTCGATTACATTCCTCCAATGATAGTCGATGGGAAACCTATGGTACAACTGGAAAAATCTGAAGTCGAGGAGGAGGAAGCTAAATGGAAGTGTGCCTTAGTGGTGTACATTCTTGGTGACGGTCCTGGCTTCAACGCAATGAGAAGATTCATTAGTTACCACTGGTCTCAAGTCTCCGAACCAGATTTGTTCTATCATGATGAAGGGTACCACATTGTGAAATTCAAGAATGTGGCTGATGCCAAAGAGATTATGTGTGCTGGTCCATACTCCATTGCCAATAGGCCCATGATACTCAAACAATGGACACCAGACTTTGATTTCTCTGAGGAATTTCCAACAGAAGTTCCCCTATGGGTAAAGTTTCCAAGATTACCAATGTCGTTCTGGGGGATGAGGTCTCTTAGCAGAATTGCCAGTGGGTTAGGAAAGCCAACCTTTGCAGATGAGTGCACCACAAAACAGACACGAATATCTTATGCCAGAATGCTTATAGAGGTGACTGTCACCAAAGAATTGGCTACAAAGATATGGGTTATGGACCCAACTGGTAAGAAGTTCCTGCAGGATGTGGAGTATGAATGGAAGCCCTCCTATTGTGAGAAATGCCAAACAATAGGACACAATTGTGCAATCCAGCAAAAGCAGAACCCAAGACAGACTGCACAAGTATGGAAGCCAAAGGTGGTGCAGGAATGGAGAACCAAAGGCCCTGCTAGGCCAGTACAACAACAACCTGTAATCCAACATGCTGTACCTACTGTTAATGAAACCAGAATAGTCCAGAATCACAGAGTTGATAAGAGCAGTGATAAAGGGAAACAGGTCTAGAGCCCAGCACTCAACATCTCCAACTTCCCACCCCTATCCCCCATCACTGTGAGTAACAGATTTGCAGCAGTTTCTGTTAGTAAAGAAGGGCCTCCTATGGAGGTAGAGGAACCACCATCAACACTTACCAATGAAGTGGTTAATATGGAATATTATGGGTGTAAATAAAAGGTATAAGCAAAAAGAGGTTAGGGAATATATTAGGAAAACCAATATTAACCTAGTAGGATTAGTAAAAACCAAGGTCAAACAAGCCCATGCTAGCAGAATTGCTAATCTGCTAGCTCCAGGCTGGGGGGTACTCACAAACTTTGTCTCTGGTGAAAAGGGTAGAGTATGGATCCTAAGGAACCCGAAAATTTTTGCAGTTTCTAGTGTTCTGGAGGAAAGCCAATTGATCCACAGCAGGGTTTCCAGCAGAACATGGGATTTCATAGGGTTCCTCACTGTGGTTTATGGGTTCAATGGCCTGGAACAAAGGATTACAAGCACTGGAAACAGGAATACAGGGGCCTTGGGTTGTTGATTGGGATTTCAATGCAGTTCTATGTGATAAAGATAGACAATCTACCAAGCCAATCAGACTCCCTGAAACTCTAGACTTCAACAGCTGTTTGCAACAAACTGGACTGACTGAATTACCTTGGAGAGGAGAATACTACACATGGACAAACAAACAAACTGGTGTGGACAAAGTATGTAGCAGGTTAGATAGAGCCTTTGGTAACTATGACCGGATGATCACATGGAGCCAAGTGGTTACTAACTATGACTTGCCCCTAATCTCAGACCATAAACCCATGGTGCTAACACTGTCCACAACCTCTTGGCATGGAAAGAAGAATTTCAAATTCTTTAATGTCTGGGCTGACCAAAAGAACTTCCAACAGATTGTATCTAGAGTTTGGCAAAAGGGCAAGGCAGATACAATGAAAGCAATTTGGGGTAAACTCAAAGCACTGAAGCAACCCTTGAAGAACCTGAATAGTAAGGAATTCAAGACAATCTCAGAGAAAATTCAGCAGGGTCGAAAGGACCCGGAAACAGTGCAAGCACAAATGCACCAGTCATACACTGACCACCTTCAACAGAGGGAGAAGGAACTGGTCTTGAACCTAGAAAAATGGTCACTTATTGAGGAGAGTGTTCTGCAACAGAAGGCAACGGCTAAGTGGATACAACTTGGGACTCCAATACCAAATACTTCACTGCAGTAATGAAAGAAAGAAACCAGCACAATCAGATCACTGAGCTTGTTAATGCAATGGCCACTAAACTCACTACAACTGAGAAAATCAAAGAGGAAATTATAGGTTTTTACAAAGCACTGATGGGCACAACTGCAGGAACTCTGCCTACTATAAACCAAATGTATATGTCGAATGGGCCAAAGCTGACACAGCAACAGAGAAAAGAACTATGTGCAACAGTGACTGATACAGAAATAGTAGAGAGTATTAAGGCTATTATAGATGACAAAGCCCCTGGGATTGATGGTTACAATGCTGTTTTCTTCAAAAAGAGCTGGGGTATCATTGGTACCCAAGTCAATACTGCCATCAAACAGTTCTTCACATCATCTAGGATGTACAAACCAATCAACTGTGCCACTATCACCCTCATTCCTTAACTGTCCAAACAAACTACAATCAAATAGTTCAGACCTATTGCCTGCTTTTCTGTCCTATACAAGATCATCTCAAAAATCCTAGCTAATAGGCTGCAGAAGGTAATGTCAAGTATTATCAGTGAAGCTCAGGCATGTTTCATCCAGGAAGAAAGATTCAGGACAACATCATCCTAGCACATGAGCTTGTGGAAAGTAATACTAGGCAGAATGTATCCCCTAGATGCATGATTAAAATAGACCTTCAGAAAGCATATGATCCAGTTGAATGGGCATTCCTGCAACAAGTTATGGAGCAGATTGGCTTCCCCAGCATCTTCACAAAATGGACCATGGAATGCATCTCAACACTTACCTTCTCTGTGTTAGTTAATGGTGAACCAACCATACCTTTTGCTGCTGCTAGAGGACTGAGGCAAGGGGATCCCATCTCCCCCTTCCTTTTTGCCTTGGTCATGGATTACTTAAGTAGATCCTGCTCCTCACTAAAGGATGATCCAGCCTACACATTCCATCCCAGATGTAAGAAACTAGACATCACACATATGTGCTTTGCTGATGACCTACTTCTATTTGCTAAAGGTGACCTCAACTCTATCAAGGCATTGTCCAATTGCTTCACACAGTTCTCAGCAGCCTCAGGACTCCAAGCAAACTTGAACAAAAGCTCAGTTTATTTTGGTGGAGTACCAGTGCCTATACAGCAACAGATTCTTGATCACCTGGGTTATGAACAAGGACAACTGCCTTTCAAATACCTTGGAGTCCCACTGTCCACCAAGAAAATCACAATGCTGCAATAGCAACCATTAGTGGACAGAATCACAGCAAAAATCACATCCTGGACTGCCAGGACATTGTCTTATTCTGGTAGGCTACAGCTTGTCCAATCTGTTATATTTGGTATCCAAGCTTACTGGGCACAGCTGTTTATATTGCCTGTGAAAGTACTCAAAATGATTGAATGCATCTGTAGGAGTTTAATTTGGTCATGGATGAACACTGTAACTAAGAAAGCCTACATCTCTTGGGACAAAATGTGTACCCCAAAATCAGTTCGGGGGATGAACCTAACTAACCTAAAGCTCTGGAACAAAGCTGCCATTGCAAAGACCTGCTGGGACCTAGCACATAAAAAGGACAAGCTGTGGATTAGGTGGATCACTGTATAATACATCAAAGACATATCAATAGAATCCATTCCAATTCTTGCCCAAGCTAGTTGGATGGTGAGGAAAATTATCCAAGCTAGAGATGTTCTACAGAGGATCCAGAATTGGAAGGAACAGAAGTTCTCAACAAGACAGTTGTACCATTCTCGGATGCAAACAGTGCCGAGAGTTCCATGGAAGAATTTAATCATACAGAACCAAGCAAGGCCAAAAACAACATTCAACCTATGGCTATTCCTCCAAGATAGACTCCCAACAAAGGACAAACTACACAGCTGGGGAATGACTATTGATCAGCAGTGCCCATTGTGCCAAAGCCACCAGAATCAAGAGATCACTTATTAATGACCTGCCCTGTCACTGTGGACTTGTGGGAAAGAACAATGAACTAGCTGCAGGAAACCTACACACCAAAATATGACTGGAACCAGAAAATGCAATGGCTGATTAGCAAAGCCAAAGGTCTAACACTCCGCGCTGCCATCTTCAAATTGGTCACAACTGAGTTTGCATATGCTATCTGGCTGGAAAGGAATGCTAGAGTCTTCAACAAAATATTCAGATGTAACACTGCCTTACTAAGAGACATAGTGTATAATTGTAACGTTAGAGGTACTCCAAAAATTAGACAAATATTACAACACCTTCATATAGTAGTGCTAGATAGTTAGGAAAGTAGAACTAGTATGTATGTTAACCCCTAGACAGTCAGCTATGTTGAAGCTCGACTGTGGTTTTGTAAAGCTCTTTCATTGATGATTAATGGAAATCCTTAATTATCAAAAAAGAAAAATTGTCATGTATTTCCAATTTTAATGTATTTTTAATTTTTACTTTTTAATTTTAGAGTCAAATAATATTTTTTTCGCACCTTTCAATATTTACAATATCTAATATTTTATATTTGCACCATTCAAATATTTTGAGATAATTATATATTTTTGTACAATTAACTTGTAATAAAATTAACATATAATTTTACATAAAAATAATGAATGCACGAAAATTAGTTTATCAAAATTATACACCAACGTTAAGATATAATATTAATATTATAAAGATATTACATAAACATAATTAGTATATATAGAGAGTTAAAATAAAAGATTAAATAATTAAAATACTAATAAAATATGGGTGAATAGTAATGGGGGAGATGAATAGTGTAACCCCATATTTGAGGGAACACTATTCATCCTCCATTGCTATTACGAATATGGGGGAGGGTTGGAGCAAAATGCTTCTATTTGTTTCCCATTATGGGGGATGAGGGCAAGGTTGGAGATGCCCTAACTACCAATTTGGTTTTAAGAAACATAATTGTATGGGTCAAAAATTGACCTTATGATGATGAATGAGATCAGCACATTTATTAAAGCCTATTTGTAATTAATAAATGGTATGGCCATTTACTCACAAGATTATCGAGCAGTCATCCAGTTTGACAACTAAGGCCACGACCTGGTCGTCCTTACGAGGGTGACCCCTTTGTTTGGTCCCAACCCTTTGGTGCCAGCCGGCAGATCTCCTGGCTATAAATGCTAAGAGAAATAACCCTAAAAAGGGGGTTGCTTCTTCTTCTTCCTCACATCTCCTTCGAAAAGAAGAGAGAAAGTATCATGGTAAGACTCTGAACCTCTCCATGGAGAGGCAGACCAAACCAATATCATTAATAAAAGCTCTTTATCCTCATCCCTTTAAAATATAACTATTGTCTCTTATACTTTATTCCTTTTGGTCTTTGGATTTATTACTATCTGCTATGATTGGCCCTCTGTTTATTTTGATTGTTTTATGTTTCTAAAGTAAATGAAAACGTTGAGCAAAACAATTTGGCGCCGTTTGTGGGGATTTCATAGCAGAATCGAGTAGTTCATCCTTTGACCAAAAAGAGGAAATAAAGCAATCCATCTCGAACTAGCCTAAGCGGCATGTCGTATCGTAGGAAGTCAAAAACCTCGAGATGAGGTTGCTTCCACATCCTCGCATCTCCGAGCAAAGGGAAGAAGAAGAAGAAGAAGCAGATCCCCCATCCCTATGGGGAAAATAGGCCTAAGATATCTCACCCCCTTTCCACATGGGTTTCTTCCAAAAGGGAGGACAACATGAATGCACCTCTATGACCAAGATCTGTGACGGGGTGACCCGGGTGAGCCAATTGGAAAGACCGTAAATGCAAGTTAGGCCAAATCTAAAACCAGAAGCAAGCCCCAACCTCCAGCACGAGGCGGGTTATGCGGAAAACATTACTAAGATCCAACTAGGGCTGAACGACAACATATGCTACCAGCCTCCGCCCAAAAATCAGCTACGGTTGAACAACTAAGGCTATGTGCCTTCAACTCAGGCTACGCGCCTTCAAATATTACAAAAGTTCGACTACGGTGGAACGACAGCTCAGGTTACGTGCCTTCACCCAAAAGTTCAGCTACTGTTGAATTGAGACTCAGGCTATGTGACTTCGACTCAGGCTACGCGCCTTTAAATATTACAAAGGTTCGACTACGGTCGAACGACAACTCAGGCTATGTGCTTTCAACTCAGGCTATGCGCCTTTAAATATTACAAAAAATTCAACTACGGTTGAACGTCAATTAAGGTTGTGTGCCTTCGACTCAGGCTACGCGCCTTCAAATATTACAAAGGTTTGACTACGGTCGAACGACAATTCAGGCTATGTGCCTTGAAATCAGGCTATGCGCCTTCAAATATTACAAAAATTTCAACTACGGTTGAACGTCAATTCAGGCAATGTGCCTTCGACTCAGGCTACGCGCCTTCAAATATTATAAAAGTTCGACTACGGTCGAACGACAGCTCAGGCTACGTGCCTTCATACAAAAGTTAAGCTACGGTTGAACTGGGACTCAGGCTATGTGCCTTCGACTCAGGCTACGCGCCTTCAAATATTACAAAGGTTCGACTATGGTTGAACAACAACTCAGGCTATGTGCCTTCAATTCAGGCAATGCGCCTTCAAATATTACAAAAAATTCAACTACGGTTGAACGTCAATTCAGGCTATGTGCCTTTGACTCAGGCTACGCGCCTTCAAATATTACAAAAGTTCGACTACGGTCGAACGACAGCTCAGGCTACGTGCCTTTACCCAAAAGTTCAGCTACGGCTGAACTGGAGCTCAGGCTATGTGCCTTCAACTCAGACTGCGTGCCTTCAAATATTACAAAGTTTCGACTACGATCGAATGACAACTCAGGCTATGTGCCTTCAACTCAGGCTATGTGCCTTCAAATCAGGCTATGCGCCTTCAAATATTAAAAAAAATTCAACTACACTTGAACGCCAATTCGGGCTATGTGCCTTCGACTCAAGCTACGCGCCTTCAAATATTACAAAAGTTTGACTACGGTCGAACGACAGCTCAGGCTACGTGCCTTCACCCAAAAGTTCAGCTACGGTTGAACTGGGACTCATGCTATGTGCCTTCGACTCAGGCTGCGCGCTTGCAAATATTACAAAGTTTCGACTACGGTCAAACGACAACTCAGGCTACGTGCCTTCACCCAAATGTTCAGCTACGGTTGAACTGGGACTCAGGCCATGTGCCTTCGACATCAAATATCACAAAGATTCAACTACGATTGAACAGCAACCCAGGCTACGTGCCCTCAAAAAAATTATTATTACAAAAATTCAACTAGAAGTTGAACTAGGACTCAGCCTCCGTCACAAAAGCCACAAACTCAACCACGGACGAACCAAAACCAAAGATACACGTCCCCGAGGCTACAAGCTTGGCCACGATCAGGCAAGGATGAGCGCTCCAAAATGTCCAAGCACGGACGAACCCCAGGTCGGGCCAAGTGCCCCCGCCATTCGAGTAAGTACGACTAAGTCATAACTAAAATGTCAGCCCGCGTAAAGTTCGGCCCAAGTCGAACTACAAGGCCGTGTCTTTCTATACCACGGCCAGTATCTCGACTAAGCCTGAACTAGGACTAAGGCTATGTGCCGCCACTTCCCAAGCACGGCTATCACCAACTCCCGCCACGCGAAGAAGGTGACGACTAAAAGCGTCTATCTACGACCAAGGCCATCTGTACCAATTGCCTCTTAAGGCAAAGGATCAATCGTACAACGATCGAATCCACCTAACCAGTAGAGACTATTAACATACTCACTGGAGAAACTCTAAATCAAGGCCCTTATAAATGGGCACACACAAAAACAAACATAATGTATTCGACACAAAAAAAAAAAACAAACAGAAAAGAAGAAAGTATATTTACAACATTTACACGGGGTTGCCCCCAATTATATTAGCCCAAGGCCAACAAAGAAAACAAAAAATGAAAGAGAAAATGAATACTAAACAAACATTACAAATTTTTCCATCTATTCACTCGGCGCCCCTAGCGCCCCTCAGTACTATTAGCTCCCTCGGCGCCATCGTCGCCCCCGGGCGTGGACGGGTCAAAGCCTCTGCCGAGGCGGGCTTGACGAGCCTTTTGAAGTGCCTCCTCATAAGTTTCCTCAGGCACAATGCCGGTCTCCCACAACCGCCTATACACATCGAGCTGGGCCTCGGCAAATGTCCAAAGATCACGAGTGGGACCACAAGAAGCGGCCTGATCTCAGGCGTTGATTCTCAGCCTTCAAGGCCGCTATCTGGTCCACTGTAGCATGGGCGTCTTGCTCACAAACAGAGATGCGCCCCTCCAAGGACCGCTTTCAAAGTTTAGCAGCAGCCCTCTCAAATCCACGCTCCCTCTCTTGGGCACGGTTGGCCGCCTGCAGCATTTCGACCCTTGCCAGAGCGTCCTCTTTCTGCTTCCTTGAAGCGGCGACCTCAGTTTCTAGGACAGCAACCTACCTAGTTAATGCTTCAGCGGCCTCCGCTGTCGCAGTTTGATTTCGACGCTCCCTTTCAGCAGCCGCCCTCCTCTCGGCGTCCATCTCCTCGCCCCTCTGACGGAGCTGCCCCTCATGAACGTCTACCCTGTTGAGGGTCTGCTGCATATGGAACTCCGTTCGTGCCAACTGCTCTACTAGATCCCGGTTCCACGGATCGCCCCTTATGCGTTCGCGCAGATCACGGCACCGGTCGCGATAATGGCGGTACTTCGCCAATAGTCACGCACAAACCGCTGAGTGGGCTCTAGCTCGCCTGATGCCTTCTACCTCCAACAAAAATGACTACAATAAACAAACGCAACAATTAGCACGAGAAAGCGTACCGAGAAATAAAAACAACCAAAGATTTATACATACCTTTATTCTCTGGCGGCCATTCCCAAAGTAAAAATGGCTACGGCCATCTCCAAAGTAAAAATGGCTATAGCCATCTCCAAAGTAAAAGTGGCTACGACCATCTCCTAAGTAAAAATGGCTACCGCCATCTCCTATGTAAAAATGGGTACGGCCATCTCTTAAGTAAAAATGGCTAAGTCCATAAGTAAAAATGGCTACGACCATCTCCAAAGTAAAAATGGCTATGGCCATCTCCAAAGTACAAATGGCTACGGCCATCTCCAAAGTAAAAATGGCTACGGCCATCTCCAAAGTAAAAGTGGTTATGGCCATCTCCTATGTAAAAATGGCTACGGCCATCTACTAAGTAAAAATGGCTACGATCATCTCTTAAGTAAAAATGGTTACGGCCATCTCCTAAGTAAATATGGCTACGACCCTCTCCAAAGTAAAAATGGCTACGACCATCTCTAAAGTAAAAATGGCTACGACCTTCTCCAAAGAACGAAAGGCTGCGGCTAGCCCCAAAAGTACAAAAAGTTACGGCCATCTTCGAAGAATAAAAGGCTACGATCATCCCCAATGCATAAACGATTATGGTTATTGGCGGAATCCGCTCATCAAGCTTTGCCTGAGCACGACCTCAATAAGCATAGGGACTATATGTATGGGTCAAAACTTAACCTTATGATGATGAATGAGATTAGCGCATTTATTAAAGCCAATTTGTAATTAATAAATGGTATGGCCATTTACTCACAAGATTATCGAGCAGTCATCTAGTTTGAAAACTAAGGCCACGGCCTGGCCGTCCTTACGAGGGCATCCCCTATGTGTGGTCCCAACCCTTTGGTGCCAGCTATAAATACTAAGCGAAATAACCCTAAAACGGGGGCTGCTTCTTCTTCTTCCTCAAATCTCCTTCGAAAAGAAGAGAGAAAGTATCATTGTAAGGCTCTGAACCTCTCCATGGAGAGGCAAACCAAACCAATATCATTAATAAAAGATCTCCATCCTCCTCCCTTTAATATATAACTGTTGTCTCTTATACTTTATTCCTTTTGGTCTTTGGATTTATTACGATCTACTATGATTGGCCTTCCGTTTATTTTGATTGTTTTATGCTTCTAAAGTAAATGAAAACTTTGAGCAAAAAAATAATATCTTTAGCTTGAAACAAGAACGGTAACTAAGATGGACAATAAAGAATTGGAAATCTTTTGAATTTATATTATTTAAACACGATAGTGAAATTGTTTATGAATTGTGCCACATGGTAGTGTTGGGTTGTATGGATAAGAAAGGATGGCGATTAGATTTCGTTGCCCAAAGGTTGGAGATGAAAAGTGACATTTAGTTCACATGTTTGTCATGAACGATGACGTTCCATTGTCCTGAAAATTACCAAAATCTACGTATCTACAGTTTCATCATATATTTTTTGGTTAAAATAAAATATATTTTTTCACCAAGTAATGTCTTTACATGCATCTAACTCATTTGGACTATTAAGTTAGTATCTCAGATATTTACAACTATCTCTATCCATGCCTATACTGGGTACGAATTCAACCTATCTAAAACTCTCTTCCATTTACAATTATATTGACTGTTTATATGTAACTGTATGACTATATCTCTTGTTCTTTGTCTAACGTCTTGCTTCTTCATTTGAAATCTTCTAGCATTTCTGTTCCCCCATATGTTATAGACTATAGCTGAAAAGAGGAACCCTAAGATGTGAGTCCATGGTCTGGAACTCATTTTGCTTGCCACCCATTGCACTTCTTCTTGCCAGGTCCTTATATTTCTGTTTATGCCCAACCAATTCAATAGAGACTTCTACATGTGCTGAGAGTAAGCACATTCAAATAACATATGCTCCAGTGTTTCATCTCTTCCAGTTGTGCACAGAACACATTTCTTGTCGACTTTGATTCCCTATTTCTCTAACCTGTTCACAGTAGCCAATCTATTTTGTATTGCAAGCCATAGGATAAACTGATGTCTAGGTATAATGCTTTGTACTAGTACTGCTTTCTTCCATTCCACCTTCTGATAGTGTGGGGTAAAGAGTTTGTATTCATTCTTTATGCTGAACTTCCCTTGTGATTCACAGTTCTTTAGGATTGTTGCAGGGTCCCCCTAATTTTCCAACCATTTTCTTGCCTCCAGTATTTTCCTAACTAGCCAGCTAGATTGTTTAGGGATAGGGCAATCTGTTATAGTCTTCTTCTTTATGTAAAAGTAGTGAATCCATTTCAACCATAGACTGTCTTTCTTCTGATTGACAGCCCACAACAATTTGCAAATTTCTTATTTGTTCCATCTATAGAATTCTAGTATGTTCAGGCCTCCAGCTACTTTAGGCATGCAAAATTTCTCCCAAGACACTAGTGCTTTCCTTGACACTTTATTTGTACCTGTCCAACGAAATGTTTACATATACCAGTCTCCATGTTGATGACCTTCTTTGGTAGCAAGAAGATCTGGGCCCAGTAAGTCTGCATCTCAAACATGATGCTCTTTATTAGTTGCAACCTTCCACTGTATGATAGTAGCTTAGTTGACCAGCATCTAACTCTTGCAATCATCTTCTCTACTAATGGAAGACACTGATGAACTGTAATCTTCCTTGTACAGTTGCATCATATTGTACTAGCTATAACTTTCCCCGGCCTAGTTTTTTTTCAAAGGAAAAAGCAGAGTAAAATCAAGGGAAGTGATGCTCTGATTGTATCGGCAAGGAGCAGAAGCTCTACCACCTGTTTCGCTGTTGACCTCTCCAAAAAATGTCTTTCTATTCTGCATTCTTAAATTTTCTACAATATCTATTTATGTTAGTAGTTAATTAGCCGTCTGTTAGTGTTTGAGTTATAAATTGAAGTTGTATACGGGTAAAATCTAGGGCAATGCATGCCCGATTTTTCAGTGAAAAAGATTGAAGGAGGGCACGAGCCCACAAGATTGAAATCGAGGCTGGAAGCCTTTCGTACTGAGACCCATGAAAGATGAACAACTGGGTCATCGCCGAGCGTGATAAAGCAGTGCTCCCCCGATTCATAACTAGCTCTAGGACCTCTGGAGATATGAAAAACGGTTATGCATGAATTGCAGAGGGTTGTGATATCCATACTTAACCGGATATCATGGCGCATATCTTGCCCTATGTCGGTTACTGATCAATAATTCGCGAGAAAGAGAGATTTTAATTTCTTTTAGAATTGTACTAGGGATGAAACTCTCCTACTCTATAAAGGGTTATAATATAGAATGGATTTTAACACACATACTAAAGTAATACAAATTTAATTTTCTACTTTCTAAATATCGCAAAGTTCTTACTTTACTGCTGCTCTTCATTCACAATTAGCTTCGAACCAAGGGTCTGACCGAGGGCAAAACTACTTTCCAACCTAAGTTCAAGTCAGACCGTAACATTACAATTAGTTTGATTATTCATTTTATCTTGAAATCATTTATCGGATATTGTTGATTATTTGTGTTGAATCTATCCACATATCCTTAAAACAACGTACACATTTGATTGTCATCCGTTTTAAGAGTAAACAGTTTGGTGTTCCACCGTGGGGCTAAAGATAATAGTGATGGTTTGATACAAATCTCCGTAAAAGACTCTATTTTACGCTTGTTTCTTAAAGTCATAATTTCACGTCAGCTTAGAGATGTCAAATTCTCAGTCTCCCACTTGAACGTTGAGGCGAAGTATGGACATCATGGCGAAAATAACTATCTGGTACCTAGCAATTAGGTTTCCCCTGCTTATCCCAATGGATTCCCAGTCGCCGATATGATCGATACCAACTCACAGGTGGCTATCAATGTCAACCTACCAAGTGACCTTGAAAACAATGTTCGTGTAGGATCCCGACCAACAGTTCGAGAAACGGCCGAAGGAGAAGGTGATAGGGTAAGCCTACAGTTAATATTCGAAATTTGCAGGCTCAACAGGAAGTGCTAGCGCAACTACAAAATCAAGGCCAAGCCCTTGACAAGGTCGAGCCAGAACGGCCCTAGGAGAACACCCGAAGAAACAAACAAACCACCGAGAGATCGGGTGAAGCTGAGTCTGGGGTCAATCCCGAGATAATGAAATTACTTGAAGCATTGAGAAGCAGGTGGAATCAATTGAGGAGAAAGTTAAGGCTAGCAACAAGAAGGTGGAAACATACAATTCCAAGGTCGATCAAATCCCGTGAGCACCCCCCATATTGAAGGGACCTGATTCCAAGAAATTTATCCAAAAGACTTTTCCTCCAAGTGCGACACCAAATCTAATCTCGAAGAACTTTTGTATGCCCGATATTCCAAAATATAACAGAACAACGAACCGAATGACCATGTGACCTCCTATACACACGCCATCAAAGGAAACGACTTAGAAGATGATGAAATCAAGTTGGTGTTACTGAAGAATTTCGTGGAGACTCTATCTAAAGGAGAAATGATATGGTATTACAACTTACCCCCAAAATCCATTGACTTATTGTTATACTTGCAGATGATTTTGTGAAGGCCTGTGCCGGGGCCATCAAGGACGAGACGAAATGAGGCCTTTTCAAGGTTAAACAAAGAGGTAACAAGATGCTTAGAGAGTTTGTGTCAAGGTTCCAAATGGAATGGATGGTCCAGACATTCACTCAAGGACATAACCCCCGAAGCTCATTGGCTTCACAACAGCTAAAACAAAATTTGCTAGAGTACTTGGAGGTAACTTGGGTCAACGTCCACAACAGGTACCAGTAAAAAATCAGAGTCAAGGACGACGAACTCGGAGCCTCTTCTGGGTTCGTTTATCCCATCAGAGCTGACAACAGGTCTAAGAGAGTCGTCGATCCTGAGCTAAGGCCAACCCGAGGTTGGTACTAACAATACATCATGAATCGAAGGGGAAACGAATCTAGGTGTTACCCTACAAGGAATGAAAAGAGAGGCAATTGAGGGCCCAATAGTCGAAGTTTGATGAGCAAAAATGCTTTCGATAGGCCACTCAGGAGTTGCGAAGCACCAAGATTATCAAAGTATAACATCAACATTAATATTGGAAGCATCGTATCAGCTATCGGGCTTATCAAGAAAACTAGGTGGTCTCGAACATTGTAGTTCGACCCTACCCAAATGGATCCTAACTTGATGTTTAAGTATCATGGAAATAATGGCCAGTGGACCGAGGATTTCAGACAATTGAGACAGGAAAATGCCCAACAGTTCAATAACTAGCACTTCCGAGAGAAAAAATAATTTCATGAACAGGGACGCCAACAAACATGCTGAACAAGAGAAGCATCAGCATGCCATCAACATGATTATTGGAGGGGTCGAAGTACCCCAAAGCCCAATTATAAAGCGCACTAAAGCATCTATCACGAGGGAAAATGCACCCAAGATTATGTCCCGGAGGGAACCATTTCATTTAGCGATGAGGATGCCAATGGCATCGTATAACGTCATAATTTTGCACTAGTAATATACGTACTTATTGTGAGGACGTAAGTTTTTCCCTATATGAATTACTTCCATAAATTCAAAACAAAATAGTTCCTTTCAATGTTTTCAATTTTGTGGATTTTTGTGATATTTTATGTTATTGTTTGTGCATGTTTATTATTATTATTATTATTATTTAATTAATAAAAAATACAAAAACACACTTGCATTTTCTTCTAGGATTTAATTTAGAATTTTAGGATTAATTGAGTAATTAAATTATTTTATAAAAAAAAGAGGAAAAAAAGAAAAATCACAAAAATAATCATCTTGCACCTTTTAAATATAATTTATGATTTGTGAGTTAGTTTTTCTTCAAATTATTAATTGTGAAAATTTGTTAGGTTAATTAGCATTTTGTTAAATCAATTTGGTTTAGTATTTTAATTCTAGTGTTAATTTGAAAAGAACAAGTGCAAAGAGAATAAAAGAAATTGAAGGTCTGATTAAAATCCCCAATTTTGGGCCAGCCCTTGAATCAAACCCTTAGCCCAATTGTTTGAACGCCCCAGCTCAAACCAAAAACCCTTCACCCGGTCCATACCCTCCTTTCACAAAAACGACCCCGTTTCCCCTCCTTTAAATCTTGACCGTCGAGGTTCTTTTGATCGAACGGTCATGAGCTGAGGATCCTTTAATTTGTAAATGTCCTAATTCCTCGCACCCCATTCATTCCCCTTACCCACTCCTCAGAGAACCAACTACCGTCTCCTCCGCATACCGCCGCCGGAAATCTCCCCACGGTGGCGGCAGGTCTCTGATTGCCGCAAATATTACATCATATGTTCCTCTCCACTTCCACATATCGAATCCATAATCAGATTTCCAAAAAAATTACTCAGAGCTCTCGAATATTGGTTGGAAGTTACAAATCCTAGCGCCGTCCCTATCTCCTCCTGTTGCGGCGCCACCTCCAATTAGTCCCAAAACTACAACCTAGAACCTTCCTCACCCCACCATTGCGATTCTTAAACTGGTTGCCTTAATAGCATAACCAAACTCTTCGAATCTCATATCAAAGTACAAGACCTTATAATTTTCAAAGTTCAAACACAGGTCAGGGTTCGTGTTGGCCAGTTTTTCTTTCTGGAAAGCTTGGTTAGTTCGAATCTTGGTTTGATTTGGAAGGGCTCAATTCTCAGGCCGGTTCCCCTGGGGGTTTGTTCATTTAGATTTCATGGCTTCCCAAATTTGTTCCGGTTAGTCGTCAATCCCTCCTATTCTTTCTTTCTTCGTTCTCATCTGTCTTGGTATCAACTTCTTTTGTTTTCCTGTTTTCCTGTTTTCTTTTCTTCATCTTCACATGTTTCCGATTTTTCTTTTTCTTTTCTATCCTCTGTTGGTATTCATTTGTTGGAATAATTTCTATTGCATGTTAGAATGAGAGCATGTTAATGGCACTTTCATGTTAGATGTTTATTTTTCTTTTTGATTTCAATCCGTAATTGGTTTGCCTTACAATCCCTGGTGGTATAAGTTTGGGTTTGGGTCAATTATGAATTGCCATTGGTTTGGGTTTCGGGTAATTCAAAAGCCCAATGTATAAGAAAATCAGTCCAGCTGGGATTGAACCTTGGGACAATTCGACCCATTGGTTTTCTGAAGTAATAATAGGGGTACTGGGATGGTAGTTTAGGATTAAGACATGGGGGAATCTTTTGTAACAGATTTAGAAGTTTCTAGTGGGGGAGCCTTAGTTAAGTGATAAAACTTGGGTAGAAAGTCAGAAATTGGGGGCTACCTAGGCTAAAAAGAAAATTCAAAAGGGGGCAAAGGGTAAAAAATAAAGTCTGAAGGGTAGCATTCTTGCCTTTCAAGGCAAGAATTGAAGAGCAAAAAATACAAAAATCAGATAGTTGAAAATACAAAAAAAAATACTATTCTTGTCACGACCCAAAATACACTAAGGGTCGTGGTGGCGTCGGACACAGTTGTCAGGCAAATCAACTGAAATATTTAATTTAATTCCTGTTTTAATTTTTTTTTGAAAACATTTCTTTTAGACGATCAACACAATACTCAGTATATTTCTCCAAATGAATAATGAAATATTTAACCAACTTTTATAATTTCTAAATGAATCCAAATACATCCCTAGAAACCGGTGTCACAAGTACATGAGCATTTTCTCAGATAAATCAACAAGTACAATAACTGTCCCGAATACAATTGGACAGAAAATAATGAAAACTCAGAGAAAGACCATACTAGTTGCGGAATCACCTCGAGAAAATACAGCTCACCTAGTCTCTGCGGCCGTCATGCCGCTATGCCGCTAAGCCATAGGCCACACAATAGACATGTATAACAAAAATGCACAGCAAGTTTAGTATGAGTACGAAAACAGCGTGTACCCAATTGGTATCCCGCCTAATCTCAAAGAAGTAGAGACGAGATGGTCAACTTTGACACTCACTAATGGTCCAATAATGATTTATCCTTAATATATAAAACTGTGAATTTTTATAAACATGATTTTAATCCAAATAAAGGAAATAAGTAAACATTTAATTATTTTATAGGAAATTTTCAAACTTCCTTTTTAGTATTAACAAATGAATCTCGCGCTAGGATGAGGCAATAACAACTTTAATAAATTCAAGGCAGCAATACAAGCATGCGCAAACCATGCCGAGGCGACGGCCCGATCCAATATTAAAAAATGTGAACTTGTCGAGGGACGACAAAGGACCTATAGATGCATCTATTTAATTTACCGAGGCATTTATCCCGAACCTAAAATAAACACATATCCTGCTCGCAAATCATGTATGCGACGCAGGTACACATAAGGAATACATGCTCAATCAATGAATTAAGAACTTTTCGGGGAACATTTATTCAGATAAACCAATTTTCCTTTAACAAATTTTAAGAAATGAATCTTAATCTCTTTTGAAATTCATTCACTAATTTAATGCGATTTAAGCAATTCAAGCTATCAATGCTTTTGGGTCCTAGACTACCCGAACAATAGCATAATAGTATCTACGCACGGGCTCTCGTCACCTCGTTCGCACGTAGCCCCCACAATAGGAGCACATAACCAATTTAACCACAATAGGAGCACATAACCAATTTAACTCACCTATGGGGACTATTCCTTCTCACAAGGTTAGAAGGGAGACTCACCTCACTCTGAAGATCGATAACCGCATTCCACGCCCTTCCGATGACTCTATTTGATGCACCACGCTCCAAAACTAGCCAATAGTTGCGCAAAATCCATTAATATATGATCAAATATTCATTACAATCTAATTTATAGCAATTCCTAACTCCGATCGGAAAGTTGACCAAAAACGCCCTCAGGTCCACCTGCCCGAAATCCGAAATTTTTCGAAGATAAAGATTACCCATGACCTTAAGAACTCAAATATATAATTTTCTCTAAATTTCATACCCAAAATCGTGGATAAATTCTAAGAATAAAATATTTCGGTCTTTATACCAAGCCTCCAAATATTTACCCATTTACATACCTAAATCTATACATAATTGATGTTTTTAACTCAAAATAGGTGGGGATAACTTACCTTATCATTGATGATGAAAACCCTCTCTTGAAGCTCCCCAAAAATCGCCCAAGCCATGAACAATATGAGAGTAATGGCCCAATATCCGACCAGTCGGGTCATTATATTCTCTCCCACTTAAACATACGTTCGTCTTCGAACATGCTGAGAACTACACTGTAGTTTGAAATCACTACTTAACACCTCATGCACTGAACCGTGTTACCACAACTGAGTTGAGCACATTAGTTGATAATTCTGTATATACACTCTTTTATTTAAGAAAATAAGCCTTAAAGCCCAATTCCAACAGCCGGAATTTTCCTGCCAAGCCTGTTTCCAAAATACGATCACCACATCAACAACTACACGTTGTACCCAAACATGACCGCATAAATTTGCTGAATTTACACTTTGCATCACTTTACTCATAGGACCACCATAGCATTTCTGATCGAAATTCCATGAATCCAATGCTCCCATTGCACCTCATGAACTGCATAGGTCTTGCTCTAACGTTTACAACACTGACATGAGTGAAGAGATGTGCTGAAATTCATAACTAACTACCGAGTCAAGAAATCATTGGGTCTATACCCGTGACTAGAGTCATTGCCTCTTCCTGAACCATCTAATGGTCTTAGCTTCTTAATACACTTCATATAATCAAATTGCACTGGTCCTAAATCCAATAAATCTCGTCTCACCCAGTACGAACTGCTCAGTAAATAAGCGACCTCGAACACAATCTAAAACCCCATATGATGCTATCATGTGCCAATAGGCTACCAATTAGAAGGTGATACAAAAGGAAAACAAACTCTTAAAAGGAGATGTAATTACCCCGCTCACAAATCATGCATGCGACGCGGGCACATGCTAAACTGACACCTCTATCACGAATCATACATGCGACGCGGGCTCATAGCTAGAACGAGCTTCCTTCGGAAAATGGGAAATAGAACGCATAAAGACAAATAGGGTAACTATACTGAACATTACATTGTTGCGGCGTGCAACTCTATCCAAATAACATACCAATGGCAACGTGCCACCTAATCCACACATAGAACTCACATAAGGAGATGTAGGTCGAGCTAAATTGCTCATTACAACATAATACCGGATAATGGTCATAAAAACACTAAGGTTATAATACCATTCCCTGGGGAGACATATAACGCTATAATCCACATACTCGGGCACAACTGATGTGCGATACAAGATCTGAATTGCAATAGCCATTCTTCTCATATAACATCATCGCAACGGGAACCACAACACATAAAAATTTACCAAGCTGTCTCATAACTCATACGGGGCAATAAATCATTACCTGGAATAGCTAATGACAAAATAACACCCCGAATGTTCCTTCATAAGGAACGCTCGCTGAAACGAACACAACTGGCATGATATATTGCCATGTTCACATGTAAATCAATCCACTGATCTCAAGATGATTTATGATTGCACCAACTTGGCTCATAACCTTTCAAAGTCCATAGTAACCCTCTTTTCCTCATAAAACACAAGAACAACAATCATAATCGAAGCAACCTCCTCAGTTCGTAATCCAATAAACAAACTGCCCTCCAGGCCTAAATTCTCAAAATTAATGATATTAACACAATTCTCATACTTGGTTTAAATCTTTAATCAATCAAGTGACTACATGTCACACTTATGCTTTCCTATGAGAAACGCTCCCAACATCTTCTGAAATAAATATCGGGTCCGCACATCTAAACCATCAACTGCACTAACGCTGAAAAGCGATCAAAAATTCTTAACCAGGATGCAAAGCTTTTTTCACAAAACATCGATCTCAGGTGACGCTGAAGACAACACCAATTTACTTTAATCATTCAACCCTTTCCTTTCTCATCCGAGCCTATGACGTCCTTGTCAACACCGATCTGCAACCTTGATCCTCACTTCAAATTTCCATACCTCTCACTGCACTTAACGTGCAATATACGTTACAACAGAACACGATTTTCATCATAACTCTGAAACCATTAATATTTTAACACTTCATCATGTAAGAGACTTTCACTTAACTCACTTCAGGAGAAATATATCAACACACAGGTAAATTCACATAACGGGCCGTAACAGTAGAATACAGATGAATGATATCAATTACGACGGCCTAGAAGCCTCACACTTACCACCACAAATCATACGCATAACTTGATTACGCTGAATGAACTGGTCACTAAGCTCAATATGCAAATTCAACTATGGCTAATCAATCTATCTCCTTCCAATTTATCCCTGATTGCCTTGGAGATAATACTAACTTCATTCAACACATAACATACTCCATCTATACTCATCGCGAGTGACCTTGAATCACGAGACCATGCTATCTCAAATCTCACGAACCATTTCACACCTCCCAATTGCTACAACACGAGCCAAAACATCCCAGGACATTTTGTGCCTCTTCCCATAAGCTGTCTTCCAACCATGATTCTTAGCTGTACCCATAGGCTCGAGATCGTTAGGCAAGACACTTTAACTTCTGAATTCACTAGGACCATCACTGAGAGCCACCCGCTCTGACTTGGTCCCGAATATAATCCACCCCATAAATCTTATGACTCACAAATACCTTCTCGATGAAGCACTCGTCGGAATCACTTCCTCTGAAACCTGCACCTATACAAGGCATAAATCCTGAATCTTTTCCCAAGTTCGAACATGAGCCAATAAGGCCAATCACAGAGTGCATTCAACAATTCATCTACTAAATTTACCACTTATGGTCCTTTTCCATAGCTGAGATAACCCATCAATATACGAATAGCTGGAAACCTCGCAAGTCGTTAATCATGCAACCCAATCATAGGTGGTGAGACTCTGCCACTTAGCTTGATGCCATTATTTCACTACTCTGAAATTCACCGGGATTCTTTATCTCTCGTTGATATAACCGGGCGCAATCAACCGCAAAAATTCTCGGAATCATTCGGTAAACACCCCCTTTCGATATTCTAAATTATCAACCACATTCGCAGGACTATCCTCTTCCCTGTATAACCGACATAATTCTTCGCAGAAGCCTCGCCAACCGCGTGACCGCTAACCTGCTCACATGAAATAACCCTTTTGCGGAAATCACTTCTCGACATCTCCCGATGCTGCTGCACGGGATACCATTCGATGTTATGCTTCATCCTTCTTCATTTCAAGTAGCTCCTTCCCGTTATACCAAATCTCCGGCTGCATAATGGCCCATACTTCAATTAAATCCATAGGACCAATCACAAATCTCTTAAGCTCCCAAATTGTTACAAAATCTCCTTAAGGCGTACTACCGAGACTATATGAAACATCTGCCACTATCTCACTTTGAGCAAACTCGGTTCTTTAATAACCTACTTGACCTTTGCTTCATACACCTGGCCTTCTAGGAATTTTAGTCATCGTATGACACTTTCCTCACATCTTTCCTCATACATTGCTGCTCGTTTGTTGCCTTAAATAAACTCTACCTTCGTGGCACTTGAATCCACAATAGCTGCTAACTTTTAAACCTTTGCAAAGGTCATCTTTATCGAATCGCCAACATTAGAAATTTCGATTCAGTCCCATACCACCGCACCATGTGATATCTGACAATTGTATCTCCAATACTTCTTCACAATATCTTTCCATAATGGCGAATTATAGCAAATCATAACATCGAAAAAACTAGTACGTTCAATCAGGACTGCGACACCCCCTCATAGGAGAAAGCTCCACCATGCTTGCAAATACGAAGTCTCATTTTTTCCACCAGCCCACATCTAACCATTCTTAGTCTGACTTCCCTTACCCTACCGGGAATAAGATACTGAATGCGTTGATTACACACTGAGTAAACCTCCCTTCAATTCATTCACTGCCCCGACACGTGGGCAATATCCTACCATCACAACAACACTGCGGAATAATCACCTATAAGCATCATGGAAACTTGTGGCTAGCCGCAAGGCTCTTATAAGTTATGTTACTGAGTTGAAAAAATAGAATATCCTTCCATAAGGCGAGTGTAATAGTCCGATCAACTATACCAGGAGAATCATCTCGCACCACATTTGTAGTGCCATTACAACCCTTCAACTTTTGATTTATAACAAACGCTCGTGTAAGATTAAGTAGGAAGAAATCAAAGGCATAAGCCTCAAACAAATTGAACATGATAAAGAAATCAAGAAAGGAAGTTCTCCTAGCAGCCCTGTAGCCTCCCGAGGATAAGTACATACGTCTCTGTACCGATCCGCGAGACTCTACTAGACTTGCTCATGACTCGTGAGACCGACAGGAACCTAGTGCTCTGATACCATATTTTCACGATCCAAAATCAACTAAGGTTCGTGGTGGTGCCGGACGCCGTTGTCAGGCAAGCCAACTAAAATACTTAATTAAATTCCAGTTTTAAATTTTTTTTGGAAATATTTCTTTTATACGATTAACACAATACTCAGTATATTCCTCCAAATGAATAATGAAATATTTAAACAACTTTTATAATTTCCGAATGAATCAAAATACATCCTCAGAAGCCGATGTCACAAGTAAATGAGCATTTTCTTAGAGAAATCAACAAGTATAATAACTGTCCGGAACACAATTGGACAGAAAATAAAGAAAATCTAGAGAGAGACTAAACTAGCTGTGGAATTGCCTCGAGAAAATACAGCTCACCTAGTCTCTATGCCCATCATGCCGTTATACCGCTAAACCATAGGCCACACAATAAACCTGTGCAACAAAAATGCAGCAGTAAGTATAGTATGAGTATGAAAAAAACATGTACCCAATGAGTATCCCGCCTAAGCTCGAAGAAGTAGAGACGAGATGGTCAACTTTGACACTCACTAATGGTCCAGTAATGATTTATCCTTAATATATTGAACTGTGGATTTTCATAGACATGATTCTAATCCAAATAAAGGAAACAAGTAAACATTTAATTCTTTTATAGGAAATTTTCAATATTCATTTTTTATTATTAACAAATTAATCTTGAGCCAGGATAAGGTAATAAGCACTTTAATACGTTCAAGGCAGCAATACAAGCATGCGCAAATCATGCCGTGGAAACGTCTCGATCCAATAGAAATAAATGTGCGCTTGCCGAGGGGCGACGACGTGCCTATAGATGTAACTATTTAATCTGTTGAGGCGTTCGACCCATTCCAAAAATAAACACATACCCTGCTTGTGAATCATGCATGCGACGGAGGTACACATAAGGAATACATGCTCAATTAATCAATTAAGAACTTCTCGAGGAATATTTATTTAGATAAAATCATTTCTCCTTTAACAATTTTTAAGAAATGAAGCTTAATCTCTTTTGAAATTCATTCACTAATTTAATGTGATTTTAGAAATTCAAACTATCAATGGGTTCATAAATAACCCAAGCAATATGCTTTTGGGTCCTAGACTACCCGGACAATAGCATAATAGTAGTTACGCACAGACTCTCATCACCTCGTACCATGTGTAGCCCCCACAAATAGGAGCACATAACCAATTTAAATCACCTATGGAGACAATTCCCTTTCACGAGGTTAGAAAGGAGACTCACCTCGCTCCGGAGATCCAAAACCGGCATTCCACGCCCTTCCGAGGACTCTAGTTAATGCATCACACTCCAAAACTAGCCAATTCCTATGCAAATCTATTAATATACGCTCAAATATTCATTACAATCTAATTTATAGCAATTCCTAACTCTGATCGAAAAAATGACCAAAACGCCCTCAGGACCACGTTCCTTGAATCCGAAATGTTTCGAAGATAAAGATTATCCATGACCTTAAGAACTCAAATATATAATTTATCTAAATGTGCCCAAAATCGTGGCTAAATTCCAAGAATAAAATTTCTAAGTCTTTCTACTAAAACTCCAAATTTTTACCAATTTACATACCTAAATCTATACTTTATTGATGTTTTTAACTCAAAATAGGTGGGGATAACTTACCTTATCATTGATGATGAAAACCCTCTCTTGAAGCTCCCTACAAATTTCCCAAGCCATGAAAAATATGAGAGAAATGGCCAAATATCCGATTTTTAAATCAACCATTCTACCCCAACTATTTTCGCCTCTGCGATGCCCCCTCCGCAGATGCGGCTTCGCTTCTGCGGAAATCGGACCGCATCTGTAGTCCACTTTGAGCCGACCAAAATCGCTTATGTGACCACTTCTCCGCAGATGCGGTCCCGATTCTGTGGAAGCTTCACTGCATTTGCGGTGCTCTAGCCCTTGATCAAAATTTTGCACCTGCGCCTTCCTAGCCGCTTCTGCGGTGCCGCACCTGTGGCCCCATTTTTGCATGTCGGTTATAGCAGCAACCAGACCCTTCAACCTTCTTCAAAATTTAATTTTTGATCCGCTAACCACCCGGAATCCACCGGAGGCCCCCATGACCATGCCATCCAGTTCAAAACACATTATGGACTTCCTCGGGGCCTCAAATCACATAAAATGATGCTAAAATCATCAATCGACTTCCAATCCAAGCTTTATGAATCTTAAAATTTCCAACTTCTATTTCCGACATTTAAACCTATTAAATGATGTCCGATTGACCTCAAATGTTGCACACAAGTCATATCTGGCATTATGGATCTACTCCTACTTCCAGAATTGGATTTCAACCCCGATATCAAAAAGTGCACTCCTGATCAAAATTCTCTAATACCTTTAAATTTATGTCTTTAAAAAAATAAATTCAAAATGGCATATGTACCTCCGAATCTATTTTCGATCGTGATCCCAACTCTAGAATCACCATATGGAGCTACTCCCAGTCTCGGAAGTGGAAACAGACATTGATAACGCTGAAATGCACTTCGAACCAACCTTAAGAAATTTCTTCCAAAATGCTAACTTCCACAATAGGCACCAAAACGCTCACAGGTTACCCAAAACTTGAGCCGGGCATACAACCAAGTCCCAAATAATCATACAAACCTGCTGGAACCTTCAGATCTTGATTCTGAGACAGTTTACTCAAAATTCCAATATTAGCCATTTTCACCAACTTAAGTCTTCTGAAATGAGAATTTTTATTTAAATTAATTCCGATCTTCCTTCAATTTCTAACTGTACACACAAGTCAATATACCTGAAATGAAGCTGCTCATGGATTTGTCATATAAAGAGGAGCTGTGGCTATTTTAGACCAGCAAGTTCGACAGTTGAGGTCGAAGAGTTTTCCTTTAGTACGTGTTTAGTGGAGAGGTCAGCCTCCAGAGTCATCGACCTGTGAGTCCGAGTCTGATATGTAGAGCCGTTATCCCCACCTATTCCTCGACTCAGGTACTTCTTTCTTTTATCCATTCGAGGACAAACGTTATTTTAGAGGTGGAGGATGTGACGACCCAAAGGAGTCATCACCATGATTCTCCCTTTTTATGTGCTTGATTTGCGTGTGCAGTCTGAGCATGAAGACGGAAAAAAGTTCTATATTAAAATATGTGAATTCTGTGGAAAATTTGAAGAAATTTTGATATTAATATTGTTATAGTTTACTTTAGTCAACATGTTGGGTAAATAGACCCGGGCTCGTGATGTGACAGTCCTGGGAGTTCCGTACCAAAATATGGGACTCGGGCATGTGCCCGGAGTCGAGATCCGAGGTCTAGAACACGAGTAAAAGAGTTTTTCAATCAAATTGTTTTTCTAAATTTGTTAAGGAAAATGGAAATAAAAATTGATTAAAAGACTATTGTATCAGGCTTTATTTTGGTTCCGACGCCCGGTACAAGTATTATATATTGTTTAAGCGCTTTCTGTGAAGTGTGGTTGAAAACGGACGTCGTATGGCGTGTTTCGGACCTAAATATCTACAATTGGAAGTTAATGAACTTTGAAAGGAAAATGATGATTTTGAGGTTTCATTCATTGATATTTGGTGTTATTTTAGCGATTTGATCGCTAAACTATGTTTGTATGATGTTGTTAAGTTACTGTGTATGTTGGGTATGGAGCCCCGAGTGTTCAGGTGAGTTTTGGGTGAGACCCGGGAGGTATTAGACTTAGAGAAAATAGGTTCAGGTGTTGCAGACACCAGTGCGACCGCAGTCATTTTTGCGCGTTCCGCGCTGGAGCCGCACGACAGCGAGGCCTTTCTGTGCGGTCCCCGTGGCTGAGTCTGAGGCCAGGGATTCAGGTTAACCAGCGTGGCCGCGCACCAAAACACTGTGGTCCGCGCTGGGAGGGTTTAGAGGAGACCCAATTATTCCTCCCACTCGGTGCGGCCGCAACACATTTTTGTGCGGTCCGCGCCCGGTCCTCAGAAAGGCATGAAAGTCCAAATATTTCAGCCATTTTTCCACTTTTCAAAAACCCAAAACCTAAGAGGCGATTTTCCAAACATTTTTTTTCTCCAATATGATTGGTAAGTGATTTCTAACTCAATTTCCTTTCGCCTTAACATCTTTTAACATGATTTCAATTTCAATCAAAGGCTTTCACATGGGAATTTGGGGTTTTGGGTGGAACCTAAGTCTTTTAAAATGGGGAGTTGGACCCAATTGGAGGACCGATTTCAAAACCAATCATATATTTGGATTCGCGAGGGAATGGGTAACTAGGTTTTGATTTGAACCTCGGGTTTTGACCACGAGGGCCCGGGGTTATTTTGGGAATTTTTCGGCAAAACTTTGGGAAATTCATTCTTATGCATTCAAATTGATTTAACTAGAATTTGTTGGTACATTTGAGTAATTTGTGACTAGATTCGAGCAGTTTTGTGGCGAATTCGAGGGGTAAACCTATCCTTTGGAGCTTTCGAGGTAACTGTTTGTTCTAACCTTGGCTTGATTGATTATGATTAGGATATTATTTGCTACGTGTTAACTGTGGTGTATGGTGTATAGGCATGGTGACAGTTATTTATGCACCGGAGTCTAGCATGACCGTGAGTCATAATTGCTTTTTAATTCAAAAGATGTGATACAATTGTGGTTCTTTAATGATAAATTATTTTGAAGTGGTAGTTGAGAAGAAAATGATTTAAAGGAGGAAGTATGGTACTTTTCTCTTGCCGGGACATATTTGTTGATTTGTTTTCCCTTGCTGGGATATTTAATCTTGTTGTTTATTCCCTCCCCTTATTGGTCGTGACTGTTGATTGGGTAAGGAAGAGTGATAATGCATGAATGGTCATTTCGTGACATGTTTTGACAATTATTCAAGAAGGTTCATTCCGTGACAAGTATTGATAATTATGCACGAAGGGTCATTCCGTGCCATGCTTTTGAATAATTGAGCACGAAGGGTCATTCCGTGCCTTGATATGAGAGTTATGTGAGGAAAAGCACGAAGGGTGATGCCGTGCACTTTATTCGATGTTTTGGTGAGAACGAAAGTAAAAGCACAAAAATTGGTGCCGTGCAGTTGTTGATTTACCTGTTCTCTTTAGTTGATGTTATTTGTCCAGTGTCATCTCTTTGTTCGTTGATCTCATATCTGAATTGTTACACCCCACAACATGTTTCCCATCCCTTTAATTGTTTACATTAGTATATTTCTTTTTATTGCACATGTATCTGTATAGGTTATTTGTGGTAGGTCCTGTCTAGCCTCGTCACTACCTCGTCGGGGTTAGGCCAGGCACTTACTAGCACATGGGGTCAGTTGTCTGATACTACACCCTGTGCATTTCTTTTGCACAGATCAGGATGCAGCTTTCGGACCACAATAGTTCTACACCATGAGCATGCTTTCAGTCCAGGGACTCTTGAGGTAGCCTTGCCGACGTCCGCGATCCCGGAGCCCCCTTCTATGTTTTTCGTTTGTTTGCCTTGTATTAGACAAACATTGTGTATTTCTTCTAGACTTTTGTTTTAGTATTCCATAGTATTTCGTGAGTAGTGAACCCTTATACTGGGCAGAAGTATGATTTGAAACTTTCGTTTTTCTGTTTTCAGTTATTTAAGTATCTAAAAGTCTTCTGCTTTATTTTATAGTTTCCTTTATTATTATTGTTTAAATGAAATAAAGAAATGTGGTTTAAATATTGGATTGCCTAGCTCCGATAGTAGGAGCCATCACGACTCCCTATGGTGGGTAATTCGGATCATGACAAGTTGGTATCAGAGCACTAGGTTACTTAGGTCTCACAACTCACGGACAAACTCGGTAGAGTCTGAGGGATTGCTACGGAGACGTTCGTATTTATCCCTAGAGGCACAGAGTTAGGAAAATTTTCACTTTGTTCATTCTTGTCGTGCGATTCTGTTTCCCAAATACTAATTGTCGTTCTACTCTGTTCTTTCGCAAATCGCAATAACGCGTGCTTATTTTTCTACCGTGTAGCATCTTGAGCCCCCAGCAGCATTCCAAGCCCTAGAGGCTGAGGCCGTGGTAGAGCTAAGCCCCGAGCAGCAGTCCCGAAGGTGGGACCTCATGTTGACTACGATGTGGAGGTTCCAGCACCAACAGCTCCAGTGGGCCCAACTTAGGTTCCGGAGGGTTTCATAGTCACTCCAGTACTCTAGGACGCTTTGGTCCGACTGGTAGGATTTATTGAGAGCGTCTCCAGAGCGGGTTTGCTTCCCGTAGCACCAAGCACATCTCAGGTTGGGGGAGGAGTTCAGACTCCCGCTATGTATACTCTAGAGCAGGCAGCTCCTCAGCCTCAGGCTCTACCAGTTCAGCAAGTTGTGGCAGCCCAACTGGGTATTCCAGCTCAGCGAGGCGATGGTGCGGCGATGTCCATGATGCTTTGTGGAGTCTTGATAGGTCCACCAAGCTCTTCACCACCACTTTCAGCGGTGCTTTTACAGAGGACCCCATGACTTCTTATTCATCTGCCATGAGGTTCTCAAGATTATGGGTATTGTGGAGACTAATGGGGTCGACTTCATCACTTTTCAGCTTGTAGGATCCGCCAAGACTTGGTGGAGGGACTATTGTTTATCGAGGGCAGCAAGGTCATCATCATTGACTTGGGATTAGTTTGCAGAGTTGTTCTTGTAGAAGTTTCTCCTGGTATGTCTTTTCAGGAGGCGACCAACGCAGCCCGCCGGATAGAGATGGCACTTGCATGAGGAGGTGGTCAGGGGTCAGACAAGAGGCCTTGTCAGTCTGTTAGGTTCAGTGGTAGCTCATCTGGAGGTAGGGACTCATATGGTAGAGGCCACCATCGGAGGCCCTTTCAGTCTGCACTTCAGGTTTCTCATGGTACTCCAGGCGGTGGTGGTTCTTAGCAGTATTATTCGGATCAGCAGTCCTTCAGCGCACCACCAGCCCCTATTAGTGCACCCCCATTTCAGAGCTTTAGGGGAGGACATACAAGTCGATGGGGACAGCGTCTCAGCAGCGGAGGCCATGTTATGGTTGTGGTGACCCGAGTCACATTGTCAGGTTTTGCCCCCAAGCATCGAGTAGTTCTCAGCAGCAGGGTCCTCGCCCCATAATTCAGGCACCAGGTGATCCAAAGCTTGCCCAGCTAGCTATAGGCGAGGTTAGGGATCATAGAGGTGGATCGTCCTAGGGACACAATTCAGGGAGGTAGGGCCCATCCCTATTGTTATTTTTTGCTGGCTAGGCCATAGGCCGAGTCATCAGATAGTGTGATACATGTATTATTCTAGACTGTGATAGGGGTGCTTCTGTGTTATTTGATCTCGGATCTACGTATTCATATGTGTCGTCCTATTTTTCACCCTATTTGGTTATGCCTAGTGAGGCTTTGGGTATTACTGTATATGTGTCTACATCGGTGGCTGATTCTATAGTAGTCGACCGAGTGCATCGCCTTTGTGCGGTAATATTTGAGGGTCTTGAGACCCGTGTCGACTTTTTGCTCTTAGATATGGTGGACTTCGACATTATATTGGGGATTTATTGGTTGTCCCTGTATCATGCTATTTTGGATTGTCACGCCAAGACCGTCACCTGGCTTTGCCAGACTTACCCCGACTTGAGTGGAGAGGGAACCCAGGTCATACCACCCGCAGTGTTATTTCATATGTCAAGGCTCGACGCATGGTAGAGAATGGGTGCCTAGAATATCTGGCATATGTTCGTGACTCCAACGCAGAGGTTCCATCTATTTACTCAGTTCCTATTGTTCAGGAGTTCCCCGAGATTTTCCCTTCAAACCTGCTGGGTATGCCGCCCGAAAAGGATATTGATTTTTGCATTGATCTAGCTCCGGGCACTCAGCCTATTTCCATTCTGGCTCACCGCATGGCCTCGCCATAATTGAAAGAGTTGAAGGAGAAGCTTCAGGACTTGCTTGATAAGGGTTTCATTATACCCAATGTATCGCCTTAGAGCGCGCCTGTGTTATTTGTGAAGAAAAAGGATGGGTTGATGAGGATGTGCATTGATTACCAGAGTTGAACAAGGTGACGATAAAGAACAAGTATCCGCTGCCAAGGATTGACGATTTATTCGACCAACTTCACGGTGCTAGTGTGTTCTCGAATATAGATTTGAGGTCTGGTTATCATCAGTTAAGGATTAAGGCGTTTGATGTCCCTAAGATAACATTTCGCACTCAGTATTGGCATTATGAGTTTTTGGTCATGTCATTCGAGTTGACCAATGCCCCGGCAACATTTATAGAGGTGATGAACCGAGTGTTCAGGACCTACTTGGATTTGTTCGTGATTGTATTCGTTGACGACATTCTGATATACTCCATCAGCCAGGAGGTGCATGAGCAGCACCTCAAAGTGGTTCTTCAGACTCTGAAGGATAGTCAGTTGTACGCCAAGTTCTCAAAGTGCGAGTTTGGTTGAGTTCTGGTGCATTCCTGGATCACGTGGTTTCAGCAAAGGGTATTCAGTTGGACCCAAAGAAGATTGAGGCAGTCAAGAACTAGCCTTGACCAGCATCAGCTACATCAATCCATAGTTTCTTGGGGTTAGCGGGTTATTACCGACGCTTCGTGGAGGGGTTTTCATCCATTGCAGCCCCTATGACGAGATTGACCCAGAAGGGTGCCCTGTTTAGGTGGTTAGATGACTGCGAGGCGAGCTTCTGGCGAGCTTCCAGAAGCTCAATACAGCTCTGACTATGGCACTGGTATTGGTTTTTCCCACGGGATCAGGGACTTACATTATTTATTGCGATGGTTCCTGTATCGAGCTCGACACAGTGTTGATGCAGAATGGTAGAGTCATAGCATATGCTTCAAGGCAGCTGAAGATCCACGAGAAGAATTATCCAATTCATGACCTAGAGTTTGCGGCCATTGTTCATGCATTAAAGATCTGGAGAAATTATTTACATGGTGCGACGTGTGAAGTGTACACGGATCACACGAGCCATCAGTACTTATTCAAACAGAAGGAGTTGAATTTGAGACATCAGAGGTGGTTGGAGTTGTTGAAAGACTATGATGTTTCTATCTTATACCACTCAGGAAAGGCCAATGTGGTGGCCAATGCATTGAGCAGGAAGTCTGCCAGCATGAGTAGTATTGCCTACATTCCGATCAGCTAGAGACCGCTTGCTTTGGATGTTCAAACCTTGGCCAACCGACTTGTGAGGTTAGATATTTCTGAGCCTAGTAAAGTGTTAGCTTGCACGGTTGCTCGTTCGTCATTGATGGAGAGTATCTGTGACCGGCAGTTTGATGATCCCCATTTGTGTGTCCTGAGAGACATGGTGCAGGGGGGAGGTGCCAAGAAAATAACCTTGGGAGATGATGGTGTATTGAGGTTGTAGGGGCGAGTTTGTGTGCCCAATGTTGATGGTATTCGAGAGTTCATCTTAGCGGAGGCCCATAGTTCTCGGTATTCTATTCATCCAGGCGCCGCGAAGATGTATCAGGATTTGAGGCAGCATTACTGGTGGGGCAGAATGAAGAAAGACATTGTTGTGTATGTGTCTCGTTGTTTGAAATCTCAGCAGGTTAAGTACGAGCATCAGAGTCCGGGTGGGTTATTTTAGAGGATTGATCTTCCCAAGTGGAAGTGGGAGAGAATTACCATGGATTTCATTTATGGCCTTACGATGACTCAGAAGAAGTTTGATGCTGTATGGGTTATTGTGGATAGGCTGACCAAGTCAGCGCATTTTATTCAGTTGCCACAACCTATTCGTCCGAGAGATATGCTGAGATTTATATCAGGGAGATCGTTCGCTTTCATGGGGTGCCTATATCTATCATTCAGACCGGTGCCCGCAATTTACCTTGCATTTCTGGAGAGCGCTACAGCAGGAGTTGGGCACCCATGTTCAGTTGAGTACAACATTCCATCCCTAGACGGACGGTTAGTCCAAGAGGACTATTCAGATTCTTGAGGATATGCTCCGAGCTTGCGTCTTTGATTTTGGAGGCTCTATGACCATTTCTTGCCATTAGCAGAGTTTGCCTACAACAACAGCTACCAGTCCAGCATTTAGATGGCTCTGTATGGGGCTTTGTATGGTAGGTAGTGTCGGTTCCCAGTCGGATGGTTTGAGCCAGGGGAGGTATGGCTATTGGGTACAGATCTAGTTCAGGAGGCCTTGGATAAGGTCAAGATCATTCATGACATATTTCGGTCAGCTCAATATAGGAGAAAGAGCTATGCAAATCGCAAGGCCATAGATGTTTCTTTCATGGGCGGTGAGCGAGTATTGCTATGAAGGGCGTGATGAGATTCGGGAAGAAGGGAAAGCTTAGCCCTAGGTTTATGGGCCATTCGAGATTCTTGAGCGAGTGGGAGAGGTGGCTTATAGACTTTCCTTGCCGCCTAGCTTGTCCGCCGTGCATCCAGTTTTTCATGTATCTATGCTTCGAAGGTATCACGGCGATCCAGCCCACGTATTAGATTTCAGCACTGTCTAATTGGACAAGGATTTGTCAAATAAGGAGGAGCCGGTGGCTATTTTAGACCGGCAAGTTCGACACTGAGGTCGAAGAGTTTTCCTTCAATACGTGTTCAGTGGAGAGGTCAGCCTCCTGAGGCATCGACCTGGGAGTCCAATTATGATGTGCGGAGCCGTTATCCCCACCTATTCCCCGACTCAGGTACTTCTTTCTTTTGTCCGTTCGAGGACGAACACTTGTTTAAGAGGTGGAGGATGTGGTGACCCAAAGAGATCTTCACCGATATTCTCCCCTTTCCCGTGCTTTTGAGGCCTTGAAAACTCGCTTTTAGTTTCCTCGATTTACGTGCACAATTCGGGCGCGAAGCCAAAAATAATCTATGTTAAAATATGTGAATTATGTGGAAAATTTGAAGAAATTTTGATATTAATATTGTTGTAGTTGACTTTGGTCAACATGTTGGGTAAACGAACCGGACCCGTGATGTGACGGTCCTGGGAGGTCCGTAGCAAAATATGGGACTCGAACATATGCCCGGAATCAAAATTCGAGGTCTAGAACCCGAGTAAAAGAATTTTTCTGTTAAATTATTTTTCTGAATTTGTTAAGGAAAATGGAAACAAAAATTGATTAAAAGACTATGGTATCAGGCTCATATTTTGGTTCCGACGCCCGATGCAAGTCTCATATATTGTTTATGCGCTTTCTGTGAAGTTTGGTCAAAAATGGACCTCGTATGACGTGTTTTAGACCTAAATATCTACAGTTGGAAGTTTATTAACTTTGAAAGGAAAATGATGACTTCGAGGTTTCATTCATTGATTTTTGATGTTATTTTAGCGCTTTGATCGCTCGACTATGTTTGTATGATGTTATTAAGTTAGTGTGTGTTTGGTTTGAAGCCCCTAGGGATTAGGTGAGTTATGGGTGAGGCCCGGGAGGTATTAGACTTAGATAAAAGCAAGTTCAGGAGTTGCAGACCCCAGCACAGCTGCGGTCATTTCCGCGCGGTCTGCTTTGGAGCCGCGAGGCCTTTCTGTGCGGTCCGCGTGGCTGAGTCTGAGGCTAGGGATTTAGGTTAACCAGTGCGGCCGCGCTTCAAAACAGTGCGGTCCACGCTGGGAGGGTTCAGAGAAGCCCCAATTGTTCCTCCCGTTTGGCATGGCCGCAGCACATTTTTGTGCGATCCGCGCCCGGTCCTAAGAAAGGTATAAAAGTCCAAAAATTTCAGCCATTTTTCCACGTTCAAAAACGCAAAACCTTAGAGGCAGTTTTCCAAACAACTTTTCTTCTCCAAAATGATTGGTAAGTAATTTCTAACTCAATTTCCTTACTCCTAAATATTTTTTAACATGATTTCAATTTCAATCAAAGGTTTTCACAAATGGAAATTTGGGGTTTCGGGTGGAACCTAAGTCTTTCAAAATTTGGGGAGTTGGACCCCAATTAGAGGTCCAATTTCAAAACCAATCATATATTTTGATTCGCGGGGGAATGTGTAACCTAGTTTTGGTTCGAACCTCGAGTTTTAACCACGTGGGCCCGGGTGCATTTTTGTAATTTTTGGGCAAAACTTTGGGAAATTCATTCTTATGCATTCAAATTGATTTAACTAGCATTTGTTGATACATTTGAGTGATTTGTGACTAGATTCGAGCGGTTTTATGGAGAATTCGAAGGGTAAAGCTATCCTAAAGACGTGAGTTGAGTTTTGAGCTTTCTAGGTAAGTGTTTTTTCTAAATTTGGCTTGAGGGATTAGGATTAGAATATTATTTGCAACGTGCTAACTATGGTGTACGGTGTATAGGCATGTTGACGGTTATCTATACACCGGAGTCTAGCATGATCGTGAGTCGTAATTGCTTTTAAATTCGAAAGATGTGATACTATTGTGTTGCTTAGATAATAATTTATTTTGAAGTGGTAGTTGAGAAGGAAATGAGTTAAAGGAGGAAGTGTGGTACTTTTCTCTTAGCGAGACTTATTTGTTGATTCTCCCTTGCCAGGATGTTTAATCTTGTTATTTTTTCCCTCCCCTGATTGGTCGTGACTGTTGATTGGGTGAGGAAGAGTGACAATGCACGAAAGGTCATTCCATGCCATGTTTTGACAATTATGCACGAAGGTTCATTCTGTGCCAAGTATTGATAATCATGCACGGAGGGTCATTCCGTGCCATGCTTTGAATAATTGAGCACGAAGGGTCATTCCGTTCCTTGATATGAGAGTTATGTGTAAAAGCATGAAGGGTGATGTCGTGCACTTTATTCGAATGTTTTGGTGAGAATGAGAGCAAAAGCACGAAGGTTGGTGTCGTGCAGTTGTTGATTTACCTGTTCTTTTTAGTTGATGTTATTTGTCCAGTTCCATCTCTTTGTTCATTGGTCTCATATCTGAATTGTTACACCCCACAACATGTTTCCCCTCTATTTAATTGTTTACGTTAGTATATTTCTTATTATTGCACATGTATCTGTATAGGTTATTTGTGGTAGGTCATGTCTAGCCTCGTCACTACCTCGCCGGGGTTAGGCCAGGCACTTACCAGCACGTGGGGTTTGTTGTGCTGATACTACACTCTGTGCATTTCTTTTGCACAGATCATGATGCAGATTTTGGACCGCAGAAGTTCTAGACCAGAAGCAGGCCTTTAGTCCAGGGACTTTTGAGGTAGCCATGCCGACATCCGCGGGCCCGGAGTCCCCTTCTATGTTTTCCGTTTGTTTACCTTGTATTAGACAAATATTGTGTATTTCTTCTAGACTTTTGTTTTAGTATTCTATAGTAGTTCGTGAGTAGTGACACCAGATACTGGGTAGAAGTAAGATTTGAAACTTTCATATTTATGTTTTCAGCTATTTAAGCATCTAAAAGTCTTCCGCTATATTTTATAGTTTCCGTTATTATTTTTGTTTGAATAAAAGAAGAAAATGTATTTTAAATATTGGTTTGCCTAGCTCCGATATTAAGTGTCATTACGACTCCCGATGGTGGAAAATACGTGTCGTGAAAGGATTCTAGTTACATTTTGCATTCCTTTGATAAATAGTAATGGCTTATGTTAAATCCTGTTCGGGTTTACTCATCACAATGGTATTATGACCATGAATTAGCTAATTGTTTGTTGGTTAAATAGGGAAAAGGGTCCAAGTTATTTCAAAGTAAAATGTTTGCTTAGTGTATCCTGCTCTCGTACATGAATTCTTAAGTGTCTAACGAACTGAGCATGATTTTAATGAGGTTTCGAATTGGAGTCTGTGAATTTTAGTTTTGACATTCTCTGGGCTGTCAGAATAGATGTATGCTGAGGTGATTTAATACTTTTAACGTTCCTTCCTCTCCTGCGTTTGATCGTTCAAGAGGGGTACGGATGCAAAAATCTTGACTCTTGTGAATTCGACACAGAGACCCCACCTTCGCCGAAGCTTGCGTCCATTTTGGTTTGGGCTCTTTTGGGCCCAACCTAAAGTAAAGAGCAAAATTCAAAATCAGGAGGACTCTACGTCCGTGAATGGTTGGGCCTCGCACTGGCCCATATGTTTAGCTGCAAACCACTCGTTCCGTTCTATTTAAAATGTAGCTTTTCAATTTGTACCACAGTAAAGTCTTTCCCTTTAAATGTTTGAATAATTAATTTTCTCCAAATAGTGGAGGCGAGCCATAGCAGATAATAATAGTCCTTGGCCCTCCAAATATAATTTAAAAACCCTTTTAAATTAGAATTAAGGTGCCGCCATGCCAAAAAAAATGACAATTGCTTGACCCTCATTTTAATTAATTTTGATTTAATCCTTAGAATTCGAGGCGTGCCATTTAGCAAATTTCTTGGCCGTCGCAAAATGCTAATGCGTAGTTGCTTTAGGCGTGTATTCTAATAATCTACTTTCCTAAACTCGGATGCACATTTATGTGACCCAAATCCAAATCGCATCGATGTTAAAATATGTCAAAAACCATGGGTGCATTTATGTGACGTGGATCGAGACGTGTTTTAATAACATTGCAATTTTCTCTAAAAATGAATAAAAGCGGTTAAAACTAAAATTTTCACATATGTTCATAATTGTTTAAAATCGGATAATTAAGCCGAATATAACAGTTGAGCGACCGTGCTAGAACCATGAAACTCGGGAATGCCTAACATCTTCTCCCGGATTAACAAAATTTCTTACTCGGATTTTTGGTTCGCAGACTGTTAAATAGAGTCAACCTTTCCTCGATTCGGGATTCAGCCACTTACCATCCCAGACTCAACTTATTTAAATATCAATAATTGGCATAAACAAAATTTCATCCTCCAAATAAATGCATTCCCCATTTGGTTTCCAAGGAAACCTAATAGACTTGGACAAGGCTATCTTAAAGAGTTGTTATGTGAAAAACATAACTGACTGTCTGGGGATACCATAAATCTCCCAGTGGCGACTCTGAATCTTTCTAATAGTGAATCCCGTTTCGATTGTCCTTAAATTGGAAAAACTCCCTTTTATCCTTGCGGGATGTAGGAACAATGAGGTGTGACAGCTTTGGCGACTCTGCCGGGGACAAGAATCCAGAATCTCTGGTTAAGGGTTTGGAATTCGAGCTTAGATAAATTGTTAGATTTGGCTCTATCTGATTTTGTTACATGTTTGGGACTAATGTGCTAAGTGATGCTTTTATCGCTTTGATATTATCTGAATTGTATATAAACAGCTACGAAACCCTTATCTTCTCATCTTCAGGGATGTGCTCGCTGGTGGAGACTCCCTATTCTGTTTGTGTTATACCTTGAAATAAGAAAGAGGCTCGGACAAGTTACTAAGCCGGATGGCCTTTTGGTTCCCGGTACGTAGCCCCCTCCTCGACTCGGGTTGTCTGCTCGGCTACATAGTCTAGAACAACCACCCACGTTTTGAACCTAGAATAACTCAGCCTCATGCTGGATCCCTAGTAGGAACATTTGTTTGCATCATGTTATTTGACTTTGGAGGCTCAACACAGGAGTTGGGTCTGTCTAGGACAGGTATACCAAAAATGAAAAAGACAATCCTGATGCATCTTTCTTGCTTCTTGTGCATATATTTGCTTCGGACTTGCATCCTGACCATCTTATGAATATCAGAAAAAATTGAGAAAAGAGAAATAGCAGTATGAGAGTTAAAGAGAGTTGATCGCCTATTTTGAAAAAAACCAATGTCCAAATAGTGTCGAAACTCTGCCGAATTTTTGAGAAAATAAAAAAAATAGAAAAAAAAGTTTTTGTTTTCAAAAATTGATTTGTTTATTTGCTAATGAAACGAAAAAAAGAAAAAGAAAAAAAGAGTCTTATTTTCAAAAATAATTTATTTTATTTGCTCGAACTACGCCAATTTGATTCTCACCGGGTGTGGGATAAGTAGGAAACCCTCGTCGGGTCTAACAAAAAAAGTTAATTTTTATAAATAGGTGAGGTGATGCCATTTTTGTCAAAATAGCCTAATGTTCCCGAAATGGACGCCGGAAGGTTGTTTTTAACAACCACTTTTGGTTTGTTTCTAATTTTTTGGCCAGTTAGCAGGCACAGCCTTAAAATCTTCATCCGGAAGTGCTGAAAGGCCATATTTGCAAAGCTGGGCTTTTTGGTTTTAGAAATAAAAATTCTGAAAAAGGGTGAGTTTTGATTTTGAGTCAAAATAGAGTAAACTATGATTTTTTGCTTAATCACCTTAAGAAATGTGCAGAATGAACACAAGTCAGAATTTACCAGTAACAATTATGAACAAGATCCTATTGGAGTTGCACAAGTGGTGGGATGACTTGGGCAAATTAGGGTGAGACACGGTTAATCTATACTTGGGAGGCCTCACTGGGTTACTGAAGATTAATCCTAGAGGAGATATCATAAAGGCATTGGTCACATTCTGGGACCCGGAGCACAATGTATTTCACTTCTTAGATTTTAAACTTACCCAATCATTGGAAGAGATAGCCGGATACATCGGGGGTCCCAAGGTTCCTCTGAGACACCGGTAACTGATTACTCCGAGGGCCGTAGCCGTACAGAAGTTCCTGGATTCCTTGAAAATAAGTAGGAGGGTCCACAACTCAGACTTGGCAACGCGTTTTTGTACTCTACAGTTTATATACAACATATATGGTCTTATAGGAGGGTTCGACAAGCTAGACAACAAAATCTGTAGCAAAGAAAATCGCCTTAAGTGGGAGGACCACATGTGTTTTGCATTTATGGTGGATTTTTTGGGACTTCTGGTGTTTCCTAGAAAATTTGGGAATATTGACATATGAGTAGCTGGGGTTATCAGTACTTTGGTTACTCAGACCAACATCACCCTCGCACCCATGATAGTAGCTGAAATCATTCGCGCTCTTACTGCTTGCAAAGCCGGAGGGACTTTTTTGAGGGTTGCAATATATTGCTGCAGATGTGGATGATCGAACACTTATGCCATCGTCCTCGATTTATGAGTTAGGTCAATAGTGAAAACATGCAAAGAGGAAATTTCTATGAGGGTTGATGGGATCAGCTTGCCAGAAAGGGTCACAGAGTGGGTAGCACGCCTTCCTTCCGCCACTACAAGCTAGATAAAGTGGACATTTGGATGGTTGCCTCTGGATGAAATCATATATATGCCAGCCACTGGCCCCATTTCCTTTTGATGGGACTTAGGAGTATCCAACCCTATGCCCCGTATCAAGTTTTGAGGTAGTTGTGGAGGTGCCAAATAGTTCCGAAATATGAAGATAGTCGAGATCGGGCCTCACGATCAATTACATGAAGCAGTCTGCAAAATTTGGAGCGAGTGTCAATACTTAACAGCAAATAGCTGTGGACATGATCGGTCCAAAGGTAAAGTTTTTCCAAGAAATCTAGTTTGGTATATGAGAGAAGTTGAGTTTGGGAGGGCGGCCAAAAGACCCCATCTCTAGGAGTTTGTCGAGGTGTCGCAAGAATAGTGGGATTTGTTGGCTAAGGAGCAAGAGTACAGGGCTACAATAGAAATACTAGAAAAGCAAGTCATGGATCTACAATTTAAAAATGGTTTATAGGCCGCCGCGGATGAGGGCAAGAATAAGAAACTAGCTAAAGAAAATAAGGCCCTTCAAGCCCAAATCTAGAAAATGAAAGTAGCGGCAGAAAACCCTGTCCGAAGTGCCAAAGATGCAATACTTATATATAATTTGAGGCAGAAAGTGAATGACTATAGTTTTGATATGAACAAAGCAGAAAGAGAACTAGCCGGTGCTCGAAAAATATTGGTTTAAAATACAACAGAACGAGCACGTCTGGTTAAGCAGTTGAAAGAAAAGTACGACAATGAGGTCGCAAGGCTAAAAAAAAGTCATCACTGTGGAGAATAAAAAGATTAGACAGGTAAAAGACTATAAGGTTGAAATAGAACAGTGCTACGCAGCAATGTCACAGTTATAAAGCAACTTGCGACAACTTCGAGAGTAGAATCAGGTAGCCGAACAAACTTTGGGAGCCAGAACTGAGCAAATTGGGTGGTTATTGCAAGAGAAAGGTGTCATACAAGATAGAATCAGAAGAATCTTCAATTACATTGCAATGAAGTGCACTAGTTGCAAGGATATGACTAGATCTATGTTTTTGACCACTATGATTATTTTCTTTTGCTGAGTAATGGAAGATCTCCACCACCTCCAAGGGGATTTAGCTAGTCGGACTGCAGCGAGGCCAAATGATGTCCTGCGGGTCCCAAGGGCAATTGAGGCACTGATGTATTCATGATTTCTTGAGTATGTAATTTCTTTCCCTTAAAGTCTGTTAGTTTTTCTTGGAGTCTGTATTCCTTTCATTTAGAGTATGGGGGTTGTTTGTTTTTCGAGTTTGTATTTCGTCTATCATCATAGTTTGTTAGTTTCTTGTTTATGTCTATTAACTTTCGAGTCTTTGTAATCAAAGTTTGTTTTTATTATGAAAAAATTGAAATTCCAAAAAAAAGTTTTATTATTTTACATTTATATCCAAGAACTACGCTTGGTCTGATTCATGCGGGTCATGATACGTAGTAAATCTCCATAGGATTTGATCGTAACCCCGAGGAAAAAAAAAGAGAAAAAAAAAGAGGAGAAACAAGAGGGAAAAGAAAAACAAAAGAGAGAAAATAAGAAACCAAAAGAAAGAAACAATGACAAAACAAGAGGGAATGAGAGAATAAATACAAAGGCAAGAATGAAAAAAGAAGAAAGAGAGAGAAAAAAAAGAAGTTTGCAATTGGAAATAAGGAAAGTCGGGATGACGCAAGCAACTGGGCAAATGCATAGTAGAAATGGTTAACTGCTTAAGGTGCATTTATTCCCCAAACATGCAGTTATCAAATTTTTCCCTAACCACTAACCAAGTTATTGTTAATGTATTGAGTTCAGGCAGGTGGTTAGTTGATTGTCATTCTGGCAACCCATTCCTACAATACCCGGTCAAAAGACAAGCTGAAAATTACCAACCAAGAATTAGAGATAAGTATTATTGACCCCTCAAAAGAGGTGGAAGAAGTGGATGTTGCTGCAATGAGGGAAGAGACGAACAAGTTAAAGCAGCAAATCGTTCCAATCCTACTTATATCCCACCATTGGCCCAACCTCCGAAGCCTCCCACTGTGAACTCGTCTCCAGCCTTTCCCCTCTACCAACAGTGCTATGGTACTATTTCCCATACTTCTCATGCTCTACCACCTAAACAAATCCCATACCCTCCACCCCCAGGTTACTCCCGTCTTTCTGGCACCCCCACCAACCATATTGCGATGATCTTCTAGTGACCCTTTATTCTAGACTCACGAAAACCAGTACTACCTACCCGAGCCTACCTTTAAAGATACAGAACCATATTCTTACACTTCTCATTTTGATCTCCTGGTAAAAATCGAAAAGCCACCTAAAAATGCCGAACATGAGGCAGTGATAAGAAAGGTCAAAAGCTTAGAACAATCATTTAGAGATATGAGAGGGTTGGGACGCCAAGTCAGTATAGCTTATAAGGATTTGTGTCGATTCCTGAATGTTCAACTACCAGCAGGATTCAAGATGCCTAAGTTTGATCAGTACGATGAGCATGGTGATCCGGTAGCACACTTGAGAGGGTTTTGCAGCAAGATGAGAGGAGCAAGGGAAAAGATTAATTACTAATGGCATACTTCAGCCAAAGTTTAAGTGGGTCAACATTGGAATGGTACATGCGATATGACCATGGTAGGTGGTACACCTGGGACGACTTGGCCCAAACGTTCGCCTGCCACTTTCAGTACAATCTCAAAATCATCCTAGATCCTCTAACATTGAAAAAAATTTAGAAGAAGCTTGGTGAGAGTTTTAGAGAATATGGATTCGTTGGAGTGAGCAAGTCGTAAGGGTCGACCCTCTAATGAAAGAGAGTGAGCTGGTTGATTACTTTTTGCAGGCTTTGGAGCCGACTTACTTTGGTCATTTGGTGTCAGCAATTAGCATGTCTTTTAATGAGATTGTATAAATGGGAGGCATGGTTGTGGAGGGACTTAAGTCCAACATGATCATGAGTTATTCATCAATCAAGGCAACCACCCGGGCCATTAAAAACAGCACTGGGGGTGTACTTGGGAAAAAGAAGAGAGAAGATGTTGCAAGAGTTGAGTCCGGAGTCTGTATCAGATCTAGAGGTCCATTACCTTACTATAACCAACCTCGACCCTACTACCAAACATACCCTCACACTGTATATAGTCCCGCCATAACACTACTACCCTCTTTCAGATCCCCATTTTTCTGTCCATCATGCACAAACCTATACCCAAACCCCAGCTCACGCGCAGTGGTGAGTGGCGGCCCCACAAAATCCATACACAACTCCAAAAAACACATATCCACCTCCAAGAGACTATAGAAATTCCTCCGGAATCATTTTCCAACCAAGACAAGCCTTCAAGAATGAGTGGTCACAAAATCAAAAGTCTTTCCCTCCATTGAGAAAATCACATACCAGTCTATTCCATTGGTTAAGACAGTTGGGAATGTTGAATCCAATTGAGCCTAAAATGCCAAATCCACCTCCAAGAAATCTGGACCACTAGGTGAGTTGTGAGTCTTGTTCGGGAGCCCCGGTACATAACACACAAAAGTGTTGGAAATTGAAAATAATTGCTTAAGAGCTTATTGACACTCACCGAATTGAGGTTCAGGCCTAGAGACACCGAATATCAATCACAATCCGCTGTCGGCTCACCATGAGATCCATATGATTGAGTTTATATACAAGGGAGGGGATCCGAAGAAACCCCCGCAGACGGTTATGATGATCCGTTCCAGTGAAAGCAGGTCAAATGAAAATTCAACCAGTGGGAAATCAGTGGTCCAGTTGAAAGAGGTAGACAATAAGCTAGTTGCGGTAGCCAAGAAAGGGTCTTCAAGTATTGTTGTAGTGAAACCATAGAAAGCTAAAGTGGTGTTACCAGGGGTGGCAAGTAAACCTGTTGTGGTCGTGAAGGGTGCTCGCACAGATCATGTTATTATAAAGTCGGTAACTCAGCTACCAATAATCAACAAAAAAGTTGTTCCCTGGAATTATGAACAAGTGATAGTGACGGATAAAGGGAAAGAAGTTAGAGAAGAAGTTTTTGAAGCTCATGACCGGACTCGTTTAGGTATATGCTTTGCCCCCGAAGAGTTAATAAAAGCTAGAATTCCCAAAGATAACCTGGTATTAGTAAAGAATGTTGTGACCGAAGAGGAAGTGGAAGAATTCTTGAAGAAGATGAAAGTGCAGGATTATTCTATTGTAGAACAGTTGAAGAACACACCTGCCTAGATCTCATTGCTCTCATTTCTGATCCATTTAGATGAGCACCGCCAGGCACTGATGAAAATATTAAATGAGGCCCACGTCCCTGACAAGATCTCGATGAATCACTTGGAGAAGATAGCAAATAAAACCTTTGAGGTGAATAGAGTTACTTTCTCCGATGATGAGTTGCCCGACTCGTTACTACACAGTGTAAAATTCCTCGCTATAGTGATATCAGTTGCTCTTCTTGGCCGTGGTTTTTCCCTTTTTCGGAAGGGTTTCCACGTAAAATCTTGGTGTCATTTTTGCTGCTTTCTATTATTGCTGATTGAACCATAACTTAGTGTTCTGCGTTTATCACTAATATCGTGAATACTATTTTTTCGGGGTTTATTCCCAATAAGTGGTATCAGAGCCAAGGTCTGTGTAAGTATGCTCTCTGGTTGCAGTCCAGTCTGATCTTCCACATCAGAAAATAATTACTTTGGACTCATAACAAATAGCATTTGTATTTGTGATAAACAATGGAAGCCAACACTAGTAGAATGGTTACTTTGAATGGCACAAATTATGCCATTTGGAAGGGCAAAATGGAAGATTTTCTCTATGTCAAAAATTTTTATCAACCTGTCGTCACCACTATAAAGTCTGATAATAAATCAGATGAAGAGTGGAGTTTGTTGCACCGGCAGGTTTGCGGCTTTATTAGACAATGGGTTGACAATAATGTTTTGAACCATATTTCTGGGGAGACACATGCTCGAACCCTATGGGAGCACCTTGAAAGTTTGTATGCTTGAAAAACTGGAAACAACAAGATGTTTCTGATAAAGCACATGTTGGGTTTAAAATACCATGATGGTTCCGCGATGACATATCATTTGAATAATTTTCAGGGGATTATGAACCAGTTATCTACTATGGGCATTAAATTTGATGAAGAAATTCAATGTTTGTTTCTGCTTGGTTCACTACCAGATTCTTGGGAAATTCTTAGAACTTCATTATCAAATTCTGCTCCGGATGGTGTGATCTCTATGGATCTTGCCAAAAGAAGCCTTTTAAATGAAAAGATGAGAAGAAAATCTCAAGGTTCCTCCATATCAGATGTCTTGGTGACTGATTCTAGGGAGAAGTAATAATTGGGGTTCTCAAAATACAGAATATAATAGAAGCAAATCCAGAAGCAGACTTAAAGATATTGAGTTCTATCATTGCGGGAAGAAAGGGCGCACAAAGAAATTGTGCCGGATTTTGAAAAAGGAGAATAGAGACAAGGAAGAACATGAAGAAGATGGAAATCGTGTGGCCACCTTCACTACAGAAGATCTTGTTACTGTCCTTGATGCGGATCTGATAAATATTGCTTGTGATGAGTCAAGCTGGGTTGTGGACAGTGGTGCCGCATCTCATGTGACATCAAGGAAGGAATTTTTATCATCCTATACTCAGGGTGACAATGGAACTTTGAGTATGGGTAATGAGATTGTATCTAAGGTGGCTGGTGTTGGAACTATTTGTTTGGAAACTAGTGTTGGAACTAAACTAGTTTTAAACAATGTAAAATATGCACCTGATGTTCGTTTGCATTTTATCTCTGTTAATGTTTTGGATGATGAGCGATATGTTAGTACTAATGGTGCTGGAAAGTGGAAGCTCACTAAGGGCTCCATGATTGTGGCTCGTGGGGAAAAACATCGTGGTCTATAGTGGACTACGACCTCTACCTGTGTTGATATGGTGAATGCCATTGAGAGCCATAACTTTTCAATGTTATGGAATATGAGGCTTAGCCACATTAGAAGTAAACACTCTTTTGCTTCTTTCACCTCACTACAATATCTCTCACACTCTATTTTTCTTCATAAACTATTTTCTTACAGTTTATGGAATACCTTGCTCTCTCTTTTCTCTCTTTGTTGGTGTATTGAAATGAGGGTTGAAGCTCTCCTTTTATAGCCAAAGCTTCACTCTCTAAAGCCTACAATATTTGACAATTTGCACACACTTTTCACAATTCAACAAAGTTGGCTACTAACCCAAAAAAACTCAACAAGGTTGGCTACCTAACTAAACCAAGTCAATAAAATTGACTACCAAATAATTCAACAAGGTTAGCTACCAAACCAAACCAAATCAAAAAAATTGACTACCAAATTATTTGAATGGGATGGACACCATATCAGTTTTTCCGTGTGTAGTTAGAACGAGAGAAAGTAGAGAAGCATGTAACGTGGATTAGCCATTCACATGCTCTGTCCATTGTCCAAGGTCCTATGAATCTGCAGAATTCTCATAAGTCCTTCATTTGATCTTGGATTTTATTGATTTCTTAAAATTGTAAGAGATTTTGAGGTTCATACATTGCAAATATCAAACATGAGACATTTATGATAAATCTTGTACAAATATTTTGGTGCATTTGGAAATTCATGATTTTCCCAATATGTATAACAGTGATCAATTTTCAGACTCGATTCGTTGTAGGAAATGTTCAACAACTATTTCTTTCTTATTTCATCCTGCTGAAGAGAAGAAACTGTGGAGATTTCTCTCTTTTCAGTATTCGCAATCCATTAATCATAATTTGAAGGAGAAAACTTATTTCGCTACGAATTTAAGCGAGGACAAGTTCATGAAATCTTCTTTGTGTTTATTCCCCAAAAGCATAAAGTCAACATAGAGCTCCCACATGCTTTTCCAAATAATACTCCATGCACTAACTAGTAATGATCAACTTTTCTGTAGACAAGCGAGTCCAAAAAGACTATAAGTAGTCATTTGGAATGGTTGGAGTAATGAGTAAACATATCTTAGGAAATAAGTAATGTTTTTTTATTATAGTGCAATAGGGGAGAATTATATCTATACTCAATGTTTAGCTCAAAGTTATCATACACTGTATAAGCATAAAATAATCAAAATAAAATAAGGATCAATTATAGCAGATCGTAATAAATTACGGAACCAAGTGAAAGAAACGAAAAGCAAGTGTTTGGAATTAAGAAAAAAATGAGTAAAGAGCTTTTATTGATAATATTGGTTTGGTCTGCCTCTCAATGGAGAGGTTCAGAACCTTGCAATGGTGTTCTCCTTTTCTTGGGAACAGTGATGAAGAAGAAGAAGAAGAAGCCCTCTTTCCAAGGTTCCTTCTCCTAATATTTATAGTTGTAAGCTTTATGAGCTGGCGATAAGTGGTAGTAACCACATTGAGGTTCCGTCCTTACGATGGCGGGTGGGCCGTCCTCTTATGAGTCGAATTAGATAAGGATTGAATATCATTGGCTCTAAATGATCTTATGACTTATTAATCATCAATCAACCCGAAAACAAAATTAGTCTCGTTAATTATCGTGTGGTCAAATTCTGACATGTACACTCAGGAAAGGGGAAATCTTAATTAATATGAAAACGTAGAACCTAAGCTATTATTTCTAGCTTTCTTGTAATGGACTGGTTTGAATTATGATCACCCCTCACATAAAACTTTTTAGTACTTCCTCCAATCCACACAACAAGTGATTTATCGGCCTTTGACACATCTTTTAGGAAAATACTAACTCTTAGAACAAAAAAATAATATTTTGAGTAAATTATCATTAATTAAAATTTGTATATTTTTAACTTAATATATTGAAATATGTAAACAAGGACAAATTTGAAAAATAAATAAAATTAATTTCTTTTTTATTATGGCAAAAGATACTTACTATGGACTGAATTAAAAAGGTCAAAAAGTTACTAATTAGTATGGACCGAAAAGAGTAGTTTTAATATCATTGGTGAGAATAGTGAAGCCTCCAATCTTAAAATCAAGCTGCATTACAGAAGTCAAAATAATACATTTCAGTACCGTCAAAACATTTATTATCGAAGGCAACTGCACTACTAGTGTTAAGAAAATACAGAAAATCGTTCACGAGAAAGAGGTCCTTGAATCATGGAGGAATTATTTTCATTCCTCTTTTTTTCTGGTGAAGTTGCTAAGCTCAAGAAACTCAACCATAAGCAATTATGACCAATAATCACTCGTTATAATCATGGATGCCCTTTCTTTCCGCAACTGGTGGCACATGCTATTTGTTGCATAAATTAAATTGCATTGAATTGATTTTCTAATGAAAAGAGTGTAATTACAGCTATTATATACAGTGAGAGTATATAATTAGCAAAGGCGTAAGGAGACACCCATCAACAAAGGCGTCACACGAAAAATTAGCACTACTTGAAAATAATGCAAAGTAAATATCAATATCCCCATTCCACCGTGTGGTTTGCAGGCTATTATATACAGTGAGAGTTTATTCAGTGTGCACAAAGTGCTCATCATAGAATGCTCACTCGAAGGACAGAGATTGTGGCAAAGACTATAGCGATTACGGATTTTTCCGGAATTTCCTAAAAAAAAATCAATATGAGACAATTGGTATAGTTTTAGAACCTCTACTGCTCCACACAAAACACTAAATACAAACATAAGTTGCGATAATAGGCACACACGACTCGGAACAAACTCCTTCTTACTCCACTGGGCGTAAGGGTCATGAATCCAGAGACGGACCTACCCTTAGGTAGGACAAAGAAATATGTATATATGTGTATATATCTTAAATAATAGGTATATAGTTTGATTAGCACCCTAAAACTTAAAGCTTAGGCAGCAGTGTATTGGGCAAATTTAGCTCCTCAGGCCCATACACTATCCGCATACGGCCTTATTAAGGAAGGCGGCCTTGGTAAGGTCGGCTCAAGCAAGGCCGACCACAGTCAACAAACGGACAGAGTGACATGACTTGTTGCAACGTCACATCAAGCTCTGACACTCGTATATCGAGGCCACCAACTCTTGTACTGTCTTTATATTATTTCGAGGAGGGTCCCTTAATATATAAAGGGGACCTTCCCTTTGTAAAGATTCATGTGTGTATTTCATTACTGATAATATACAACTCTCTCTCTCTTTCTGACTCTCTCTGTCTCTCTTGTGCTAAATCTACTATGTACCTCATTGCTTTTATCCTACAATCTCTATATCATATTACATTTGATTCGAATTAACCCAAATCATTTTTTGATTGTTTTAGAGCTACATAAGTGTTCGAATAACGTTTTAGCAAAACAAGCAGCATTGATTGATTTGGGAGGGTACAATTGAACTTTTAATACGCTGCCCTAGTTTAATTCCCGCTCTAGCATTTGCTCAAATTTTTATTAGATAGTGATTCCTCCGCCACTTTCAAATTCAAGATCCGCAGTTGGTCATGATCCACCATTTCCATACCCCACCTCATTTTCAACAGCAAGTTGATTGGTGGTTATCCTATAATTTACATGATCCCTGATATACAATTTCGGGCAATATGAGTCATCTCCCACTTGCTTCCAAGACTCAACAACGATACCATACATTACTTGTGTGTAGCTGAGTGAAATAAACAGTACTATATCCTACAGAGCAGTAAGAAAGTCTAAAACATTTCACACAGTAATGCCAAATATGTTACTAAAGGTCGTGGTTTTCAAGATTTTCAGTAAGGTGGTTTCCTATTTGGACTTTTGTAAGGAGAACCATATGGGTCAACCGGGTTCGTTTGTCATTGGCTAGTTAATAACTCGTTTACTTGGAGGATAGTACTGCTCGTAGTTAGATTCCACAAGAAGCACCAGACAAAATGCACAAAAAGAATAGAAAAAAGAAAAAGTGGTCAGGGCAGGGAAGAGGATCTTAAAGTAATTTCTGTACTTTTTCAAATTTTTAGCTAGTAATTTCGCATTAATTTCGCGTAATATCAAATTTTCGGTCATTTAATTTTCTCAGCAGTTCACATTTAACTCAGCTACTTTAATGTGATAAAAATGTGTGAGCACAATCACTTATTTTAATGTGACAATAATAGTATTGTAACTTCACTATTATAGTGGTTAAAGTTCAATGACTATATAAATCCTCACCGACCGTGTTCCACAGTTAAATTCATCTCATGCCAACTCAAAATAAAAGAATTTCAATAAAATAATAGGAGCAACATACTCTTATTAGGTGCATGACCTATCTAATCTATTGTACCAGTCTAATCTACTCAAACCGCATGAGGCAACTGTTTACAGCTACCCTTAATTCAATACACATCCAGTTTCCTAACCTCAATCATGCACATTATTTTCAAGTCCAGTAATCATACAACACTTATGGGCATCTGGGGTCAGAGAAAAACTTTCTTGTTCATCTTCTTTTACATTCTTTTTGTTCCATTTCAGTTAGAAGCCTGTCATCTGGTAGATAAATTAGCATTGTTAGAATTCAAGCAAAAGATTACCTTTGATCCTTCAAAACTGTTTCAAACATGGACATCTACAACTGATTGCTGCAAATCTTGGGAAGGTATTGCTTGTGATTCCTTTGGCAGGGTTGTCAATGTCTCTCGCCCTGGCCTTTCTTCAGGCGACGACTTCATTATCGATACTTCAATTTCTGGAACTCTTTCTCCTTCTCTGTCAAAACTTTCTTTTCTGGAATTGCTTGATCTTAGTAATCTCAAGGACTTGACAGGGCCAATTCCACCTGAATTTGGCAAGTTATCGCGCTTGAGTTACCTCTTTCTTGATACAAACAAGCTCTACGGATCTATACCTGTCACGTTTAAATATCTATATCAGTTGAAGAAGCTCTATCTCAGTGATAATACTCTTTCTGGTACTATTCCTTCAAATATTTTTGGTGGTTTCCTTTCACTATCTGAACTTGGTCTTTCAGGAAATCAAATTTCAGGTCCAATACCATCTTCAATTGGGAATTTATTGACATTGACCAAGCTTGATATGAGTCACAATAAGTTTTTTAGAAGCATTCCAGAAAGTATAGGAAAACTCAAGAATCTTGAATACATTGATTTGTCTGAAAATCAGTTATCCGGAAAGATTCCAAACTCAATTGGAAATCTTTCCAAATTAGTCCTGATGTATGTGAATCAAAACCAACTGAAAAGAAACATTCCTTCATCAATATCTGGTCTTAGCTCATTGGTATTCTGCCGTTTATCAGAAAACAAGCTAAGTGGCAGTATCCCATCTTCAATTGGCAATCTTCCGAAAATCCAAAGGCTAATATTTGAGAACAACAAACTCAGTGGGAAACTTCCTGCAACTCTTGGACATCTTGCCACGCTCACAGACATGTTCTTTTCCAATAATCTTTTTACAGGCAAAATCCCATCAAGTTTTGGCAATCTACAAAACCTCCAAACACTAGACTTGTCAAGAAATAAGCTAAGTGGTGAAATTCCTCATCAACTTGTAAAACTAGTGAGGTTACAGACATTGGATCTGTCATATAATCCTCTGGCGCTTTCAAGAATCCCAAATTGGTTTCAGAAACTAAAAGTGTTTCGGCTTATTTTGGCGAAGACTGGGATCAGAGGGCAGCTCCCTAGTTGGTTGGCTTCATCATCATGCTCAACACTTGATTTATCAAGCAATGGTTTGACTGGGAAATTACCTAAATGGATTGGAAATATGACCAACCTTTCATTCTTGAATTTGTCGAATAATGCCTTTCATTCATCGATCCCTGATGAATTCAGGAACCTGTCACTGCTGATGGATCTAGATCTTCATTCCAATAAATTCTCAGGCAACTTGAGAGCAATTTTTTCCAAGAATTTTCTGGATCCTCCCGGCCGCTACAATTCTATTAATCTTGCATACAACATGTTCAAGGGACCATTAGACGCAAACAGTGGAAATGATCCAGTGATGGCATCTATTGTTTCACTTAGTTTGTCACACAATCCACTGACAAGTCACATACCGAAATCGCTTGGAAACTTGACAAGCTTGCAGGAGATTAAATTAGCAGAAAATGGATTATCAGGTGGAATTCCAAAAGAGCTTGGGAATGCCAAGGAATTGAAAACAATTTTACTTTCAAATAATGGTTTAGAAGGTGCAATACCAGAAGAAGTTCTGAATTTGAAAGAGCTAGAGGAATTTGATGTGTCTGGAAATCGACTAAGCGGCCGAATCCCTCCCCACAAAGCCAATATTCCAAAGTCTGCATTTTTGGGAAATCATGGCTTGTGTGGAGCTCCTCTTCCTCCTTGTAAACACTCATAGTATCTGTTTCTCCTCTCTTTGTTTATTTTTCATTTTCATCATTTGAATAGTTCACCTGTATGCATTGTATTTCAATTGTAGTCACTCAATACATGAGAATTAAATGTTATTCTGACCACCAGAGTATGTTTACTTCCTTTTGTTTTTTTAGACAGATTCTAAGTTGGCATTAAGAGCCTATAAAACAAATGGACTGATGCTCCTGTCCTTTTTCTGTTGGTATTTTGTTAACAGGGTATTGTATAAAATATGAAACAGTGTTGTTGGTTACCAAATTAGAGTTATCTTTTGTCCTTATGACTTTTCAGATAACATTCAGTTCCTTTTAAGTAGTTTTACTAACTATCTTTTAAGAGCAAGCATACTAGAATGTACAGACAGAAAATGAATTGTTAACTTTTCACTTACTGTGGAAATAAGTTTACTACTCAACAAGATTAGAATTCCAACTTTTCCCATGACGTCGACAGCAACAGCGACAAGCGCAGTGTAACTCATCAGTGAGGTCCGAATGTATATGCAGACCTTACTCCTGTCCTCAGCAGGTAGAAAGGTTGTTTCTGCTCGACTCTCGTCTTAAGGAAAGATGAAAAAAAAAGCGGCAGTAACAAGCAGTAATAATAGCAAGATAGCAAGAAAGTCAAAACAAAAGAAATAGCAGGTAGCAATAGAAATCTAGAATTAATAAAGTACAAGCCTAACACTACTACTACTTGGTATTGGACAAGGAAAACTATAATGAGTACCCACTAATCTTTTACCATAATTCTCGATCTTCACACCTTCCTATTAAAGGTCATGTCTTCACTAAGCTAAAACAACGCCATGTGGCCTAATCACCTACTTTTTCCTAGACAACACTAAGATCTTTCTAAAACCTCTAGATATCAAGGGAACCAAAAACAGCTCAAAAATAACCAATTACAGGAGAAACCCTCTCTACTCCCAATTGAACCAAAACAACAGATAAATTATCACTGCTGCCTTCTAAAAATGCTTTCTGAACAAGTTGTTTAGCCAATAATGCTGTATCTGAATTGTCCTCTGCCTCATTTATAAAGTCACAGACTTTTTGGGGAGTTAAGCTTTCAAATATTCCATCAGAAGCCACCACCAAAAACTCATCCTCTGAAGTTAAATGTAGCCAATCAGCAACCTCTGGAGTAGCAATAATGCCATATTTTTTCAAAAAAACATCGCCTATAGCTCGAGTCATGGGAAAGTGTCCCATTAGAAGATCAGGAACATTATTATTATAACTATGAGTAAATACTCCTCCAGAAGCTTCAACCCGAGCCCTCTCCTCCAACCTATATGCATTATGATCTCTCGGCAACTCCTTAACCGAAGAACCGGAGCAAATAAACGTCTTTGAATCGCCAACATTTGCTACTAAAAGATGACTATTGTTATATATAAGAGCAACAACTGCAGTAGATCCCGAATAAAGTTCATGTTCAAGAGCAGCCTTAGAGAATTCTGCATCAATTTCCTCAATGGTTTCAACTAATGATGAATTTAGGAATTCCATATAGTTAGAAGATTGTTCAGCGTAAGTTTTAAGGATAAACTTTTCCAAAAAGAGCTTTGACGCCATGTCACTAGCAGCCGATCCAATATGACCATCAAATACTGCGACAGCGCCAACGCGTACCACATCAAGGCCGCCATCATTGGGTCTAAAGAAAGGAATACTAAGATCAAGGTTGCATGTTACTCGATCCTCCTGGTATTTCCTTCTTCCTTGGATCGAGGCAAATTCACAATCTTAAGTTGAAACATCTGATAAATCAACACCATAGTTTGCCTTGACAAGCTTTTCTCCAGGTTTAGGCTTAAACTTTGCAACTAAAATAGGGTTTTTCGTCAAAATTGCAATAACACAGACAAGTAAAGATCCATATATGATAGTAAAACTCACCCTCTTCCAATTAGTTCTGAGTTGTTTTTCTTTATCTATACAGGTAACAGCATCCATACATTGGGCCATCTCAGCGACAAAAAATACGTATAGATGATGAATCCTATGGCCCTAGCGGCTGCTGCCTTTTATAAGTATTTTGGATGCTACTATGGATATGCATGCAACCCAAAGTAATTGAGCCACCGTAAATGTATAGTACCCTGCCATGGTACAGACGCTGGTTCGATTCTGGCTGCTTCATAAATGACAAATTTTTAATTCACAAAATAGAGAACTTATTTTTGGAAATTAATATTTACTCTAGGGATGTTGCGAGAATGGAACTCACGACCTCTCGCACCCAAAGCAAGAATCATACCTCTAGACCAAATACCCAGTTGGGACACACTAAATAGGTTTCTGCTATTAATTACTTTCTTATTAGTTGATGCTGAAAGAAAGCATCTTCCAATGCTTAATTTATCATAGTAATTGGTAGTTTAAGGCCTACATTTTGTTGAATGTAACAAATCAGTATGAGATTATTGCATATTTGGCTAGTTGCACGGGGAAGTTGGATTGGCATATTTTAAGAGCCCGTTTGGATTGACTTAAAAAAAGTAGTTTTTAAGCACAAGTGCTTAAAAATACTTTTTAAGTGTTGGAGCTGGTTTTATAAATAAGCAGTTATGTGTTCGGATAAAAGTGCTGGAAAAAAACTGTTGAAATGTTTGGTAAACAAGTGTTGGTAAGCACTTTTTCTATTAAAATGACAGAAATATCCTTAAAGCTGTTAATACTATAAAGAAGCTTATAACTATAGAACTCTTGGTAAGCACTTTTTCTATTGAACTATTATTTTTCACTTCTTTCAACAATATAGATTTTTTTACTCAATAAATTATTAAAATCTGCAAAAAATGATATGAGCAATATATCATGGGGATTAATTGATTGCTTTCTGACCGTCACAACTTTGTTTTTCTCAAAATTGGCCAAGACTATTGTACATGTACTCGAGTTTGTCATTTAAAAATTACACTGCTTGCTTGTTGATTGAAATACTATAAGGGAAAAAGAGAACTAGCCATGACTTCGTGCAAATATTTATGGTAACAGAATGAAGAAATAAGGTACGAAGTCGCATAAATAAATAACCGGAAAAAATTAGAGTTAAATTGGGATTTTGGTGTGAAGGACATTTTTAAAATAATAAATATTATTAAGGATAATAGGGTAAAATATTTGGTCAAAGATAATTGGCTTTTAAGCTAAAAAGAAAAGTTGGGATTTGCCAACTTGTGGCTTTGGCTTTTATTAAGCCAATTTTAACTTTTTAAAGCTATTTTTTGTTTTGCCAAACACTTCCACTATCTAAAAATGGCTTAAAAGCTCCAAACAGGCTCTAAGTGCTTATTGACTTTTAAGCACTTTTTAGTTTGTGTGGTGTTTGACAATGATAAAAAGTGCTTAAAACACTTGATTTTAGGCATAAGAAGTACAAAAATAGGCCAAAAATCAAAAGTTGCGTATTACCAACTTATGACTTTTAGCTTTTAGCTTTAAAGCTACTTTTTTTTAAGCCAATCCAAACACCCTCTAAGTCAAATAGTATATTTTAGGACTACACCTTGGGCCACCATTCTTTAAAGGGATTTTTCATAAAGCACCTTCTTTTTGGTCTAATTAGCCATTTAAGATGTTGTATTCATTAATACAACAAAAAATATAGGCGTAAAATTCTGGAATTCCGGCTAATTTTGACATATATTTAGCTGTATTCAAGTGACATTAACATTAAATACAATAACTTATCTGCGCTAAAAATGGAAGAAAATAAAATCACATGATATTCTCCTAATTTAACTCAACGAACTAAAACAATCCCTCATTAATCTTTATTTGAAAGATACATAATAAAGATTATAGCTGATAAAGAGAAATACAGTTGAATATAACAAAATACACCTTAATTCATCTGAACAAAATACTTGAATACAATAAACATACAACTAAATAAACTCTTGAATGCAATAAAATACAACTAACTTCTGCTGAATAAAATAGTTAAATATAAGTAACTACAACTGAATACAGTTGTATAAAACACTTGAATATAACTAACTACTGCTAAGTAAAATAGTTAAATACAATTGATTAAACCTAAATACAAGTGAATACAGTTGAAGAATACATTCGAATACAATTGAATACAAATAGGCGATTTGGCCGATCTAGAGAGAGAAACAGCCCTACAGCTTCGCCGGCCAGCAATTAATTCCGACTGGTCATCCCCCTAACACATCTGCCCAACCTCCTACAACAACTACAAACAATCCCCGACCCTCAAATCCCACAAACGAAGCCAGGAGCATTTGTCGCTTTCGAGTTAAAAATCAGAAGATATTCATTGCCACTCGTTGGGAAAATTTATGCTTCTCTCCAGTAGCAGTTAGGTAACAGAAAATTAAAGGAGAAAGCCCAAAGCAATTCTGATAAATTTTGCTAAGCCACCCACATATTAAGCAAATGAAAAGTGATGAAAACCTACGGTTACCCGTGAAAAGTTTGAATGTGGGATTGATAATGGTGGATAAATTGAGAATTTGGATAGGAGAAGAGTTAAGAAACTAGGGTTTGAGGAAGAAGAGAGTTTGGTTGTATGCGGACAGAGAGAGATTGTATTGGGGTTTGCAGATACGCGATAATTATGTGAGAGAAAATACAAAAAGGGAGAGAGAAAAAATAATATTTAGCTATATGGTGCCTTAATTGTAGGATGTAACTATATTTAAATATTTTTCCATAAACGATACAAGGTATTTATAGGATGTAATATTTTAAAATGGTATTTATTTAAAATAAACAGGGTACTAAGGTTTTCTATAGGGTGTAAAAATTTCTTCTTTAAACTCGACAACACAAACTCTACCTAGTTCAAATGAATTTGTGATTATTCAGTTATTCACTAAACTCTACCATATTGGCATGACTTTTGTGTTATTTTCATTCGACTCATTTGTTAGATTGCTTTCAAACTCTCTCCAATTGACATGATTTGTTCATATTCAATTGTTCACCAAACTCTGCCAGATTGGCATGACTTTATGTTATCTGCAATTGACCATCTATTAAATTGTTCCTCAAAAGTCTATCCCAGTGAAATAGTATTTTGTGTCGTTAAATAAAGTGTTCTTCGAATTTGTAATTCCAGTTTCGCTCAAACCACTCTAAAATTATTTCAAATGATTTCAATTTTAAAACAAAACTTTCAAATACCAATACCAATAACCTCCAATCAAAATTTTAGTTAAATAACACCAAATCAAGTAGACTCACTTTGTCTTATTTAATAGTACTTTTTAAGAGTCGCAACGAAAATTTGATATTTTTAAATTAAATCATTAAATTAGTTTTGCTAAAAAATTAAGCACAAATTATCAACATTTAAATAATTTTAGTAAAAATTGGTCGTTGATTCAGTTTTCACCCGAAACAAGAATGTCAAATGTTCATTATTGAAGAACTATGATGTTATTGGTGAAGAAGAAGCTTTATTTAACAACTAAATGTAAAAAAAAATTGAAGACCAATCCCTTAGGCAGACAACCGGAGCAATTATTTGGATAACTTGGGAAGGCCCTTTTATTGGGCTGTTAATTAGCCCAAGGCTTTGAGAATATAGAAGGAATTTAAATTTGGGATTTTTACATTCTTATATTATATATGAAACATTATTACCTTCAATGTTTAAGGTTTGATTTAATAACAAACTCATATACCAAATTACCAATTCTATATATACTTAATTAAATGTCTAATTAATGGGCAAATTTTACTCTTTAATTAAAAGTAACCATATATCCCACATTTTTATATCCCTCTAATTCCTAAGCCTACGCCGTTTTTCTCATCCCCTTTCTTCCTCTTCTCCATTCGTTTGGCACAATCTCAGAAATAGCTTAGGAGTGTGCCGTCAAACTCCTCCTATGTGGCAAAAATAGACGAATCACTATGTGACGTGTGAAAAAAAAAAATCCCCCAAATCTACCATCCTCGACCTCACTATTTTCTCTTCTTCTTACCCTTCCATCGCCTGCTTTTCATCTCGTGATCCTTATCAGGTATCACTTTTACCATATCAAATTAGGTAATGAAAATTTTGTGGAGATGACCACAAATTACGGTGATAAGATATTGTATAATGGAAGTTTTGTGGAGATTTCTTTTACATATTATTTCTTGTTTTAATAACTCTCTCTTCTATCATTTTCTTCTATTTTTCTTTATCTTTTGATCGGATGATAAAAATAGAGCAAAAAGAAAGAAAATTGATTTATATCAGTTCTTCAAGAATTATGTGAACTAGATATGGTAGTTATCTACAAACTTTCATCTTTGTTGAGTTTCCAACCTTAAGAATAAGAATATGGTGTGACAACCGAGTCCAATAAAAATTTTGTAGTCAATATTTTTTTTTTCAACATAAATTATAGTTTAATTGTAGTATAAATATTGTAATTTTAAAGATACTTTTAAAAATAATACAGCTTTATATAATACTTAAACTGATTTGTAATTTATTTGCAATTTTTTTAATGAAAATTTTGTTGCTGAAGAGAAAATTTTGTAGTCAATATCTTAACATCGATTGTAGTTTAATTGTAGATAGATATAGTAATTTTATAGATACCCTTAAAAATAATATGGCTTTATACAATACTAAAACCGATTCCTAGTTTATTTGTAGGAATTTTGTAGATGAATAGAAAATTTTATAGTCAACATTTTTTTCAACATAGATCGTAGTTTAATTGTAGTATAAATGTAGTAATTTTATAGATACCCTTAAAAACAATACTGCTTTATACATACTTAAACTGATTTGTAGTTTATTTATAGATAAATGAAAGAATTTTGTAGATATTAATAAAAAATCAGACTTCCTCTTTTTCATTCCTTCTTCTTCTAAAAAAATACAGAGATGAGACCTATTTTTTATAATTAGATTTTTTTCATTCAATTATAGCATGATTGAAATTTTGGTACATGATTGAGTGTTGTTGCTGAGGTATTGTTCTATATTTTATTGTATTTTTTTATTTATGGATTGAGAAAAAAAAGACGAAGAACATATTTGACTTCAGTTTGTTGAAGCTTTTCGTCTTTCTTTTTTGAATTACGAAAAATATTCGGGAGAGATCAGATAAAGGATTTTCGTTTAAATTTGAACTAAAGATCACTAAATCAATGAGGATATTCTTTTCCTGATTTTTAGCGTGCCATATTAGGAAGATTCGGCCACTATTAATTACTAATTAATGAATGATATAAAAATTATAGAAAAAAGTGCACAGAGCGGGTAATTTACCAATTATGCACATTTTTGATAGTAAGGTTTCATATTTGGTATAGATAGGAAAAATTCCGGGAAGAATATTGATTTCTTCTCTTTCAAAATGACATGGTAGGTTACTTCTTTGCAATGCGATTTTTTTCCAGAGCTTGCGTGGACGCGAGATATTTTTTGTATTGGGCTGTCTTGAACCCAAATAGTTATCTTCCTAATCATATAATAAAAAATAACCGACGAATATATATATATATATATACATACATACATACATACATACATATATATATATATATATATATATATATATATATATATATATATATATATATATATATATATATATATATATATATATATATATATATATATATATGTATGTATGTATGTATGTATGTATATATATATATACGTATGTATGTATATTTCTAAAACAAAAAGAGAAAATAGAAGACATAATTAAATAGACATTAGAAAATTTCTTTATAGAAAAAGAAAAACAGGACAAACATATGATTAAAAAATCGAGTCTTAATCCAAGTCAAGAAAGGTCTCAAAGCTCAGTGGAAAATGAAAATTACGAAGATGAAAATCACCTAAATTATCAAGATGCTCAAGATCCATACGAAGATGATTCAGGAATGAGTTTTGAATTCATAAACTTATGGTCCGGAAATCTTCTTGCAATGAAAAGAAAAGCTACAAGACAAGTTCAATAGAAGATGTGAAAAAAATAGAGCTATAAGACAATTTAAATTTTTGAGCGGAAGAAATGTGAAGATGGGATCTAATGAAGTACTCTACAAGGCTAGACAAGGAAGATTTCTGGAAATGTTTGAAGTCCATTTTTAAATCCACCTAAAAAACTTAGCTATATAAAGGGGAATTATAATTTAATATTGTTTCTACTATCAAACATATCATTTAGAGTTTTATCAGAATGTGTCGTAGATAGATCTTAAAGATATTTAATTGATAACTTATGAATAACATATAATAAAAAAGATACTAAATATTTTATAGAAGCTCTTAATGCCTTAGGACAACATTTTACGGATAAAAATCAAGAAAAAAGATCTATAAAATCATGTAAAATTAGTATACAATCTATATATAACTACTTATTAGAAAAAGTAAATAAAGCATCCGACAAGCTATTCATGTAAGATCCCTTATTTTTCTAGTCATTAGTTACATTTTCTCTGCTGGAGGTATTTTTCTAGTCATTACTTACATATAAGTTGGATTATATTAGAAAACAATGAAACATTTGAAATGTAAAGGAACGTACCTATTTAAAACTTGAGAAACGGCACATACAATACATAAATTCACCCTATACACTACTAATTTGGAAAAGTCGTCCAAAAAAACATGAAATTGATCGGTTATGACCAATAACCATCCAAAATGCGACCATTAACATGTGATTTATGTTTAGCTCAAAAATTATATTCGTATTTTGTAAGCCTAAAAACAATCGAAAATATATTGGGCAAATCGTAATCAAATATAATAAGCCCCAGAGATGATTATTGCTTCGAGAGTCTTTGTAGATTTGTAAATGAGTAGTAAAATAGACTTAGCTTAAGAATGAAGCAATGGTTAGGAACTCGAGAGAGAGAAATAGAGATAAAGAGAGAGACTGTATTACTCGAGAATAATCATGATGCCTATTGCAATGGAAAAGTTTCCTTTATATAATAGGAAACCTTCCTCGAAATAATAAAAAAGTGCAAAAGCTGGTGGCTTCCACTCAGTAAAAAGGTCAAGTGCTAAAGACGTCACCTCTTCTTCACCGATTTGGGCTGCACCCTTGCTTAGGTCGCCCTTATCATAGGGGACGTGCCCACCTGGAGTGGGGACGTTAGGAGCAAAATTTAACTACATACAATTAATCCCTCCGTTCGTTGGAGACATACTCGATGATCGTCTCCAATAGACGGACATGCACGATTTGCATTTTACGAAAATTTGGCCACGCCCATAGGCTCCTCCTTCACAGAGCACGAGTGTGGATAACATTTGTTGGGCCGTTGATGTGCGAACCCCCCCCCCCCCCCTTTTAAGGTGACGTCAATAGTCACATGCATCATCATTATACATGTTCCCGAGACTGTTCAGAACATGATGTGATGTTTTGATTTCCCGCGTCGGTTTCAGAATTGAGCCTCTTTGATTTCCAAGCGCCTTACTCCTATAAATAGAAGAGTGGTTCAAAGGGTTTCATCTTTCGAACCTTTGGAGAGTTTCCCTTTGTTTCTTTCTTCATCCTTCTTTCTTGCAATAGTTACATCGTTTTCAGAAATATACCATTTCTGAGAATTATTTCACTCATTACTAACACTTTATTCTCTTATTCTGTATCATGGAAAAACGCTGTCAAGAAAGCAAAAAGGCTAAGGACAGTGCTCCTTCTAGGGTTTTGCCCTCTTCCGATGGTGAAGGGGAAGAAGCGGGAAAAACCCTCGTTCCTTTGATGGTAAACAATGTTTTACCGAAGGATTTGAGTGTAAGGAAAGACTTCAATACAACATGCCTCTCTTAACCCTGGGAGCAGAGCGATTTACTCTAGTCTCACCTATATGTGATTAGAACTAGATACAATATTCCCGATCATGTCGAAATAGCTCCGGCCGAGATGGACTACGCCAATGTGCATAGGCCCAATTTTTGTACATTCTATGAGTATGCTCGCAGGATAGGGTATAGCTTTCTGCTTAACCATCTAGCGGAATAGCTCTGCCGCTTCTATCATGTATGCCCGGCCCGGCTCACACCTTACGCCCTGAAGGTGCTTCAAATCCTCACCACGCTTGCGGGCGAGGCCGGGACCGTCGTTTTCGTTCACCGCCTGCTACAGATGTTCAGTCCTAGTTATATGAGGGGTACCATACTCAAACTGAGGAGCTGTGGTAAAAAGAGCTTTGTCGTGAGGGCTGACAACAAATCTAACCGTGAGTTCTAGTGTAAATTCTTTTACGTTAGGACGAGCCATGTAGTGTCTCATCCTGAAGGATTTCCAAAGACACGGAATGCGGGATGTAAGTATCTCTGCATGTAATTTTGCGACGCCTTATTTTGACTGACCAATTACCCTTGACTTACTTTCTTCCCTTTTTGCAGCGTTGGCTCGCTCACCCCGCCCCGTCGACGACATTAGTTCATGGGTGGTGGGGTTGATACCGTATGGAGACATACCGCACTTGGGCTGAATTCCGTAGGCTGTACGGCCCAACTGGTAACTACCTTCCCTTTCTTCTTTCATTTTGCTTTGTCTTGGAGATCTTCTTACCCGATGTGCTTTTCTTTTGGTAGGTCGGGTGCTTCTACAAGTACGAAAAATAAGAAAATCGACGCTGGCCCGTCGAGGGCAGAGTCTGACTCCGATGAGGGAGACATACTTGTGGGCGGCTCACCTAGAGGTAGCCCCCTTTCGACTCCTCAGCAAGGGGTTACATCGGTAGCTGTGTCGGAGGCGGTGCGTGAGGGTGCTTCTGTGGAGATACCAGAGGCCGTAGCAACAACACCGCCTGAAATCGTTCCCGCGCCGGTACCTGAAGTCGCTCCAGCGGAGGCGGCTTCTGAAGGAGAGGAGCCGCCTGAGAAAAAGAGGCGGTGACTGATTACTGGTGAAGGAATTGCAATCGAGGGCGTGAGGAGGCCCAGTGAGCCCTGCCAAGAGCCGAGGTCAACTTCGTTCTGGCAAATGGCTCCTCAGAGAACAGCTGCTGCCGCCCGTTCGGTTCGTGCCCCAGGAGGCGGGTCGTCTTTCGTTGTTAATGAAACGACTGTGGAGATTGAGAGGACGGGCTCTGAAGCCGCTCCTGGGGAAGCACCGACAGCTCGCCCCATGTGGAGATAAACGAGGGCAAGTCTACTCGCCGCATTGTGATCCCTGGTGGATACAATTTATTAGAAGATAGCGAGCATGCCGCGGTGGACATGACCCTGTTGTGTGCAGCTGCGGAGCACGAGTCGCTGAGAAGTGTTAGCAACAGGGACCGGTCGAGGTAGGTAGCCGGCTCAGCTTTGCGGGTAGCTTTCAGCTCTTTTTATTGTTTTGTAAAAATTGACTGTAGTATGTACGGACGCGTTTCTTCTCTTCTTTTCCAGACCCTCATCTTGGAGGTGGAGAGGAGGTGGCGTGAGCAAAAGAAGACGACCACCTTCACCAAAATGGCGAATAAGTATAAAGAGGTTCGTGCCAAGCATCAGGCGTTGGTAGACATGCTTAAGCAGGACCCCCAGTTCTGCACGTTCCGTGAGGGCCTTGAGGAATCAGAGGCTCTTTTGGATTAGAGAGCGGCTGAGCTGAAGGAGATTGATGAGCAGTTGATGGATGCTTTGGCTTGATGTATCGAGCTTGAAACCCCCTTTTAGTCAAAATAGGAGGACTTGGATATCAGGCGTGTGGCGGCGGCCGAGGCTGCAGAACTATGGGCTCAGGTTACTACCCATACAGCTGAGCTTGATGCCAGGACGACCGACGTTGAGGCCCAGGCGAACTTCCCCAAAGTATGTCGTGCACCGTGAGGCGCACGAGATGTGGGTGTATCATGACGCCAGATTGGTCATTTTTAGGAGCTTTTGGTGTGGGTCAAGCTTCCGAGGCGGAAGTTGAAAGGCAACAACACTTGACTCGTATTTCCCGTGAAGCGGCTGGTTATAGCTCCGAGTCGCCTGGTAGAGAGGGCTGTAATTCTGAGGATGTCAACCATCTAGACTCCAGCTTGTGGATTTCCAAGGCTTATCAATCTGGAGACGGCAACGGAGCAAACGGTGACTAGACGGGTCGCAACGGGAGGGATGGTGAAGGCTCTTAGGGCTTGTATGTGCGAATATTGTTTTGTGTAGATAGGGCCTTTTCTAAGTCCAGTTGTATGTATATCTTTTGGAGAAAAATGAAATATGATTTCTCTTCCCCTTTTTGTCACTGTTTTTCTTTCGTTCTTTAGAGCTTTTGTTGTGCCCTTTGTTGACCGTCGGCGTTGGCGACCCTAGTCAAACTTAGATCGACGATTTTAGTCGTGATGGAATCGACGGCCTTCGCCATAATGGCAACTTCAACTGTCATCGAGTCATTTACTCCTCCGTAGTCGAATCTAGGTCGACGTTAGCGGCGATGGCCTTAACCATAATATCGTTGATGTCCTTAGCCATGTAGGCGACTTCAACTGTCGTCGAGTCATTTACTCACTATAGTCGAATCTAGGTTGACTGTTGGTGGCGATGGCCTTAGCCATAATTTAATTGATGGCCTTAGCCATGATAGAATTAATGGCCTTAGCCAAGTAGGTGAATTCGACTGTCGTCGAGTCGTTTACTCACCATAGTCGAATCTAGGACGACCATTGGTGGCGATGGCCTTAGCCATAATATAATTGATGGCCTTAGCCATGATAGAACTAATGGCCTTAGCCAAGCAGGTGACTTCGACTGTCGTCGAGTCGTTTACTCACCGTAATCGAATCTAGGTCGAACGTTGGTGGCGATGGCCTTAGCCATAATATAATTGATGGCCTTAGCCTTTTGATACATTGGAGATGGTCGTAGCCTTTCATACATTGGAGATGGCTGTATCCTTTCATACATTGGATATGGTCGTAGCCTTTTATACATTGGAGATGGCCGTAGCCTTTCATACATTGGAGATGTCCTTAGCCATTCATACATTGGAGATGGCCGTAGCTTTTCATACATTGGAGATCAAACTAGTGTAGTCCCTTTACAATGTCGACCTGGAGGTCGTAAGGAGAGGTTGATATGATAAACTTGTTCCGCAAATATCTCTAGGTGTCCCCTCCGCCGCCTCGTTAAAATCCTCCCCAGAAAACCCAATTGGGATAAAACTCGGGTAAGGTAAAAAGAGTACGACACGGGAGACACCTTTTCGAAGTGGAAATATTTGAGGTGAGTAATGTTCCAATTTTTTTTAAGCGCTTTCCCTTCCATCGTTTCCAACTAGAATGCACCTTTGTTGTCTACTGCTGTGATTTTGTAGTGTCCTTCCCAATTTATGCCCAGTTTTCCTTCACTTGGGTTTTTGGATGCCAATGCTTGTCCTTGAGGACATAATCTTCCACCTTGAGTGGTCTTATTTTGTCCCTCTTGTTGTAGTATCTTTCGACTTGTTGCTTTTGGGCTACCATTATGATATGGTTTGGATTTAACGTGCAAAATGTTACTTATTACCGCTTTGATATTATTTGAACTGTGTATATACACTGCTACGAAACCATTTTTCATTCTGAATTTTCTGAAAATGGTGCATACGTTCGCGTAGCCCGCTTTTTATAAAAATTATACCAAATAGAGCGAGGTTGGGCAAGCGACAAGGCCGGGCGGACTTTAGTGCTCCCGATACGTCGCCCCCTCCTCAGCCCTAGTTGTCCGCTCGGGTTCCCCAACTCTAGACCAAAACCCCGGGTTTTTAAACATTGTAAAACACAGCTTCATGCTGGATCCCTAGTAGGAACGTTTATTTGCATCATGTGTATTGACTTAGGGGATTCAACACAGGTGTTGGGTCCGTAAAGGGCTAGCAACCTGAAATAAAAAGACCAAATTCAACACAGGTATTGGGTCCGTAAAGGGCTAGCAACCTGAAATAAAAAGACCATCCTAATGCATCCCACTTGTTCTGTGCATTTATTTGTTTTGGACCCGCATGCTGGCCAGTTTTCGAATCTCGGAAAATCTCGAAAATTGAAAAAAAAGGAAAAAAAAAGAGAAACAGCGATTAGGGAGTTAATTGATTATTTTTGAAAAAACCAATGCCCAAATGCTGTCGAAACTCAGCCGAAATTTTGAGAAGATGAAAAAAATGTTTTAGTTGGTTTTACTAAAAAGCAAAGGAAAAAAAGAGTCATTATTTTGTCTTGTTTTCAAAAAATAGAAAAGGAAAATAGTTTGTCTTGCCATGAAAAATGAAAATGAAAAAGATTCTTATTTTTTAAAATATTATGAAATGCCAAAAATGAAAATGAAAAGAAACGTGCTTTGAAAGTGGTTTTGTTATTTGCTGCCAAAAATAAAAATAAAAAAGAGTCCTATTTTAAAATAGTTCAGTTAATTTGGCAAACTACGCTGGTTTGATTCTCACATCGTGTGAGATACGTAGGCAACCCTCATCGGGTCCAACCTCCCATTTTGCTAAAGTAGCCAAAAGAATATGTCAAATTCTAATTTCATCATAAAGAAGTCGGGTGATGCTGTTTTGTCAAAACATAGCCGAATGTTCCCGAAAGAGACGTCGGAAGGCTGACTTTGCATAAACAGCCACATTTGGCTCATTGTTTTAGATTTGGTCCAATTGACCCACGCAGCCTTAAAATCTTCGTCCCTGAGGCGCTAAAAGGCTGTGTTTGCAATATCGGGTTCTCTATTTTGAAAAAGGTCATAAATAAGTCGGGGTGATGCTGTTTTTGTCAAAAATAGTTGAATGTTTGCGAAATGGACTCCTGAAGGATGACTTTGCATAAACAGCCACATTTAGGTCATTTTTTAAGTTTTGGCGAATTGACCCACACAGCCTTAAAATCTTCGTCCCCGAAGTGCTGAATTGCCGTCTTTGCAAAACCTGGCCTTTTATTTTAATTTGAAAAACAAGAAAAATGTCAGTGGTCAAGTACATATCATTTGTATTTTTGGTCAAAATAAATTGATCCAGCTTCGGCAGTGTCTTAAATCGTTCTTGCCGAAATAGCCCTAGAGTATCTTTCAATTGTCGAAAGGCTATTTTGGTCAAAGAACAGACAAGTATGTGAAGTGTCATAAAATAATCTTCACCGGCCTCAAAATTCATATGAAATTGCTAAAGACCCACGTTTGCAAAAATAGCCATTTAGTTGAATTTGGCAAAAAGGGAAAGGTACCTGGCCGTTTGTTCTTAAGTTTGTAATTCTTTTGGTTAGAATGTATTGGTTGTTTGATTTTTGAGTTTGTAGGTCATCTTTAAACCCTTGAAACCCAGTTTGTTTGTATGGAAAATTCCAAAAGATATTTTACTGTTGTTGACCTTTTATTGATCCGAACTACGCAAGGTCTGATTCATGCGGGGTCATGATACGTAGGCAATCTCTATAAGATTCGACCACAACCAAAATAAAAAAGGAAAAATGGAAAGGAAAAGTGAAAAAGAAAAGAAAAGAAAAATATGTTAATAATGAGGACCGACTGAGTCCATTCTAACATGTTTTGTTTTGAATCACAAAGAAAATTAAGGTGGTTGGTTTATGGTTTTAAAGTGGCAACTCCTCCTGCTGCTGACAGTAAGGCCCATATGCTGCTAAGCTTTCTGTGCTATCAGAGGTTGATATTGCGAACGGGTCGGCAAAAGAAACCCAAAAGCAATTTGTTAAGAATGACGTGATGAAGACTTGTGAAGTTCCTGGTATTGTTGATGTAGTACTCAGTAGCTAAGATGCCGTGCTTGGTAGTTAGAAAGATGCTCCATTTTTGGGACAGCTGGAGAGGAGCTTTGATGGTTTATTTTGTTGTCATTTCTTTTTACCGAGTTATTTGCAGGGTTGTAATCCGGATATTGCCTTGTGGTCAAACCCTCTTATCCTTTAATTTTGTCTAACTTATTTAGTCTTAGTCCAGGTTCGTTTCAGTTTCATTCCAAGGGTTGTACTCTAGTTGTTTTGCATGTTTTGTTATGCGAACAGTTCCACCGTTTGCCCAATGCAAAATTCCGGTCTTTTGTTACATCCAGTATTCTTCATTGTGTAGTTTTTCTTTGCCCTTTTATTTTTCTTTTGTTCAACGCCGATTCCAGTGACATGACATGCGCACTATTTGGGCCTAATCCCAAAGGTTAATCATAAAACCATTGGGAGGTTATCGGGAATTTTAAAGTAAATAAGAACTGTTTGAGATCATTTGAAGCCCAAACCATGTGAAACTAGGGCAAGTACAACATAAAGAAAATCGTTAAAGGCAAGATTGGCCATATTTACATGGGGGTCGGTCGCGTTAATGAAAATGAAAGTGTTGCCCAAATGGCGCTTGGTATTTAACAGATGAAAAGGCAAATGTGTGAATATAATTGTCAAGTCCAGCACCATCAGAAGAGGCTACAAATCTTTGTTTAATTGTGTTGTTCGCACTTGGCATGTTTTGAAGACTGGAATGACGAAGACATTTTGTTCTGCTACCTAAATACTTTATCCTTCGTTACCCCTTTTGAGCCTTATTTATTTTCTTTCATACCCCTCGTTCTGAATCAGTAGTAAAGGTTAGAAACAGAAACGTGGAAGAAAAAGAAAAGAAAACAAACAAAATAGAAAAAAAAAGAGATGTGGAAAGGAAAATTAGAACAACAAGGAATTGGGAACTACGATTGACCTGATTCCTCGAAGAGGATACGTAGGCACCTCACGGCTCGGTCATAGTGTAACAAAAATTAAAATATCTCCAAGCAAGAAACTGGGACAAAGATTGTGCTTGTTATAAATAAATCTACGAATGTTATAATTTTGAACCCAAAATTGATGCATTTTTTAGCCTTTAATACCCTTTCTTTCTACCTTATCCAAATTCCACATTACGGTCCAAAGAAAGACCTTCCGATCAGTATTCAAAAGAGGTCAAGTCAGGCAAATGGTAGAGTCTTATCAGAACATAACACTCTGATCCTCGACTAAATGACTCCGACTCCCAGCAGAAAAGACTCTGATCCCCTACAGAGAAGATACATGAGAGAGTCTTATCAATAACACCCGAATCCCCAGCTGAAAGGTAATACAAATAAGAGAGTCTTATCGGTGAAAACCTTCACAAACACCATAAGGCGATGAAAGCTGAGAGAAAATCCAAAATGAGAGAGACTTGACAGTGAAAACCTTCGAGCACTACAAGTCGAATAAAGGTGAGAATCAGATGGGGAATCACCAACCAAAGATCTTGAAAGACGATTGCAGATGGAGGATAGGCCACATGCGCATGTCATGACCATTAGAGTCGGTATCCGCATTTGATAGGTTTTTATTTTATCGTTTCTCTTGCTAGAGAGTCGTCACTGTCCTTCGTTTTTATTCCATTCCTTTTTGTCTTTCTCCTTTCATAGAAAAATTCCATGTAGAGTTTGTTTTGGTCAAAACAAGTGAGAAATGACTTCAAAATATGCAATCAGCTTCCAATAGGCAAAACGAGATCTAACTGGTGCATCCAAGGGGTATGAATCAGGAAGGAAAAAACGCAAGGTCTGTGTCGGGATATCCACAACAAGATGAGATTGACAAAAGGACTGACCAATGTAAGAAGGATATCCTGAGCAGGAATCAAAGGTTATAGACCTCAACTCCAAGGCCCGTGGACAAATCGAGAAAGAACATGCGGATAGAAATCAGCATGATTTGGGGAATGTAAGACTCAAGGGTCCCAAAAATGCCAGTTCCCAAGCTATGCCACAAAAGTAGAGGGATATCCCCGGAGAAAGTGGTTTATCAGCAAAACACTGCAAAATCTTCAAGAAAAATCAGCCGTCACGGAAACGATACGGATTCATATGAAAAAAGATTGTGAGAAATTTGTGAATAAGGAATCATCAAGAAGGTCGGGAATTATCATCACAGTTTCAAGATGGTCAGACAACACAAAGAGTGGGAAAGAGAAGAAGAAACCATCATAGCAGGAGTATCACAACCAACCACCCCGTTTTATACTAACCCAACTTTTTTTTTGGTGTGAAATAGGGACGTGAAATGTCATTGATGGCAGAGAAGTATGATGCAAGGAGGTTTAGCAAACTGGGGCAGAAAATTTTCTTTTCATTTTGAAAATTTTCTTGAAATCAGGTATCCACTTTGGGGAAGAAGAGAAATAAGACAAGTCTAAAGGGAAGTGGTTTTCGAACAATTATTATCTCCAGCACAACACCTGTTTTGAAGGAACGAAAATCCCCCAGCGGTGCTATCCTCAACAGCGTTATCCCTAGCTGATGACATTTTTATCCCCAGCAGTGTTGAGAGAAAATAAAAGTTTTGAAGGAACTAGTTTTGGAAGAAGAACAAGAGGGGAAAAAGAGATCCCCCTGGCAGTGTTATTCCCCAGCAAATCAAAAATCCCCCAAGCAAGAAAACTGGGGCAGAAGTTATGTTTTGAGTTTTGGAAAAGTTTGATCATGAGCTTAAGGAATTGATAGTCGAAAGAATCCCAATAGAGAGAATCTTACCGATAACACTCTGATCCCCAGCTAAGAAAGAAAAAACAAAGTGAGAGTCTTATGGTGAGAACCTTCATGGGTACCATCAGGCGATGGGAGCTAAGAGAAATGAGAGAGTCTTATTAGTGAAACCCCTCGAAGGGCACTATGAGCCGACAAGATAAGATCGGCGGAAATGATACGTGTTTAGCAAAGAGTTGGGCACCTGTTTATCTCCAGCAAATGAGGACATCAAAAAGATTAATTGATATAAGTAGACTGAGTTGATTAATCTGAAATGCACGACATGATCGTTGGGATCAGTTATACCACCCAGATAAGTTCTTTGTCTTTTTCCCAGCTTTGTTCAGAAAGACTTTCTTTTTTCTGTCTTTTTATTTCTTTTTAAAAGACTTTCCCAGCAATTTGTTTTGAGAAGGATTTTTCAAAGCTTACCACCGATAGCCAATGTGGTTCAAAGCAAAATGTGAATAGGACAGGCCAAAGATAAGGCAATAAAACGAAAAGACGTTTGTTGCGAGACCAAATGATAAATTGGTCTAAAATTTTAGGAAAGTATAGAGAAAAGAAGGGAAAATAGAATGTTGAGAAAATTGTGGACCAAATTCAAGAGGGTCCCCAGCATATCATCGAGAGGCAAGAGCATCCCCGTCAGATTTTCGACCAAGTTCCAAGAGGGTCGGACAACACAAAGTGGGGAAGGAAGAAAATTAAAAACCATCCCCAGCAGAAATATAATCCCCAGCAAATAATATAATCCTCAACAAGTTTAAGGAACGTAGAGCAAGGAAAGGAAAAAAAGAAAAAAAACCATCCCCCAGCAGGAGTGGCACGACCACTCACCACATTTTTAACTAATGAAATTTTCATTAATTTGAAGCAGGGAAAAGAAATATCATTAATGGCAGAAAAACATGCCACAAAGAAGCTCACCAGAACTGGGGCAGAAAATTTTCTACCATTGTTGAAAATTTTCTCGGTGGAACGAGGAAATCATAGCAAGTTATAAAGGAAAGCAATTTTGAAGAAAGAAAAGTGTGAGGAGGCAAGTAAAGAACAATGCCGATAAACACAGTTTCAAATGAAGAAGTCGGGAGCCCGCCCGTAGAACAAAGGTGTTACTTTTAAGTTGAAGTTGAAGTCAGAAGCCCGCCTGTAGAATGTAGGTTGTTATTATTTTAAGTTGAAGTCAGGAGTCCGCTTGTAGAACAGAGGTATTTATTTTAAGTTAAAGGTCAGGAGCCCGCCTGTAGAACGGAGGTATTTATTTTATGTTAAAGGAGTCAGGAGTCCGCCTGTAGAACGGAGGTATTTATTTTAAGTTAGAGGAGTGAGGAGCCCACCTGTAGAACAGATGTATTTATTTTAAGTTAGAGGAGTCAGGAGCCTGCCTGTAGAACGGAGGTATTTATTTTAAGTTAGAGGAGTCAGGAGCCCGCCTGTAGAACAGAGGTATTTATTTTAAGTTAGAGGATTCAGGAGCCTGCCTGTAGAACGAAGGTATTTATTTAAAGGAGTCAGGAGCCCACCTGTAGAACGGAGGTATTTATTTAAGTTAAACGAGTCAGGAACCCGCCTGTAGAACTGAGGTATTTATTTTAAGTTAAAGGAGTCAGGAGCCCGCCTGTAGAACAGAGGTATTTATTTTAAGTTAGAGGAGTTAGGTGCCCGCTAGAACGAAGGTATTTATTTTTAGTTAGAGGAGTCAGGAGCCCACCTGTAGAACGGAGGTATTTATTTTAAGTTAAAAGTGTTAGGAGCCCGCCTGTAGAACGAAGATATTTATTTTAAGTCAGAGGAGTCAGGAGCCCGCTGTAGAACGAAGGTATTTATTTTAAGTTAAAGGATTAAAGGAGTCAGGAGACCGCCTGTAGAACAAAGATATTTATTTTAAGTTAAAAGAGTTAGGAGCCCGCCTGTAGAACTGCGGTATTTATTTTAAGTTAGAGGAGTCAGGAGCCCGCCTGTAGAATGGAGGTATTTATTTTAAGTTAGAGGATTCAGGAGCCCGCCTGTGAAACGGGGGTATTTATTTTAAGTTAGAGGAGTCAGGTGCCTGCCTGTAGAACGGAAGTATTTATTTTAGGTTAAAGGAGTCAGGAGCCTGTCTGGAGAATGGAGGCTGAATGACCTTTAATTGGATGATGGAGTCAGGAGCCCGCCAGGAGAATGGAGGCTGATTTATCTTTATGTTGCTGATGAAGTCAGGAGCCCGCTTTCAGAACAAAGGAATACATTTCAATATCAAATCAGAAGTCAATAATGGGGAGGGTTACAACAAAATCCCCAGTATAACAAGCTTAAATGAAAGAAGCAATATCCCTCGCACACAGAACAAAATAGTGGAGCTTGTGTTTGGAAAAAGCAAAAAGGCCAGTGTCATCCCTAGCAGTTTGCGGAGGAAAGAAGCACCGTAGGAAACACAAGCCGTCAGGAAAGCAAGGCTACATAGACAAGTGAAATATTGATAAAATCTTGTGATTTGTAGTCTAGCCTAGATTCTTGATTTTTCTTTAAGCATTGTGTAATAAGGAGATCAGTAAGCAGTAGTAACAACATACAACAGTAGTAACAGCAGAATTACAGTCCAATGGTAGTCCCAGCTACCAAAACTTTCCAAAATACATTGACCTGATTCCCTTTTAGCCAGGGATATGCAGGAAACCTTCGAAGCAAAGGTTCAGCCAAAACTTTCAAATAATGCTTCACACGGAGTACTCAAACAGGCAAAAATCACTCGTATCCGCTCACTTTAGCTTTGCACAAAAACTCTTCATGCTTTCGGACAAAGAGGGGAAGCTATGAGCACGTGATCTTTTCCCTATATATGTATTACTCCCATAAAATTCAAAATAAAACAATTTTTAATTTGCTGGAAATTTTTGTGAATTTTGTGTTATATTTCTTGTATTATTTGATTTATCTGTGCATGATTATTCGTTAAATTAATATAAAAAATACAAAAAATATGTCGCATTTGCATTTAGGATTTGATTCTACAATTAGGAGTAATCAAGTTTGTTTTACAAAATGAAAATCACAAAAATCGGCATCTTTTGCATTTTTAGCCTTTAATGTCCAAATTCCGTTATTGTATTTTACTTATTATTTAATTTTAAATGATAATTACTATTAGGAGTTAATTAGTAATTTAAAATAATTTTCTTTTTGTAATTTAATCTTAGCATTTTAGTTTTATTAATTAGTAAAAGAAAAGAGAACAAAAAAAGAAGAAAATTTCTAATTGGGCCTTTTTTTCAATTCTAAATCTAGGCCCAAAACACCTCTACCTAACCCAAAAACCCCTTGAACGGGCCCATTTCCACCTTACCCCTTTGATTTTTCAGATTTTTCACTCAATCAAACAACCCAAACCCTAAACATATCCTCTTCTCCTCTAGCCGTCACACCTTACACCCCCCTTCTCTTTATCTTCTTCACACACACCCCCCCAAACCCTAAACCACCAAACTCGAAACCCCTTCATGGCTGCCCTTCCCGTCTTCTTCCTTCTCACCACCAAGCTCCATCGTCATCCAGCCAACGGCGAGCACGAAGCAGCCATGGTCGACCACCTTCACGTCCCAAACCCTCCGCCTCATGCCCAACATCCCAAACCCTCCAGTCACGCTACCCCATTGCCCCCCATCCAACCTGCGTCGTCCAGTTAACGTCCACCAGACGACCCCCCACGGACTGCCATCCTCCATCCAGCTCCGACCAGCTCCACACGACCCCCAACTCTACTGTCCAAACGAACCAGCCGTCACTTGAAGAAGTAGACAAGACCTGAACGAGCAGCAGAATCCGATGAGCAGATGCTGCGTTTTTCACCATCTTCCATCTTCACGTCGTCAACCTCACAAGTTAAGTCCATGTTGGGACTCGCCCATATTCTTTCGAGGTTTGTTTAAGGTGGTTGTTCAGAGATTTGAGCTATTTTTGATTTCAAAGTTTTCGAGCAGATTTGTCTCCACTCGTGTTCGTCGTTGTTTCGATCCGGTTAGTTGGTTTAAGTTTCATTTCTATCCGTATTTTGTTTGATATTCTCGGATCTAAAATCAGTATATGTTTTATTATTTTTGTGTTCGTTGTTTATCATTTCTTGATTATTTCTTCAGTTTGTTTTATTCATTTATTCTTGTTTAGTTTTAACATAGAAATGTTTTAGTTTAATTTTTAATCCCTTATCTTGATTGTAATGTTGTTAGATTTAAATTGAAGTTCAATTGATTATTGATTTTAGTGAATTGAATCTGTATTATTGTTGTGTTAAGTCTAAATTTGGATATGAGTTAGAGATTTGAATTTGTTTGTTTGATCTGTAAAGTTTAATTTGTCTGAGTTTAGCGATTGGAGTCTACTTGTTTGTTATGTTTAATTTTGTTATTGTTGTTGAATCTGAAAGTTTGTTTGTCAAGAATGTTGTTCAAAATAATTTTAGTTGGTTCTTGGTTCATCATTTAGTTTGAATTTGTTGATTGAATTTGATTAAGAATTGGTTATAGCTGCTATATTTAGGTTAATTGATTTAGGTAAATTGGTTATAGCTAATAGGGGTAGAATAATAATTTTCAATAATTTCAGGGGTATTTTTGAATTTAAAATTTAGACAACTATTTAATTTGAGTGCTCTGTCCACTAGCTACTAAAATATTATTAAAATAATATAGTAGGGGACAAGACATAATTATGTAAAGTAAAAGGGGGTTAACAATCTGGTCTTCTTTGACCACTAAAAAATGGGGGACTGTGGGGTCCGTGTTGACTGCTTTTTACTTAATTGAAAATCAGAAATAGTATAGGACTCATTTGAGACATAAAATTGTAGAAGAAAGAGTCTTGCTTTGGGTATAAAATATGATTCATTTGACACTTAAAAGGGGAGGGGATTTTGAAAGATAAAAATTTCAGAACTTAAGAGAGGAAAAAAACAGAGAATGAAAAAGAATTGAGAGTTGAAAAACTAGATAGCTGAAAACACCACTGTTTATTTGAAGCTTCTCTTTTTGCTTCATTGATTTCATTTCTCTTGATTCACATACACTAAGATTGATCTTAAGTAACTCTAGTGTATTCTTGAGTTCATTTGGCTTGTGTTGATATTGATGTGGGTTAAAGTCCGTTTCTGTTGGTGTTTTCTGGTTTGATCTTACTTGGTTTCTGATCTGTTGTTTTTGGTTTACTGGGTTTTGTTAAAATCTATTGCTGGGTTTAGCTACTGCTGTAGCTATTTTACTATGTTGATTACTGCCTTGCTGATTTCTCACCTTCCTCTTCTCTTGTTTCCAATTTCAGGTACACAATTGTAACACCCGCTACTGTAAGCTGAAAAATGTAGAAGCATGAAGACATATAAAAAATGAAAGTTTGAAGTTTTGATTTAACTTTTTCTTCTTTACATGATTTCATTTTAAAATATTTCTTATACTACTGTTATGTAGATTTTTATCAGCTTTGTATAGCTGGATTGTATTCAGTTTGATTTGGATTAATTAAAGTTATAATTATAATGAACTATTAGGATGTAATTACCAGCTGTATTAATATTCGCTTGTAGAATAAGGCACAAAACAATTCTCCATTTTTACGAGCTCGAGTATAATTTTCGTTCGCATTAATCTAATAACTAATAAAAGGCTTGAACTTATAAACATATAATTAAATAAGACTTTTCTCTTTTATTTTAGAGACAAGCTTAATAGAAAAATTTAGTCACTTCATATTTATCCTTTTAAAATAAATGAGATGAGCCTCACCAAACAAAACGCATAAGCTACGGGGCCCTCGATAGATGTTAATAATTACTTAGATATTAGGACAGGCTATTTAGTGAATTTCACGGCCTTCCCCAAATAATAACGCATTAGTTTTTTTAGGCGCGTACTTTAATAATATTATCTCCCTAAACTCTGGTGCATATTTATGTGACCCAAATCCAAATCTTGACGAAGTTGAAACGTGTCGATAACCACTGGTACATTGACTGTGACTGGTTCGAGATACGTTTTCACAACGTTGCAATTCTTTGTCAGTAATAATAATAATAATAACAATAATAAAAACGGTAAAAGGTTAAAATTTACACATAGGTTTAACATGTTTTAAAATCAGATAATTAAGCCGAATATAACAGATGAGAGATCGTGGTAACCACGGAATTCGAGAATGCCTAACACCTTCTCCTGGGTTAACTGAATTCCTTATCCGGATTTCTGGTTCGCGGACTGTAATACAGGGTCATTCATTTCTTCGATTCGTGATTCAACCGGTGTCTTGGGACACCATAAACCTCCCAAGTGGCAACTCTGAATCTTTTATAATCCCATTTCGATTGTCCTTTAATTGGAAAAACTCCCTTGCTACCCTTGCGGGCGCAGGTAAAAAGGAGGCGTGACAGTCGATATGGTTCTCTTTCTCTACCGATTTTACCAGCATATCGTCGATGTAGACTTCCATGGTCTTACCGAGTTATTCTTTGAACATTCTGGTGACCAGACTTTGGTACGTGGCTCCTCCATTCTAAAGCCCGAAAGGCATTACCTTGTATCAGTATGTCCCCTGGTGGGTGATGAAAGTTGTTTTTTCCTGGTCCTCTCCGACCATCATGATTTGGTTGCAACCGGAGTATGCATCTAGGAAACTTAGCAGCTCATACCCTACGGCCGCGTCTATTAGATGGTCGATGTGGGGCAGCGAGAAGGAATCTTTTGGGCATGCCTTGTTCAAGTCGGTGAAGTCTACACACATTCTCCACTTCTCATTCTTCATTTTAACCATGATGACATTGGTGACCCATTGGGGGTACTTTGATTCCCTTATGGAGCCGTTGGCCAGAAGTTTGTCCACTTCCTCGCTGGCCGCTTTGTTGATTGCGGCATTGAATTTCCTTCTCATTTGCTGCACGGGTGGGTGTAATGGGTTGACGTTCAACTTGTGAGTGGTGATTTCTCGCGGGATCCCCGACATATTTGAATGTGAAAAACAAATAGGTCTGTATGGTCAGATAAAAATTCACGATACTACTTGGATTTGAGAGGCCATGCCCGATGTAAGCCTTGTTTGTAGGGTCGTTGTTGTCTAGTTGGACTGGGTCGAGATCTTCGACCGTAGACTTACAGGCTCCTTTGACATCAGCGTCTTTAATGGCGTTTTTTGTCGGGTAGACCTTAGTACCTGACATAGCTGATTGCTATGCTTCTGCGCTCGCCCCTTTAAGCTGTTTGGTGTGGGTGTAGTCTTGAGCTTTTTTATAGCACTCTTGAGTGGTGTGAGGCTCGCCTCGAATGCTGAATATTCCCCACAAGGTGGGAAATTTGACCATTTGGTAAAAGCGAGAAAGGACCGCTCTCATGGCGTGTATCCATGGTCGTCCGATGATGACATTGTATGTCGTTTCTTCGTTCAATACGTGGAAAGTTATTTCTAGCCTGATTCCCCCTGCTGGTATGGGTAGCGATATTTCTCTGGGGGTTCGTTCTACTGCATTATTGAAATCGGTTAGTGTTATGCAGCGCGATATTATCTTATCCTTGAGTCCCATTAGTACGAGGACCCTCGGGTGGATAATACAGGCGCCACTACTGTCATCGACCATAATTCTTTTAACATCTGTACTCCGATGCGTAAAGTGATAACTAAAGCATCGTAATGAGGGAAAAACAAACCATCGGCATCGGACTTATCGAAGGTGATACTATATTCTAAGTCGTCATATCATTTGTGGGCGATAGTTCGCTTCAGTTTATGCGTAGTGGTGAACTTGACGTGGTTGATTGACGGGTCATTATTGTTTCCAATGATCATGCTGATCGTGCGTGCTGGTGAGGGTGTCTTTGGTGGCCCGTGGTGCTGCTCATGTCCACGTGCAAAGTTGATTTTTCCTTTGTCACTGAGAAATTCTCTCAGGAACCTTTGGTTCAACATCCTGACCACCTCTTGCCGTAGACCTATACACTCTTCCGTTTTGTGCCCACGTTCCTTGTGGAACTCGTACAAGGCATTTGATTTTCCGGTGACGGGGTCCCACATCATCTTTGACGGCCATTGCACCTTGTAGCCTAGCTTCTCAAGTGCGTACACTATCTCTGAAGGGGACACACAAAAGTTATGGGTAAATAATTAATGAGGCTTACCTTTGTCGTTTCGTAGTGGAGCGGCATGTTGCTATAGTGCGTCTGCATTCCTGGGTGGCGGTGGGTGAGAGGATATGATAAAGGGTTGGTGTTTTTCCCTATTGGGACGTGGGACTGGTTCCCGTCATCCTTTATTGCGTCGATCCATTCTGATCTGTGGATGTATTGTTGTTAGACATTGGGTCGGCCCATTGAGTTCGTCCTCATCTGCACGCTCCTTAGCGCAATAAGCGTTGTGAATCTCTTCCCATGTGGTGGGCGGGTACTTCATGAGGCGGCTGAGTAGTTTTTTGGTCGCCCTTGAGTCGTCCCTGCTTAACTCGTTTTGGAAAGCAGCAACCCCCATGCCTTCCGACTTATTGGGTAGGCTCGTCCTTACCCTATTAAACCTAGCTAGGAAGTCCCTTAGTCCTTCCCCTGCGGTTTGCCGAACAGAGAAGATGTCATTGACCCTCACTTCCAATTTCTTTGCTCCTGCATGGGCGGTGACAAACTTGTCTGCCATCTCCTCGAACGTGGAAATGATTCTGTCCGGTAGCTGGGAATACCAGGTCAGTGCTCCTTCTGTCAGTGTTTCGTTAAACTTCTTCAGCAGCACAGACGATACCGGTTCTTTTGATAGGTCGTTACCTTTTACAGCAATGACGTAATAGATCAAGTGGTCCTCGGGGTCTGTAGTGCCGTCATACACTCTCAAGTAAGGTGGCATTTTGAAGGTTTTCGGAATGGAGTATGGTGTATCCTCTTCCGTGTAGGGCTGCTCGACAAACCTCCCTAGATCACGCTTTGGCAGCAATTTGGGGGCACCAGGGATCTTGTCCACCCTTTCCTGATGTTCCTTCATCTGGTCACGGAGTGACCGACTTTTGTTTTCTGTTTCCTCCATCTTCTTGAGGATGGTTGTGATCGTGCCATTGTTGGCTTGAGTATCGAGGAGCGCATTGTTTGTGCGGGTGATCTCGGGTTCACCTCCAACTGCAGCAAGATATGTGATCGGCCTGCATCTGACATTGTTTTGAGGTGACTTCTCAACCAAGCCGCTTAGAGTGCTTGTTAACCACTCTTCCAGTAGTTTCCTGACCTCTGGATGTGCTTCTTCAGATGCGGATGTGGAAGCGCCTTTTTCCCGCAAGATTGTTAGATCTTCGGGTGGTGGAGGTGGGATTTCTCCGCTTGAGGTGGTACTAGGGGTTGTAATCAAAACCTCATCTTCACCGACTTCGTTGAGAGGACCGATGAGATTGGTTGCAACATCTGCTATTGTTTTCATTCTTGCGTTGTTATCAGCCATTTTTCATTTTTTTTGTTGTAAAGAAGGGTTTTCAATGGTTCTCTAGGTGCAAACTATGGTTTTGATTCTCGAAATCCCCACAGACGGCGCCAAATTGTTTAGCTCAAAAATTATACTTGTATTTTGTAATCCTAAAAACAATCAAAAATATATAGGGGTAAATCGTAGTCAAATATAATAAGCCCCAGAGATGATTATTGCTTCGAGAGTCTTTGTAGATCCGTAAACGAGTAGTAAAATAGACTTAGCTTAAGAAGGAAGCAATGGTTCGGAAATCAAGAGAGAGAAATAGAGATAGAGAGAGATTGTACTACTCGAGAATAATCATGAAGCCTATTACAATGGGAAGGTTTCCTTTATATAATAGGAAACCTTCCTCGAAATAATTAAAAAAAGTACAAAATTTGATGGCTTCCACTCAGTAAAAGAGTCAGGTGCTAAATGACGTCACCTCTTCTTCACCGATTTGAGCCGCGCCCTTGCTTGGGTCGCTCTTATGATGGGGGACGTGCCCACCTGGCGTGGGGACAGTAGGAGCCAAATTTAACCCCATACAATCTATATTTTGAAGATCATAAGGGCATACCGACCAAAGTTGTTCGGAAATTACCGATCAAAGTTAAATTCAAAAAAATAAAATACCAAAAAATCGATCAAAGTTTGTCGGTATTTTAATTATGTAATTCAAAAATTCACCATATGGGAATCGAACCGAGGTCTGTACTGTGGAAGGATTTTATTCTACCACTAAACCATTGGTGCATTTTTTTAAGACTGTTAATTGTATTTTAGCACGAAAATAACTGACAAAAGTTGGTCAATTTTATTAAAAACTAAAATTACCAACCAAATTCGAACGGTTTTTTAAATGGCTCGGTCGGGTTTTTTTAAATGAAAAATCGGCCAAAGTTGATCGATTTTTTGAAAAATAAATTTTGCGGGACTCAAAAATAGTATCACGCATTTTTGCGCCAAAGGTTATAAAAAAATTAAGAAAATATTTTGAAAAATCCATCAACTTTGATTGATTTATTGGCGTGATCAATTTTTGCCGAATTTTTAGTAGTGCTATTTAAATTGTTGTTTGAGAATTACTTTGGTTGACCGTGTAGGAGCAAACTTTTTGAAGCAATAGACTACATTTTATTTATCATTTGATGTTTGGATTTGGTTTTTGTTTAGTTTTTGAAAAGTTAAATTTTGAAAACGTTTTTGCATAACTATATTTTAGGGGTACATTTGCATTTCATCTTGTGAAAGTGTTTTTTGAGAATATATTTGTATTGCATTGAGTAGTTTTTTGGTAAGAACTTTCTTTTTTGGCTTTTTCAATAAAACTTTTGGTTTATTTCATGAAATTTAGTAATGGTGTTCTACAAATATATCAGAATTGTTTTCAAATGCAGAATCTTTTTAATCTACACCGCCTTACTTTGGTATTTCAACGTTCAAACGTAAGATGGCTCTACATGCAGAGGCGGGTGCTGATTGTTGCGGTCAAACACATACGTAAGTATATGCGGTCGTCAATTAATGAAGTGACTAAAAATCGAATATCGATTTCACGAGGATTTGTAATTAACTATTAACTAAATTAGACTATCCTAATTATCTAAACAAGAATTATACCTAGAAATATTTGATTCTAAACTAATTAAAATAAAAAGAAAACAACTAATAAATTTTGAACAAAGAAAGAACAAATTTTTATGTTATCAATGTAATGAAACGATCTAGCGTTATGAGCTATCTAACATTCCTATTGTATTCTTCTATTGAATTGACTAAATAATTTATCTAGTTTATTGGTTGACAGGGTTAATGTTGCTCATAAGAATCTGTGGAGTTCTTACTCACCTATTCAAGCTAACCTAACGCCTATATGTCTATGAAGTTAGAATCAACAAGAACACGTTTATAATTCCTGTACATCAACCAAGCAAGGCAATTAGGTATATGTCTATCCTAACCGCGAATCCGTTCCCCGATGCCCAGGTTCAAGAACTTGCTCTACACAATCCTATATGCAATCTAGAGTTCCCACTTTCGAGTTCAATTCACGATTAGTAGATAGTATTCAATTGGTGATCAAGCAATCAAATAATTAAGCGCAAGATTGAATAAATAAACCAATATGGTAAACTAAGAAATCAAAATCAATATCCGAATAACAATAGTCATGAAAGAACCACAACCCTAAAACGTGAAGTTTAGCTCCACATAGGTATGGTAGAAAAACAACAAATCATACTAAGAAACATAAAATTACTAAGTTTGATGGAAGAAAAGATGAAACCCGGCCTCCACGACGGCTCTGTGCTCTTCCTAGGTAAAAAATTACTCTAAAAACTTCTACTATGTATATATACCAAGTAGGGTTGGGCCCAAATAATTATACCTTCTCCAATGTGATAAAGGACACATTCCCCGGGTCAAACTAGCGTGGTCGCGCACCTGGACGCGCATCTGGGCAACTTTATATCCCGAGCGCGCTAAAACTAGCGCAGCCGTGCTAGTACGAAATTTTCACCCTGTTTCATTCCTAATTTAGAAAAATGTAAAATATAAACGTTGTAGCCCTTTGAATAAGCTTTTCAACCATATATTCTGGAGCCAAATTAGGGTTCTGAGCGAAACGTTATATCAATTTTACTAGACAGTACGCAATCTGCTCACTGGATGCTTCGTTCGCTCTAACTATCATCCATTGACCCCCAAACGCGATCCCAACTTAATTCCTTGAGCTTTTACTCAGATTTCAAAGCTCCAAATTACTTGAATTCATTCTATAACATCTATATAGCTTGGAATCACTCCTACAAGGCATAAAACACACAATTAGTGCATGACACTAGCGATTAAAGCGCAAACTCAATCAAAGTGCAGTAAATTTGAGTGTAATATGCGAATGAAATATACAATTATAGCCTATCATCAATACCACACTTAAACCATTTCTCGTCCTTGAGAAATCAAACTACACTTTATATAGACACAACCTTCTTAAACAATTCTCCTAACTCATCACACCAAGAATATTTAAAATAGATTAAGCACAAAAGCGTAACATTTTCACCTCAAGATTGACTCACAAGTACCACGCGTTATTCGCAACTCACCCACTTACTCTAACATAGAGGTAACTGAAATTACCTTTCCTTCATGAATCAAATGCCCTAACACAACAAAAGAGAGTAGTTCCACACAATAAAATTTAAGAACACTTAGGAACTCAGGGTAGAAAAATTCACTCACTCTCAGAAATAACATTCATATGCTACAAAAGATGCACCATAAGCTTGCCCGTAGTGTAGAACTCCACTAATCGAGCTCATTCAGTCTATGATCAACTAGGACTTTATTTGGCTGTAATGTAGGTTGCGGGACGGGTATGATACATTTAGATGTTAGATTGACTACACCTCCCTGAGCACTTTAATACATACACTTTAACATTGAAAATCACACACTTATTTCAAACCATAAATTCACCTTCACATTAATATATATCAACTCCCAAATTATTTAAGCACAATTACATCAAGAGTTACCACTATCGAAGAATATTTTTCAAAGCAATACAACTATTTTTTTCTTTTTCAGTTCAAGTGGATCTTCCTCCTTTAAATCAGTGCACCTTTCTCCTTATTTAATTAGTTCCACTCAAAAGCCAAACTAGTCACCTCACACTTTAATTTTTACAAAGTTCATAACCATTGAAGTGCTCATGAGAGGTGAAAAGGGTTCAAATAGATGGTTAATTCAAACAAATGGGTAAGGCTTGTACTGTGGTTGCCAAAGAAACAGGATTGCAGGCTCAAAGGGGTTAACTACGATACACAATAATTAGGTGGATAAAATATTTATATGGCTCAACAAAGAAACACATATATCACTTTCAAGACTGAACAAAACTACTATTTCGCTTTGCAAACACACGGGGCAAGTTCTACATATCAAATGCAATGCACAGAATAACACAAAATATTACACACACATGACACATAACTCACTCAGGATTGGACTCATCAAGACACTCTAATCAAAGAAGTTAAGCAGAGTTAAGATCATACAATTTAAGGTACTTATACAAGAGCCAAAAACTGAGCCTATGAACCAAAGTAATCACTATTCTCAGGGCATAACCATGTCAAGAGATATTGCTTCAATTCAAAGCACAACACCATGGCTTCTCTCCTAAAAACATAAAACTACCTACACACGGTTCAAATAAAACCCTTGGAAAAGAATCATGGCACAAAGAAAAACCAACGGGGAATTACTACACTACCTGAGAAAAAATAAAAAATCTTTTTTTTTTTGTGTTTTGTCTAGACTAACTTCCTTCAAGAAAATTGTCTAAAGGATCCGTCATCAGGAAGAGTCTGTTTTTCCTAAATAAAAAAAATATTCAATTAAACTAATACAACTAAAGTAACATAGAAAGTCACTCAGACAATCTCCTCACTCCACAATTAAAGTTGTGCAATATCCTCAATTCACACCATAAATAATAAGAGGGTAAAAGAGACTCCCTGGTAGGCCAAAGGCCGAATAATTAGCAGCTCATCGGATACTCAGACTTCTCCCAGGTATGATTCTTTGTGCGGGTACCCCAAACTTAGTTTCAACCACATGCTCGCTTTTTGCACACTTCCAGGGGATTTTCTTCTATGCTCATAATCCTATAAAAAATGCTACAAAGATAGAAAAATAAAATAAATAAAAATAAATAAAAAATAAAAGTAAGTAGTAAAGCTTGGTTGCCTCCCAACAAGCGCTAATTTAAAGTTGCGGCACGACTTGAACCAATTTTTGTTTCCACCTTGAACTTATGAATTGTACCCCTAACATGGCATTCAGTCTATAGCTATGCACCTTTGGTGGGGCTACAAAGATAATCAGGCCAAGTAATAAATTTTTAACTCTGCACCTCTCGGCCTTTAGATGATGAATGTAATTTTTTCTTTTTGGCACAACAAGTTCAAGAATATAGGCGCTCTCATCCTTACTCTTTGACCCCTTCATTGGTTCATTTGACTCGATTACTATCTTACTATCTAAACACAATGTGAAAAAATAATTTGAATGAGGTCTAATGCGCTCTAACTCATGAAGTTTACTACTATTTGCATCCTCATATTTATACGCACTCAAATATCCCAAAGTAATGTTATCTACTCCCTCACATGACTCTAGAACACTCTTCTCAATTTTGGCATCCTCAAGAAAAACGGGGTCTAGTGATTGGTATTCTCGTTTTAGCTCCTCAATTTGGTCTAGAAGATTTTTTCAGCTTCACACAACTCATTATTAAATTGTTGGGTGTTACACGCATCAACCTTTGCACTCAATTTCGCATCTAAATTACGCACAGCCAAGCCAAAATTATCAATTTTATGTGCAAGCTCATCTCTCTCCTTAGACTAATCATTCACCAACGTTGTTAGAAGACAAAGCCGTTTCGCATATTCGACTAAGTGAGAATATCTTTCCCAATACCAACCCTTGCTCCCATATTCAAATTCAGATCTCCAAGAGGTCAAGCCATGACAAGCCCAAAAAGACGGGCCATAAAAGACTTCCGTTAACCAAGTGTCTTCATCAATAACCTTATCTCTGAATATTTCATCCCCAGATGTCATGTTGAGAGAACTAGAAACACACTAAGAGAAAAAGTCAAATAGTTATAAATTACAAATATTTAGAAAAATAAATATAAAAAAAACTTGTAGAGATAAAAGTAAAAGTCTAATTTTGAAAAAATAGTTAATTTCTAAGTCTCTGGCAACGGCGCCAAAAACTTGTTGCGGCCAAACGCACACGCAAATATACGCGGTCGTCAAGTAATAAAGTGACAAAAAGTCGGATGTCAATCCCACGAGGACTTGTGATTAACTATTAACTAAATTAGACCATCCTAAATTATCTAATCAAGAATTAAACCTAGAAATATTTGATTCTAAACTAATTAAAATAAAAAGAAAACAAATAATAAATTCTGAACAAAGAAAGAACAAATTTTTATGTTATCACTGTAATGAAAACGATCTAGGGTTATGGGCTATCTAACATTCCTATTGTATTCTTTTAATTGAATTACTAACTAATTTATCTAGTTTATTGGTTGACAGGGTTAATGTTGCTGATAAAAATATGTCGAGTTCTTACTCGCCTATTCAAGATAACCTAACGCTTATATGTCTATGGAGTTAGAATCAACAAGAACGCATTTATAATTCCTATGCATCAACAAAGCAAGGCAATTACGTATATGTCTATCCTAACCGCGAATCCATTCTCCGATGCCCATGTTCAAGAATTTGCTCTACTCAATAATATACGCAATCTAGAATTCCCACTTTCGAGTTTAATTCACGATTCGTAGATAATATTCAATTGGTGATCACGCAATCAAATAATTAAGCGCAAGATTGAATGAATAAACCAATATGTTAAATTAAGAAATCAAAATCAATTTCCGAATAACAATAGTCATGAAAGAACCACAACCCTAGAACGTAAAGTTTAGCTCCACATAGACATGGTAGCAAAATAAAAAATCATACAAAGAAACATAAAATTACTAAGTTTGATGGAAGAAAATATGAAACCCGGCCTCCACGGCGGCTCTGTGCTCTTCCTAGGTAAACAATTACTCTCAAAGACGTTCTACTATGTATATATACCAAGTAGGGTTGATCCCAAACAATTATACATTCTCCAATATGAAAAAGGACACTTTCTCCGGTTCAAACTAGCGCGGTCGCACACCCCGGCGCGCATCTGCGCAACTTTCTGTCTCGGGCGCGCTAAAACTAGCGTGGCCGCGCTAGTGCGAATTGTTCACCCTGTTAAGTTCCGCATTTGGACAAACGTAAAACATAAAAGTTGTATTCCTTTGAGTAAACTTTCCAACCATATATTATGGAGACAAATTGGAGTTCTGAGAGAAAAGTTATGTCTATTTTACTAGACAGTGCGCAATCTGCCCATTGGATGCTTTGTTCGCTCTAAATATCATCCGTTGACCCCCAAACGCGATCCCGACTTAATTCCTTGAGCTTTTACTCAGATTTCAAAGCTCCAAATCACTTGAAGTCATTCCATAATATCTATATAGCTCGGTATCACTCTTACAAGGCATAAAACACACAATTAGTGCATGACATTAGCGATTAAAGCGCAAACTCAATCAAAGTACAGTAAATTTAAATGTAATAAGCGACTAAAATACACAATTATATCCTATTATCACTGATGAACTATCACATTGAATTAAGGTTAAAAAAGTGAATTTTCTTTCCTTTTCACGTAAACAGTTGTCATCTCAAATGAATTAATCAAATCTCTCTTTAATTACTTTGCATGCCTAGAGCAGAGTTTATCCGTTTCAGCAAGTAAAAGTCTTTACCACAAGGCACAAACTATTCAATATTTTCCCAAAAATTGTATAGTTATGCTGTTGAATGTATAAATTACTTAATGTTAATATTTAAAACTCACAATATTTAGTTTAATATTAATCTGTCAGTGTAGAATCGATTCTTCCAAATATCCGTCTTATAACACGACGGAGTAGTCAGTTACCTACGGACTATTTATGAAATAAATAATGGTAATACAAATAACTTTACACTATCAAAACTAATTAATGTAATTTAGCATATATCTGGGCATGGATTGGTTATCTCTGTGTCACGCTATTCTAGACTGTCATGCAAAGACAGTCTCTTTGGCTATGCCGGGTGTTCCGAGGATCGAGTGGCGCGGTATGACTGATTATGTCCTCAGTAAGACTAAATCTTTCTTGAAAGCCCAACGCATGGTTAGGAAGGGTTGTCTATCATATTTGACCTTCGTGCGTGATGTTGGAGCTGAGGCTCCCAGTATAGATTCCGTTTCCGTTGTGTGGCATTTCCCTGATGTATTTCCTGCAGACATGATGGATATGCCCCCGTACATGGATATTGATTTTGGTATTGACCTGGTGCCGGGCACCAAGCCCATTTCCATTCCTCCGTATCGTATGGCACCGGGGGAGTTAAAATAATTGAAGAATCAGCTTCAGGAACTCCTAGAAAAGGGGTTTATTCGGCCTAGTGTGTCAATATTTGCGGTGCACCTATGTTATTTGTGAAGAAGAAAGATGGCACTATGAGAATGTGCATTGACTACAGACAGTTGAATAAACTAACTGTGAAGAACATGTACCCCTACCTCGTATCGATGATATATTCGACCAGTTTCAGGGAGCGAGGGTATTTTCTAAGATTGATCTCCGTTCGGGTTATCACCAGTTGAAGATCAAGGATTCTAATATTCTTAAGACTGCATTCAGGACTAGATATGGTCACTATGAGTTTTTGGTTATGTCTTTCGGGCTGACCAATGGCCCATCAACATTCATACATCTAATGAACAGTGTATTTCGGCCGTATCTAGATTTGTTTGTTATTTCATTAATTGATGATATTCTGGTATACTCGTGTAGTCAGGAGGAGCACACAGAACATTTTCGAGTGGTAATGCAGAGACTGAGGGAGGAGAAGTTGTATGCCAAGTTCTCCAAATACGAGTTTTGGCTTAGTTCCATGGCCTTCTTGGGACACGTGGTGTCCAGTGATGGTATTCAAGTTGATCCAAATAAGATTGAGGCAGTTCAGAGTTAGCCTAGACCGTCTTCGACCATAGAGATTCGTAGTTTCTTTGATTTGGCGGGTTATTATCGCCGGTTCGTTCAGGGTTTTTCATCTATTACCTCGTCCTTGACCAAGTTGATGTAGAAGGGTGCTCCGTTTGTATGGTCGGAGGAGTGCGAGGAGAGCTTTTGGAAGCTCAAGACAGCTTTGACCACAACTCCAATAATGGTCTTGCTGTTAGATTCAGGTTCTGATACCGTTTATTGTATTGCTTCGAGAGTCAGGATTGCCGGTGTATAATTGCTATAAAAAGTTCCATAAAAAGGGGCAGTTATAAACTAGAGAATTAAGTTACTTGTTACAATATATTAAATATATTGATTGGGTAAAAAGGTTAAATTGCTAGTGTTTGTTAATCTAAAATAAAATGATTTTTAGTCCAAAAAACTTTCACTCTTATTAGAGCAATGGTGTATTACTATTATCCGTCAAAACTCATTATGCAATTGAGCATGTAATTTTTTGCTACAGTTGAACTTTTCCAATATGGGCACCGCTTCAACGTTTTATCTATTAGGAAAATGATTTTCACATGCTTTTCGTTTAACATAATTTTTTGGTAGATTTCCGATCCTTGCAAGCTTCTCTTATACGAAGATTTAAGTGTATTCAAACATGAAAGAAACTGAATTGTAGATCAATGGTGATGGGAATGCTCAGCTGCAAGGTAATCTGATAATCAGATTGTAGAATGTGTGCAAGCTTGGAAAGTTTCATATTCATAAGATGTACATTGCACTGTTGCCTCAATTCCCTAAGATAGCGTGGAAGAATATAATGCTTGTTTCTAATGCTCTTCCTAGACATAAGTTCACAACTTGGTTGGCAGCTCATCAGAAACTTCCCACAATCGAGAGACTTCAGTATATGGGAATCCAGATTCCTACCACCTGTGTATTCTGCCAACTCTTTGATGAAGAATTCAATCATTTGTACTTTGAATGTGCCATTACTAGTAGAGTATGGAGAAGAATTTGTATGTGGTTGGGCCATACAAGATCCATTGGATGCTGGGAGGATGAATTGAAGTGGATTTGTAGCAAAGTCAAAAGCAAAAACTGGAAACAAGCCATCACTGCCACAGCATTTGTAACTACTGTTGCATTGCTGTGGAGAAGTCGAAATTTAAGCAGATTTGAAAACAAGAGATTTGATGAAGATCAGTGTTGCAAGGAGATAGCAATCTTAATACATGCAAGGAATAGGAAATGTAAAAGGTGGAAGGATGGGTTACAAATGCTCAACTTTTATCCTTAGATTTGTTTTTTGAATATGAACTACTAATAGTATTGTATATGGATAGGAGTAGTTAGAGTTGAAAATAGATAGAATTGTATGGCACTGAGTAGTAGGAGTCCATACTACTACCATAGGAATACATTGTATACTTTTCGATATCAATATAATTTGACAGTTAAGCTAAAAGTGAAAGAAATAAAAAAAAAAGTTCTCCATCAAAGAATGTTCATTATATGTTATGACCTTTAAAATTTAGTAATATTTTATTTATATACATAATAAAATTTTTCTGCAAAAGATGATCAATTGACCACCTTTGGACAACGTAGCCTTACTCCGGTAGTAATTCAGCAGTGCTATCTACCAAAAACGATTTGAGGTTATGTTGGACTGTGAATTAGCAAATGCAAAATCTTTTTGGGTTACGACACATGAGAGGTTAGATATAAAATTTTGCTGTCTGATTTGGTCGAGAATTTTCACCTTTTTAGCATGAAAGGAAATAATCATGTTACATTTTTTTTTTACCAAACGACCCCTAAATCATGAAATGGAATGGTGACAATAATATTACATAGTGAACCTCAATTTGTTTTGTATTAAAGCATACTTGATTAATTGATTTTTTGTTCTTTAAAGATGTGATATTTACAAAAATGGTATATATGAATGAAATGGGTGTATTTCACTTTTATAGTGGTAAATTAGTGCAAAAAGCATTTCACCTTTTCTCTCATGCACCAGCATTTGAATTTTTCTATGAACTTTTGGCCAAGCATGTGAATTGTGGAGTAGTGGTCCAATTTGAAGCAATGTGCGTACGTAGTACGTAGCTGCTTTCCCTTTACTTCCTAAAACACTTTTTATACATTTGTCTAAAATTCTAACACAAACTGTTTCCAAATAGACCCCCGATATCTTTCCCTCCTAGAACTTCCCACCTTGCTCTTGAGAAGACTCGAACTCACAACCTCTCGGTTGGAAGTGACGGTTGCTTACCATCAGAGCAACCCCTCTTGTCTGAACGCAACTCCAATAATATATATCTCCACTTGAATTCTCCTTGCTTATTTATTTCTTCCATCCAAAAAGTACTTAATATATTTGTCTGAAGCACCAAACTGAAAAAGATAGAAAATATTTAAGATAATTAATTCATACTATTGAAGTTGCTGACTTGCTGTTATGGTAATTTGGTTGGATCTCCACTCTATATTAGTTAGATATAGAGTTTTAAATTTCCTTCCTTCCCTTGTTTTCCCTTCTCTTCACTTATTCTCGGCCTCATCCATAATTCAAAAACTTTTAAGAAAAAAGAAACTAAAAATAAATCAAAAGGAAGACAGTACTAAAGGAAAAGACCAAAAAAAAAAAGGACATACATAAAGCATTGCATCATTTGTTTGTTACTCCCCATGGTTCATAATAAGTGACCAATTTACTTTTTTATTTTTATTCAAAATAAGTGTCCAGTTATGTAATCAAGAAAGAATTTAATTTGTTTTTACAAAATAATCCCTATGTACATATCCTTAAAAAAATTTCTTACTCCTCACATTAAATATTTAATTAGGGGTAGTTTAGTCATACTAGGCATTTTTATATAAGATTTAATATTTTCTTAATGGGCATGTTAAAAGCAAATTGGACACTTATTATGAACAGGATGGAGTAATAACATTACTTCTTGAATGAAGTATATTGCCGCAAACTTTTAAATTTTATCCATGGACAAACATAAATGAAGTATTGGATCATCTAAAAAATAACTATACATGATCATTCATAATAAATAAAATTAATTAGTAACCTAAAAAAATCATATCTCAAACTCTTTAATTAGTTAAGTTGGCTTCCAAGTAATGAAGCAAAAATGGTACGGTACATAAGGAACCTTCACATAAACGACAACAATGAAGTACTTCAACCTCTAACTCCAATCTTGCGCACCCTAGTTTTTGCTTTCTTGAGTTTTTCTATTTTGCAACTACACCAAATTAAATAGGAATAGTTTGGATAAGAATTAAGATTCAGGGTTAAAGAATCGATTAATGAAAATTTTGTTAATTAAGAAAATTTTGATACTAGCGATTAAAGCGCAGACTCATCTTTTTCCTTTTTCGCATGATAAATATGAACATGGAGAGTGAACGTACTCGAACACATCTGCGCTAGAACACCGATCCTTTTGAGTTAGTTCATAGCAAGTGGTGTCATCACTTTGCCGAATAATTTTATATATATATATATATATATATATATATATATATATATATATATATATATATATATATATATATATATATTTATTGGTTTACTTTTTTATATTTTAACAATGGAAAAGGACTAAATATACCTTTCTACTTTCAAATATTATTTACTTGTACCCCTCATTATACTATTGGGCTATCCATACCCCTACCGCCATATTATTGGGTTATCTATACCCCTATTGTCATATTTTAAAACAAAAATACCCATATTTTTGAATGTAGTGTTACATGACAGCACCAGATTAAAATGACCCTTTTTTTTTACCCGATCCATTTTTAAAAAACCCACAACTCTACTATTTTAATTTTTTTAAATTCCAGTTTTTAAAAAACGAAAATATTATCTTAATAACGAAAAAGAATTTTTTTCTTCCATTATTTAGATAAACAATTCTTTTAAAAAACTAAAAAAATGAAAACATTTTGCTGAAAATAATTTTCATTTTTTGAAAACGAAATTTATTTCTTCTATTTTTACAAAAATAAATTCAGGTTTTTACAAATTTGATTTTTCAGATTTTACAAAAAAGAAATCATTAAAAAAATAAAAGAAAATATTTTTCAGAAACGAAAATATATTTTGTTGGAAATATTTTTTTCAGTTTTTAAAAAACAAAAATATTTTGTTAACACTGAATTTTTTCCAGTTTTTACAAAAAATAAATTCAGATTTTACAGTTTTACAATTCTGTGATTTCCATTTAAATATTATTATTTTTTGTCTTTTCTTGGATCAGTACTCGTTGTGACTAGCAGAGTGTATATATGACAAATTGCAAAAAAAAAATTTTAAACAAAAAAATAAAATAAACAAGGCCTACAAGTTTATGCTTGTAAATGAAAGGAGTTCTGATATATGTCTATGAATTGAAAGGTTTGAAAAAAATTAAAACTGTTGTTTTTTTTTTTGGTAATTAAACTTTATATTAATCATCAAAGTGTTAACCTTACAATTCCATAGCCCAGTTCATACCTCAACTGGCTATCAAAATTGAAACAAAACTATCCTAGTATTAAAGCAAAAACTGATTAAGTAAGATCCCTAGCCTAGGAGGAGCTCTAACATTTATAAGCAATATTCCTAAGTAGTTTGTCACTGGTACAATATGTATTTTCGAATATTCTCGCATTCCTTTCCAGCCAAACAGCATAAAACATCTCCGTCATTGTCATTTTGAATATGTGAGCTCGAGGGGATTTGCCTTTAGATTGCTCAATGAGCCACTGAACAAACTGAAGCCAGTTTTGTCAGTAGGTTGCTTAACTCCAATCCAGCGCAACATGTGAGTTCTTAGTTCAGTTGCATAAGAGCAGTGCAGGAATAAATGTTCCCTAGTTTCCACAGCTTGTTGGCACATGACACAAGTGTCTGTTACATCCAGATACCATTCAATTAAAACTGTTGTTATAAGACGATTATGATACCTTACAGGAAAAAAAATTCATGTTTAACAAAATATTTTTGTTTTTAAAAAAACTGAAAAATTATTTTCAACAAAATATTTTCATTTTTGAATAATATTTTTTTTTCATTTTTTAGGTTTTTAAAAGAATTTTATTTTGTAAAACTGGAAAAAAATTAAAAACAGAATTTTTTTTTTTTTTTAACATAATATTTTCGTTTTTTAAAAACTGAAATTTAAAAAACAAACTGAAAAAAATGAAAATAGGGGTCGGGTTGTGGGTTTTTTAAAAACTGTTGGGTAACAAAAAAGAAATGAGTTGTTTTAATCTGGTGCCGCCACGTGGCAAAGTATGACAATAGGAATATAGATAACCTAATAGTATAACAATTGAGTATAAATAACCCAATAATATAACATAAAATGCAAGTAAACAATATTGAAAAGTGAAGGGGTATATTTAGCCATTTTCCCTTTCAACAATCTTCATTGGAAAACATCTTTTCGCCATTAGTGCATAGTCCTTCAACTGCTAAGATGTCCCATTTCCCCTCAATTATTGTGTCCTTCTTATTGTTTAGCTTTTCTTTGTTTTGAATAAATGCACATCAACTTGTCCTATGTACTAGGTTTCTTTGCAATTTATGTGGCTGGTTTTCACTGCCTAAGAATAATACCTATAAAATTGTTCGTACAAAAAGGACACTGATTTCATTTTCTTCTTCTTCTTCAAAGGAATAGATAATCGAAAACAATGCAAATAAAATATTTTATAGTCATAATAGTTTGCGTGTCATACGTTCAAATGGTATAAGAAAAAATACTTTGCATATGACTTCTCGACATATAAAATTACTAGAAACTACTTACTTGTATGGGTCACTTCGAAAATGAAGATAAGATCAGAGTTTACTTTTATGCGTCGAAAAATTAAATTTTAAATTAAGAGGTAAGCCATTTAAAATTTCACCACAAAGAACTGTCCATGTGAACTAGTAACATGAAAAATATGACAACATCCTATTATAATTAATTAAATTCTATTATATTGTAAAATTATTTGTGCTTTGAATCTTCTATAAATTAGGAATTTTTATTTCAAACTCATAAAATCCTATTTTTTTATTTGATAATATAATTTTGATATCGAATTTCACTAATCTCGACTAATTAAGATTAAGGTTGATTTAAGAAGAAAGTGTTTTTTATTGGTAATCTTTTTATTCCGAAGATTCTAATTTGCAACCTCTTGTCAAGCGTAAAACTTGCATAAATCATATAAATACATATATACACACAATACATATATACATATATACATACATACATACATATATATATATACATACATATATATATATACATACATATATATATATACATATCATGTAAAGGGAAATAGCGTAGATTTGGCTAAAGCAGCTTATCCTGATTTGGATATTCTGAGTTTTGGTAGGCTGCACATTGCGAGGAGATGTATAATGCCGAGGATAATAAAAGTGGGCGCCAATAATGTGCAATAACTGAGTTATTCCTTTTCTTTTTTCTTTTTATATTATTCTATTCATTCAAAGTTTTAACATTTGATAGTCAAAGGATACTATTCTACAATCAACATAGGATAATACCTTAACCTCGAAATCGTAGAAATTTTCCTTGATGGTAGTCAACTGGCTTGATTTTCATTGTCCTATCAGAAACTTACATGTGCACCGTCCTGCCTAAGATCGACCTTGAACCGGCGGTTTAAATTGTCTACAGAGTACAGACTACAATGTGAAAATGTCGCAGTTTGGCATCTCTCCTGGAAATACCTTTTTGTCTACATACTTCTTAGTTTTATTTTTGGTTATCAATGTATACGGGTAAAATCGAGCCCTCTAGATGCCTCGGTTCTCGATGAAGTAAATGGAACAGAAATGTAACGGTAAGAAATTGGAATCTGGGCAAGGAGTCCCTCCAGTCGAGGTTCGGGCAAAACATCAGCCTTCGGAGGAATCGGGGCTATGCCCTCCAGGTCCGATTAGAATTCCTAAACTTCGAAAAATGAAATTAGATAATCGAGCATGACCAATAAAGGGTCGTGATAAACGCGTCCAACCGGATGTCACGGCGTGAATCTCGGCACGTATCGGCAGAAAACCGGTAATTAGTAAAACGGAAGATTTTTACTTTTTATGGAATTGTACTTAGGGTAAAACTCTCCTACTATATAAATGGGAATCTGACTATTCATAAGGGACCATTGTAACAAGTATACCCAAGGCAATTCACTATTTATTCTCAGTCTTCCAAAGCTCTTGCTGTTGTTCATCAGTTCTTCATTACTATGAGGCCAGGATCAGGCAGACATTACATTAAAGCTGTTACTGAGTCTGGATTCACTCCCCATAATTGGTTTGACAATTTATCACATCCTTTATTTGTTTAATCTAACGCAGTTTATTATCTGTGTTGAACTAATCAACATATCCTTAAAATCACATATAAATTTAATTATTATCTGTTTTTTAAGGTAAAAAGTTTGGCGCTCATTGTGGGGGTAAGAATAATAGTGGAAATTTGATCAAATTTTGATAGCACACTCTGCTTTACTCTTGTTCTTTGAGATCTTAATTTCTAGAAAGTTTAAGGATGTCAAACTATCAATCTGCTCACTTAAACGTTGATGCTGAATTTGGCCACCACGGCGAGAACAATAAAATAGTGCCTAGCAACGAGATTCACCATGCTGACCCCAACAGGGCCCCAGTCGCGGACCCAATTGATGCCAACTCCCATGTCGCCATCGATGCCAACTCCCATGTGGCTATCGATGCGAACTTTCCTACTCACCCAGAAAACAGCATTCACGGGGAAGTCAGGTCGGTAGCCAGGGATACGCACGGCGGTGAAGGAGATGGTATCAACTTACAAGTGCACTTCGAAATATTACAGACTCAACAGGCAGCAATAACCTAGCTGAAGAAGCAAAGTCGCGGCCCCAACAGAGTTGATCCCGAACTATCCCAGGAAAACACTCGCAATAATGAACTAGTCATAGAAAGGCCAAGTAAAATTGCATCCGTGACCAACCCCGAGATAACAATAATCCTCTAGGAACTAAAGAAATGGGTAGAACCGAAAGAAAAGAAAATCTAAGCTGACGAAAAAAGTGGAGTCCTATAACTCCAGGGTGAGGGTCGATCAAATCCCAGAAGCACCACCGATATTGAAAGGCTTGGATTACATGAAGTTTGTCCTTCCCTATGAGCTCTGCTCCGAAGCCGATCTCGAATAAGTTCTGTATGCCTGAAATTTTGAAGTATAATGGAACGACTGATCCAAATGAACATGTGACCTCCTGCACGTGCTCCATCAAGGGGAACGACTTGGAGGATAATGACATCGAATACGTTCTGCTGAAAAAGTTCGGAGAGACCTTGCCAAAAGGAGCTATGATATGGTATCACAACTTACTCCTTAATTCTATTGACTCGTTTGCTATGCTCACAGATACCTTTGTAAAAGCGCACGCCGGGACCATCAAGGTTGAGACCAGGAAGTCGGACCTTTTTAAGGTAATGCAAAGAGATAAAGAGATGCAAAGGGATGGATCTGCCCTCAGTCGTGGACGATTGGGCCGTTCAGGCATTCAGCCAAGGACTCAACCCTCAAAGCTCATTCGCTTCGCAACAGTTAAAATAAAACTTGGTAGAATACCCGGCGGTAACTTGGGCCGACATCCATAACATGTACCAATTAAAAATCAAAGTCAAAGATGATCAGCTTGGGGCCCCTTAAGGGTTCGTATATTCCGTTAGAACTAGTGATAGATCCAAAAGGATTGTCGATCATGTACTAAGATCGAACATCGATCGATATCAACCTTATAAAGGAAGATTGAATGAGTAGTGGGTCCGGACGCAATCCTATAAGGAACGAAAGAAGGAACGATCGAGGCCACAATAGTCGGGGACTCATGAGCAAGAACGGTTTCGACATACCACACAGGGCCAGGTAGGTACCAAGATTATCAGAGTATAAATCAATGTCAATGCTTCCAGTATCATATCTTCCATCGGACGCATTTAAAACACCAAGTTGCCTTGACCATTGCAGTATTATCCTGCTCAAAGGGACCCTAACTTAATGTGTAAAAATCATGACACTCACGTCTACAGAACCGAATACTACCGGCAGTTTAGAGAAGAATTAGCTCGTTTATTCAACAACGGACACCTCCGAGAATTTCTAAGTGATCGAGCCTAAAATCAATTCAGTAGTAGTGATTCCAACCAGAAGATCAGGCAAGAGGAACCTCAGCACGTCATTAACATGATCATTAATGGAGTTGACATACCCCAAGGTACGAGGTTAAAACGCACTAATGTATCCATTACAAGGGAAAAATTCGAGATTATCTACCGGAGGGAACCGTATCTTTTAATGACGAGGACGCTGAAGGCATCGTGCAACCATACAATGATGCACTGGTAATATCTGTACTCATAAATAAATTTCGAGTTAAGCATGTATTAATATATCCAGGTAGCTCGGCCAATATCATTAGATCGAGGGTCAATGAAAAGCTGGGTCTTCAACCCCAAATAGAACATGCAGAATGCAGTCCAAGTCTTAAATAGATTCAACATGGCATGCGGGACCAATAAAGGTGAGATAACCCTACTGGTATAAACAGAGCCGGAACCATTTAGGAAACAAATTTCTACGTGATCGAAGGAGATATGAGATACAATTATCTATTCGGAAGGCCATGTATTCAAAACATTAGGGCAGTACCCTCGATATTGTATCAGGCGCTGAAATTTCCCATGCTGGGAGCAACCAAAAACATTTACGAGGAGCAATCGGCCGCAAAATAAATGTTCACAGTCGACGGGATAGTCCCGATATCTGCACTTTATACATTAAAGAATCTGAGTTCTATCACCGAGGGAGAAACCAAATAGAATTAACCGATGTCGGCACCGACCGAACTAGAAAAATAGGAGACAGGCGAGGATGATGATTACAGAGTTCCCACATCTATCATAGCCCTTGGAAATTTTGATGTTACCAAGTCAACGATTGAGGAGTTGGAGCAAGTCAGACTAATCGAGCGTCTAAACTATCGGAAGGTATACCTAGGCACGGGGCTAACTCCCGAGCTCAGGAAAGAATTCACTGAATTCCTTATAGATAACATAGATTGCTTCGCTTGGTCCCATCTTGACATGATAGGGATCTGGACAGAAATAACTACTCATAAGTTGAACTTGGAACTAAAGTTTCACCCGGTTAAATAGAAGAGGAGACCTTAATCTGATGTCAAACATGCATTCATCAAAGATGAGGTATCCAAACTCCTTAAAATAGGTTCCATTCGGGAACTTAAATACCCGGATTAGTTGGCAAACGTAGTGGTAGTGCCTAAAAAGGGAAATAAATTTAGAATGTGTGTATAGTAGAAATACTAGAACAAGGCATGCCCTAAGGACTCTTTTCCTTTGCCTAATATCGATCGCATGATCAATGCGAATGCAAGCCACGAGATACTCAGCTTTCTCGATTTCTATTCCAGGTTCAACCATATTCGGATGGACCCAGGCGACCAAGAAAAGACTTTTTTCATCAGTAAATACGGCACCTATAGTTATAACGTAATGTCATTCAGACTAAAAAAATGTTGATGCCACTTACCACTGCCTAGTAAATTGTATGTTCGAAGAACAAAAGAAAATTAATAGAGGTTTACATTGAAAACATGCTAGTTAAGTCCATGCGAGCAGAGGACTATTTGGAACATTTGCAAGAAACCTTCAACATACTGAAGAAAAATAATATGAATATAAACCCGAAGAAATGTGCATTCGGAGTCGGGTTCGGGAAGTTTCTTGGATTCGTGGTGTCCATCCGGGAATTGAGATCAATCCCGAAAAAATCAAGGCCATAGATGATATTACCGTAGTGGACAATGTCAATGCCGTTCAAAGGATAACCGGGTGCACAACCACCCTAGGTCGGTCAAGTTTAAGACCCTCCGATAAGAGATATCGATTCTTCTCGTTATTGAACAAGAAGAACAACTTCTCGTGGACCCCAGCGTGCCAGCAAGCTTTGGAAGAACTAAAATAGTACCTTTAGAGTCTACTTTTTCTTCATACTCTGAAGGTAGACGAGTAGTCGTACCTGTACTTGGCGATATGTGAGATAGCGGTAAGTGGAGAATTAGTACGGAAGAAGAAGGTACACAATTTCCTATATATTATGTTAGCAAGACTCTAGTCGATGGTGAAACAAGGTATCCTTACCTGGAGAAATTGGTGCTCGCTTTGCTAAGTGCCTCCAGAAAATTAAGGCCATATTTTCAATGCCATCCCATATGTGTCGTGGCCACTTACCCGTTGAGGAACATAATGCATAAACCCGAGCTCTCAAGGCTATTATCCAAATGGGCCGTGGAAATTAGTGGATATGATATTGAATATCAACCTGAGCCGCTATCAAATCCCAAACTTTGGCAAACTTCATGGCCGACTTCACGCCGACCTTAATCCCGAGTTTGAAATAGAATTGTTGTTAACTCAAAGACCTCAACAGGGATCTGAACCCTATTTACGGACGCTGCCTTGAACGTAAAAGGTTTGAGACTTAGCATCGTGTTGAAGCCTCCCTCGGGTAACGTAGTTAGGCAATTTGTTAGAACTGTGAAATTGACTAACAATAAAGCTGAATATGAGGCAATGATTGCATGTCTCGAATTGGCTAAAAGCATGGGGGCCCAAGTGATTGAAGCTAAATGTGATTACTTCATTTGGGTGAATCAACCATCAGTCACTTAACCTCCACAAGATCATCACCAAACACAAATCATACTTGACCCTCCACATATTCAGTTTCCAAAATACTCCCAGCAAACACAAGAACCTGGGAGCGCCTAACCATTTTCTCCACACAGTTGCTCCCAGTACACATAGGAACTTGGGAGCAATAATTTTTACACTAACATGTTTGCTCTATTTTGCAGGTACTACAATCAGACCCAAAATATTTAGGCAATTGCAAGGAGTGGTATTAGCATTCCAAATGCTCAACATCCTATAACCGCACCAATATCAAGGGACTGACCATGCTAGCTCACATATCTACAGAGCTTCACATGAAGCCTCCATGAAAAAAGGCAGCAACAACCCATGCTATCAACAAGTACCTACATACGATTAGCTGACACTCCATAAGCAGTCAGTACACCTCTTGTCAGCTCCAATACACCACAGTCACTCATAGATGGTCATTGAGCAGTCAAGATACCAGCAGGTGCAACTCAAGGTCTCAAGCCTAGTCCTTTTGCAGCCCTCATTCACCTACTCCCAACAACAGAGGCACTCACAAAAAAGCCTCAATTTCAGAAGCCAGAAATCCATGCACCAGCATTCAAATCTCAGTTCCTTTGGGCCAACTGAATAGGGAATTTCTCTCTCTCTCTATCTATCTCTCTCTCTCTCTCTCTCTCTCTCTCTCTCTCTCTCTCTCTCTCTCTCTCTCTCTCTCTCTCTCTCTCTCTCTCTCTCTCTCTTCTGTCCCACTTATCAGGCAGCAGCAGTATCCTTGCCCAAATTCAGTGACCCTTCTACTACTTGTCTTCAGCCTTGCTTTCCTTGACATCAATGTCAAAGCAAGATTGAAGACAACCCTCCATGTTATCAAATGTTTTTTCCCTTATTACACAAGGTACACTTACTTTTTAGCTGGAGATAGAGTCTTTTGTATATGGAAAAACAATTTCCTTCTCATCCTTGTAGTAGAATTAGGATCATTTGTGCATCTTTGTATAGAGGACCTAGGCTTACTCCATCTAGTTCTTGTTAGCTCAATTGACTATTATCTACTAGTTAATTGGGACATCAACACAGGTCTAACTCATCATAACTTACATGAGTCATTTGGTTGTCAAGTATAGATGACCAAATGTCCATGTTCATGTACTATATTTCTGGAGGTCGGGTCTATGCCCCCTCCTGTGTTGTACTTTATTTCTTATATATGAAAATCAGCCCTGGGCACAATGCCTAGTGGATTCAACAAAAAAAGTCAATGGGACATTCGAAGTAAAGGAAGAATGAGTGTGAAGATATTTGGATAAACTACAAGTAATGGTACATCGATTCAAGGAATGGACCTACAAAACGTGCCCCCGGATAAAAATAGCAAAGCTGATGCTCTAGCTAACTTGGAGTCGGCGGTTGATGACGACAAATTCAGCTCGGGAACGAACGTACAACTCATGAAATCGGTAGTGGAAGAAGGATACTCCGAGATAAACTCGACAAGCTTAACCTAGGACTAGAGAATCAAGTATATAGATTACTAGAAGACCGAGAAGTTGCCCTCGGATCCTAAAAAATCAAAGCCCTGCGCACGAAGGCGGCCAAGTTTAGTCTGTCCGAAAATAATACCCAGTTCAGAAGACGTTCGACGGATTAATTGCCATATGTCTAGGATCGGGACACACCGAATATGTTTTGAGGCAAGTTCATGAAGGTACATATGGGAACCATTCAGGGGCAGAATCATCAGTTTGCAAGACAGCCAGGGCCGACTATTTTTGGATCGACATGGATAAAGATGCGACGGAGTTCATGCAAAAATGCGATGGTTATCAGAGGCATGCACCAATGATCCATGAGCCTAGTGAGCTACTATATTTGATTTTGTCACCTTATCCATTCTTGAAATGGGGAATGGACATCATCGGTCCCCTGCCATGGGCACCCGGTAAGGCTCAATTTATACTATTTATGGCTAACTATTTTCTAAATGGGTTGAAGCTCAGGCATTCGAGAAGGTTAGAGAAAAAGAAGTTATTGATTTTATTTGGGACCACATAATATGTCAATTCAGGATGCCAGCCAAGATCGTATGTGACAGTGGGAAGCAGTTAATTTGGCAGCAGGTTAAGAAAATTTTTTGAAGACCATAAGATCAAAAGGATATTATCAATACCTATCACCCTAGTGGGAACGGGCAGGCGGAGTCTACAAACAAAACCATACTCCAAAACCCTAAGAAAAGTTGATTGATGTCAAAGGAACTTGAACGAAGTTTTGCCCGAAGTCCTTTGGGCATATTGCACGACCTTAAAGTCTAGCACTAGGGCCATCACGTTTTTGTTGGTCTACACTACCAAAAAACTAATACCGGCAAGGTAGGAGAACCGAGTCTCAGGTTTCGATATGCAACCAAAAAGTCAAACGGTGAGGCCATGAGCACGATTCTGGACCTATTGGATGAAAGGCACGAGGTCGCCCTCATGCGGTTATCCGCCTAGAAGCAACATATCGAAAGGTATTACAATTGGAGATTCGACTTTCAACACTTCAATATCGATGACTTGGTGCTATGAAATGTGACACTGAACACCCAGAACACGAATGGAGGGAAGCTGGAACCGAATTGGGAAGGCCCATACCTAATTATTGAGATTACTGGTAAAAATATCATAAAAACTCTAGGCAGGGAACATTGAGCACCTATCGAACAACTGGAGACCCACTTAACGACCCCACTCATTCTTACACACACACACACACACACACACACACACACACACATATATATATATATATATATATATATATATTGCTAATTGAACTAACACTTGCAAGAAACAACCAAAGGATGATGTAGTTGTTAGTCCTAAAAGCACGCATTGCACTCTTTTTCCTTGAACCAGTTTTATCCCAAATGGGTTTTCTAGCAAAGGTTTTTAACGAGGCAATAGTGGATCGTACTAACTTAGAATCAAAGAACGATTTTGAATCGGAGTTGAAAGTCACATCAATAGTATCTGAACCCTCTCGATGATCGATCTCGAATACTGGAGACCACCCTTGGATAATGATTTTTAACAAGGAAGAAAACTTTGTGCTTAATTAATCTGGGCTCGGTGGATAAGATTTATTGTAAGGGCAAAATGGTCGAATAAGTCGTGCCCGCGTAGACCACGTAAACCATAACACGAAGCTTGTATACACTTACAATCTTGTATATTACACACAGGAATGAAAAAAAGTTTTCTACCTTGCAGATACATATTTTGTTCTTTAAGATTATTTCATTTTATTCCTTAATAATGTCGAGCTCAATGGCCGCCTCTATCCGGATCCAAATTCCTTAAGGATATCGAGCCAATGGGATGTCTCTAATCAGATCCAATAAATTGCCCTCACTCGAGGACTGTCATCCAAGACAAACTGAGATGACTTAGGCTATCGAAGCCCGGAGGCACAAGAGCCTATTGGGCAGTGCGTAAATTCAAAAGGCTACGGCCACCCCCCACTCGGGGACTGTCATAAAAGACAAACTGGGATATCTCGGGCAATCGAATCCAACAAACAAAGCCTATTTGGTAGTGCCCGAACTTAAAAGGCTACGGCCACCCTAAAATGGCTCGGAGATGTCTGAGGCTCTTAATCAAAACACAAGGCCTTCAATTTTCTAAACTTGTTATAAGGTTACCCTCGACAAAATTATATTCTAATAAAATATAAATGAGCAGTTTGGGGAAAGCTTTCGGTCATCCAGAACCCCTACAAGTTTCAAACAAAACTTTCATCGAAAACAAGTCTTGTTCGGACCTCCGAAAAATGACTTATTACTACGTTTTATTCCGTGTTAAGGAATTTGAAATCAATGCAAAGAGGATGCTAAAGGTAATAGACTTGTAAATTGCTAAAAAGAAGAAAAAAAACCCCTTATATATACATTCCAAAATATTTTTGCAATGGCCAATGAAAAGGGCCTCAACAAGTAAGTGTACAAAATTGAAAAACAAAAAGAAAATTTCCTAAAGCCCCTACACCTAATCTTCACCAGAACCCGCCTCGTCACTAGAGTCGTCGGTGTCTTCTCTGTCTTTGGGTTCGTTGGAGCCCTTAGAACCTTCTTCACCCCCAGGTTCAGCCAGCTTCTTAGCGTCGACGTCTTCGCCTCTTCGATCTCGATCGATTGGTCAAAATCTCGGACATGGATTTCTTTGAGGATCTCCTTCTGAGACAACCACTTCACGTACTCAACAGTGACTTTCAGGCGGGCCTCAGCTGCCTCAACATCAGCCCTTTACTGGGACATCATCTCTTCAGCATCATTCCTGGTAGTTACCGACTTGATCCTCATTATTTCGAGCTCCTTTCCAAGGGTATCCCACTCAACAATGGTTGAGCCCAATTGATCTTGGATCCTCATTTTTTTGAGCTTGTGCTTCAGCCTTCTCCTTCTCCATTTGGAGCAAAACCTCTACTGATGCTCTCGGGCGGTCTCCTTTTTCGAAGCCAGTCGGTCCATTCTTTCCTTCCAATCATTGGCCTTGTTCTAGGACTCGCTCATCTCGGCCCGTAGTTGGTCAATACAGTCAATCTTTTGCTGAACCTTCAAAATTTGGTCATTAGACGCCATGGCTAAGTCTTCACTGAAACCATTGAATACTTTTACATATTCTACCAAGTCGGCATGCTTTTTTTGAGAAGCATCCAACTCGGCAAGGAGATTCTTGACGGCCCCTTAGTGTTGCTCGCTGAGAAGTTTATACATGTCTCTTTCCTCAGCAAGCTCACCAACCTCAGTCTTGAGATACTTAACCTCAGCCCAGTATCGAAGAAAGCTTTCATGATGGAGTACCGAGTCCTGCAAAAGATAAAAGGAACAAGACATGAGAAATATCAAGAACTAAGTCCGAGGATGAAAGAGCGTAATGATTTCTTACCCAATTCAGCGCTTGTTGCCCTTCACCGAACATGCACGCCACGCCCACTTCATTCATTTTTGCATGGTCTTCTTCGGTTACCAGGCACCAGAGGTAACTCGCTACTTCTACGAGAGAAGAAAGAACTTGGGCATCCTCCGGGATGGTAATGATTATTAACCTCTTACAGCTGGGATCCGTGCTCGGGACAGGAAATTTGTTGATAAACTTCGGGCTCGAATTCATCTTGCCGGTTTTTTAAGATGGATGCTTCCTCGGCATCTCTAGTTCGGCCAATCTGGTGAAGTTTTCCAAGTTGGTTGAGTCCACACCCTCGACAAAAGAATGAAGGGAATCGTCAGCACCATGAGACTTTTCGATGGATCGTTCTTTTACCACTCGAGCCTCCTCGAGCATGGACTCAGTATAAGAAGGCAACCCTGAAATATCTATTACACCTGCTGCCTCCTACGAGGCATAGTCCGCATCCCAAGAAGTCTCGACCCCAACCTCCTTATCGACCTCTCTAGTGTGAGGGAGATCGATCTCGTGAATCTCTTGTTCAATAGTTACCCGTTCCTTAGGGGCGTCATCCTGTGGGAGACAAAAAAACCATCCTCCTCACTCTCATCTATGAACCAGAAGAGCAAGTCCGATTCGGGTGCTCAAGAGCTAGAGCTCTCATTTGGATTATGAGCCAACTTGCTCTTTGTTTTCTTCTTCTCCGAGCTCGGAGAGCCCAGGGCCTTCCTTTCTTCTTCCCTTCTACTGTATCCTCGAGTTGTCCTAAGGCGGAGTGATCAATGGACAAATCCTCTTTCTTTACTAAAGGCCTAAGTTAAACGTTCTTAGGCAAGCTTGCGAAAGAACAAGTGAAGAAAAGAAGGTGAGTACGATATGAATAGAGGAGCCAGATGTAACCTATGCGAGGAAGGGTCTTACCATGAGAACGGGCTTCCTAGAGGCCCATTTAGAGTTTGGGCCACAAGCGCTCGGAATAAGGCATCTGTGAGAAAATTCGTTCGATCCACTCCTTAAGGTGAGGGACGGTGTTTGGGACTCGAGTAACAACTGCACCACCACGAGTACTAGTAAGGAAAGAGGATATAAACATGAAATTAATGTTTAACGGGAAGTTGTACTTACGAGATGCATTCCACTTCTCTAGTAATGGCATAAACACAGATGGAATTAGCTCTTTTGTCTTCACCCGAATGAAACGTCACTGCCAGCCCCGATCCCAGTCCTCATTGATACTCAAGAATGGGCCTTTCCGATGCGACGCGTGAGCTTTATTAGTCCCTCTTGGAAGATTCGAGGACTGTATAGGCGTAGTAGGTGATCAATGGTGAACCGGTGGGATTCGTTCTTGTTCACGAAGTAACGAAGGAGTATAACAAACCTCAAAAACGACGGATAGATCTAACCGAAACATGTATTGTACCTCTTGCAGAAGTCAAGAATCACTGAATTCACTGAACCCAATGTGAAGGGATAAGTGTAAACACTTAGATATAGCTCAACATGGGTAGTAATGGCTTCCTCATAGTCGAGGACCACTATGTCCTTGCCTATCCAATTGCAGTCCTTTTGGACCGCGGGGAGGACATCTTAGGTGATTATGCATATATCTTGATGCCTCCTCACCCTAGAGCACCGACGAAGGCTTTTCAACCTCGAAATATTTAACAATCGAGCATCCCCCGGGGACAAACATTTTCGAGGGAGGCTTGGGAGTCGGTTCGTTGATAGCTGTATCAGGTGCGAACCTTTCAAGGACGATTACGTCGGGAGAGATTTCCTTGATTTTACTAGTAAATTGTGAAGAAGAAGAAGAAGAAGAAGCGACTTGATGCAGAACAAATTTTGAAGTTTTAGCCATTGATATCTTGAAAAAGGTTGAAAACTATGAAGAAAGCTTGAGAGATGAAAAGTCAAGTGCACTAGTTTGTGTAGGAAATAGGTAAACTTGCAACTTGCTGAGAAATTGAAGAACAGATGTAAAAATATTAAGAGTATGAAGAAGGGTAATAATATCCCGAATACTCGAATGTAGAAGCTTGGTCAAAAGGTAAAAAATGAACGAATGAGGGGAATATTTATAGAGACTTCACGCCGAATGCGATGGCCTGCTGGTGGATGCCATGAATTTCAAGTCATAATGGCCCGAATTGCGGGACGTTTCGGATCCTTTGTTATTTTTTTCACGACATATTGGAGGAGAAAACGAAGTGCCTACGTCGTTTCTCGTCATTCCATAAACTTATGTTTCTCGTCATATCCGTGAACTTATTCTCCGAGAAACGAGGGGACTATTGGTATACGGGTGAAACCGAGCCCTTTGGATGCCTCGGTTCTAGATAAAGAAAACAGAGTATAAATATGATTGTAATGAATCAAACTCGAGGAAAGAAGCCCCTCGAGTCGAGGTTCGTTTAAAACATCTGCCCTCGGAAGCATCAGAGCCGGATTTCACATCGTGAATCTCGACAGGTATCGATAGAAGATCAATGATCAGTATAACGGAAGATTTTTACCTTTTATGGAATTGTACTTAGGGTAAAACCACCTTACTATATAAAAGGGAGTGTGCCTATTCATAAGGGAGCATTGTAATACGTATACCATGGCAATTCACTATTATTTTCTCTGCTATTCAATGTTCTTACTACTGTTCATCAATTGTTCATTACTACGTGCCCAAGGTCGAATGCATGCATTACATTAAAGCTGTTACTGAGTCCAAATTCACTCCCATAATTGGTTTGACAATTTATCACGTTCTTAATTTGTTTAATCTAACACAATTTGTCATTTGTATTGAATTAATCCATATATTCTTAAAACTACACACAAATTTAATTGTTATTCGTTTTAGGGTAAACAATTAATACCCTAGAATTCCCTTAAATTATTACCTTTTTCTCAGTTTATTACATAAACTATTTGGTGCCCTCAAAATCCTCCTATATTATATTCTCCTTGAATTCATATTAGAGCACCCTCCTTATATTTCTGACGGTGTGTATGTTACACGCTCCAAATTATCAAAAAAATTGCATACTAGAAATCCAACTGTTAAATTAATTAGCTTAATCTAAAATTAACTTAATTAAGTATATTAATAATAATCAAATATTATTATGGAGTAAATATTTACTCAATTAAAATATAAAAAAAATTCAGATATACTCATTTTATCAATTCCTCTTTTCTCTCCTCTCCTCCGATGATAGGACAATATGCCTCTTATTAGTGATTTTCTCCATTAATCTTCGTTATAACTTTAAATTTCCTCCCAATAATCCTAAATTGCTCGGTCTTATTTTATTTTTGTTCGAGATTGGGGATTAAGAGCTAGGGGTTTGCAGAAAAATCTATTGATAAAAATTTGAGCTTTTTTTAAGAAGATAGCTATAAACATGAACTATTTCTTTAAAAACTAACTTTTTTGATACAAGATTATGGTATAAACTTGTTGGGATTCAATTCGATTTTACCAATAAATTAGATATTTTATTGTGAGTTGTTGAATGGGTGATTCTTCTTTCAAACAAATTCGGGTAATAAATGAAAGAAGAATAAAATGAAAAAGGTGAGGAATAGAATCAATCATAACAAGAGAGAAATATTTTAAGTAGGAACCAGATGGATAAATGAAGAAGAATGGTAAAAAAATGAAGATGAATGGTGAATAAATGAGGAAGAAAGGTAGAATATAAAGGAAGAAGAAAAAGTAAAATAATGTAATCTAATTAGTCGTTACATGTTGTTGGATAAGCCCTTTAATTTTGGTAGATTTTTTCAGCCACATGCTCAATATCAAGTTATTATGAACTTTTCTAGAAATAAAACAAGGGGGATTAAATATGAAGGAGAATGTAGTTTATGGGGATTGTGAGAACACCAATTAGTTTAAGTAGAAGGCTGAGTAATCCTCATAGTTTAGGGGCGGGTTAGGATATTATCTCTTTTATTTTCTTCTAAAAATTTGATTTTAAGGGTGTGTTTGGCATGAAGGAAAATAATTTTCAAAAAATATTTTCAAATTTTTTCTTATTTGGTTGGTTTAAATATTTTGAAAAATATTTTCTTCCAATTTGAGGAAAATATTTTCCCTATCAAAAGAAGGGAAACATTTTTCAAAACTCTTTTCAATCTTCTCCACCCTATTCCACATTCCCACCACACCATACCTCCCTCAAATCAGCCCTACCCTCACTTCCACCCATCCCAATCTCGCCTACCACCCACCGTAAATAGAACTATTACAAATAGTACTTTCTTTTCTTGTTATAAATATAATTTTTTTTTTAATTTCAACAAAATGAGTATATTCGTTTAATAAAAGTAATTCTTTTCTTTCAACAAAATGAGGACTTTCTTTTCATGATGTAGAGAAATTATTTTCTTTCATTTCAACAAACTAAGTATTTTCTTTTTGGGAAATAGAAAATATATTTTTTAAATCAAAATGAGTACTTTATTTTCATGATGTAAAAAAGTATTTTCTTTCATTTCAAAAAAACGAATATTTTATTTTCATGATATAGAAAAACTATTTTCTTTCATTTCAACAAACTAAGTGTACTTTCTTTCATGATGTAGTAAAAGTATTTTCTTCCATTTTAACAAAAAGAGTACTTCCTTTCACGATGATGTCACGACCCAATTCCTGAACCCGATCGTGATGGCGCCCTTCGTAAAGACAAGGCCAACTAACAGAGTAACAATACTTTTTTTAGAAATTACTTAGCATGAATGAGTCAAAACAATAGATAACATTATCATAAATGTGGAAGAAAATAATATAACAAGGAACCATCCACAACCCAGTCCGACATCGGAGTATTACAAGTCACGAGCATCTAAAGACTCCTAACACTATTACAAGATCAGTAATATATAGTATGGAAGTTAATAAATACGGAAGAAATACGGTGCCGCGAACGCTGACGGTCACCTGGCACAACTACGATATCAAGATCTCCAACGGCTCAAAACTCACTACAGGGTGAACAATTACTTGCATCTGCACACGAGGTGCAGGGAGTAAAGTGAGTACTCCAACTCAGTGAGTAATAAGGGTAAATAATTGCTGAGCAGCAATAAACCACGTAAAGCAAATAAACATGCTGTATAGTACAGTGCAACCCTTTGAGAAAACAAGGAAAACGTGAAAGTCCTTTAGAAAATATCTTGACTCAGTTCAAAACCTCTTTTGAAAGTATCTTTTTCCAATAGTTAAGCAAATGAATGCGGAACAGGTAGTGCAAGTAAGCACACAAGTCAGCCACTCGGGCACAAACAAGTATGCAAAAATGAGCTCATGAAAACTCGCCCCTCAAGCAATATTTTTGTTCCTGGTCAGCCATTGTTACCTAACCCATTCACATCATACAATGTCACTGTAATCACTATTTAAAATTTATCCTCTTTAAGAGTGATCAAATAATATCACAACAACAAATAAATATCTCAAGAAATAAAACAAACAACAAGTAGGGAACAAATGTATGAATACAATGAATGCATTTGACGGTACACTCCGGTACCCACTGCGGCTTGCAGTTCGATCCATTTAACGTCGATGGCGCTCACTGGAGTGTATACAGACTCTGGAGGGGCTCCTACAGCCCAAGCGCAATATCAGCCATATCGTAGCATCAAACAGGCTCTCGGCCTCAATATCAATATATCATTGCTGCGGCGTGCAGCCTGAGCCATCCATATATTCAGAAATCACTGTACCACTGCTGCCGTGCGCAGCCCGATCCATGCTCAGTCCAAAAATACACATAGGCCACTTAGGCAATATTAAGATGATAGTTCTTAGCTCAAAATGTCAATAAAATATTGTTTAAGTTTTCAGATCTTAAAAAATGGCTGTGTTTTCAAAACAGTATTAAAACCTTGGACCGAGATCAAATAATATGCAACTAAATCAAACACAGTGATATCAAATCCTGAATGATTCACATGGTTGACACGAAGCCCAAAACATGGCAATCAGCACAAATTATAATAATCACAAATAATTTCAGTTAAATACGTGGTAAAAAACAACAACCGGGACGGACCAAGTCACAGTCCCCAACGATTCTCTACCCCCACGATCATAGCCAGCGTGCAAGTCACCTCAATACAACACTATGATGTGAAATCTCTAGCCCGCAACGCCTTTGCCCCTCAAACCGGCCTCCATGCGCATCATATCTAACTAGGCTAAGGGAATATAACCCAATCGTAAAGACTCGAAAAATATCAAAAATCATAAAATTGGAAAAACCGGAGACCCGGGCCCACTTCTCGAAATCTAGAAAATATTACGTCAATACGATCCTTATCTTGCCACGAGTCTATACATATCAAACTCACAAGAATCGTAGTCCATTTGACCCCTCAAATCCCTAATTTAATCTCTCTTAAGTTTCAATCCCTAACCTCCACTTTTTACCTTTAATTCCTTGGGTTTTTAGTGTTAATCTATATTTATACACAATAATATCATAATCTAAGTCCAAGAATCCATACTTGATGATAGCCCTCGAAACCCTCTTCAAAATCGCCCAAAAACCCTCTTAGTCCGAAGTCCAAAATATTTGATCTATTTCAAAATCGTGAAAACACTGTTCACTTAAACCCAACTAGATTTTCGCTTCTGCGGTTGAAATGACGCACCCAGGGCTCCCGCTTCTGCGTCCAAATAACCACTTCTGCGGTCCAACTTAATATCCCCAGGACCGCTTCTGCGGTCGAAAATCGCTCCTGCGATGTCCGCTTTTGCGGACTGCCTTCCGCTTCTTCGGAAATTGCCAAGCCCTCAAGAACCGCTTCTGTGACCTCCACGCCGCATTTGTGTAACCGCTCTGCGGTCCCTTTTCCGCAGATGCAAAAATGGCAGAACAAGAAATTCTTAAACATGCAACAAACTCCAAACTCTCCGTTTAACCATCCGAATTCACCCCGAGGCCACCAGGACCCCAACCAAAAGAACAAACATATTCTATTGCCTTATTCGAACTTGCTCAAATTATTAAAATACTATCTTAACATCAAAATCATCGAATTTCACCAAATCAAAGCCTAAGTTTATCAAATTCTACCGAAACTCACATTCGATAAAAAACCCGACCTAAACACCTTCGATTCAACTGAAATTTTTCACACACATAAAAAATCACCTAATGAAGATACTGAAACTCTTGGAATTCCATTCCGACCCTCGGATCAAAATCTCACCTATCAACCGAGTATCCTCAGAAAGCTAACTTCACCAATTCAAGCCTAATTCTATATCGAACCTGCAAAATTACTTCCGATTGAGCTCCTAGGCCTCAAATCATCCCCCGAAGCTAATAGAATCATCGAAAATCACATCGGATCCCTCTAACTCACAAGTCAACATCTGGTTGACTTTTCCAAACTAACCTTTCCTTAATGAGACTAATTGCCCATTTCTTACAAAATCCAATCCGAATCAACTCAATCTCACCCAACACATATAATAAATCATGAAGAAGCAATAAACTAGGAAAACGATATGGAAACACATGAGAAGACGGGTCAGGTCGTCACAGATGCATAAAAAAATATTTTTTCATTTCAACAAACTAAGTATTTTCTTCTACCGATGTTGATTTTTTTTAATGATATAAAAAATTTATTTTTTATTTAACAAAATGAGTAATCTTTTTCATGTTGTAGAAAGGATACTATTTTTTTAAACAAAGTAAAAAACAAAAGTTTACGAACTCAATTTTAATGTTATTCTTGTATGAAAAAGTAAAATAACACATTAGTTCCTTTGAATTTATGTTAATTTTGAAATGAATAATTGAGTTCTTGAAGAAAATAGAGTGGAGGAGGAGTACAAGAAACATGGTGATTTGGAAAGAATTCTCATTTCGTTAGCTTAAAGTTGAAAGAATTAACTAGGATTAATTTTTTGAGTAAACATCCTCGAAATCGGAATCTGAAGGTTTCAGCGGGTTCGTATGATAATTTCAGACTTGGGCGTATGCCTGGATTGGGTTATGGATGACCCTGGAGCGTTTTGACGCCGATTGTGGAAGTTAGCATTTTCTGAAGAAATTTCATAAGTTTGGCTTGAAGTGCATTTCAGTATCATCGATGTCTTTTTGGGATCCGAGTCTTGGAGTAGCTCTGTTTGGTAATTCAGGATTTGAGAGCGCGATTAGAAGTGAATTCAGAGGTCCGTAGGTCATTTTGGAGTCATTTGGCTAAAGATAGAAAATTAAAGGTTTTTGGAGAAGTTTGATCCTAAGTGCACTTTTTGATATCGAAATCGGATTCCGATTCTGGAAGTTTGAGCAGGTCCGTAATGTCAAATATGACATGTGTGAAAAATTTGAAGTCAATCGAACGTGATTTGATAGGTTTCGACATCAAAAGTAGAAGTTTGAAGTTCTAAAGTTCATAAAGCTTGAATTGGAGGTTGATTCACGATTTTAGCATTGTTTGGTATGATTTGATGCTTCGAGCAAGTCCGTTTTATGTTATGGAGTGGCTTGGTGTGATTGGACGGGATCGCGGAGGCCTCGGGTGTGTTTTGGGTTGTATCACGTTCTTAATTGATGTTTCAACGTCGTTTCTTTGGACATAAAGGAGTACCATATTAAGCAAATGAGCTCCAAATTAAGCTTTTATTGAACCATTAGATCCGTATCAAAATTTTGGAGTCATATAAAAAAGAATCATCGAATTTGAACATCTTATGAGGAAGTTATGTCTAATTTTGTGTCGAGAAAAACTACTGCTTCTAGTATGGTCGCAATTGCGAACATATCCATCGCAATTGCGAACTTTTTGTTGCAAATGCGACCTTTTCCAGACCTTATTTATTCACAATTGCGAAGGCTTTCTTTTCTTTTCCAAGGGTTCTCAATTATGAACTCTGGATCACAAATGCGATATCTGTAGCTTGATTTTAGCTGTGTAACTAGAGTTTTTGCTTCATTTTATCATATTTTGAGCCCTAGGTCTGAGAGTGGGCAATTTTGAGAGTGGATTTTCGTATCAAATCATTGTGTAAGTTCCCCTAACTAATTTTCAATTATATTTTGTGATTATACCTTAGATTTAACATCAAAATTCATGAGAATCTAAAGGAGAATTTGGGATTATACAGAAAAAGTTAGAAATTGAGAATTTGGGATTTTGACCACGATTTTGGGAATGAAATTTAGAATAAATTATATATTTGAGTTCGTAAGATCATGGGCAAACTTTGTCTTCGGAAAATTTGGGAATCCGGGCACGTGGGTCTGAGGGCAATTTTATCAACTTTTTGTTCGGGGTTAGGAATTTATTATAAATTGGAATATAATGAGTGATTGAACATATATTGATGGGTCTATATAATTATTGGCTAGTTTTGGAGCATTTTTGCATCGATTTGAGTCTTCGAAAGGGCGTGGAATGCCGGTTATGGAACTTCTGAGCAAGGAGAGTCTCCTATCTAACCTTGTAAGAATGTCCCCATATATGAGTTAATTGGTTATGTTCTCCTATTTATGGGGGCTACGTACGCATGAGGTGATGAGAGTCCGTACGTAGCTACTATTATGCTATTGTCCGGGTAGTTTAGGACTCAAGATCATGTTATACTTGGATTGTTTGTGAACCTATCGATGAATTGAATTGCCTAAATCATATAGAATTAGTAAACAAATTTCTAAACTAATTAAACTTTATTTTGCTTGAATGGTTAAAATAGAATTTGCTCTATTTGGAGAATTTGTTTGTGTGGACTTCTTGCTTGACTCTGTGTGTGTATTTATTTTTTACCAGGCCGAATGCCTCGGAAAATTAAATAGATGCATCTATGGTTGAAGTCGTTCGACCCTCGGCAGTGCATAGTTTACCTCTCTATTGGAGCGGGCCGTCGACCTCGGCGTTGTATAGATGTGGTTTCAAGGTAAGTGATTATGCTTGGTGCTTTGTCTAGAGGATATTCATGTGATATTAGATTCATGAAGTTGATCATATTTGGGGCCAAGTCAGAGCGGGTGGATCTCAGTAACGGTCCTAGTGGATTCAAGGGGTAAAGTGTGGTGCCTAATGATTTCGAGCCTATAGGTATGGTTATGATTCAAGCTTGGTAGCAACTTATGGGAAGAGGTCCGGGATGTTCTATAATGTCTTGACTTGCAGTCTAGCATTTGGGAGGTATGAAATGGTTTATGGGATTTGAGACAGCATGGCCTTGCAATTCAAGGTCACTCGGGATGAGTGCAGATGGAGTATGTTATGTGTTGAATGGAGTTAGTATTATTTATAAGGCAATAAAGGATAAATCGGAAGAATGTAGATTGATTAGCTATCGTTGAATTGGCATATTGGGGTCAGTGATCAGTTCATTCAGCGTGACCAAGTTATGCAGGTGATTTGTGACGGCACGTGTGAGGCTTGTCGAGCGCTGTTATTCAGAATCATTCTTTTGTTATGGTCTGTTGTGTGTAGGCGGATACCGAAAGGGTCATGATGGCTTGGACCACTATTTAGATGTTTGCATATTCTACGGTTATGAGAATTTGTCTGTGTGTTGCTATGTTTCTCCTAAAGTGAGTTCAGTGAAAAGCTTTTATGTGATGAAGTGTTTACCTATTAATGGTTCTGGAGTTATGATAAAATCGCGTTCTATCGTATATTGGCACATTGGGTGCAATGAGTGGCATGGAATTTGAGTGAGGATCAAGGTTGCAGTTCGGTGTTCACAAGGATGTCACGAACTCGGATGAGCGGGAAAAGAGTTTCGATGTTTAAAGTTAGTTGGTATTGTCTTCAGTGCCACCTGAGATTGGTGTTTTGTTAAAAATGCCTTGCATCCTGGCTAAAGATTGTTGATTGCTTTTCAGCGTTAGTACGATCGGTGGTTTGGCTGTGCAGACCTGTTATTTGTTATGGAAGGTTGTGGGAGTGTGTCCCAGGGGGAGGTTGTGTAAGTGTGGCATGTGGTCACTTGATTGATTAAAGATTTAAACCAAGTACGACGATTGGGGTGATATCATCAATATTAAAATTGATGCCTGGAGGGCACATGGATTACTAAGTTGTGGACTGTTGATGAGTACTTTGGTTATGGTGGTTGTTCGTGTGTGTTATGATAAGAGGGAAGTTAGTATGGACCTTTGAAAAGTTATTGACCTAGTTTGGTACGATCAGTATCGACTCGATTTCGGTGGATAGATTTAAATGTGAACATGGGCGCTATGTCAGGCCAGACATGTTCATTTTAGCAAAGCGCCCCTTATGGAAGAGTAGTCGGGGTGTTATTTTTTCGTCAGCTATTTCACGTAACAATATATATTGCACCATATGAGTAATGAGATGGCTTGGTAAATTTTTTAGGTGTTGAGGTTCCACTTAGAGATGATGTTATATGAGCAGGATGGCTCTTGATATTCAGATCGTGTATCGCACCTCAGTTGTGCTCGCGTTTGTGGATTATAGGATTATATGTCTCCCCAAGAAATGGTATTATGCACATAGCGTGCTTATGATAGATATTTGGTATTTCATTGAAATGAGAAACTTAGCTCGATATGCATCTCCTTATGTGAGTTCTACATATGGATCGGGTGGAACGCCACCATGGTTATGTTGTGTGGATTGGATGGCACACCGCCATGGGTATGTCATTTGGATTGGGTTGCACACCGCAACAATGTGATGTTCAGTACAGTTCCCTATATCTATTTATATGTGTTTTGTTTCCTATTGTCTGAGGAAAACTTGTGTTATCTATGTGCCCACATCGCATGTATAATTCGCGAGCGGGCTAATTGGATTTCCTTTTTCAGATTTCATTTTCCTTTCGTATCGCGTTTGAATTGGTAGCCTACTGGCACATTGTGTCATCATATGAGATTTTTTATCAAGTCCGGGGTGGCTTATTGCTTGAGCAGTTCGTACTAGGTGAGACAAGATTATTGGATTTAGTATCAGCGCGATTAGATTATATGAAGTATATTAGGGAGCAAAGACCATTAGTCGGTTCAGAATGAGGCTATGGTTCTTATCTATAGACTCAACGATTGGTTTACCCAACAGTTGGTTATGAATTTCTATACATCTCTTCGGTCGTGGCGGTATTGTAAGAGTTAGAGCAAGGCGTAGTATACCATGAGGTGCGATGGGAGCATCATATTCGAGGAATTTTGACTATTTTGGTCATAGAGTGTTATTGTGGTCCTGTAAATGCGGTGCAAGGAATGAATTCAGCAAGATTGTGAAGTCATGTTTGGGAACATCATGTAGTGATTGATATGGTGATAGAATGTTGAAAACAATCCTGACATAGAATTCCGGATGTTGTAATTGGGCTCTACGACTTATTTGCTTGAAAAAAAGGAATATCTTCAGAATTTATCGAGCTAATGTGTTCAACTAATTTGTGGTAGCACACAAAGGTGCATGAGGTGTTAAACAATAATTTCAGACTACTTCAGTATAGTTCTCAGCACGTTCGAGGACGAACGTATGTTTAAGTGGGAGAGAATGTAATAATCCGACCGATCGTTTTGAGATCTAGCACGAGATTCAGCAGTCTGAGGCTATGAGCAGCTTCATTTCAGGCATTATGAGTTCTACGCTTGAAGGGAATAGAATTGCGGGAAGTTCAGAGTTGATTTGGAGAGAGAATTCTCATTTCGTAAGCTTAAAGTTGAAAGAATTAACTAGGATTAGATTTTTGAATAAACAACCTCAAAATAGGGATCTGAAGGTTCCAGTAGGTCGTATGATGATTTCGGATTTGGGCCTATGCCCAGATCGGGTTGTGGATGACCCGGGAGCATTTTGGCGCCCATTGTGAAAGTTAGCATTTTGGAAGAAATTTCATAAGTTTGGCTTGAAGTGCATTTCAGTGTTATCGATGTACATTTGGGATTTCGAATCTGGGAGTAGCTCTGTTTGGTGATTTTGGAGTTGGGAGCATGATTGGATGTGAATTCGAAGGTCCGTAGGTCATTTTGGAGCCATTTGGCTAAAAATAGAAAATTGAAGGTTTTTGGAGAAGTTTGACTGGAAGTGGAACTTTTGATATCGGGGTCAGATTCCGATTTCGAAAGTTGGAGTAGGTCCATAATGTCAAATATGACTTTTGTGAAAAATTTGAAGTCAATCGGACGTGATTTGATAGGTTTCGGCTCGAAAGTAGAAGTTTGAAGTTCTAAAGTTCATAAAGCTTGAATTGGAGGTTGATTCATGATTTTAGCGTTGTTTGGTATCATTTGAGGCATTATGAAGGTCCGCGTTATGTTATGGAGTGAGTTGGTGTGATTGGACGGGGTCTTGGGGGCCTTGGGTGTGTTTTGGGTTGTATCGCGCTCTTATTTGATGTTTCAACGTCATTTCTTTGGACATAAATGGGTACCATATTAAGCAAATGAGCTCCTAATTACGTTTTTATTGAACCATTAGACCCATATCAATATTTCGAAGTCATAGCTAAAAGAATCATCGAATTTGCACATCGTATAAGGAAGTTATGCTCATTTTTCTGTCGGGAAAAACTATTGCTTTTGGTATGGTCGCAATTGCGAACATATCCATCGCAATTGCGATACCTAGTTCGCAATTGCGAACTTTTCGTTGCAAATGCGACCTTTTCCAACCATTCTTTGTTCGCAATTGCGAAGGCTTTCTTTGATTTTGCGAGGGTTCGCAATTGCAAATGCGACATATGCAGCTTGATTTTAGCTATGTAACTCGAGTTTTTGCTTCATTTTATCATATTTTGAGCCCTAGGTCCTAGAGTGGGCGATTCTGAGAGTGGGTTTTCGTATCAAATTATTGGGTAAGTTCCTCTAACTAATTTTCAGTTATATTTTATGATTATACCTTAGATTTAACATTAATTTTCATGAGATTCTAAAGGAGAATTTCGGTTTTAAAGAAAAACCTAGAAATTGAGATTTTTGGATTTTGACCACAATTTTGGGCATAGAATCGAGAATAAATTATATATTTGAGTTCGCAAGATCATGTGTAAACTTTATCTTTGGAGAATTTTAAAATCCGGGCACGTGGGCCCGAGGGAAATTTTGTCTACTTTTTGTTCGGGGTTAGAAATTTATGATAAATTGGAATATAATGAGTGATCGAACATATATTAATGGGTTTATATAATTATTGGCTAGTTTTTGAGCATTTTTGCATCGATTTGAGTCTTCGAAAGAGCATGGAATGCCGGTTATTGAACTTCAGAGCAACGTGAGTCTCCTTTCTAACCTTGTAAGAGGGCCCATAGGTGAGTTAATTGTTTATGTTCTCCTATTTGTGGGGACTACGTACGCACAATATGACGAGAGTCTGTGCATAGCTACTATTATGCTATTGTCCGGGTAGTTTAGGACCCAAGAACATGTTATACTTGGATTATTTGTGAACCTATTGACGGCTTGAATTGCCTAAATCACATAGAATTAGTAAATGTGTTTCTAAACTAATTAAACTTCATTTTGCTTGATTGGTTTAAAGAAGATTTGCTTTCTTTGGAGAATTTCTTCCTGTGGACTTCTTGATTGACTATGTGTGTGTATTTATTTTTGGAGTGAACCGAACACCTCGAAAATTAAATAGATGCATATATGGTTCGAGTCGTTCGACCCTCGACAGTGTACAATTTATATTTCTGTTGGAGCGGACCGTCGACCTCGGCATGATTTGCGTATGCTTGTATTGCTGCCTTGAGCTTATTGAAATTGTTATTGCCTCTTCTGGCTTGAGAATAATTAGATAATAATGAAAAAGAATTTTGAAAATTTCCTATAAAAGAAATAATTTTTTACTTGTTTCCTTCTATTAAATTAAAATCATGTTTAAAGAAATCCACGATTTAATGTATTATTGACATCATTATCGGACCACTAGTAAGTGTCGAAGTCGACCATCTTGTCTCTACATCTTTGAGATTAGACAGGATACTCATTGAGTACACATTGTTTTCGTACTCATACTACACTTCTATGCATTTTGTTGCATAGGTATATGTAACTCTAGTGGCCTACTGGCGAGTAGCACGGATGATTCAGGGACTAGGTGAGTTGCATTATTCGAGGCGGCCCGCAGCTAGTATAGTCCCTTCCAATATATTGTATTTACTTTCTGTCCACTGTATTCCGGACGGATGTTGTATTTTATTTCCTCCTTAGTAGACGCTCATGCACTTGTGACACCGAGTTCTGGGATGGTTATAAGATTGTTCAATATTAAGTTTGTTAAAGACTCCATGGTTATTTCTATAAAGTTCATTATTTGTTATTTAATGTATAAAGGAAAATGACTTAAGAAAATATTAAAATTGGAATTTAAATAAGTATTTTGGTTGGCTTGCCTGACAGCGGTGTCCAACGCCATCACTACCCTTAGAGAATTTTGGATCGTGACGGGTGGGTTGAGGAGAGTAGCATAAAAAACTCGTAAAAATATTTTATACTCTTTGACGAAACACTAGAAAGTATTTTTTGAAAAAACTTTTCACTCACTAACAAAAAAAAAGTGATAAAATCACTCATTTTCTAAATCGTACCAAACACACCATAAATGAGTAAATTAAACATCATTACATGTTCAATTTTAATTCAAATTGATGTAGCAATTATTTATCCTTGATGTCTGTCAAATCTCAGCCTCGGAGAAGTTACGAACCAAAGGAGTAATATTTTAAGGGGGAAAATATAGACATTCGATTTAAAAGTTGGTCCTTCTGATTTATATGTTTCTTGCTTTCGAAGAATATGCTTTTGTTTGTGCAATCATGAAAAGAAGATAAGATGATTATGTAATATCAATTATATGAACGGCCGCTCAACTGTTAACCCCAAGAAAAATTGGAAGCTTTTACTCAATTTTGAAATAAAAAAGAGAAAGAAAGGAAAACAATTAAGTTGAAAGTTAGCTTGCTACAAAAGAGCAAAAGCAAAATGAAAACGAATAATACATTAAAACATCTCTAAACTATGTTGAATTGTGATTTGCACATCTAAACTATGCTTCATTTGTATTATTTCTTTGACCCTTTTTAGTGCTAGTTACAATACATCATAATTTAGATATGAAAGTTACAAATAGGAACAAATTTAAGAAGGGTTTTATGTAATATTCCAAAAGAATCAGATTATCGATGGAGTTACTAAAATGCCCTCTTCCTTAGTTGCTAACCCTATATTCTTTTAAAAAAGCAGTTGGAATTTTCTAGGAATAATTGGAGTTGGAGAAGGAGGAGACAAAAGCAGGTGGGAAGCAATTGACTCTTTTAGCACACTTTGCTTCCAAGGGATTATTGCATTATGCCTTCTTCCTTATCATTACATGCACTACATCTTCATTATTGTTTACCACTGAATAAACAGTAATTGTCTCTATATGCTTTCCTTAATTAATCACTCCCAACTACATACTATATATATATATATATATATATATATATATATATATATACAATAATTATCTATTCTACGTTGCCATATTCATGCTATATAAGCAGTCAATTTTTCTGATGCTCTTCGCTAATTTATGGTCATTTTTTTAAAAAAGAGAAGTGTAATTGATTTGAACTAAACTGGAATAAGTACTATTTCTCTTTCGATTTTAGACAAGAGGGGCTTGGTCTGATGGTAACCAACCCTCACTTACAACCGAGAGGTTGTGAGTTCGAGTCTCCCCAGGAGCAAATTCTGGGGATTTATGCCGGGGGTCTATTTGGAAACAGCCTCTCTACCCCAGGGTAGGGGTAAGGCTGCGTACACACTACCCTCCCCAGACACCACTGAGTGGTATTGTACTGGGTCGTACTTTTTTTTTCTCTTTCGATTTTAGTGGTTTTCGTTATTCTTTTTGCTAGTATTAGACTTCGAATGTGCTCGCTTCTGGTGGAGGAATGGAAAGAGAAGGAAAATGAGCCTTCGCACGGAAAAGCCTAAATCAATGTACGTTAGTGTTTATTACTCCCTCTTTTTTAGCCTTTGACCCTCTCAAGAAAATATGAACTTTGAAAAAATGTATTAACTATACCCTTAATTAATTGTTATCTTGGCACATTAAAATATATAAATAAGAGAAAATTAAAAATAAAATAAAATAAATTTATTCTTGATTATGCAAAACAGAAAGGGTCCAAAAATATCCTAAAACTATAGTATATAGCTCACTTATGTCCTTCGTTAGTAAATTGGGCAAAAAAAATCCTCTCCGTTAGCACAATGGGCCACTAATGCCCTTCAACCTAACGGCTCCTTCCTATCAGCATTTTGTATCCTACATGGCAGCCACATAAGCGGGCCATTTCATAAATCCGCTTCATTTCCAAATAAGCGGATGCCAAATATCAACGCGAAGGCAGAAGACCCCAATTTCCAAATAAAAACCTAAGTTCTTCCATGTGCGTTCTTCCTTGGCGATTTGAAAGGTGAGGGGATGATAAAATCGAGCAAGGTTTAACAATACAAATTGAAGATCATATTTTCACATTTCTCCTCAATGTCTGATTTATCTGTGAATGCGCATGAAATTCAATATACAAGAAGGTATTATTGAGGATTGCTATATTTGACAGCTTGGTCAGATGCCAATGTTGGGAGAAGGTTCTACAAATGTCCAAGATCAAAGGTTAGTTTCGAATTTATTTTATTTGGTCGATACATGGGATTCATCTTCTTTTGCCGAGTTAGGTCGTTCTTGATTTTATTTTTTATGTAAAAAACCAGAACTGCTCTAATTTCTAATAATGGTGTAGGTTAGTTCTTGCGGGTATTTTGAATGGATTGACGAAGAGCTCCCTCGTCGAGCGGTGATGGTGATCAAAGATTTAAGAACTAAACTTGATGCTGCTAAGGTTGAGAGGAATAATTTGAGGAATAAAGTTTACCTTATGGAACAAGCTACGATGATTCAAAGGGGATCTAAGAACTTGTTTGATGAAATGGAAGAAGTTATGACGGTTGGAAGACATACTTTGAAGATGAAGCTTGACGAAATGGACCAATTTCAACTTGTGGAAGCTGAAAAGGCTAGTAAGCTAGAGGTCAAAGTGAAGAAAATGAGAAATACCATTTTGGTTTCATAGGCTTTATTATTTGTTTTTCTGGTCGTAGGGATGATGAAGTGAATATATGTTATTTGAATGTATTATCGTAGTATTTTGATTTAGTTATAGGGGTGATGGAATTAAACTATGTATATTTAGTAGGTTGTAATATGATGAAGTTAATCTATGTGTGATGAAGTTATTCTAGTTATATTCTTGTTGTTGTTAAAAGGACCATGAGTAGTTCACTGTAGTTCACTCTATGTGTGATAAAGTTTACCTCTAACTTAACATTGTAGTTCACTCTATTTTCTATTTTCTCTAATGATTTTGATTTATTAGTAGCATCATCAGAAACTTTTGAAGGAACACTACTAAAGCAGCTCAGGAACCCTGGAAATAAAGACATCTTAATTATGAATATTTTGGTGTTGTCTTTAATTTTGGTGCAATTATTGTTGTTTAGTGCTGAATGCTTGTAATAAACTTGTGAAGACGACTAAACTGTCAAATTTTGCTTCCCTGTAACAAAGCTAGGAGTGCATATGAATCTATTTTAGTACGACCAAACAATATACATCTCAGTACACTAGCAACATGTGAAAAGAACTAATTTAACCATCCTATCTACTAGAACTTTTTCTGTTTTACACAAATAGGCCAAGAGGGCTAAACATCCACGATTATGTCAAGGAATGTATTGCCCAGTCTTTTCCACTAACGTTGCTTTTAATATAATAGAGTGGGATTATGAAATTTCCGAAATAAATTAGCGGAATTGATATTTCAGGAAATTGTTAAATACATATTACCCGTTGACTTTAAAGCACAATCAGTTTTTATTGCAAAGGGACCACTCTTACAAGAATGATTCCTAATTGGCAACTAAACTAAGCATTTTGCAGCTCAGCAACCATTGTTGCAGACTCAGCAACTCAACAACCATTTTGCAAACATATACACATAAACCATATGCAATACACTACCGGGAAACACTAAACAAAGGTTTAAATGATGTAGCCAAATACACATCAACCATATGCAGTAGCCAATATGGCTAAGTCTCGATCACATGCAGTAGAAACAACACTGTTGTGCAAACTAACATTGTCTAGCAAACTAGTCTCGACCATATGAAGTAGAAATAGCACTGCTGTGCAAACTAATATGCTGTAGAAATAGCACGGCTGTGCAAATTAACACTATCCAGCAAACTAAGTCTCAACCATATGCAGTACATATCAACCTACTGCCCAGCAAACTAAGTGCTACCAACAAAACAAACACTATCAAAACAGCTGCAACAAAATACCACTACTATGCAAACTAAACCCAAACAATAATGTCCAGCAAAATATCAAAATAAAAAGCATTGCTATAATATTAATATACTGCTGTTAACAGAAACATCACTGCATCAAAATTTTAGTTTACTGCTGCTACCAAACAAAACTGTCCAGCCATCAAAACATATTTACAAAACAACTACTAAACCAAACAGCACTGCTGTAATATTATAGTACCAACCAAAACATCAAAACAAAAGGGTTCTGTGAGTTTACAGATTTGCAACTACATACAATAACCAAGAATTCCATATTTGTGAGTTCCCATTTAGTTTCCTACACTTCAACTTACCAACTTTCTTTTGTCTTTCCACTTCCAATTGATTTCCAACCATAGCTTTTTTGCCTTTCCAAGTGAGCTTAGTAGGTTAGTAAGGAAGATCAGTGGGATAACTGACACCATTATGATCTTATATGAAAGAGATGACTCTTGTCCCTCTTCTGGGGCCAATTGTTGTTGCCTCATCAATATGATCTTCAGAAATAATCTTAGGCATTAAAGCAGGGTCACTTTCATGCTCACTACCATCACCAAAGAGTTCTGCTTGTTGTATTGGTACTCTTGGTGCAGTCATGATCACAAATTCACTTTCACGTTCACCTTCTTGTGTTAGTTGAGTTGGTTGAGAGGCTGAACAACTAACATCCTCAATATTTCCTTCACCACTAACCTATTAAAAAGAAAACTTTCTATTAAGTTAAGAATAACTGCAATTATATAAGAAGAAAGATAATAAGTTAAGAAGCAAGTACTTTGCATGTCCTTGAATTGTGGTCCAGTTCACCATAAATGCTACATGTCATTCTAGTTCCCTATTTTGATGCATCCCAATCTCTTTGTCTCTTGTTAGCCTTATCTTTCTCCCTATTTATTTTGACTTTTGGCCTTCCAACAGTTTTGGCAAGTCGAGGAGGATCCATAGCATGTTCTGGTAATACTTTACAGAACTTTTCACCTCTAACTAGCATTAACTTGGCCCTATATGTCATCAGGTAAGCTTCCTTGCAGTGCCACCTACTAATTTCAGTCATTGGATCCTCTTTCTCGTATTTTAGTGCCCTGATGGTATGAGGGCATGGGATGCGAGTCAACTGCCAGGATCTACAAGTGCATCTTTTCTCAACTAGTTTCACTTGTCTATCACCACCCTCAGAAACATCATAATCAGTTTTACCATTGAAATGAACAGTACATAAGTTGGCTACCTTCATATAAGCTGCATACAACTTCATGCAGTTAGGACTAAACTCACATCCACATGTTCTAGCTTCTTCTTTCTTCACTCTCATCCTGTTCATGACCTTGATTCTAATATCCTCATGCATCTTCAAGATAGGCTTGTCTCTTGCTTCTAAGATCCAAGAGTTGAAGGACTCTGTAAAATTGTTGTCCACCATCTGATTTTTTTCACAATCACTACTAAAAAATTAGGCTTTAGCGATGAAAAAATTCTATAGCTAAATAGAAAAATGTATCGCTAATCTCACTTAATGATGGATCAGCAGCGAATTATCAAGAAATTCTACTAGCTACGAGCGTTTTGGCGACAGATTAGAGACAACGTTTGTAGCTAATTGCAGTTTTTGTACTGAATGTATCAAAGTAGGACCTACACCAATTCTGTGGTGGATACCTAAGCAACTCCTTGACAGCATCAACAGACAATTCACCAAGATTCTTTAGTTGATCTTTAAAGTCCTCCTCATAAGTTCTCCAAGCAGACTACCATAGGTATTTCTTCATCTCTCCTGAAATTATGATCTTCTTACTCTAGTTCGCTTCAATATGCCTCACATAAAACCTATGATTTGAGAGAGGGATAACAGTTCTTACTGCTTCCAACAGACCCTGCACATGTAAATTTAACAGAATTAACTGTATAATAACTTAAAAATAACTGGAATAGTAAGTTAAACAAAATCATAAGTTGTACCTTTTGCATATCAGACATAAATGTAATACTGGTTCCATCTTTCAGATTTAGTGAGTGCTTCAACAGCTACAGAAACCATGTCAATGTCAAGGTGTTTTCCTTATCAACTACAACCCAAGCCAAGGGATAGAAATGATTCTGACAATCTTGTGCAACAACCACCAATAATTGCCCCTCGCAATGATCCTTTAAGAAAGTCCCATCTAGTCCAATGAATGGTCTTAACCCTTGTTTGAACCCCAACTTCATTGCATTGAAGCATATGTACATTCTAAGAAATCTTATTTTACCTTCAACCATGGCATCTTTTGATAAATTGATAACCACATCACTACCGGGATTGCTCTCCCTAATGTCATTTGCATATGTTTCTAATCTGTTATAGTCATCTAAAAGCTTCTTTGCAATTGCTGAAGTGCCATCCTCTTAGCTCTTTTCAATGTGGAGTTATGTACATTCAATAAAATTGATTTTTCAAACCTAGTTTCATATCCTTCATCTTATACTTGGGGTTATTCTACACCTTATTCCTGAAATATTCAGCTAAAATTTTTGTTTTGGTTCTAGGATTATCAAATGCATTTTCACAGTTTTGCTCTGTCTTCAATGTTTTTATCTTATAGTCAGGACCCTTCTTATCATTGGAAATGAGGCATACAAAAGGGTAGCCTGCTACACATCTATACCTTACTCTTATTTTATTACTTTTTCTAAGCTTCAAAAGTTTGGAATTTGCAATAGCATAGAAGTTCATGACTTCTTTGGCCTCTTCCAAGTCCTTAAATGCTATATACTTATCAGGCTCTTTGTAGTGACTAAGCTTATAATTAACTTATTTACCATTTTGCATCCCAAGTAACTGTAATTCTTCAAAATCATATTCACTAGCATCTTAACCATAATCTGAACTTTTATCACTATCAGATTCATAATCAGCACCTAATTCACACTAATATTGACTTGAAATTGGCTCTTCGTGGTCCTCCATATTGAAATATCTATAACAAAGACACAGAAGAAAACATAGAGGGACCACATGAATAATTTAACAACTTTGATAATAAAATATTTAACATACAATAAATTACTGTATATAATTTAGTGGAAAGAATAAAGTACACGCTTTAAGAGATAAAGCACATGTTTTGTTGATTTCAAACCATAATGGAAAGCAAAAAAAAATGTCATTAAGAAGAAATGCACATGATTCTATCGATGTCAACAACCCAACCTTTACCACATTATGATAAAAAATGTGAAAAGGCCACTTGCACCCAAAAACGATTTACACCTAGGGCACAAATTGACACCACATAAGAAAACAACAAAGATAACAAACAAAAATAGTACAAGACCCACATGCAAATACTATACACTAGAAGCCACGATCAGAAATACCATAATATGACAAAACCCTAGAAAATTACAAAAATAAAAATAAAAATTGAAGTTCGAGACAGAGACCCAATAAATAGAAGGGAAATTACCCGAATATCTTCAGATGATCTTCAATTTGTATAGTTAAACCTTGATCTATCGTATCATCCCCTCACCTCTCAAATTGCCATGGAAGAACTTAGGTTTTTGTTTGGGAATGGGGTTTGGACCTTCTACCTTCGCGTTGATATTTGGAATCCGCTTATTTGGAGTTGGGGCGGGTATATGAAATGGCCCGCTTATGTGGATGCCATGTCATATCTATGTGGATGCCATATAGGATACAAAGTGTTGATAGGAATGAGCCGTTAAGTTGAAGGCATTAGTGGCCCATTTGCTAACGGGAAGAATATTTTTGGCCCAGTTTACTAACGGAGAATATAAGTGAGCTATATACCATAGTTAAGGGATATTTTTGGACCTTTTTCATATGTAAAATGACACTTATTTTGGACCAATTAAAAAATCTAAAAGGTCACCTACCATGGATCGGAAGGGGTGTATGAGATACGTTCACAAAAAGGAACATAGGGTATACACTCTCTATAATAAATAACCAAGCATACGAATCATACGACAAACATTTTATATGAAATAAAAACAACATATCGTAGGTGTAGAGAGAGAAAATTGAACTACAAAGGAGGGTGAATCGGGATTTAAAATTTATAGGTTTAAACTTTCGATATTTTTAAATTAATGAATTTGGCTTAACCCGTAATTTGTATACTAGCTCCGCCCATGGTCCTAACGTCTTGTAATTTGGTTGGCGCTATACAAATTGGACGTTATTTTTTCCATCTACTTTAAGGCGTTAGATATCAATGAATAGCAAATTATGATTTTCTTTTGCAGTGCTTAGCTTGTTGATCGTCCGTTATTATGTTTTCAATTGCATGGATGCTTCGGCTTTGATCAATTGTGATGATCCGATAGATTCTTTTATATTTTAGAACCAAATTTTGCATTTCAAAGACTAAAATACCTCATCATAGTCTTCCTCGATTTACGTGCACAGTCCGGATATTTTTTCGAAAAGCTTTTGTATTAAAAATTAGAGAAATGTGAATTTTTTTCCAAAAAAATACATTTGAGTTGACTTTAGTCAACGTTTCGAGCAAACGGACCCGTATCCATATTTTGACGGTCCCGGTGGGTCCATATTGTGATTTGGCACTTGGGCGTATGCTCGAAATCGAATTCGGAAGTCCCTAGCTCGAGTTATCGTATTTTGTTGAAATTTGAAAGTGTGAAAGCTTAATGAATCTAAAAGCCACGGAAGACAACATGCACGGTGGAGGAAAAGAAAACAGACACGAGAGGAGATCTTAGATACGAGTCTCGTGTCTATTCAAGTCATTCAATATCAACGGATAAAATTGTCATTAATTACAAGAATCTGATGACAAAAAGCAGCCTACATTCATTATTAAACACCTGATACGTTAGTTATTCAATATTTAATAGCAATGATTATGTAACGTCTCATTAAATGTTCCTTTATTATTTGGATTAATCTGTTACTCCTTGGCAACTATAAAAGGAGGAAGTTTTATCATTTGTAGGGACACACATAACGTTCTTGATATCATATTAAAATAACAAGTTCTTATTATTTTATTTTGATTCTTTGAAAGACAATTATATTTCGGTCTCTTTGATTATCAGTAACACGATTTCTTCTCTCTAAAATTCAAGCTTTGACCAAATTACATTTTTTGGTTAAACACATACCATTTTGGTGTTCTCGTTGACCTTCCTTAAACAGTATAAATACACTGCATTTCTGTTTGGGAAAAAGAGACAGAAGAAAGGTACCACCGTCTTTTCATATTAGTTTTAATAAACTAGTGGCTACTTTTGCTCAGCATTAGCATTAAAAATGCTGGATAAAAAATAAATGCCACTTTAAAAAGTGGCTACCCCACACAATTTTTACTATCTAAAATGTGTACATGTTATCCCATATATATAAGCTTATTAATGTAAGTAACATTTTTTTTTAATTTTAAGTTCTTAAAAGTGCCAAACACATAATTATGCTTTCTTTCATTCCTTGGTCTCTTTGCTTTGCTACCCACAAAAATTTGAGAAGCACTCATATTTTAACAGAAAATATGCTACAGGAGGAGTGAAGAAAGTGATGTTCAATATCAGGAATTGTACTATTTTAGACACCATGGTGATTTACCAAAAATTGTTTGACAATATATGAAAGTATAAATTCGCTTGGCATAAAAAGTATAACGGAAAGAAAAAGGAAACCGACAACGTAGAATTAAGGTCACATTGTTTGGATTTTATTGTAACTTTAATTTCCCACTATACAATGAACATCAGCAATTGAATTGTTGCATTACACGAGCCTCTCAAACTCAAAGTCGTTAATTAGGTCACTGCTATACTTTACGTGTAAATAACAACCATCTTTCATGGGCAATACATGCATGCGTAGTGATTTCACTCATATATCTTCCTCATCTCAAACTCAAAGTTGTAATGGCTTTTCCCTCTTAATTTGCAAGAAAAAAGAATCACTAAAATTACGATCTAATTTTTACATTTTAAATGGCAACAATTAACATTTATTAAATAATTAGTATTAAATTAAATCAACTTGGACCTTTTATTTCAAAAAGCAAGCTAGATTTTGGTAATAAGCAGTGTAACTGATTTTCGTTAGAAATCAGATTATTATATTAGTAAATCTATAGTGATTTGCAAGAAGGTTGGAAGGTAATTATTGAGCATTTTTTCCTTTAGATGGAAAGGAATTAATGAAGTTTTCCGTAGCAAATTAGAAAAGTGTAAAGAGCGGGAAAGCAAATCGAATGGTAAATTGCCATTAAGAGCGCCGAATTAAGCGATATCTAAGATAAAAAGTACAACCCAGTATAATCCCACTTAGTTGGGTCTGGGGAGGGTAGTATGTACGCAGACCTTACTCCTACCCTGGGATAGAGAGGCTGTTTCCAAATAGACCCCCGGCATCCTTCTCGCCAAGAACTTCCCACCTTTTGCTCTTGGGGAGACTCAAACGCACACCTCTCGATTGAAAGTGGGGGTTGCTTACCATCAGAGCAAGCCCCTCTTGTCCAAGACCGATATCTAAGATAAGCTTACGTAATTACTGAAAAGAAATGGGGCCATTCTTCCAAAAGAATAAAAAACAATTTTTAGTAGCAGTTTCGTTTCATTTCATTGCCTTCCTTTCCTTTTTTTTTTCTTCAAAATTTGTTAGTTCTTTGGTTGGTTGGACTACACTCCATTCATGTAGGAAATGTAAAAAATAGAGGGTGTATGATATTAAGGTTTTTTTAATCCATTGAGATAACCCTAAATCTACTTCATTAATTAACTCATCGTTTGGTTAAAATTCTTCGAGCAAACTATATTAAAGTACGGAGTTATGTTAATAGAAATTTTCGCGAGAAATAAAAGATTACCACGTTAATTAGTAGCAACGAATATATTTTCATATGGAGTTAAAACACTAAAAAAGCAAACTCATTAATATGAAGAGTATTTTTTTCTCGTAGGAAGAACCCTTCTAACCTAAATTGCAAGGCAGATATAAGATTAAGCAGATCAATCAAAAAAGAGAAATGTTACCAACTATTTATGATTTTAAATTAGGACTTAAATGAGAAATTAAGGAATTTGTTTTTGAGAGTTCGGTCGCTTTTGTCATTTTAGTAAACTTGAGTACTTAAAGTAAGAATTAGAAAAGCAAATTTGTATAAATTTTGAACTTCCCACCAGTAAAAGGTATAAATTTGCAGTGGCCCCAAATTACATAAAATATTTTATGGATGGGAAGAATTGAATTATTAGTATGTAATCTGTGTAATCTTATAAAGTAAGTCAATGTATTAAATTTGCCATTAGAAACTGACTTATAAATACTCAAGTACTAATAGTCAAATGAAACCCCCCACAGAAAAGTACAAGAAAAGAAAAAGCAAAATAAAAAGATAAAAGAGGTTTTGGTTTGGAAAAAAAATTATTAGGGAGAAGTTTAAAGGAAGAAAGCAAAAAATATTTGTGTGTGTGTTTCCCCCAATCTGTCTCTTATTCAATGCTTTACCGAACTCAACACCACTCTTTTTTCTCCCCTTTTACCTTCTCTTCTTCCCTATCTCCTCATCCTCTTCCTCAGCCTTCTTCCTCTCCTTCACCTCTTTCTCATTTGCCTTCTGACCAGGTATATACTTTTCTTCTTCCTTAAACCCCAAAGTTGTTCTTTTTTTTTTTTGTTTTTAATCTTTCTTGTTGTGAAATGAATTTGATTTTGTAACTGTTGTGTTTTTCAAATAGGGAATGGACTGTGTGGAAGGGGCGTTGAAAAGCAGTTTTATGTCTGAGGCAGCGTTGAAAACGACTCACCAACAAGCCTATGGGGATGACTTGTGGGCCAACGGGAACGGTCAAAATGTTGTCTCCGGCGACGACTTCTTCGTTGACGACCTCCTTGACTTCTCCAATGGCTTCGTTGAAGACCAAGGAGAAGAAGAAAAGGGAGAAGATAACGCTGTTCACAAAATTTGTTCCGTTTCGGTTTCTGTTTCGCCCCAAAAACAACTTGAGGACAAAGAAGCTGAGAAGGAAAACGACAACATTTCTCCCCCTGCTAAAGAAGATTTTGATTCTCTTCCTGGGAGTGAACTCATTGTTCCGGTAAGTCCTTTCCCACCCCTCTTGATTTTCTGTTGAAAAATTTGGTTTTTTTCCATAAAAAAGAAACGATTTTTTAATTTGAACTGTTTTTTTCAACTGAAGTGTAAAGAACGGTTTTTTTAACAGGCGGATGACTTGGATAGCCTTGAATGGCTGTCTCATTTTGTTGAAGACTCGTTTTCTGAGTACTCACTCACTTATCCTGCCGGAAAACTACCGGTCAAGCCAGTTGTGAACCAGTCGGAGGACGGTGAAATTCCGTTTCAAGAGAAGTCATGTTTCATCACTCCGGTTCAAACCAAGGCCAGAACCAAGCGTGGGAGGACTAACGTTAGAGTTTGGCCAGCCGGTTCAGGTTCATTGACAGAGTCAGCTTCCTCTTCGTCTTCGTCTTCCTCCACCACAACCATGTCCTCATCTCCTTCCAATTGGGTCCTTTACCAAATTCCGGTCCACACTGCTGAGTCACCTGGTAAACCGCCAGCTAAGAAGCCGAAGAGGAAACCGGCAGTTCACGGTGGAAATGGGCCTCAGCAACCGCGGCGGTGTAGTCATTGTGGGGTTCAGAAAACCCCCCAGTGGCGGGCCGGTCCAATGGGTGCGAAAACGCTTTGTAACGCTTGTGGGGTTCGCTTCAAGTCCGGTCGGCTGCTTCCGGAATACCGTCCGGCTTGCAGCCCAACGTTTTCAACTGAGTTGCACTCGAACAATCACCGGAAAGTTTTGGAGATGCGGCGGAAGAAGGAATTTGAAGAAAGCGGTTCAGCTCGGCCGGTTCAGAGTTTTTGAAGATATTTTAATTATTAAAAAAGGTGTTTGTAGTGTAGGGAATTTTATTTTTAGTTAGGAAAGAAAGTATTTTAGATGAAGGAAAAAAAAAAAGAGAACCGGAGTGGAGGGAAAAAATAGAGCAGGTTTAGTGAGTGAGCTAGGCCCGGTTTAGATGTACATTGCTAACATGGACGCATGATTTGGTGAGGTAGGTTTCAAAGGTTAGTGTAACGGATGGAGGAGTCTTTAATGTACTTTACCAGATAAAATTCCCAGAAAAGAAAAGACTTTTGAAGAAAAAAAACAATCTGTTTATTAGATACCCTTGTTTTAATTCTTTATTTTTGGTGTTTGTATTATTGTGCAAAAAATAGGAGGGAAAAAGCAAAGATGACAAGTGCGTTTCAACCTTTGTTGAGTCCCACATCGGAGGGATTTGAGGTCCTTGGTCTCCTTATATGGCTTGGGCAATCCTCACCTCATAAGTTAGCTTTTGGGGTTGAGTTAGGCCCAAGGTCCATTCTTATAATGATATCAAAGTTAGGCATCTGGGCGTGAGGGGGTGTTGAGTCCCACATCGGAGGGCCCAAGGTCCATTCTTATCGACCTTTAGTAAGCAGACCGTTGAAAAGTGAGAAGTATATGAGCTTAGGGTTAGGCACGGGACAACATCCGATTCACAAAATATTCATGGCGTGAGTCGTAAGCATTCGCCTAATCCTAACGACTTGGTTTTCATTTTCTCTTTTCTTGTTTTGTTTTTAATAACAGTGATACTCGACTCAGTATGTGTGAATTTTAATTATTTCACTAGATATATGTTTCTAATTTTGATAATTTATTGGACGCTTTGTCTCTGATTGAATTTGAACTCGAGTTTTTAATGGTTTCCGTTCACTTTAACTGGGCACACCTGTATGAGCAAAGTCCTGCACTATTTCTTCGAGTTTTATGCAATTTATTCTCCTTTTGTTGTAATTGTTTGGACCTTTTTGAAATATGACAATCAAAATTAATTAATATTTGGTGTAAATTTGGATATAGATTCCTAAAATTCTTTAAAGTAAATTTAAATATTTAAAAACTACATAAAACATAACATAAATCACAATAGTTAATAATTTAATATATTATTTTTTAAAAATTAAAAAAAAATTATTTGATTCCCTATGTAGTAAAATGTTAATTCTTTTTGAAAATGAAAGGAGTATTTATTTGGCGTAACAATAACTTAAAGTAACCAACAAGGGTTGAGGTGGAGTGGTAAGTACTCCCTTCATTAGAATCCGAATCAGTCGGGCCCCAATATATATATCGAATACTGAGTGAGAAATCAAAAAAGTTAGAGCGGTAATTACGGCATGTTGTTATGTCGTGGACCACATTTTGGTCAATCTTCTAAAATTAGTTTTATTTTAAGAAGTATTTTTGTGAGAATTAATTTGTAAAATATTTTTGAGCAACAAAATATGTTTGACCAAGCGTTTAAAAAATAATTTAAAGTATTTTTTTTAAAGTACTTTTTATAAAAGTTTTCTTTCAGCTTATCTAAAATTGCTTCTACTTTTATTAAAAATAATTTTTTTAAAAGAAATAAATAGCAGAAGAACTTGGCCAACCAAACATGTTGGTATAAGACTGATCATGGTTAAGGTAGGAGGGGATGAGCGAATTTGTCCATACAAAATTTCGATGTGACCGATAATATGTCAAGAGGAGTACTATCTTACTTTTAAGGAATCGCCTTTGCTCGAGGAAAAAGGAATCACAAGCTTTGAGTCTTATAAAGAGTAGACAGTGATGAGAGGTCTGTAGGAAGAAGAGGGGCGCGCTTTCCTAGTTTTGTTATTTGTTACACTTCATACAACAACAACAACCCAGTATAATTCCATTTAGTGCGGTCTGAGGAGGGTAGTATGTACGCAAACCTTAACCCTACCCTGGGGTAGAGAGGCTGTTTCCAAATAGACCTCCGACATCTTTCCCTCCAAGAACTTCCCACATTTTTCTTGGGAAGACTCGAACTCACAACTTCTCGGTTGGAAGTGTGGATGGCTTACCATACACCAACCCCTCTTGTCTTAATTTGTTTCACTTCATACTCTACCCTTAACAGTCTTTGACATGGACATATCCTTTCTCCTTCTTTTTTTATTCTTTCCTTTTATTCAGTTTTCTTCCTAATATCATTATTTGGTGTGCATATTACCTCATTCCTCATTTACGTGATAAATGCGTATGCTAGATATGTAGGTGAGGTGTTTGGAAATTCTTGTTTGGATGGTTGCTTCGTATTGTTTTGTAATATATGTGTTACATTGTTTATATTGTATTACTTTAATGAATACAATAGTTTTTGGATATCGTTATTTTACTATGTCACACGTTAGTAATATAAAAAATAAATGTGCAATATTACAAAGAAAAATATAAGGTACGAGATAAAATATTATATAAAAAGGTAGAATAATGATAAAGTAAGATTATTTAATAGTAAGGAAGGCAAAATGAGAAAAAATGATAATGATGTGATCACACCAAATAAATCATTACATAAAATAACACTTTTTGTTTTTACATAACAATATACTTAATGATACAATACAATGTATTTATCTAACAATCAAAATAAATATTTACATTTTAAGTAACAATACCATACAATATGATAGATAATAATTATTCAACTAATTTAATGGTTTCTCAAGCATATTTCTTGCATTATATGGCATTGGGGAATTAGTTTTTTTCCGGTTTTTTTTTTTTTACCGAATATTTGATACTTATATTGGGAATCTATATTATTTAAACAAAGGGTATGATGATTATCACACTGAATGTCCTTAAAACAGACTTATACCGTGAACCCTCTGCATAACAGTCTCGTTTGTTTCAATATTTTTTGGCTTTTATAATGAATAGTTGTTATACACATATAATAACATTTGACGTTTAAATATTTTTTGGTTGTTTTAGATAAAGATTATCCAAAAATTAATTATTTTCCTTTTTAATGTTACATATAAAAGATATAATATTATTCAAATTTAAAATCTCAAAAGATATGAATATTTCACTAGTTAAATACTGAAGAACGCTAATATATTATTAATAAATTCACAGTTAAACTTATAAATATTTAAACTCTAAGGCATATATTCTAAAGCTACCTAGAAAAATAAATTCTTTCAAGGTTGATGGAAGAACTTTTGTAATTATAGCTTGTTTCGTAAATTTCATTCTCTTGCTAGTGATATAACGCTTGAATCGGCAAAGGTTCATGTCCTAATTTTGAGCAAAAAAATATCCAATAGCTTTCCCTTGAAGACAATCTAAGAGTTTAATAGTTAAATTTTCTATCTAAATATTTTTGGAATTTGTCCAATGAAAAAGATATCATGTGCATTTCTTCATATTACCTTATGCAAGATAGAAACTTTGTTTAATAGAAAAGATTGTATGCATATTACTAGAACTATTACTAGTAATCTTAAAGATTCTATATGGTTGTTATAGAGGGGTAGTTTTACAAAGAGCTTTCTGCTACAAATGACTGTTGTTGTTAAATGTGCAAAATTGTTATAAAGAGGTAAAATATAACTTAAAAAATTACTTTTTATAATGAATGACTATTATATATGGATATTATTATAGAGAGATTCGATTGTATATAGAAACAAAATTAGATATTATATTCTTATAGTAATCATATATACTCAAAACCCTGCTGACTGTCAATCTTTAATGGTCATATAAAAAATTTATATTATCGACAAAACAAAAAACTAAATGAAACCTTCATCTAAGTGGAGACTTGGACGTCTCATTCTTACATTAGGAGTTTGGCAACCTTCATATCAATTCGATTCTCCTTTTTCATTTTCATATGCATTATTTAGAATGTATGTTGACGCTCCCACTTCTACTTAGGTTCATACACGTGATCGCGTGACTTATCACGTGTGATCATACACATGTAATAATGAATATCAGTAGTATATAAGGGATTGTTCCCACGTATTTGTGGAACTCCAGACGAGAGGCCAAAAGAATTTCCCCAAAATTATAAGTTATTTATAACATTAAAGTTTAGTTAAACAAATTGGATTTAGGATGCTAAATGATTGAGATTAATTAATTCACAATCCACAATATTTGATTAAAGAACGCATGCCATTTGTCGCGGTGGTTGTGCTTTGACTTTCACGATATCTATGTCATTCATTAGTATTTAAATACAGCTCTAATCAACGAAAGAGCGGGCCATCTGGAACTTCGCCGTTGGGTCATGGGGACGATATTAGCATTAAGGCGTTGTTCTCCCTTAGATGCTTCGATCTGGCCGAGTCAGGCAGGGCCGACCCAGTTAAGTTTGGGGAGCTTGTCGCTAGTCATGGACTTAACAATGAAGGAGACCGAAGTAGGCATAATGGATCAACTGGTCGGGGGCTAGTGCCGCTCCCCTGATGAGCTCAAGGCAGGGCGAAACCGGTTGGCTTCCACGTGTGATAAGGCTTGTCTCGAGGTAGTGGACGGCCTCGGAACGCCGCACGGGCGCTATGATTGGTGCGAGTGCAAATGTTCGGACATGTTTTCTTTAACTCGATGAGCTCAAGAAAAGTTGGCTACAAACTTTAAAGCATTCAACATACATACACACCCTTTTTTCCTTCTCATAATATTGCACAATGCCCTCAATACTTGCTATAACTATCGAAATATTTATAAATTAAACGGACGCTGTGAGTTTATGTTAAGAGGTCAATGTGTTTTACTCTCTCTCTATATATAGGTTGGGTCAATTTACTTTATTACTTATCAACGTATTTCTTTTATTTGTAATAGACATTTTTAGTAAAGAAGTAGTAGCAAGTTTTTGTTTTCTACCTCAAGTTTTAGTGTTTGCTGAGCGACTAATATGCATTCAGAAAATGAAATCTAAGATTCAAGGAAAATAATAAATAAATTAAGTTATTTGGTAAAATTTCGGCATATTCATTGATAATTTTTAATATATGCACCACCAATTGGGTGGAAAATGCTTGCAGCTGTGTTGACCCAACTATCCCAACCACTTTTAAACGGCTTATGTATTATGACTCTTTATCCACAAGCAAATGCAATGCCACCAAAACGTGAAAGGATTAAGGAGTGATAAGTTCATAAGTTTAGTAATTAGCTAAATATTGATGGTTTGGTGCTACAGAGTGTAAAAACTATTATAGGGCGCGAGATTTGTTAACTGCCATTGGAGAGAGATATGAGCTAGGAAGAAGAAGAAGAAGAATCTAGAAGAGAGAAAATCAAAGAAAGGCTATCTTCATTTGTGAAAAAGAAGCTTAAGACAAACTGTACAAACGACCACTACTTATAACAAACTCAAACTTTCTTAACTAACTATTAACTAACACACTAATTATGGTTTAGCATTACGCTTTATAAATAAACTAAGGTTAACTATGCTGATTAATACTCCCCCTCAAGCTGATGGTTGATACAAATTCTTCAATCCCAGCTTGTTCATGTTGAGCTCTTTCCAAGCCTTTTGTAAGTATATCTGCTAGTTGATTCTTACAAACGATCTTCTGTACAAACGATCACTACTCATAACAATCTCAAACTAGCTTTTTTTTTTTTTTTGGTAATTAAAATTTTTATTAATCACCAAAAGGATGCCTTGCAAAATCATAGGACAGTTTAATCTCAACTGCCTGTCAAATTAGGACATGAAGTATCTATGCTACTCTAATATTCAGCATTTATATCATAAAATGCTGAATATGTGAACTAAGCCTAGGAGGAGCTCGAACATTACAAATATAGGCTATGCTACTTAAGAGTTTATCACTATTACAATAAATATTTTCAAAAATTCTTGCATTTCTCTCTAACCATATACTATATAGCATTTCTGTGATAGTCATCTTGAAGGTGAGGGCTCGGACAGATTTTCCTTTGGACTGCATAATGATCCATTGACAGAATTGTATCCAATTTTGTCCAGTGAAATCATCAGTTCTCAACCATTGCATTGTTTGATATCTCAACTGTGAAGCAAAGGAGCAATGCAGAAATAAATGATCTCTAGTTTCCAATTCTTGCTGGCACATAACACACACTCCGGAGATGTTCAGCTTCCATTTTAACAGCCTGTTTTTGGTGGGAAGTCGATCCTGCAGTAGCAACCATAAGCTGAAGATAGCTTTAGGTCTAGCTGCATTTTGCATTACCATATTCTTCCATGAAACTCTAGATGAATCTCCCAGCAGCTGCAAGTATACCTTCCTTATAGAGCAGACAGTGTCACCTAGCAGATTTTGTTGTTGCAGCAGTTTGACTCCTTCCACAATTTTCCTTACCATCCAGCTAGCATTAACTGGGATAGTAAGGTTCTCCAACTGGTGTTGTTTGACATAGACAATGTGAATCCATTTCACCCATAACAAGTCTTTTTTATGAGCTAAGTCCCAACCAAGTTTAGCTATTGCAGCTCTATTCCACATTGATATATTTGTTAAGTTCAGTCCTCCAACAGACTTAGGCATACAAACTTTCTCCCAAGCCACATATGCTTTCTTAGTGATGTTAACAGACCCTGACCAAATGTATGTTCTGCATATAGTCTCCAGCAGCTTAATAACTTTAGATGGCATGATAAATAATTGAGCCCAGTAAGCTTGAACTCCAAGGATAACTGATTGAACCAATTGACATCTGCCTGCATATGATAAGTACCTTGCTGTCCAGGAAGTAACTTTTGCAGTAATCTTATCAACCAGAGGTTGCCATTGAGCAACTGATAACTTTTTGGCAGTTAAAGGGACTCCCAAATATTTGAAAGAAAGATCCCCATTAACATAACCAAGAAGATCAAGAATTTGTTGTTGACTCTCATTTGACACCCCACCAAAATACACAGCACTTTTGTGTAGGTTAGCTTTAAGCCCAGTAGCAGCAAGAAATTGAGAAAAGAATAGGAACATAGAACTTACTGATTGAGGCTCCCCTTTGACAAATAATAGCAAGTCATCTGCAAAACTCAAATGAGTGATTCCTAACTTCTTACACCCTGGATGATATGTGAAGCTTGTAGTATGTTTCAACTCTGCCAGAGATCTACTAAGATATTCCATTATAATAGCAAATAAAAATGGAGATATTGGATCTCCTTGCCTCAATCCTTTGGCAGCTTGAAAAGGCTTTGTTGTTTCACCATTAACTACAACAGTATAGCTAACAGTTTGAACACATTCCATGATCCATCTAATAAATCTGCTAGGGAAATCCAGCCCTTCCATAATCTGTTGTAGACTGCACCATTCCACTGAATCATAAGCTTTTTGGAGATCAATCTTGATCATACATCTGGGAGAAATATGTGATCTGGAATACTGTTTTATTAGCTCATGAGCTAATATCACATTATCTGCTACTCTTCTTCCTGGTATAAATCCAGCCTGAGAATTGCATATAATACTACTCATAACTTTTTGGAGTCTATTAGCCAACAGCTCTAACCACCGGAGGATTCGATGGAACAGTAGTACCAACCATCTGCACAGTATTAACTGCATTTCGGAAGACTAAATCACTCGCATAAATTGGAACTAGTTCCTTTCTTGGGCGACCTCTTCTCTTTGCCATAACTAATTCTGCTAGGTTTACTTACCTTAGCAGCTGCAATGGAGAAGAAGAAGACGATGAAACAGTGTAGAAGATGAAGAAAAGTAGAGAGAAGGCGGAGCTTCTCTCTCTAAGCCATTTGTGCTAAAGAAGTAATAACTCAAACTAGCTTTCTTAACTAACTATTAACTAACTCATAATTATGGTTTAACATTACACTTTATAAATAAATTAAGGTTAACCATGCTGATTAACAAGCTTCACTACCAAGAAAAACAGTCGACCAATGCTAGAAAAAAAACCAAAATCATTTAAACAAAGGCGTAAAAATTAGTAATTAGCTTATCATACTAATTATACGTGGCGGTCTCTGCTCTTTACACCTTTGTTTAAATGTTTTTTGTTATGAAATCTCCTATTTAAGGTGAATGTCTATAATTAGAGAGATTCTAGAGTTCTATTCTTGGTAGATAAATCATCCCCCTCCCTATAAATAAAGGGGTCTTCTACCATTGTAAATCACTCCTAACATTCTCTAAGTATCAATAAGAAGAACCCTCTCTACTCTTCTCTCTATTGCTCTTGTTCTTGCATTATTGTTCTTGTCTTTTATATTATTTCATAACACGTTATCAGCACGAGACTCTAACCAATTGAATTTGATTTCTTCCTTCTTCCGGAATTTCTATCTGACAAAAAGGAATGTAAACCTGTTTACGTGAATGATTCACTGCATTGGCTTAGAGATGATGGTCGAGTTCTTGCTTTTGATACAAAGAGAAGGAAGGTAAGTTTGATACCACAATATTTATTGGTATACCTTAAAGGTAAGTAATTTACTTTTCTTTCAAATTCTATAATTTGATTTTATATACAAACATAGACAACAAAGTTTGATTATAACTCTAATGGAGTTTGTAAGAAATTATAACCACATGAAGTGGTTAAATCTCTATGTCCTGCCATGATTAAATTCATGTATGATTGTGGGCAAAGAATTAAAAATCCGTCCCATTGAATTTGCTCCATTCCCTTTAGAGAATGTGGAAGTAGTATATGATAAGTCTGAAAGAAGACTAAAATATTACCATGAAGGTATCAATGAATGTGGACGTGGCAAAGAATTCCGTCCAATTGAATTTGCTCCATTCCCTTTAGAGAATGTGGTAGCAGTATGTGATAAGTCTGAAAGAAGACAAAATTATTACCGTAAAGGTATCAATGGATATGGACGTGGCAATAGACGAAATTATAATCGTCATTATTGTGATAATGAGAATAATAAAGATTCTCAAAATAATCTTTCACTTTATGAAAGTAATATTTGACATGAGATTGTGTAAAGCACATGATTATGATCCATTCCCTGAAGTGAATGTGATAATTGTAATAGAGCCCGTAAGTATGAAGCGCTCTTGATGTAAATTTGTTTTATGTCTGACATTATGAAAAGAAAGTTCGTTGCTCTTGAAATTTCGGGCAAGAACTATATGACATGGGTGTTGGATGCTGAAATCCACTTAGATGCTATGGGTCTTGGAGACGCCATTAAAGACAGAAATAATGCATCCACCCAAAACTATGCTAAGGCCTTGATTTTCTTGCGCCATCACCTTGATGAAGGTTTGAAGATTGAATATCTCACCGTCAAGGATCCACCTATCTTGTGGAATGGCATAAAGAAGAGATGACAACCTGAAGTTGGTCACTCTGCCACAAGCACGATACGATAAGAACCCAAAAGCAAATAGTTTATAAACTATATATTATCGTTGCGGTGAAAACGGGCACTGGTCAAAGGCTTGCCGTATACCATGACTTTTGGTTGACCTTTATCAAGCATCTCGAAAGAGTAAACGCCCTGAAACGAATTTTGTCTCTGACGACAACTTTGACATCACCCACTTGGATGTGGCAGACTTCTTTGAGCAACCCGAGGGGAAGATAGACCACCTAATCGGTGATGGATTCGTGATGAAAGAAGATGAAGCTATTTGATTTTATTTTTGTTTGTATTAGTGAATGAATAAACTAATAGCCATTAGTATTAGCTCGTATTAGTTAGTTCATGATATAATGTTAGTATTAGTTCTTTAGAATGTATCAATATGCTCAAATATCAATAATATTTTTACTTTCCAGTAGAGGTAATCGACTAACCTGAAAAACTAGTCGGTTCTCATATTTCGCATAAAAACTGCAAAACAATCGATTGTCAATGATCAACAATCGATTGTCTTTAAAACAGTGATCTGGAATTTTACAAAAACAGTCAACAATCGATTGTCGATGATTAACAATCGATTGTCTTTAAAACAGTGCTGGAATTTTTCAAAAATCATCCACAATCGATTGTCTATGTCTAACAATCGATTGTCGTTAAGATAGTAATCTGGAATTTTTCAAAATAGTCAACAATCGATTGTCTATGCATAACAATCGATTGTCTTAAGACTGTGCTCTGGAATTTTTCAAAATAGCCAACAATCGATTGTCTATATGTAACAATCGATTGTCTTAAGACAGTGTGATCTGTTTTTCAAAATAGCAAATAATCGATTGTGTGTGTTTAACAATCGATTGTCAATGTTCAACAATCGATTGTTTGTGTTTAACAATCGATTGTTTGAAGAAAATGTTAACTGAAATTTTCAAACTGCAAAGTAATCAATTATGGATAACATATTTGATTTTGTTAGTCATCTGTTAGCAGCAGATTTTGAAAAATATTATGTGACACAAACGAATTGAACTTATTCATTCTTATGTTCGTGTATTTCTTGTATATGTCAAACCATGGGAAGTAAATTGATTGAAGGCTCCGGAAGAGCAACTGTAACTCTGCCCAAAGGCATGACGTTTATCTTAGAGAATGCAATATTCTCCTCCAAGTCTAAGAAGAACTTGTTGAGTTTTAAAGATATCATTCAAAATGGATATCATATTGAGACAATAGATGAGAATAATCTTGAATTCTTCATGAAAACGAGGCTGCCCATTTCGGTTTGGGTTCACGCCATTTTGCATGCAGCAATGCTAGTTCGTCGGCTGCCCACTTTGGTTTGGGTCCATGCCATTTTGCATGCAGCATTTTAGTTTGTCGGCTGCCCACTTCGGTTTGGGGACACGCCATTTTACATACAGCAATGCTAGTTTGTCTCTGACTGACGAATTGACACAAATATTCCCCGTTGCAATTGGTTTTGGGTCATGGACCCAATATATCCCATTTAAGAATTTTTGGATGCGCAGTATATGTGCCTGTAGCACCGCCATCCCGCACCAAAATGGGTCCGCAAAGAAGGTTAGGAATATATGTTGAGTTTGAATCGCCCTCCATTATTCGCTACCTTGAAACATTGACAGGAGATTTGCACGATTTGCAGACTGTCAATTTGATGAGACACTTTTCCCAAAATTAGGGGGAGAAGTTGGTGAAACCAAACGGGAAATTTTGTGGAAAAATGCATCATTATCTCATCTTGATCCACATACCTCTATTTGTGAAAGAGGCACAAAAGATTATCCATTTGCAAAGAATAGCAAATCAAATGCCTGACGCATTTATAGATTTGAAAAGGATAACAAAATCACATATCCCCGAAGTGAATGTGACAACATCTGATTCACGAATACATATTCATTATTGGAAGAATATGAACATGAAATTGGTATTAAATATACCACACTCACCCCTAGAAGAAGGTTTGAGATGATATATGGCATGAATGATCGTTGGTCACGTACCTATTGTACGCCAAAGTATTTTGGAAATATGACTATTAAAGGACAACGATAATGCAAGAAACATATCTTGCATATAAGTTTGACATGACCATAATGGTATAACTTTCTCTTTAAGAAAGATATTCACCACATGGATGTTGATGAATCTGTGGTAGTACAAAATTAATTGAGAGCTCTAGAAGAGCCAATTATTACTATGTTGGAGAAATACAATTGAGTATTGTGCTGTAGTAAGTCTCAAAGAAACTTATTCAGTTTCCAAAGTACACGCGAAAGCGATTGATTATATTGAGACTATAAATAAAGGAAGGATTTGATATCTCCTATTACTACAACTTGTAGCGGGGTAATTTGTATATGAAAAGCTACCCGCTTTGTTCTCCAGTTTGTACTACACAAACGAAAGAATGCCACAATAAAGTGGATATCTATTGGTATAAAAACTCATGTCATAATAAACCTGAAGTTTATTGATAAGTGCACATGTCATGGTGTAAATTTGAAGTTTACCAATATTGATAATTTATTCAGTTGGCATTCGTGTTAGCCATCTCATTTTAAGTATGATGTGCAAATTCACATAGGTGAATATCAAAGAACTAGAAAGTTCTTTACGAATTCTCTTGTATCACTTGTTCTCATTAATGAACTGACCAACTAAAGAGTTTGGGTTGAAGCCCATAAATTCTGGAAATATCAAAGGTGAATATGGGCCCATTCACCTGCCATGTATACCACATATGATGCATCTATGAAATGGTTACATGCGCAATTGTTATTGACCCGCAGCCTGGCCGGTGCTTGCGAGGTAAATCGCTCAGTAATCTAACTTCGAGCATAATTTCCAGATTTTCTACTCAAGATAGTTCATCTTGATAAGTTGGTTTATATCAAAGTTGGTTTAGCAAGATAATTATTGAGTGCTTCCACTTAATAGCTAAACTGTTTCTTATGAGAACAAAGTTATATATATCAGTTTGATATACGTTGTATACGAGAGTATATTATATTCTCCCCTCACAAGTGGTTCAGGGTCAGGAACCAAATAATTTCATCTTATTATTAATGTGCCGTGTATATTGACATAATAATGCACAAAGATGATTTCCCAAAGTTGAGGAAACAAGTTAGCTTTACTAACATGAGGGGGAGACATGATAAACACTTGAGAAAAGGTTACATGGGATGAATTATCATTTGTATATGTATATCCCCGAATATCATGATGTGAACCTGAAGTTCATAAAAGGTATAATTCAATTACAACATATTGCAAAGCATGCTATACGCATTTGCTGACCCAAAGAAAGTAACTAAATGGAAGAGATACAATTCAAGAAGAATTGATTCCATATAAAAGACATGTAGTTTTGAACCTATAGTTCAAATGCTTGAAAGTATAAAGTCAAAGGTATGTATAATCAGTTTTCTTTATCTTATTTGTCTAGCATGACATGGAAAACTTGATATGCATCTAAAGTCTATTATATGGCTTATATGACTTAACTTGAAAGATTTAAGTTGCTTGAAGCATATGCAATTCTTGGTCCTGAAGTACCACATCCTTAGTACAATTTGTGTACATATGTATCTTGCTATAACTATAAGCATGATGGCATTGAGAATGCATCTATGGAGATATTGAAGAGTTATTCCACGACATTATATGAAGATGTTCGTATCTATCAAGAATGATAATTTCAAGGTGCGGAATATTTATTCAAGTCAATATGGTTGATTTGTCAAACGTCTATCAAAGATCGTTTTTAAGATGATGCACAAGATTGGAATGCAAATGCTCAAGGATATAAATTGATGTACTCATTAGGGGGAGTTAATGCGCGTTGCACTCTTTTTCCCTTACAAGGTTTTGTCCCAATTGGGTTTTCCTTGCAAGGTTTTTAACGAGGCAACCAATAGGCGCATATTCAAACATGTGTACTCTTTTTCCTTTCTTTAATTTTTCCCATTGGGTTTTGGTTTTAAGGTTTTAACGAGGCACATTGTTGAATAGACATTCAAGGGGGAGTGTTATGAAATCTCCTATTTAAGGTGAATGTCTATAATTAGAGAGATTTTAGAGTTCTATTCTTGGTAGATAAATCATCCCCCTCCCTATAAATAAAGGGGTCTTCTACCATTGTAAATCACTCCTAACATTCTCTAAGTATCAATAAGAAGAACCCTCTCTACTCTTCTCTCTATTGCTCTTGTTCTTGCATTATTGTTCTTGTCTTTTATATTATTTCATAACATTTTTGGTATTATAAGTGTTTCCGTCGGTACACTATTTGGCGGAATACCGGTACAAATTACAATCATCTAGAAATTTATAGAAGTTCAAAGAATTATAATAGTTTTCTCACCACAAACATTGTTGTTATCGCAATGATATTGACATGTCAAATTCAAAAACCAGTGGACGCCATGTTATATGCCATTTGAATTCAAATTCAACTTTTGGAAATTCCATAAAATCCTTAAATATTAAGAAATATTTTTCCTGTTCTGATGAATGCTTGTTTCTTTGTTGGGTTGAACATTTAATAAGGCCCCGTTTGGCCATACATTTTAATAAATAAAATTGAAATTTATCTTCAAAACTCGTGTTTGGTCATAAATTTTGCTTATATTTAGGCCAAATCTCAAATCAGAAATTTTAAATCCCAAATTCAGCTATTGAGCTGAATTTGGGCTAAAATCCCAAAACTTGAAAATTTTTAGCACGTTTTTCTAAAATAAAGTTGGAAAATATGTTTTGTAAACGTATGTCCAAATATATTTTCATTTTTAAACCAGACTTCACTCAAATTAGATTTTTTAAAATAAATTTAGGATCTATAGCCAAACGCTAGCTAAATATAAGAATAGAGTCTACACTTTCTATTCTGTGCCGTGTCGGCTTGCTCCTGACTTTATAAAGCGACTTTACTTCACTACTGGTTGCGAAAAACTTCAAGCTCAAATTGGACAATTATGTTCAAATATCACTAATTTTTATCTACTATTACAATAAAGTTATAAAACTATTTTTGTTATATTTACATAATTGAACCAGATTTGAATTACAGAGAAAATAAAAGAGAACCGAAAGATCAACTGTTCGGCACGGGGTTATGACATTTAACTTACACCTCATCACTTTTGTATCGGTTAGAATTCAATCCTATGGTAATTGGCGAATCAAATCTCGCTTTAAGTTAATCTATAATTAACTAATAGTATGGTCATTAATTATTAATAGTGATTAATCTTCATTTGGTTCGACCAGCACAACCACGGCCTATCTGTCGTCTTGAAGAAGGAACTCCGACGTGGCCACGACCATTTTTATTGCTAGCTCACCTAGTTTATTGCTATAAATACTAAAAGAAAGAACTCTAGAAAAGGGAGTCGTTTCTTCTTAATCACTATTCTCGAGAAAAGAGAGAATATGATTATAACGCTCTGAACCTTTCCATGGAGAGGCAGACCAAATCAATATTATAAATAAAAGATCTCTACACATTTCTTTCTAACGCATAACAGTTGCCTCTTGTATCTTTCATTTGGTCCCTCGATTATTACGATATGCTATAATTAACCCTGAATTTATTTTTATTTTTTTATGCTTGCAAAGTATGTGATAACTTCGAGTTAAACAATTTGACGCCGTCTGTAGGGATTTCATATCAGAATCGCGTAGTTCTTTCCGGGACCAAAATGAAAGAAACGCCAAAGGACAACCCAGCTCAAACAAGCTAAAGCGGTATACGGACAATCCCGAAATCTCGAATCGAGATCCAACCCCTCTGTCACTCAACTCTCAGATAACGCAAGCAAGAAGAAGAAGCAGCCTCCCCTCCTGAGGGAGGATCTCCGTAAGGCACCTCCCGCATCCTTGATGCGAGATCCAGCCGGAAATCGGCATGAAGATATCTCAAACCGAGAGTCACCTCAAGCCAGCCTACATACCCCAATTAGGAAGATAATACGTGAGCTGCTCAAGATCTCGAATCAAAACTGAGCTTCAGCTCTCAAACACCGACATAACAAGATTCAGGCAATGCGCCTTCTTCAGTAAGTTCAACTACGGTTGAACTGGGACTCAGGCCATGCGCATTCGCCATAAAAATTATCAAAGTTCAATTACGGTTTAACTGGGACTCAGGCCATGCGCCTTCGCCACAAAAATTATCAAGGTTCGACTACGGTTGAACTCGGACTCAGGGTATGCGCCTTCGCCACAAAAATTATCAAGGTTCCACTACGGTTGAACAGGGACTCAGGCCACGCGCCTTCGCCCACAAAAAATTACAAGATTCAACTACGGTTGAGCAGCGACTCAGGCTACGTGCCTTCATCGAAAAGTTCAAATACGAGTTGAACCAGGACCCAGGCCATGCGCCTTCGCTAAAAAAATTATCAAGGTTCAATTACGGTTGAACTCGGACTCAGGCCATGCGCCTTCGCCACAACAATTATCAAGGTTCAACTACGGTTGAACTAGGACTCAAGCCATGCGCCTTTGCCACAAAAATTATCAAGGTTGAACTACGATTGAACTGGGACTTAGGCCATGTGCCTTCACCAACAAAAAATTACAAGATTTAACTACGGTTGAATAGCAACCCAGGTTACGCGCCTTCACCGAAAACTTTAACTAAATGTCTAACTAAGACTCAGGCCATACGCATTCACCATCACAAGCCCGATCTCGCTCTAACAACAAAGCCGAACGCCTTCGCCCCCAAATCTAAACGGACAGAGAAACAAGTTAAGCTCCCTCTCCACTCTAGTAAGTACGCCCAACTCGAGCTAAAATTTGAGCCACGTAAAGTTCGGCCCCGGTTGAAGTACAAGGCCGCGTTTCTTACCATCACGGCCAGTAGTTCGACCACGCCCGAACTGGGACTGAGGCTAAGTGCCACTATTGCCAAATAATGGCTACAACTTGTTTACACCAAGTAAAAGAAAGCGATAAGCAAAAAGCGCTTAATCATGGCCAAGGCCATCACAGCAAAACAGCCAACCTAGTTTCCGACTAACGCAAGCAAACGACTCGACGACAGTGGAAGTTACCTACCTAGCCAAGGCCACCAACATTATCATGGTCAAGGACGATGGCATCATCACAACCAAAAGACATAGGGGACTTAACACGCCTACCAGAGTCTCACTCTAAGGCAGATCACCCTTTGAATACATGCATAGAAAAATCTAAAGAACAAGGGAAAACTCGGAATAAGCACAACACCGGTAGTGTAAAAAGTTAGCTTATATATATATATATATATATATATATATATATATATATATATATATATATATATATATATATATTTATATATTTACAGTCTCGTGCGGGCAACGCCCGCTTATATTCGGCCAAGACGGTCAGTACAAAAGAAAGAAAAAAGTAAAAAGATATAAATATCCAAATGCCCAAAGGCGAACAAAATAAAAAATACATCAAAGCCTTTCACTCGGCGCCACCAGCACCATCAGGGCCATCATCAAACCCGGGCGAAGCTGATCAAAGTCGCAGTCGACATGGCCCTCACGAGCTTTTTGACGGGCCTCTTCAGAAGAGGCTTCAGGCACAATGCCGGCCTCCAACAGTCTCTTGTACACATGAAGTTGAGCCTCGGCAAACATCCAAAGATCATGAGCCGGGCCGAAAGAGGCAGCGTGATCCCTCAAGTACTGATTCTCGGCCTCTACAGCCGTAATCCGATCCGCCGCAGCCTCGATGACCCGTTCATAGACGCCAATGCGGTCCTCCAGTGCTCCTTCCCGAAAGGCCACCGCAGCCCTTTCGAGCTCCTGTTCCCGTTCATAAACGCGATTTGACGTCTCCAACGTCCCAACCCTCGATACGACGTCCCTCACTTGCAGCCTCTAGGCAGCAACCTCAACCTCCAAAGAGACCACCTGTCCGGTCAAAGTCTTAGAGGCATTTGCTGCCCTGGCCCGATCCTGGTGTTCCCTCTCATCAGCAGCCCTCCTCTCGGCCTCCATCTCACTGTATTTACAATGAAGCTACTCCTCAAGGGTGTTAACCCTGCCAAGGGTCTGCTACGTTCGAAGTTCTTACCTTGGAAGCTCTTCGACAAGGTCCCGACTCCGGGGGTCATTCCTCGTGCGCTCACGCATCTCGTGGCACCGGTCCCTGTGGCGACGGTACTTCTCCTGCGCCGACAAACAAATCCCTAAGTGGATGTTAGCTCGGCGGATGCTCTCTACCTCCAACAATAATAGCTACAAGAATGAAGCGATAATCAGAACAGGAAAATAAACCAAGTAAAATAAAGAAAAAGACAAACTAAAGTCACTATACGTACCTTCAGGACCTGCTCGGCCGCCTCACCCATCAGCCCGACGTCCGTTATGCCCCTCAACAATGTTCTTTCCCCCTCCGAGTACAAAAGCTTGAATAGCGGAACCAGGTTCCCCTCTTGAAGCAGCAAGTTCTACTCTGTAGGAATCTCAACATAACGGAACTGACCTTCCGCATGCACCATAGTGCAGGTGTGGCCATCCTGAAGCATACGGACGTCGTCAGGGTCCAGGTCGGACTCATAGTTAGACACTTCACCTACGGTACCCCTCTCTCCGTTCGCCGATCAGGAAGTTGAGGCTCTCGCCCCCCGCCAACACATTGGCTCTTGTTTCTCTAACCAAAACAGTTGCTGAGGAACTACCTCTCCTATAAGCAACTGTAACTGTTAATTGAATCGCCGAAGCGATTGTCACCTTGGCCTGAGCCAACCGGGGCAACCCCCAATGTATGCCCACCCGCCGCTGCATTCTCCTCCGCGTACGATGCCGTGGAATCTAAATTTATCGCCATCGGAGCTGGTGTGAATGCCACCCTACGCCTGACCAACGGCCTCTCCTCTTCCTCCTCATCCTCGCTCCAACGCGACTCCGCCCTAGGACGTATGATTCCTGAAGGCTCTTCGGCCCGAGGTGCAGACCGTTCTGGGGAATGGGCCGCCAAAGATTCAACCAAAATCGCCCTCGGAATTGGACGTGGCACCAGTATTGTCACAAGTTGTGCAGTCACGCCCGGTCTACGAAAGGCTAGTTGAGGGGCCCTCACGCAGCTTGCCCTCCCTAATCAAAGAAAGAACAAAGTTGAGAAGAGGAAAAAGGGAATAAAACAAAGATAAAAGGAAGCTAAAATTCTCACCAGAAGCAGGTCTACGACCATGCCTTTCCTAGAAAAACAGCCACGTACGAATCCCCGCTGTGTGAGGGAGTACGGCCTCGACCCATTCGCGAACGCCGGGCAGTGGAACTAGCAGTGGCCGTTCGGCTACAAACAGGAGGTAAAGTTAACACTTATCAGAACAGGATAAAAAAAGAGACGGAATGCAGAATTTGACGACAAAAGGACTTACGTACATGGTTCCAAATCTCTGGGAACTCAGTAGCACACGCCACAAAATGTCCAGTTTCTATGTAGAAGAAATTCTCATAAGTGTGAGGCTCGACCGCATCATCTAACTCCGTATTCAAGCCCCTTGTCCCATGAGAAACGGCCCGAATCATCGTACCACGGACCCTCTGAGGTTCGTAGAGGGTCAGCATGTGATGCAACGTGATCTCACTTCGGGCCAGCTCCGCATATTTCATGAGCATAGCAAAAAACTTGTAGAGGGAGGGAACGAGTGTTGATACCCAATTTTTTCCTATGTATTTTTGTACCCAAAGTACTTTCAAAATAGCTTGTGAATGCATATATAAGCATCCACAAAAGGTTTGGTATTTTTCTATAATTTTCTAAGCATTTTAAAACCAATTTACAATTTATTTTGTACTATAAAATCCAATACTAACCTCAAATCATGTTACTTAATAAATAACTTATTTATTCTCTCATTTACATAATAAATATAATTTATGTAATTTTTACAGAATTTTACAAAGCCACTAGGTATTTTTAAACTAAAATTGCACTAAATTACAATTTTAGTCTATTTCTCGATTTAATAAGTATTTCAAGTACAAAATCATTCCTGATATTTTTTAGTTGCTTCCTAAATATATTTTATTAACTCAGTAATTTTATGGGATTTTTACAAATGTTTTTACTATTTTTATAAAATCAAATTGGAAAAAATGGCTATTTAAAATGTAGCCCTTTAATCTTTCAATTCTAGCCCACCTGTTCCCCTTTTTAATCCTGGCCGTTGATCTCACAGATCAACGGCCCACAATACACTTACCTAAATTAAATCCCTGATGAACCCAAGCCCTAGTCACTTTTTCAAACCAGCCACCTTTGAATCCCTAAAGCTCTCTAAGTTCTCTGAAAACCCTAGTCGTCTCTGCCCTTTTCACCAGCGTTCATGGCCGTCCTAGACCTGAAACTCCCTTATTCGTTCACTCCTCACCTCTCCTTGCCTTTGGGTTCGAGGATCGAATCCTTATTTCAAAGATGACTGGACCAGAGGCCTCCAATGGGGTCTTTTGCAGCTGTGTCCGTCCTTTCTCCGGCAAGTCTTAAGGCCTTTGAGTCCTTTGCCGACTCCGATGAGTCCGTTCAGGCTTTTCTCGCCATTTCGAGACCTTTCTCTGAAAACCTTATTGTTCGAGGTTCCTTTTTCATTTTTCTCTATTTTTATATTACGATCTTCTCTGAGCTCTAGTTATTTTCAAAAGTTTGTAAGTATCTCTCATCCTTTTTTCGCATATTTGTGTTTTCAAAACTGTTCGTCTTTTAAACCTAGGGTTTTTTATTACTTATCTGATTTCTTTGATTTTGTTGTTTATTTTTGCTACTGTGTTTTCTTCTCCATGATTTTGAATATTTTCTACTACGGCTCTAAAGTGTTTTGCTTTACTGTGTATTTCTAGGGTTTTCAGTTCATGTGTTTATACTTTCTTTATGATGTTCTGCTCTTGTTCATCTTTGTCTATGGTGTTCCTTGTGTTTCGATTTGTAGTGGAAACCCTAATTTCTAAGGGGATTTTCCATTTTTCTTTCTCTGTGAAACCCTAGCCGCCTATGGTTGCTTTCTTATGCTTTGCTACATGTGGTTTCCAGTCTTTGCCTGTTCAAACCTATGCATCTTTTATATTATTTCCCCTTTCTCTGAAACCCTAATTGATTTTTGTACCACTGTTTGATTCTCTAATTGCTCCCTGTTTTCTGAGTAAGTCCGAATGCAAGTAGTATCTTGACTCCTTGATTTCCTAGGTGATTACTTGACTTATATGTTTACCCGTGTGATTTTCAAATTCTTTACATGTATTTACCCTATGTTATGTGATTAATACTCGATTGTGTTTCCAAATTTAGACCTAGGTTTATTTATTTCCATCTGGTTCTTTAATTGAAGGGGTTCCCTTATCCTTAATTGATATTGATTGATATTGCTGAATATTTCCTTGCCTTATTGCTGCATCTTTTCAAAACTATAAATAGGCCTTCTCTTTTCTCACTAGCAGACACTAGTACACGAGTTCTCTCTACTGTTACTCACTGAAAACTCTATGCTCTTCTCTATTACTTACTCTCTTTGCTAAGAATTAGCTGGCGGAAAGCCTAGGCTAATTATAGAATCTATACTTGCTCAGTTCTTCAAGTTGCAATGGTAGGCTCCTAATTTCAATTATTAACCTTCAACTATCTGTTTACTTTCCCTTTCCTTTGTCTGTTATTTTATTTCAACTTAAGCTCTTGCATGTTTAATCCTTTTTCCTTGTTCCCTTGCCTGTTATGTTCAAGTTCAAATGCTCAACCCTTTTTCCCTTTCCCTGGTCTGTTATATTAAGCTTTAATATGTTTAATTCCATCCTCTCCTTTCCCTTGTTTGTTTACATTCAGCATTTTTCTTTAAACATTAACATGTTAATTCTTTTCCCCTGTTTCCCTCACCTGTTTGTGTATTTCATTTAAGCTATGGCATGTTTAATCCCTTTGCCCTGTTCCCTTGTCTGTTTATGTTAAGCTTTAGCATGCTTAATTTCCTTCCCCTTGTTCCCTAGTCTGTTTTATGTTTAAGTTCAGCAGGTTTAATCCTTAGCTATGCTCCTTGTCTACTTATGCTTTTAGTTTAAACTAGCATGTGCAATCCCTTTCCCTTTCCTGCTTGTTATTCATTGAGTTATTGAATCATTTTAGTTTAATCTTGTTCTTTCAATGTTGTTATGTGATTTCCCCCCCTTTAGTCCCTGTTTTCCTGTGAGTTTGTTCTAGATGAAAGTGGCACTTCATTGCCACTTCTAATCTAGAATGAAGGCTGTTAACAGCCTATACTCAGAGTAATCCCACTCCCCTCCCCCTATATTATGTGTTTGAGCCTTAACAAAGGCCTGTTGGTGTCCTAATCACCATACAGATCCTTGTCTGACTTGTTTACAAGTCTGCTTGTTTGATAGCCTTTGTAAGAAGTTTGGGGTCTGCCAGTCTCACTCTATAGGCTAGGTATGACCACTTCCTACACTGGTCATCCTCTAATCCTCACTTTGCACTTATTCGTAGTCCTTTAAGTCCCACCCCCCTCTGGTAAGCCATTCTTAGGGACCTTGGAGTCTCCTCTGAACTTGGACGCCTTAGGGCTGGTAATTCTACACTTGCACTATTCCAATTAGACTGTAAGCAATGCCTCGGATTCCTTGAAAGCCATTGGAACTTTGTAAAACTCTAAAAGAGAAAAGCCTCGGATCTTGGGAGTTCGAATTTGATAAAAGGCATATGTTGGACATTAAATTTGCTTCGAGACTCCTCATGCGTGTTATAGCTGCTGATTTATTTAAATTTTATTTCTTTTAATATTTTTTTCCTTTCCTGCCCAGATTTGTAATAATTTGTAATAAAAAAACTCGGGGGTATAGTGAAAAGGGACATGAGAAGGATTTACTTTCTTGCATTCATTAGAAACCATGCATATAGGTTTGCATCACTTGTTAGTACCGATACCATGTTTATAGGTTTCTCATTACCATATAAAAAACATGCCTATAAGGGTTTACTTTTCTTGCATCTATATCGCGTAGAAATGATGTTTATAGGCTTACTTTTCTTGCATCAGTTAGAAATGATGTCTTAGGGCCTTGCACTATTGCATCCATGCCATATCGTTATCACGTCTATATTGTTGTATCGACCCCCATGTAGATATCAAGTTTATATGCTTTTGTTATTGCATCAACTTCATATAGAAATCATGCTTAATGGATTGCATTTTTAATCTCGCCTAGAAACCATGCCTATAGGAACTATATAATTGCTAGGCACAAATAATAGGGCGTCTAACAAGCTGTAACTAAAGGGTTAATAAGTAAGTCATAAGTTCAAACTCGCCTAATGCTTTCAGACGTCTCGGTTTTCAACTTGTCCTAAATTTGTTTATTTCAGAACGAGCCCAGGTCTTCCCCTTTCACAACGCTCTAAACCTGTAAACTATTTTTTTATACTGAACTTGTGATTTTGCCTAAGTTCAGTGCTTTAAAATTTTCTTTTAGGTCTTTTAAGCTGCCCTTATTGCATCTCCTTTTTACTTAATTTATGCGGCTTATTCATAAGCCTTTTCAAACTCGTCCGCAGCTTTGACTCTCTTTTAACAGACTGATTTTTGAAATTAACGTTTTCCTCTTAAATCAACTGATTTCCTAAATCCTATCAACTCCTTGAACGGGCCCGGGGAGCTCGAAGCAGATTTTTCTATCCAACTCTTATGTGTTAAACTAATGTTCCCGCTCTTCTAACCTCTTTTAAAGACCAAATCAGTAATTGAAGTCATGTTAAACTATTTGTTGTATGTTACGGGGTTTACTTAAGCCTTTGATTGTTTATTTGCATACCTCTTACATGTTATGTGTTTTTGACTGTCGCTCTAGTATTTTTACCTTTGAATACTCCATATATATATATATATATATATATATATATATATATATATATATATATATATATATATATATATATATATATATATCATATTCTCTCCCCCTTTTAGGATTAGAAGTCCTAATACCCCAGGACTAACAGGTTGGGACGGGTATTAGCATGAAATAAGTAAATGATACCAACACGTTTAAATACCTTAACGAGGTGAGAAGGGTAGAATATGGAGATGATGACCGGTACGCTAATACCATATGCGATCCCTCTTTGAGGAGTGTGTGTGGGGTATTATGCCGATGTGATCCATATTATAGAAAACCTAGGACCCCTCTTTCTCCTTTATTTGCTTTATTTAAATGCTTTCATCTAGTAATGCTTTTCAAACTAGTCCTATCTTATTTCAAACTTATGTCCTTCCTTTTCTTTAAAGCTTTCAAGTTATGTGAATGTTATACATGTGCACCTTATTTGTCTACTTGCTTCATCTTCTATTAAAGTCACAATTAGCACGGCCAGAAACCACATTTGTGGATCTTGAGGGGTGCCTAACACCTTCTCCTCGAGATAATCTCAATCCTTTACCCGAACTCTAGTTTTCTTTTCAAAATAATCTCTTTTTGAGTGTCCTAATGCATAATAATCAATATGTGACAACTCTTCCAATTCCGTAATCCAATTCCCAAATGGGAAATAGAGTTGTTTTGCCCATAGTCATAAAAACCGATTTCCTTTTTTTTAAGGAGGAAAAAAGGGAGCGTCGACAGCATGGAGACTCTGCTGGGGACATTTTTTTAGGCTTTTACCATTACGTGTTTTGTGGCTTTATTGCTTTCTTTATTACCTTTATTGTTTTAATCATTTCTCCACAATTACTAACTGGTTTCTTCGTGTCATTATTTTCTTTAACTGTTTTACTGCTTTATTACCTTATTTTACTTCAATTCTGTCTTAAATTTTGACTATTTATTGTGATCATTATTGTATGAATGTGAAAATACATGTATTTATTCCATTGTTGTAATTGCATCCTTCAACATCATTTTCCACTCGTGCCAAACAAATGATATAGCAACGCTTATAGTGAGTGGCTGCCCTCTTCCACTATTACAAACCCCTTAAATTTGGTTAAGGCATATTTGCGATAAAACCAGTCGATCAACAGTGTAGTCGACAGTTCCGTGCCTTTCCCTCTTGAGTTGTCCGCTTAAGGGTACCTTGTCTAGCACTTCAAAAGTAGAAACCTTACTCTCTTTAATTGTTCATGCATCATGGTCAAACTTAGACGAGTCAGTTATGTTGTCCTCATAATGACCCATTAGGATAACCTAAACCAAAAGTCCATCGGGTTTCCTCGAAACCCAAACAAACATTCACGTTATGTGCATTGACTTGGAGAATTAAATGCCTTTGCTAATTATTGATTTAAATAGCCGAGTCCAGTGGGGGTTAAGATCCTAACTCTCTATTTTGCAGGAAATTGAGGCATGAGGTCCCCAGAGTCGATATGGTATCAAGCATTCATCCAAAGTTGCTAAGCTGGTGGGATGATTTGCATGGTAGTTATCGGGTTCTTGTCCGCAAGCACATAGGACATCTTCCTTCACTCTAGTAAGTTAGGCCAGATAAAAAGATTATGGAAGCTGCTACTATGTTTTGGGATAGTGAACAGTCCGTCTTCCGATTTGGGGGTATTGAATTGACGCCATTGTTGGAAGAAATTGGGGGTCTAGCCGAAATTCCTTGGGATAGCCCGGGGTTGCTTATGCCGGAAAACCGCAAAGGTAGAGGGTTCTTGAAAATGATGGGGCTCAAGAAGAATCCTATTCTGACTAGTCTGAAGAACTCCTACATATCCTTCGACTTCATGTATGAAAGGTTCGGACATAGCAAATCATACCGCAATCACATAGACGAGTTCGCCTCACCTCTTTGGGGTACATACATAGGAGGACCTTTGTATTCATGTTCTATTTTCTGGGCATGATAGTTTTTCCGATGAAGAAGGATAGAATCCATACAAGACTAGCCATGGTAACCTAAGCTGTAATGGAGGGTATCGACGGGCAGGCATTTAGCATAGCACCCATAATCCTCGCCGAACTGTACCGAGCCTTAGAAAAATGTCAACAAGGGGCACCACACTTTGAAGGGTGAAATTTGCTACTACAACTCTGACTCATTGAGCATCTTCAGAAAGGAGAGTATAGATAGGAGATCATACGACGAGATTGGGATGACCATATTGCTTTCCATCATCCAAAGCGAATGCACTTCATGCCGGATATGTTCGCTCACCCGGAAGACGCCAGTGGATGGGTGGAACTATTGAGGAATCTGAAAGAAGAGCAGGTACAATGGTGTACGAGTGGTTTCCAACTGGAGAATTTAACATTCGGTCTAGGGATGCACCATTCCTTTTACTCATCGGCTTAAGAGGAACTTACCCTTATGTCCCTCTACGAGTCATGAGGCATGCGGGAAGAAAGCACATTATACCAAGGGTGGAAAAGATGAGTCACTACTGGGCTGACTTCCAGGATGACGATAGTACACATAGGTGTCGGGCTCAGCATATGTTGCACTCCAAAATCATTTTGGAAAAGGAATCTATGGAGCCAGACAGGTATCAGGCAGGGCATGAGCCGCTTTATCTGGGGTGGTTAGAAGATGATCATATTGGCTTGGGAAACATAGGTTTCGTCCATGGTCATAGGGTTATTGATGAGGAGGCTGCAGCAAAGGTCAAGTATAATTAGCTATGCAAGCGGATACGAGAGTGTGAAATTGAGCATCGGGAAATGCTAGAGGCTCAAGAGAAGGTAGTCAATGAATGGAAGGACATGGCTGTCCACGCAAACAATTGTGCAGGGTACTTGGAACGGGGTCTAGTGGAACTGGAAGGCATGTTTCTGAAAAAGGATCAACGACTGTCAGGAAGCTGACGGTAACGAAGGTGGGCACTTGGATCGGGCTTACTTGTTGCTGGGACTGCCTGAGTTGATGAAACTGTACGAGGGAGGCAAAGATACCGAATCTGGGAAAGATCCTACTAGGACCAAGTAACTAGGATTTTACTGTTTTCTTGATGTAATAAGGCCCTTGGCCATTAGTGACAATTTCTCTTTATTTCAGTTTGTTTTGACTCGTTCTATTTTCTATCGATAAAATGAGGCATTTGGTATTACGAGTTCTCCAAATCATATTTGTCGCTAGGCCTACCTCGGGCACAACGAGGCACCCAAATGGGAAACGACTTATGTTCCTGCAACAATATGTTTAAATATTACAATATTTTCTTTCTCAGAATCCGCACTAACTTTTTGCCTTTTTATTTTTCTTTTGTCTTTTACGCCCCTCCCTAAAGGTTAGTTCGTGCAATCTGGCACCATCAGCATACTCAACAAGATCAAAGGGTCCTCCTCCTCCGAGTCCTCCCAGAAACAGGAACAAAGGAAAGATGGGAGATAATGAAGCAAGGAAGGAAATTGAAGGAGCTTCCCAGGGTACCCCGATCACCAAAGAAACTGCTGCTCACTTGGAGCAAACTTTGCTAAGGTTCCGAGAGGAACTAGACCAGGTCCGGAGTTTGTCAAGCTTGTCCATCTCCCTTGCTGCTATAGATGTCAATAACCAGGTCCCTGCTTCTCCGTAGAAGATTCAAACCCAGCTTTGCAACAATGCTTCGCCGCTTATCCCAGAGCCCCAGAATGCTCCAAATCGTCAAGATACCCCTATCTTTGTGGATACTGTGCCGTACTATACACAGCCCATATCAGATGTTTCTGAAACAGACTCCCTCATTCAGAACTTGGCTGCTGAACTTAAGAAACTCACATGTAGGGTTCAAGGAGTTGAAGGTAATAAAGGCGTGGTAGGTCTAAATTATGAAGACCTATGTGTTCAACCTAACGTCGAACTCCTAGAGGGGTACAAACCTTCTAAGTTCGAAATGTTTGATGGTATGGGTGATCCCAGGGTTCACCTCAGGATGTATTGTGACAAGTTAGTGGGAGTTGGTATAGATGAAAATATCCGCATGAAATTGTTCATGAGGAGCTTGAAAGGTTATGCGTTATCTTGGTATATCAGCCAAGATGCGAAGAAGTGGACTAGTTGGGTAAGCATGGCATCCGATTTCATGGAGCGTTTCAGGTTCAACACTGAGAACGCGCCGGACGTGATCTATATTCAGAATTTGAAGAAGAAGCCCACTAAAACCTTTCGTTCGTGCTCAGGCCGGCTTTGGAAGAAGAACAAATGAACATATTTTTTGTTCGTGCGCAGGTCCCACAGTATTACGAGAGATTGATGCTGATAGAGGGGCAGAAGCTCTTTGATATCATCAAACTGGGAGAAATAACTGAAGAGGGGATAAAAAATGGTATGGTTACTAACCTTGAGGCACTACAGGCCACCAACAAAGCCTTGCAATCTGGTGGTTCGTCGAAGAAAAAAGATGTAAACTCCGTAATGGCTGCACAAAGCAATAACTCTCTCCCATGAAATACCAACCCTACCATCCAACTCCACTCACATACCAACTCTCTCTAAATTACCAAGCACCTTCACCTACCTATCAAAATCCACATCCCGTCTACCAAGCAACTCCACCATCAACATATCAGCCCACCTCACAGTATATTCCCAACTCGGACCCGAATACCAAGCATACAACTCCTAACCTCCTCACTATCCATCACCGCCTACCCGCCAAAACTTCCCCAACCAAGACCAAACTATGGCCGCAAACCGCCCAGACAGTATACTGCTATGTCTGAACCCATTGACAAACTATATGAGAAGCTCAAAGCCGCTGGATATGTTACACCCATCCCGACCATAAACCTAGAAAACCCTTCCCAACGGATCAACCCAAATAGAACCTGCGCATACCATTCAGGGATGAAGGTCCATACCATCGATGAGTGCCGCTCGTTGAAGGACAAAATCCAGACCTTAATTGACAACAAGGTCATCATAGCTAAATAACCTGCTCCTAATGTTCGTAAAAACCCTATGCCAGACCACAAAGGTGGAGGCATCCACATGATTGAGGTAGAAGACGACTGGGACCTCGAAGGGTCGATTGGTTTGATATCTGAGGGAGATGAGCTCAAGAAACCTCCGGTCACTCTTAATCCTATTGTTGTGCAAATCCATCCATATGAGGAAAACGTGGTGAATATATCTGTACCATTTGAGTTTGAGGCACCTCATGAAAAAGTACCAAAACCAATTGAGGTGGAGTTCGGGACTCCAAAGGAGCCCGCACCAATTGAAGTTTCTATGTTTCCTCCAAGGGTGCCCATTCCGGTCACCATGTCGGACATAGCCCCATTTCAGTCAAATGCCATACCGAGGGACTACACAGCTGAGGCGAGAAGGAAAGGAAAAGTGCGCACTAGTGAAGTAGTTTCCGCGCAAGGTATGACTAGAACAGGTAGGGCATACACACCAGAGCACCTAGCTGAGTCCAGCAAGCAGGCCTCTGGACGTCCTATAGAAACTGGACCTGATGATCTCTGGAGAAAGATACACGCTAAGGAATATTCAGTTGTTGAACAGATAAACAAGACTCCGGTGCAGATTTCCATCTTAGCATTACTTCAGAGTTCTGAGGCGCAAAAGAATGCCTTGATGAAGATATTGAGCGAGGCTTAAGTCCCGAGCAACATAACATGAGGAGAAATGGAAAACATGATAGGGCAGGTATTGGAAAGTCACAAAATCACTTTTCACGAGGATGAATTGCCACGTGAAGGGCTTAGTCATATCAAAGCACCGCATCATTTCATCACCAGAATCTTAGTCGATGAAGATTCCAGTCTCAACATTTGTCCACTGATCACCTCAAGAAGTTAGTGAAAGGATTGCATGAGATAAAAGATGGGGCTATTAATTTTAAGGCTTTTGACGGTTCTCAGAGGTCCACTCTTGGGGAGATTAGCATGTGTTTTCAAATGGGACCCACTTGGTTTGATGTCGATTTCCAAGTCATGGACGTACCGGTATCTTACAACTTACTGCTAGGATGACCCTGGATCCACGCCGCTGGGGCTGTAGCATCAACCTTACACCAGGCTGTGAAGTTCGAATGGAACCACCAGGAAGTAATTATCCATGGCGATGGTAGCAACCTCATATACAGTTGCCAGACCCTTCCAATGATCGTAGGCAGAAGTGAATAGGCGAGAAACATATCATCATATTGAGCGAGTCAACGTGGTGGATAAAGACAAATGATGGAGCAACAAGGTCTAGAGCATTCTAAATTGGAGTGGGTATGAGCCAGGGAAAGGGCTTGGTAAGAATCTTCAAGGTATCACCAAACCTATTCAGTTGAAGAAACATGGTACTACCTTTGGACTGGGGTACGAGTACACTTTGGCAAGAATTCAGAAACTGGTTACCACCATGGTGAGACCCATATTACCCATTGGGATGCCCCATACCTCAGTTGGATCAGACATTTCAACCAGCCGACACTCTCTACTGGTCAGAAGAAGACAAGGCTCTTGCGGAAATTAAGAACATGTTTCTGGAGGACATGGACTGTTGTGTGATTTTTGAAGAGGAACGGGAGGAAGGCCCTTCCATTCAGGTTGTGAACCGAGGGGAGCGCCTCACCAACTGGTCAATTAGGACCACCATCGCCCGGAAACCTGTGGGGTAGCAAGGCTGAACAAGCATCATGCATCATTGTTTTAGTTGTTTTCTTTATTTTCCGCATTTGTCTTTACTTTACAAATGAGCTCCGATGTTTTGAACATTTATGAATTTAATCGAAAGAATTTTCAGTTTACCAAATATCTCGCTATTCATTACTTTGCTCTGCTATTTACTTTATTTTCACACATCATTACTATTACGTATCTTGATGATGAACCAACAACTGTAACTTGCAACGAGGCTATACAAAAAATGGTCATATAATCAGAGGCGGATGATATACCAGAAGAGGTTGTCAGAGAGGCTGAAAATTTTAGACCTAAGTCCAATTTGGATGAAACCGAAGTCGTCAATTTGGGAGATACAGAGAATGTCAAAGAAACTCGCAATAATGTGCACTTATCACAGAAAGAGAAAGAGGAATACATAGAGTTATTGAGGGAATATGAGGATATCTTTTCATGGTCTTATGATGATATGACTGGCCTCAGCACGTCCATCGTCGCCACGAGTTGCCGATAGATCCTACATGTCCGCCGGTAAAATAGAAGCTCAGAAAATTCAAGCCAGATATAAGTTTAAAAATCAAGGAGGAGGTCACCAAGCAGGTCAAAGACAGAGTTCTTCAAGTGTAAAGTATCCAACTTGGTTAGTTAACATTGTGCATGTACCGAAGAAGGATTGGAAAGTTAGAGTCTGTGTCGACTACCGGGATCTCAACCGGGCTAGTCCAAAAGATGATTTCCCCTTGCAAAACATACACATTCTGATCGACAACTACGCCAAGCATGAGTTACAGTCATTTGTTTGCGGGGTACCATTAGATATGGATGGATAAAGAAGATGCCGAGAAGACAACATTTATCACGCCTCGGGGAATGTATTGCTACAGAATGATGCCGTTCGGGTTGAATAATGCGGGAGATACTTACATGAGGGCCATAACTACCCTCTTTCATGACATGATACATAAGGAGAATGAGGTAATTGTGGACGACGTCATCATTAAGTCCAAGAAGGCTGCAGATAACATGGAGGACCTCCGAAAGTTTTTCAACAGACTAAGGATGTATAACTTTTAACTGAATCCTGCCAAGTGTGCATTCGGGGTCCCTGCGGGAAAGTTATTAGGTTTCATCGTGAGTCGCCGAGGAGTAGAGCTGGATCTATCAAAGGTCAAATCTATTCAGGAGTTGCCACCGCCGAAGAGCAAGAAAGAGGTAATGAGTTTCCTGGGGAGACTCAACTATATCAGCCGGTTCATAGCTCAGTGTACCGTCATCTGCAAACCTATCTTCAAGATGTTGATAATGATGCCGCCACCAAATGGACCGATGAATGTCAAAAGGCTTTTGACAGGATCAAGGAATACTTGTCTACGCCTCCAGTCCTGGTTCCGCCTGAGCCTGGGAGGCCCTTATTCTCTATCTCGCAGTTTTGGATGGAGCATTTGGTTGTGTCTTGGGACAACATGATAAGACGGGGAGAAAGGATCATGCTATTTACTGCCTCAACAAGAAATTTACCTCGTACGAGGTTCAGTATTCCTTGCTAGAACGCACCTGTTGTGCTTTGACTTGGATAGCTCAGAAGTTGAGGTATTATTTCTATGCTTACACTACATACCTTATATCAAGAATGGATCCACTAAAGTATATTTTTCAGAAGCCCATGCCCACTGGCATGCTCACCAAATGGCAAATTTTTTTGAGTGAATTTGACATTGTTTATGTCACCCAGAAGGCAGTTAAAGGGCAGGCTTTGGCAGATCATCTCGCAGAAAATCCTATGGAAGGGGAGTACGAACCACTGAAGACGTATTTTCTCGATGAGGAAGTAGCCTTCATAGGGGAAGATATTGCAGAATCCTATGACGGTTAGGGGATAATTTTCGACGGAGCCATAAATTTCAAAGGAGTTGGTAACGGAGCAGTCCTGGTATAAGATACCGGTCAGCACTATCCTGTATCTACCAAGCTTTGGTTCCCATGCACCAATAATATGGCCGAGTATGAAGCCTGCATTTTAGCTCTTAAACTGGCCATTGATATGAACATTCAGGAGCTGCTAGTGATTGGGGATTCAGACCTACTCATACACCAGGTTTGAGAGGAATGAGAAACCAAGAATTCCAAGATACTCCCTTATTTGCACCACATACAGGAGTTAAGAAAGAGCTTCATAAAAACGGAATTCCAGCATGTTCCAAGGATACATAATAAGTTCACTGATGCACTTGCCACCTTATCATCCATGATGCAGCATCTAGACACAAATTTCATCGACCCTATCCAGGTCAAGATTCATGATCAACCGGCTTATTGTGCACATGTTGAGGAAGAAGCCGACGGAAAACCCTGGTTCCACGACATCAAAAGGTACCTGACAACAGGGGAATATCCAGAGCTTGCTAATGTTACTCAGAAGCGCATGCTTCGAAGGTTGTCCAACAATTTCATTCACAGCGGAGGAATCCTGTATAGGAGGACTACCGATTTGGGACTATTAAGGTGTGTCGATGCGAAAGAAGCTACCAAGTTACTGAAATAAGTGCACTCAGGGACTTGTGCACACATGAATGGTTTTGTTCTAGCAAAGAAGATACTTAGGGCAGGATATTTTTGGATGACTATGGAAACAGACTGCATTCGGTATGTTCGAAAGTTTCACCACTGCCAGATACATGCAGACATGATAAAGGTACCTCCGAACAAACTCACTGCAACGAGTTCACCGTGGTTGTTTGCCGCTTGGGGAATGGATGTTGTTGGACCAATCGAGCCGGCCGCATCAAACAGACACAGGTTCTTTCTAGTGGCAATTGACTACTTTACTGAATTAGTTGAAGCAGCATCATACAAAGCATTAACCAAGAAATTCGTGGTAGATTTTTTCCGGGATCGTGTTGTCTGTCGGTTCGGTGTTCCAGAGTCGATCATCACTGATAATGGTTAAAATCTTAACAACGACTTGATGAAAGCGATGTGTGAAACTTTTAATATCATAAACAAATATTCTACGGCCTATATGCCTCAGATGAATGGAGCCGTGGAAGCAGCCAACAAGAACATCAAGAAAATACTAAGGAAAATGATCGAATGGCATAAGCAGTGGCATGAGAAGTTTTCATTCGCTTTATTGGGTTATCGCACTACAGTTTGCACATCGACCGGGGCAACTCCCTACATGATGTTTTACGGTACAGAAGTGGTAATTCCCACCGAGGTAGAAATTCCATCCTTGAGAATCATACAAGAAGGTGAGCTAGAGGACGCAGAGTGGGTCAATGTTCGCAACGAGTAGTTAGCTGATGTAAATAAACGTCAATACCACACAAGAGGGGGGTGATTTGTATGGTACCTAATTTTAGCATTGGAAGAACCAAGTTCTTCTAATTGTTCTAACTACTGCAGTTTGCAGAAAATACCTGGCTCAAAAGGTGAAAAAACCATGACCTACTACTCAGTAGGATTTTACAAAATCCACTAAAATTAATGATCCAAAGAAAACATTTACACAACTCTTGTAAACCTGAGGATTAAACTCTAATCCCAGTGTGGCACACAGCCTCAACTACTGCAACACTATATAGTTAACTCTAACTTGATGACATAACGTACCTAATACATTTACTTCTAGGAATGCTGAAAGGTACAATATTAAACCTACTAGAATTGAACTAAAAATAAAACAATCAGATGGAACTGGTTCTTCTCTAGGTTCATGTAGCTGTAGGCGTCCACACTTGTAACTTGCATATATTGCTTGCTAATCAGACTTCGCTATTTAGCTCTAAAATATGCTTTTACTTCTGCTTGTGGGTGTTACCTGAAAAGAGAAATAACTCTATCATATATTGAGTTAGATGCTAGAGTTTGAATAAGACTCCACTTCTTATCCGTTCACAATTTGAGTCCTTGCCTAATGCAAACTTCAACCGTTATCCTAACCTAGGATTAAGTTCTCTTCACATAAGGAGACTATCCTCCTTATCCCTATGCAATCTTTTCGATTATGATCAGAAGATATTGATGATGCGTGATCTTTGGTGCATTATCTTCCTCAAGTGCTCTGTATGTCACCTTGTTGATTCAGACTAGGTAATACAAGATGGACCAGGTCCTTCCTCATTTGTCAATCTTCAAAACTTCTACTGAAACTTGGGCCAACAATATCCCCCTTTTTGATGATGACAAACTCTATGCTTATTATAATCAGGAGCTGTAGACCTAGCTGAAATAAACACTTAGAAAATCATTTAACTTATCATTAAGGAGGTCAGATTTAGGTCATAAACATCACTAGTTCAGAAAAACATTTTAAGCACAATATCTTCCCCCTTTTGGCATCATCGAAAAGTTACATAAATGATGTGAATTCTCGAAGTTAATATCTACTCATGGCCGCTGGGGCAACTCCAAGTGAACACATGCTCAATTAAATCATAAATCTACTCAGAAATAACTATGTTGAACAAGATTAACAAAACTAGAAAAGTTTCATTCATTGATTCAGAAACGTTCCTACCAAGAAGTCCACAAAAAGAAACATGAAACTTCCAACCATGAGCAAAGAAAAAAAAAACAGGCCAGGAACCAAATAAACTTGTCACTGAGGGGGGAACTAGACTAGAACCTAGACACAGGACTCCTAAGTCTTGGATGAGCTATAGGGTTGGACTTTTAGCATATTAAACATTTGTTGTAGCATGCCTTCATTATTATCCTTCTCCTTGGCAAGCTCAACTCTAAGTCCATTTCTTTCTTCCTCCAATTCTGCCACCCTAGACTAAAGTCTAGCAATTTCAGCATCCTTCACTCCAGCCTCCTTAACTAGGGACCTTACTTTGTTGTTGACTGGAGTTTTCGCTGATGAACCAGGTTCAACAGAGACAGTGCTAAGAAGATAGTCACAACTTTGAAGAGTTTTGATGCTAAAATGTTCCTTGCTAGATGCCATCTCCCAATTCTTCAATGGAACATGTAGACGTTCAAGCACAGTAGTCACAATAAATCCATAGGGGATGGCATGAACCTTGGAACCATTGATTACCCTTTCCAGTAGGTTTACCATGAACACATGCCAGTTGATTTGTTTGCTTTCAGTCAAGCACTGCATAAGAAAGAGATCCATATAATTTGCAGTGTGCCTTCTTTCCTGTCTAGGCAGAAGGCATTTGTTGACAAACTCAAAGGGCACCTTGTGCTCAGGCTTGATTTCAGTCTTTTGTATTGGCCTTGCTGCTGGTACATCTGCCTCTGATATGGTATCACAGAAATTTCTGGTAATCTGCATCTCTGAGGGTAACCCATCCAAACAAGTCCTCAGCAGTTTCCCCAGATTCACTTCCCCCTGAGTGAGATACCCCATTACCCCCACTTCTAGAGATAGAGAACACCTTTCTCTTCCTTTTCTTTAACTGTTCTACAGACTCATACCCAGAGAATTTTTTAACTTCCCCTACCAAAACATATCTATTCTCTTCCTTTTCACCTATATTCACTGAAACAAAACAGGATTTTACCTCTAATGGATTTTCTTGAGGCGGAGAATTTTGGAAAGACCAAGGGTTCATATCCATCACTTGCTGATATATATTGATCCGACTCAGAGCTGGACTTAGTGACGTTTTCTTGGGGTTCCTTCTTTTGACTTTCTTTCAGCTTCTCATTTAAAGATTTTTTTAAAGATCCAATAGCCACTGCTTTTCTAGCTATCATTTTTGTTCTACGAAACCTGGGCTTTGGGGGTTCAAAGGAGGCGTAGAGGATGAGGTGGTGTTGGGTGACACTGGTGGTGGGGTTCCTGGATTATCTTGAGGATTAGTCATTTTGAGTGGTGGGTTTGTGGAAGACTCTAAGAAAATTGGGAAAATTTTGAGGGTGTTGGAGATGAAGAAGATGATCAGAGATATTATGGGGTTAATGACGGTTTTGAGGTCACATAAGAGGCCCCTTTTAAGAGTGTAATTTTTCCATTTGAAAAGGCGATTTTTCAGGTGTCGGTAGGAGTCTAATCATGGTCAATCTCTTGTATCCTTATTAATTAAAATTGCCAAGGTTTAGGAGAAAGGTTCCGTTGTTCCTTAGAATTCTAATTACAAGAAACTGATTTAATTTGCTTCAAACGGATAGAACTTTGGAACGATTGGAGTTTCTAGGACTCTTGCTCATGATTGAAAATTAAATTTTTCTAATTGTGCAAAGAATAGAAACATACCTGACTTTCCTCATGAGTACATATTGATGAAACATGTTCTTCATATGACACTTCTCTTGATCATGTCTCAAATGTCAAAATAGAAAATTTGCAAGAGATTAGTGAATTACATAACCATATGTCACAGGAGTATACTTATTTAAAAGTATTCAGCTGAGTAGGAATTAGTCTTATATTTACAAATTTAAGAACTACTAACCAAACAAATTCCTTTTTTTAAAAAAAATTTTGTGCATTCTGAACATGACCTCTCAGGTGATCTTAATCATCCCTGTTCCAACCTATTCCTCTCAAAGTTTTCTGTACTTAGTGCCTTGGTGATGATGTCAGCTATTTGTTTATCAGTGGCATAGAATTCTATAGAGATTAGCCCCTTTTCATAGTTGTCCCTTAAGAAGTGGTGTCTAACATATATGTGCTTAGTCCTCTTATGATGAACAAGGTTCTTTGTCATACTGATAGCACTAGTGTTATCACAAAATATAGGTATGCATCCCACTTCAATTCCAAAATCAACGAATTGTTGCTTGATCCATAGTAACTGAGCCCAACATGAGGCAGCAACAACATACTCAGCTTCAGCAGTAGATGGGGCAACTGAATTTTGATTTTTAGTAGCCCATGATAGAAGACAAGATCCTAGAAAGTTGCCATACCTGAAGTGCTCTTCTTGTCTACTATGTAACCTGCATAATCAGCATCAGCATATCCAATTAAGTCAAAATTACTACCTTTTGGATACCACAAGCACAGATCAGTTATGCCTTTTAGATATCTCAATATTCTTTTGACTGCATTTAAGTGTGACTCCTTTGGATTTTCTTGGAATCGAGCACCACGTCCTATACTGGAAAAAATGTCAGGTCTGCTGGGAGTAAGATACAACAGTGAACCAATAATACCCCTGTACAACTTTTGATGAACTAATGAACTAGGTTCTCCAGCATCTAACTTTGTGGCAGTTGTAATAGGAGTATCTGTTTCTTTGGATTCTTCCATTTTAATTTTCTTGATCAGTTCTTTTGTGTACTTCTGCTAATGAATCATGGTACAATTTGGACTTTGTTTGATTTGAAACCCTAAGAAGATTTTGAGATCTCCCATCATACTCATTTCAAATTCACTGCCCATTAGTTTTGCAAAATCATTGCTCAATCTTTCCGTAGTGGCCCCAAAAATTATGTCATCGACATATATCTGAACAACTAGAAAATATTTACCCCTTTACTTTAGGAACAAAGTACTATCGATTTTACATCTCTTGTACCCATGCCCCAGAAGGAATGTTGACAATCTTTCATACCAAGCTCTTGGTGCTTGCTTGAGGCCATAAAGAGCCTTATCCAGTTTGTATACACGATCAGGACATTTTTTGCTTTCAAATCCAGGAGGTTGCTTCACAAACACTTCTTCTTTGAGATAGCCATTTAGGAAGGCACTTTCACATCCATTTTATGAAGAGTGAATTCCATATGTGCTGAAAAGGCTGTGAGAAGTCTTATTGCTTCAAGTCTGGCAACTGGAGCAAAAGTCTCATCATAGTCAATCCCTTCCTCTTGACTATAACCTTGAACCACCAACCTTGCCTTGTTTCTTGTAACTGTTCCATTTTCATCCAGCTTATTTCTGAAATCCATTTTATCCCAATAAGTGACCTGTCCTTAGGTTTTGGAACCAAGTGCCAAACTTTGCTTCTTTCTAAGTGATTGAGTTCTTCTTGCATAACATCTATCCAATCAGCATCTTGTAGAGCTTCACTCACATTCTTAGGTTCAATCAGGGACAAAAAGGCATCAAATGCACACATATCTTTTCAGTTGTGATCTGGTCTTGACTCCAGAAATGGGATCTTTGATTATGTTCTCAATGGGGTGAGAACTCAGGTACATGTAAGATTTTCCCACCAGCTGGTTTCTGCTAGCGTCTGCTTCATTGTTATGCCGTAGAGGCACAGGTTCATGCACAAGTCCCTTTAGAGAATTTTGTGCATTTTCTCTCATATTTGTTCCCCTGTCAGGTTGCTCAAGGTAAAAGGACATATTCCATCAGTTGTTTCATCCTTAGATGCCTCCTTGACTTGTGTTGTAGCTTCAGTCAGTTGTCTTACTAGTCCAATAGCTTCATCTTCATGTTCCTGTCTCTCAGAAAGAGTGTTAGTTTCATCAAAACTAACATGTACACTTTGTTCTACACATAGAGTTCTTTTATTAAATACTTTATAAGCTTTGCTATGTGAAGAATATCCCAAGAATACCCCCTCATCACTTCTGGGATCAAACTTACCAAGGGAATCTTTGCCATTATTGTGCACATAGCACTTGCAACCAAAAGCCCTTAGGTGGGATATATTTGATTTTCTCCCTTTAAGTAACTCATAGGGAGTTTTTTTCTACCAGTGGTCTTGTCATACACCTGTTTATTATGTAGCATGCTGTATTTATTGCCTCTGCCCAAAAAGTATGAGGTAGTTTACTAGAAAGTAACATGGTCCTTGCCATATCCTCAATGGTCCTATTCTTGCTTTCAACTACCCTATTTTGCTGAGGTGTTCTAGGGGCAGAGAAATTATGATCTATTCCATTTTCATATCATAATTCAGCAAACTTGGCATTTTCAAACTCAGTTCCATGATCAGTCCTAATGGATGTAAGTTGATTTTCTAATTGTTTCTGGATTTTTCTAACAAAGGTTGTGAACATTTCAAATGCTTAGAAGTTCGAAATAACACCCAGGTAAATCTAGAGAAATCATCAACTAGCACCATGACATGTCTTTTACCACCTCTGCTCATGGCTCTCATTGGACCACAGAGATCCAAATGAACTCGTTCCAACATCTTGGACGAGCTTACCATTTTCTTAGTTTTGAAGGATGACCTTACCTGCTTCCCCCTTGCACATGCCTCACAAAATTTGTCTTCCTTGAACTTGATATTAGGTAACCTTATCACCAAGTCCTTGGAGACTAATCTGTTTAATTGATTTAGACTGGCATGACCAAGTCTTTTGTGCCAAAGAAGGGGATCATTTATTATCACACTCAGACAAGTGAGTTCATTTCAGAAAGAGTTGACAAATCTACAATGTAAATATTGTTATCTTTTCTTCCCTGCAAAACAATCTTGTCCTTAGTAAGGTTAATCACAAAAAAATTTAAGGAAGTGAAAGCCACTAGATTGCCTCTGTCACACAGTTGTGACACACTTATCAGGCTATATTTCAAGCCATCTATCAAGTAAACATTCTCAATGGAATGAGAGTCTATCTTTCCTACCTTTCCAACCCCAATGATCTCACCTTTCTTTCCATTTCCAAAGGATACATTGTGTCCTCTTAGGTTCTCAAGTGAAAGAAACTGGTCCTTGTTACCAGTCATATACTTTGAGCAGCCACTATCCATGTACCAAATTTGGCTACTTCCTTTCACTTGGACCTGCAAGATGAAATCAGAGGTTAGTCTTAGGAACCCAAACTAGTGTGGGTCCCTTCCTATGGGTAAAAGGATGAATTAGATTATTCTTTGGCCACCAAGGTAGTTTGTGTTTTTCTTGAACAAAAGTTTTGTTTCTTTCACTGGCCTTTTCTTTTGCATTACATTCATTCTGTAATGTCCAGTCTTGCCACAATGTGTACAGATTTTGTTCTCAGGAAGAGTGAGATACTTGTTTTTGGGATCCATTTTGGAGCTTGATTCCCAAACACAAGTCCTCTCTTGTTGCTGTTGTGATCCTCTTGCAGCCAGGAGAGTGCATTAGAAGCTTTGTTCAATATGCATGTTCTGTCTAGTTCATGCTTCACCTTTCCTAATTCTTCTTTAAGGAGCTTGATTGATTCATCTTTCCTATACAACTCATCTTTCATTTTTCGTAAATTTTCTTCTAGTTTGAGAAATGATTGATCAGCCATTTTCTTTCCTGTCCCTATTTTTAGTTTCGAATTTTCAGACTTGAGCTCCAGGACACTATTTTCCAGTTGAAGAACCTGGTTCTTAAACTCAGTATTTAAGTTATTACTCTCATCAGTCCTAGATTCTAATCTTTTGTATTTTTCTTCTAGTATTGCGCAATCCCTAGACAGAACATCTTTCTCACTATTTATTATTTCAGACTCATCTATGAAGTCCATCAAGAGTTCAGCCAATTTTTCTTTCGACATGAATTTAATTTTTTCTTTAAGGTGTAAAATACATACCTCCTTTTCATCTTATGATTCTCCTATGGCCATAAGAGCTTGATCATCTTCAGCTTCATTTTCTGAGTCTTCATCTGATGTATCTCCCCATGCATAAACCATGTGTATCTCCCCATGCAGCAACCATGTGTATCTCCCCATGCAGCAACCTTGTGTATCTCCCCATGCAGCAACCATGGCCTTGGTGGTACCTTTGTTTCTCCTTGGTTCAACATGTTCCTTCTTCCTGTTTTCTCTGCCCTTTATTTCTTCCACTCAATCTCCCATTGAGGGAAGTTCTTTATCATGTGATCAGTCTTTCCACATTTAAAACAACCATCGTTTGTCCGCTTCTAAGGAGCCCTAGGTTTGTTGAATGTTGATCCTCTTGAAGAGCCCTTCCCTCTCATAAGATATTTCTTGAAGTCTCTAGTTATCATTGCCATTTCATCATCTTCAAGATCTGATGCTTATGAGATCCTGAGAGCCAAACTTCTTTCTTTCCTTGGAGTATCCATCTTCATAGTTTTCCTTCTCAATTCATAAGCAGTAAAGCTTCCAATCCGTTCATCCAATTTCAAAGTAGCAATATTTTTGGATTCCTGAATGGTAGTGATCTTGCTTTCCCAGGAGATTGGCTACCTTGTACTTTTCTAGAATAACCCTTCCAAGAGACTCAAGTTCATTTTCCAGTGTAATGGACCTAGTGTACATCTCTTGAATAGTTTCTCCATCCTTCATAGTAAAATTCTCATATTGAGAATACGGTAGAGTACCTCTGGACCTCTTCACTTGAGGTGTTCCTTCATGAGCCACTTGTAAAGTGTCCTAAATTTCCTTAGTAGTTGTACATCCATGAATCATGATGTATTCATCAGGGCCAAGTCCACACACTAGCCATTTCTTGGCTTTAGCATTTTTCTCCCATTTCCTTAAATCATCAGCAGTACAATCTGCTCTGCTTTTTGGAACATCCATTCCTTAGCATTCTTCTTGGTTGTAGCCAGAGGACCATCATTGATGATGTCCCAAAGTTCTTATTCTTCAACCATGATATGGTCTCTCATTCTATTTTTCCACCAAGAATAATAGAGCCCATTGAAGAGTGGAGGCCTTGCAGTAGGCTGTCCTTCCCATTTCCCAGGTGGTGCACTCACGTTGATCTTTTTCCTAAGGTGTTAACCTCTTCAAGGATAACACGCTATGATACCAATTGATGTAATAAACGTCAATACCACACAATAGGGGGGGTGATTTGTGTGGTGCCTAATTTTTGCGTTAGAAGAACCAGGTTCTTCTAAGTGTTCTAACTACTACAGTTTGTGGAAATATAAAAATTGAAAGTAAAGTGCACAACAATTTTTACGTGGAAAACACTTGGCTCAAAACGTGAAAAAACCACGACCTACTACTCAGTAGGATTTTCCAAACTCCACTAAAATTAATGAGCCAAAGATAACATTTACACAACTTTTGTAAACCTAAGGATTAAACTCTAATCTGTGTGTGGCACACAACTTCAGCTGCTACGACACTATCAAGTTAACTCTAACTTGATGACACAACGTACCTAATACAATTGCTTCTAGGAAAGCTGAAATGTACAATATTAAACCTACTACAATTGAGCATAAATAAAACGATCAGATGGAACTGGTTCTTCTCTAGGTTCATTTAGCTATAGGCGTCTACACTTGTAACTTGCATATATTTCTTGCTAATCAGACTTCGCTCTTTAGCTCTCAAATATGCTTTTACTTCTGCTTGTGTGTGTTACCTGAAAAGAGAAATAACTCAATCATATATTGATTTAGCAGTTAGAGTTTGATTAAGACTCCACTTCTTATCCGTTCACAATTCGAGTCCTTGCCCAATGCAAACCCCAACCCTTGTCCTAACCTAGGCTTAAGTTCACTTCACATAAGGAGACTATGCTCCTTATCCCAATGAAATATTTTCGATTATGATCAGAAGATATTGATGATGCGTGACAAGTGCTCTGCATGTGCCCTTGTTGATTCAGACTGGGTAATTCAAGATGGATCAGGTCCTTCTATCAGTTCATTTGTCAATCTTCAAAACTTCAACTGAAACTTTGGCCAACATTAGCCCTTATAGATGGAAAGAGAATGAATGCAGTCTGTCACGGTCAGTTATATCATAACAGAATGGCTAGAGCCTTCAACAAGAGAGTTCGACTGAGGAAGTTTACACTAGGGCAGCTGGTGCTGAAAAAGATATTTCCACATCAAGATGAGGCCAAAGGGAAGTTCTCTCCCAATTGGCAGGGTCCGTACATGGTTCACCGTGTTCTAATTGGAGGAGCCCTTATTCTTGCAGAAATGGATGGAGAAATCTGGCCAAAACCGATCAACTCAGATGCAGTGAAGAGATAATACATTTGATCATTGTGCTTTCCTTTATGATGTAATTTGAACTACTCCCGACCTGATTCTCGTTTAAGAGGGGATACGTAGGCAGCCCTATGGGTTCGGTCACATCTCTAATAAAATTCCATTTCCCCTAGCATTTGGAACTAGGGCATAATTTTGAGGAGGACCCTTAAATTTCCGAAGTCAGCTTGTCAATTTTCGCATTAGCATCGACCCAGTAAACTAGGGCAAAATTTGAGGTGGACCCTCAAAATTCCAAGGTCAATCCGCTTTCACTCATTTAGCACCGCCGTCAACAACGCCAGCCCAGTAAACTGGGGCAGAATTTTGAGGAGGGCCCTCAAAATTCCGGATCCAGCGAGGTTGCACTTGTGGTTCATCATAAAACAAAACTATCTTTTCTCCACTTATATATATACATTTGAATCAGTGTGCCAAAATTTGCATAAAATCATTTGGATCACTGTCGTTCAGCAACGCTACCCCAAATGGTATAAGACGCCACGAGCCGAAGGATACAAACTAACCTCCCCCTTTTACAGAACTCACGATTTTTCTTTGGATGCAGGACACAAGCAGATAATGCAACTGTCCTCGGAGTCGAAATTCCCAAAAGACCCGTGCTCGCAGAAGTTTACTATCTACATGCAGACATTATAAATCCCCAGCAGTCATAATATTACAATCATCTACCAGCTAAGCAAACGCTACCATCTCTACCTCCATCCTGCATAAAGCTATCTGCTGCCTTTCGAGACTAAGCTCTGTCTCCATCTTGCATTTTGCATAAGGTTATTCTCCACCTTCCGAGGTTAATCTCTACCTCCATCCTTGCATAAGGCTATCTTCTACCTTTAGAGACTTAGATCTGTCTCCATCTTGCATTGCAAAAGGCTATTCTCTTCCTTCCGGGGCAAAGCTCTGCCTCCAACTTGCATAAGGCTATCTTCCGGCTTTCGAGACTAAGCTCTGTCTCCATTTTGCATTGCATAAGGCTATCTTCTGCCTTTCGAGGTTAAGCTCCACCTCCTTTATTTTGCATTTTGGCTGAAATATTGCCGCACTGTTTCATTTTGGCTGAAGTATTGCCATTCTGCATTTTAAATTCCTGCTCGGCTGAAAGATCGCCATCCTCTTCATTCATTCGGCTGAATATTGCCACCTTTTCATGGGCTGAAATATTGCCAACTTATTTAAAGGCATCATAGTTTGGAAGCACCATCTGCATGGCCCGAGAACACCATTTCATGGCCTGCGAATCATTACTTACATGCTCTTCATAGCCCGAACTTCATCGCCTGCGCACGCCATCCTAATCGTCGGAAGACAGCATTCATGGCCCAATAGGAACTTGCATCACGTTTAAATTATGAAATATGCATGCATATCGTTCATTTGCAGGTATACCGGCTGGCACGACTGTCTCAGCAGGAGCACTCCCTCTCCAGTTCTTTGCGGCTCGTCCGATCCCCGAACCCTGGCCAAATCTAAAACCTCGTTGCGTCCGCCTTTTCAAATTTTCATTTGCATATTCCGCCAATGGTTCCTGAACTACATACGGCCTGATTCCTATAAAACCAGGGATATGTAAGCAGCTCAGAAGCCAGAGCGCTGTCAAAATTCTCGTACAATTGTCATTTCCGATCAAAATTGGCAATATTATCTTTACCCGACAACTCTTTCATCCTCTTCGGGTAAAGAGGGGCAGCTGTTGATACCTAATTTTTCTCTATGCATTTTTTACCTAAAATACTTTCAAAATAGCTTGTGAATGCATATATAAGCATCCACAAAAGGTTTGGTATTTTTCTATAATTTTCCAAGCATTTTAAAACCAATTTACAATTTATTTTGTACTAAAAAATCATATATTTAACCTCAAATTTTGTTATTTAATAAATAATTTATTATATTCTCTTGTTTACATAAAAAATATAATTAATGTAATTTTTACAGAATTTTACAAAGCCATTAGTTATTTTTAAACTAAAATTGCATTAAATTGCAATTTTAGCCTATTTCTCAATTTAATAAGTATTTCTAGTACAAAATCATTCCTGATATTTTTTAGTTGCTTCCTAAATATATTTTATTAACTCACTAATTTTATGGGATTTTTGCAAAATGATTTACTATTTTTATAAAATCAAATTGGGAAAAATGGATATTTAAAATGTAGCCCTTTAATCTTTCAATTCTAGCCCAAATTGAAACCCAAAATTAACTCCAAAATTATCCCCCAATTGCCCGACCTAAATCCAAAATCACCTGACCCAAACCCACTTAAATCTAACCCACCCGGTCCCCTTTTTAATCCTGGCCGTTGATCTCACAGATCAATGATCCACAATACACTTACCTAAATTAAATACCTAATACCCCCAAGCCCTAGTCACTTTTCCAAACCAGCCGCCTTTGAATCCCTAAAGCTCTCTAAGTTCTATGAAAACCCTAGTCGTCTCCGGCCCTTTTCACCAGCGTTCACGACCGTCCTGGACCTGAAACTCCCTTATTCGTTCACTCCTCACCTCTCCAGGCCTTTGGGTTCAAGGATCGGAGCCTTGTTTCAAAGATGACTGGACAAGAGGTCCTCCAATAGGGTCTTTTGCAACTGTGTCCGACCTTTCTCCGGCAAGTCTTAGCGCCTTGAGTCCTTTGCCGACTCCGATGAGTCCGTTCAGGCTTTTCTCGCCATTTCGAGACCTTTCTCTGAAAACCCTAATGTTCGAGGTTATTTATTATTTTTCTCTGTGTTTATCTTACGATCTTCTCTGAGCTCTAGTTATTTTCTAAAAAATTTAAGTATCTCTCATCCTTTCTTCGCCTATTTGTGTTTTCAAAACTATTCATCTTTTAAGCCTAGGGTTTCCATGACTTACCTGATTTCTTTTATTTTTTTGTTTATTTTTGCTACTGTGTGTTCTTCTCCTTGATTTTGAATGTTTTCTACTACGGCTCTAAAGTGTTTTTCTTTACTGTGTATTTCTAAGGTTTTCAAATCACGTGTTTATACTTTCATTATGATGTTCTGCTCTTGTTCATCTTCATCTATGATGTTCCTTGTGTTCTGACTTGTAGTGGAAACCCTAATTTCTAAGGGGATTTTCCATTTTTCTTTCCCTGTGAAACCCTAGCCGCCTTGGTTGCTTTCTTATTCTTAGTTACATGTTGTTTCCAGTCTTTGCCTGTTCAAACCTATGCATCTTTTATTGTACTATTCTCCCCTTGCTCTAAGACAGTAATCGATTTTGGTATATCTGTTTGATCCTCTAATTGCTCCCTGTTTTCTGACTAAGTTCGAATGCAAGTAGTATCTTGACTCCTTGATTTCCTGGGTGATTACTTTCTTTATATGTTTACCCGTGTGATTTTCAAAATCTATACATGTATTTACCCAATGTTATGTGATTAATACTCGATTGTCTTTCCCAGTTATAACCTAGGTGATTTATTTCCATCTGGTTCCTTAATTGAAGGGGTTCCCTTCTCATTAATTGACACTGATTGATATTTCTGAATATTTCCTTGCCTTATTGCTGCATCTTTTCAAAACAATAAGTAGGCCTTCTCTTTTCTCACTAGCAGACAGAAATACACGAGTTCTCGCTACTCTTACTCACTGAAAACTCTCTGCTCTTCTCTTCTCTGTTACTTACTCTCTTTGCTAAGAATTAGCCGGCTGAATGCCTAGGCTAATTATGGAATCTATACTTGCTCTGTTCTTGAAGTTGCACTGGTAGGCTCCTAATTACAATTATTAACCTTCAACTATCTGTTTACTTTCCTTTTCTTTGTCTGTTATGTTATTTCAACTTAAGCTCTTTCATGTTTAATCCATTTCCCTTGTTTCCTTGCCTGTTATGTTCAAGTTCAAATGCTCAACCCTTTTTCCCTTTCCCTGGTCAGTTTATGTTAAGCTTTAATATGTTTAACCCCCTCCTCTTCTTTCCCTTGTTTGTTTACATTCACTATTTTTCTTTAAGCTTTAACATGTTAATACTTTTCCCCTGTTTCCCTCACATGTTTGTGTATCTCATTTATGCTCTGGCATGTTTAATCCCTTTCCCCTGTTCCCTTGTCTGTTTATGATAAGATTTAGTATGCTTAATTCCCTTCCCCTTGTTCCCTTCTCTGTTTTGTATTTAAGTTAAGCAGGTTTAATCCTTATCCATGCTCCTTGTCTACTTATGCTTTTAGCTTAAACTAGCACGTGTAATCCCTTTCCCTTGCCTGCTTGTTATTCATTGAGTTCTTGAATCATTTTCGTTTAATATTGTTCTTTCAATGTTCCTATGTGATATTCTCTCCCCTTTAGTCCCTGTTTGCATGTGAGATTGTTCTGGATGAGAGTGGCACTTCATTGCCACTTCTAATCTAGAACCAAGGCTGTTAACAGCCTATACTCAGAGTAATACCACCCCCCTTCTCCTATCTTATGTGTTTGAGCCTTGATAAAGGCTTGTTGGTGTCCTAATCACTATACAGACCGTTGTCTGACTTGGTTACAAGTCTGCTCTTGTTTGTTAGCCTTTGTAAGAAGTTTGGGGTGTGCCAGTCTCACTCTATAGGCTAGGTATGACCACTTCCTAGATTGGTCTTCCTCTAATCCTCACTTTGCACTTATTATTAGTCCTTTAACTCCCACCCCCTCTGGTAAGACATGCTTGGGGACCTTGGATTCTCCTCTGAACTTGGATGCCATAGGGCTGGTAATTCCACACTTGCACTATTCCAATTAGAGTGTAAGCAATGCCTGGGTTTCCTTGAAAGCCCTTGGAACTTTGGAACACTCTAAAAGAGAAAAGCCTCGGATCTTGGGAGTTCGGATTTAGTAAATGGCATATGTTGGACATTAAAGTTGCTTCAGACTCCCCGGTCATGTTATAGATGCTGATGTATTTGATTTTTATTTCTTTTAATATTCTTTTCCTTTCCTGCCCAGATTTGTAATATTTTGTAATAAAAGAACTCGGGGGTATTGTGAAAAAGGACATGGGAAGGATTTACTTTCTTGTATTCATTTGAAACCATGCCTATAGGTTTGCATCACTTGTTAGTACCGATACCATGTTTATAGGTTTCTCATTACCATATAGAAAACATGCCTATAAGGGTTTACTTTTCTTGCATCTATATCGCATAGAAATCATGTTTATAGGCTTACTTTTCTTGCATCAGTTAGAAACCATGTCTTAGGGCCTTGCACTATTGCATCCATGCCATATCGTTATCACGTCTATACTGTTGCATCGACCCCCATGTAGATACCATGTCTATAGGCTTTTGTTATTGCATCAACTTCATATAGAAATCATGCTTATAGGTTTGAATTTTTAATCTCGCCTAGAAAGCATGCCTATAGGAACTATATAAATGCTAGGCAAAAATAGTAGGTCGTCTAACAAGCTGTAACTAAAGGGTTAATAAGTAAGTCATAAATTCAGACTCGCCTAATGCTTTCAAACGTCTCAGTTTTCAGCTTGTCCTAAATTTGTTTATTTTAGAACAGGCCCAGGTCTGCCCCTTTCACAATGCTCTGAACCTGTAAACTATTTTTTATGCTGAACCTGTGATTTTGCCTAAGTTCAGTGCTTTAAAAACTTCTTTAAGGTCTTTTAAACTGGCCTTCTTGCATCTCCCTTTTACTTGATTTATGCGGCTTACTCATAAGCCTTTTCAAACTCGTCCGCAGCTTTGACTCTCTTTTAACAGACTCTTGTCTGAAATTAACATTTTCTTCTATAATCAACTGATTCCTACCTGTCAACTCCTAAAATGGTCCAAGGGAGCTCGAAGCAAATTTTCTATCCAGCTCTTATGTGTTAAACTAATCTGCCCGCTCTTCTAACCTCTTTGAAAGACCACATCGGTAATTGAAGTCATGTTAAACTATTTGTTGTATGTTATGGGGTTTACTTGAGCCTTTGATTGTTTATTTGCTTACCTCTTACATGTTATGTGTTTTTGACTGTCGCTCTAGTATTTTTTAACTTTGAATACTCCATATATATATCTGATCTCTCTCTCTCCCCCTTCTAGGATTAGAAGTCTTAATACCCCAGGACTAACAGGTTGGGAAGGGTATTAGCATGCAATAAGTAAACGATACCAACGCGTTTAAATATCTTAACAGGGTGGGAATGGTAGAATATGGAGATGATGACCGGCACGCTAATACCATATGCGACCCCTCTTTGAGGAGTGTGTGCGGGGTATTGTGCCGATGTGATCGATCTTATTGTTAAGCCTAGGACCCTTCTTTCTCCTTTATTTGCTTTATTTAAATGCTTTCTTCTAGTAATGCTTTTCAAACTAGTCCTCTCTTATTTCAAAGTTATGTCCTTCCTTTTTTTTAAAGCTTTCAAGTTATGTGAATGTTATAGATCTGCACCTTATTTGTCTACTTGCTTCATCTTCTATACATGTGGATCTTGAGGGGTGCCTAACACCTTTCCCCTCGAGATAATCTCAAGCCCTTACCCAAACTCTGGTTTTCTTTTCAAAATAATCTCTCTTAAGTGTCCTAATTATAATCATTAGGTGGCGACTCTTCCAATTCCATAACCCAATTCCCAAATGGGAAATAGAGTTGTTTTGCCCATAATGTCGTAAAACCCGATTTCGCTTTCTTTTAAGGAGGGAAAAAGGGGGCGCCGACAATGAGCTGGCCAGGACACACTCTGTAATAACGTCAGAAGTCCACCACCAACATCGGAAGAGGGATCCTGAATCCCAATCTAAAAGGATGAGCATAGAAAACGCAATACCCTATGATCGATGTGGATCCTCTCCTCGCATCTAGCGAGGGAAATATCAGCAAAGCGGGGAATTCCCCACTACTCCAATAACTGACCAATCCCCACTTCTACCATCAGTGGGGATTCATTCACCTGATTTTCCCCATTATCGGCGATGAAGTCGATCGCCGGACCTCCGGGAAAGGATAGGATATCAATCAGCGATGGAACCCCATCGGGCCCCACTAGTTCTGCACCTCTTACTATCGGAGAAAGCTCTTCCGCCACCTTGAGGTGTCCGAAAGACTTTCCTGAGCAGCACTTCTAGAGGAGCTACTTGCCATTTTTTATAAAAGAAATTGGAAAAAAGTAATAATCGATGATGAAAGGTGAAGATTACGACAATCGAAGAGTAGGAGCTAAGGTGAACTGACTAAGGAAGGAAAATCCTTCAGAGATCTCTCTTAAACGAATCAAAAAGAGTGAGAGACAAATGCCTCAACCCCTTATTTATAAGCTACACAACTGTGTCTCACGTATTCCAATAGTCATCATTATCTATTTGACAAACCGCAAAATGGTTCGATTCTACAGAAACGTGCGTCATGATGACAACTCCATGAAGCGGCTTTTCAGTCACCCACCAACACTTCGCCTCCGAAACGGTTATAATGACCCGAGAATGTTTCAAGAACATCCTGCGTACCTCCAAAATTTTGGACATCGCCGAAATGCATGGCAAGTAGGTCCTCACTCTCTCTGGCCGCGATGATTAAATAACATCGACACTGTACAAGGGTAAAGGTCGTTGACAAAATAATCACGGCCATCTCCAAAGTATAAAAGGCTACGCCCACCCCTAAGGTATCAACGGTTACGACCATCCCCCATATGCACAAATGGCAATGCCTACTTTAAACGCATTCATGGCTACGACCCTCTCCCAAGAATGAACATTTAAGACCTTCAACAACATGCAACCAAGATCACGAATTTGCCTCCATTGCGGCTAAGGCCATTCACATTTGTAAGACTGTGGACATCTCCAGTATATAAACGGCTAAGGCCATCCACAGTATTAAGGCTACGGCCATCTCCAATGAATAAATAGCTACGACCATCCCCAGTATGTATGCAGGCGATTCGACTACGGTCGAAGTCACCTACATAGCCAAGGCCATCAACACAAAATGGCCAAGACCATCGATCTCAACGGCATAATCTCCTATATATGAACGGCTACGTTCACCTCCAGTGTTTAATCTTCAATACATAGACGGCTACGGTCGTCCTTGATCTCGGACAAAAGGCATACTACTCTCCTTTCTGAATTTTGTGAACTACAGTCGACGAAGTCCGCTCATCGAGCTCAGTCAGGGTCCGACCTCAATAAGCGGAGGGAGTAACTGTATTGGTTAGAATTTAACCCTATGGTAATTGGCGAATGTATTGGTCAGAATTTAACCCTATGGTAATTGGGTCAAACCCCGCTTTAATCTAATCCATAATTAACTAATGGTACGACCATTAATTATTAATAATGATTAATCTTCATTTGGTTTGATCAGCACGGCCATGGCCTGTCTGTCATCTTGAAGAAAGAACTCTACGTGGCCACGACCATTTTTATCGCCAGCTCACCCGTTATTGCTATAAATACTAAGAGAAAGAACCCTAGAAAAGGGGGGTTGTTTCTTCTTAATCACTATTCTCGAGAAAAGAGAGAACATGATTGTTAGGATGTAAACCTCTCCATGGAGAGGCAGACGAATTCAATACTATCAAAAAGATCTCCACACATTTCTTTCTAACTCATAACATTTGCCTCTTGTATCTTTCGTTTGGTCCCTCGATTATTACGATCTGCTATGATTGTCCCTTAATTTATTTTTATTATTTTATGCTTGCAAAGTATATGATAACTTTGAGCTAAACAACTTTCACACTTTATAAATTCCAGATAAGAATATAAAATATAAAAATTTCACCAAAAGCACTCTATGAATTCTACTCTATGAAATCACTTTGACAACTCTTATTTTAAACAAAAAAATAAATATAAAAAGCATATGAATAAAACAAGAAGAAATGAAGAAAATGATTACTGCTCATTCAATTTAAAAAAATTCCTAGATTCAACAACTGTACATTATTTTTTTTCTTTGTTTAATTTAAATGTATATTATAGTTATCCTTTGCGCAAAGTACGACCCAGTACAATACCACTCAGTGGTGTCTGGGGAGGGTAGTGTGTACGCAGCCTTACCCCTACCCTGGGGTAGAGAGGCTGTTTCCAAATAGACCCCCGGCATAAATCCCCAGAATTTGCTCCTGGGGAGACTCGAACTCACAACCTCTCGGTTGTAAGTGAGGGTTGCGCAGGATATGGATAATCAAAACTTTTATACACTCATTATAATAAGTCTAATTCGGTAATATAAAAATAATAAAATGACATGTTATAACAAATTAGAATGTATGTATATTCATACGCGAAATCTTAAAATTATTGGGTAAAAATTTGGGGGAAAAGGTAGAAAGATTCGTCGTCCTATCCTATGCGTAAGCTTTTGCACTGCCATATTCCGGACAGGAATCAAACCACCATTCTGCATAATATATCGACCCTGGAACAATAACAGCTTTGACGAACGGACAGAGCTATGGCCATGACCATGCACTTCTTTTCTGGTTCTTCTTGAAATGAAAAGCAGATATTACTTTATATTTTCTGAATAATAAGCATTTAGGAGACGAATTAATTATGCGAGGTAAAAAATGTCCATAGAAGGCTAGCGGTTCCACTAGAACATAAACGGGTGATTTGCACAAATGAAATAGGTTACTTCGGTGTCACTATTGATTTTTTGACCTTATTTATTTTATGGGCAGAACTTTATATTTATCAAGTATTTCTCATTGCATGCCCCATATGCTATACTTTTGACCTTAAAAGTTAACACAAGCATGTCCAGAAAAATTAAGACCACCCATTTTTAAGGATATTGGGTGTAACTGAAATGATCATGTATCTGGGCCCAAAGGTTATGTCCGCAGGATCTTCTTTGAAGTCACACTTTATGCATCTAACATCACAAAGACCAACTCTTTATGCATGCTTTGTTTTCTTCTCAACGTCATTATGCATGTTTTATTTCTTCTCTACGTCATGCATGTATTTTGGGCTAGTTTATAATTGAGTGTAGAGATGTAAAAATCATCTATCTGACATTCCTTAGGTAACATCTACTATCCTGGCTTAGATGTAAATATAGTCGACTTCCCACATAAATGATTCAACAATTGCTAAGTGTTAAGTTTTTATATTTACAATGTAAGTTAGTATCTTGACCAGGCATGAATTCTCTCTCGGTGCACGTTTTCTAACCTGCGTCGGCCATTGGGAAGAGAGCACGCATGCTATCGCAAAAAGCTCTTCAAGCTCAGGCTATGGCTCCACAAGGACGAGGGCAGAAGAACAAGGCAACTATAGCAATTCAGGAAGAGATTCGAATTGGATCGGAAATCAATGAAACAATAACTCGTCAAAAAGAAAGTGAACATATGTCCCAAGAGCAAGTTCAGAAACTGTGGAATAATGTTGTGGAAGCTTCAACAAGTGCTAGTAGTCAAACTCATCAAGCAGTGAGGGGAAATCATGGGCATATATAGTGGATGAAGAGGAAAGAGTAGACCAAGTGAGGAAGCCATCGATTAGGAATAATTTTGACATCTCAAAGGTATCAAATGCTGGATTCAAATTGGATAATGTTACTCCTTGCTTGCATGGTGAGGCGCCATGTTACTCCTTCCTTGCATGGTGAGGCGCCCATTATTGACATTGAATTGGAGGATATTAGCTCTGAAATTGAGTATTGGAAGACGTCAATGGTGTGTTATGTTCTAGGTACACACCTACTATTTGTTGTATCACAGGGGTTTATCCGACGGATGTGGGAAAAGCATGGAATTAATATAATTGCCATGCTAAAAAAGGGAAATGTCCTAGTTCGATTTGACTCTGAGGTGAGGTGGGGAAAAATGATGTAATTCAGGGGGAATTTATCATTTTGATTACAAACCCTTCATTGTGAAAGTATGGAGCTCTGAAATGGAGTTTATAAGACATGAGTCGTATACAGTACATATTTCGATAAAATTTCTTGGGCTTGACTCCAAATATTGGAGCCCTAAGGGTTTGAGTAAGATAGGAATTTTGGTTGGGAAACCACTGATACTTGATCAAAATACAGAGAGGAAGTCTGGTTTGAATTTTGCTAGACTATGGTTAAGATGGAAATGAATGCAAATCTACCAGACTGTGTTACATTCAAGAATGAAAGAAGGAATTTGGTGGAGCAGAAAGTGATGTACGATTGGAAGCCTACCTTATGCAAGTATTGTGATAAATATGGGCATGGTGAGATCAATTGTAGGAAGAAGAAGGGCCAGCACAATGCAACATAGGAGAAGAATGAGAAAGCTATAATTGATGAGAATGTATTTCAACACGTACCATTGGTGAAGACAGGTACTGGAACAAATACAAATGAAAGGAATGTGGCAGGACAAGGAACTAAGGAGAGTATATGGGTTATCCCCCAGAGAACTGGATGAAACCAAGGTAAGCAGTAGCAGCAAACAGGAAACTCTTAACAACAGAAAGTGGCTAGTTCAAACATATTTAAGATGCTTAACAGAGCGAGTTCCAGCTGTGTTGTTAGTAATGTAGGTAATCTGAACAACAATAATAAGCAACTAAGAAGTAATGTATTAGAAACAAAAATAAAGAGTAACAAGATTGACATTATGGCAGGAAAAACTGTTTGGAGGTTGGCCTTATATTACTAATCTAGTTGACCATTACAATGGGAGAATATGGATTACATGGAGACCAGATTACTACATTGTTGTACCATTGGTAATAACAGCTCAGATTGTTACATGTGTTGTGCGTAATATCCATTTGAAACTGGACTTTCTCATGTTTTTTTGTTTATGAATTTAAAACATGAGATGACATGAAGCAGCTATGGGACATACTAATGAACTATAGCGCGACATGCAATCAACCTTGGATAATTGCAGGGGACTTCAACTCAGTGTTGAATGCAGATGATAGAGTGGAAGGAAATCCAATAACATGGCTAGAAATTGTAGACTTCCATAACTGTGTAGACACCTATAGATTGATCGAGCTTCCTCATGTGAGGCATAGGTACACGTGGAATGACATAAGTAGTAGTGGACATAGGATTTTTTTTAAAAATTGTCTGAATTTTCATTTACAATAAGTGGTTAGATACAATGCCTCCAAGTAAAACAAATGTCCCCTATAAAGGTATAAGTGATCATAGTCCAATAAAGATCACATTCCTAGATGAGAAGCCAAGATTTAAGAGATCTTTTCAATTCTGTAATATCTGGGCCACACATCCTCAATTTAAAGACAAGGTAGAAGCATGGTGGAATGTACAGATTCAAGGGTGCAACATGTTACAAGTTGTTAGAAGACTAAAGCTTCTGAAAAGAGAGTTAAAGGCATTAAACAGCAAGGCCTTTAGAAATATTCTTAGTGACTCAGAAATGGATAAGGCTCTCAAGCAAGCACATGAATTGCTACATTCAGATCCACTGAGTGTAGTTTATCAGGAATTGGAGAAGGACAAGTACAACATGTTCAGGCAATCCTCATACATGGTAGAGATGCACTTGCAAGAGGAAAGCAAAGCCACATGGTTGAAATTTGGAAATGACAACACAATAGAAGACTAAAGTAGAATAATACTCAATTGAAGGATGAAACATGCAACTGGAAGACTGATCCTGATATTATAGCTTCTATATTTGTGGACTACTATAAGGAACTACTAGGGAGGAAGAACAATCACGGAATTAAAGTATTTACTAGTATATGAGGAATGGTCCAATGTTGAAGATCACACAACGGATCAAATTATTGGAGCCATACACTGAAAGGAAGTCAAACAGGCCATATCTCAAATTGAACCAGAACAAGAGCCCAGGCCCTGATGATTGTGGCAGTGGATTTTATAAGGCATCATGAGATATTGTAGGGAAAGACATCACTGAAGATATTTTGGAATTCTTTTAGAATGGAAAACTGTTGAAACAAATAGACTCTACAAATATAGCTTTCATTCAAAAGTTTACAGTAGCTGAAATGCAAGTCAATATAAGCCTATAGCATGTTACAATATCCTATATAAGAGTATATCAAACTTGATTTGTAGTAAACTCAAAGAGGCAATTACTACAATTGTGGCTGGCAACCAGTCTGCTTTTGTCCAAGGGAGATCCATAGTACATAGTGTTTTGATATACCATGGCTTGTTGAGGCACTATGGTAGGAAGACCACATCAAGATGTTTGATGAAAATTGATCTCAAGAAAGCCTACGACATGATAAGATGGGGTTTCACGGAGGAAGTCCTAAAAGGATTTGGTTTTCCTGAACGATTTATACATATATAATGATGACATGTGTGAATTCTCCACATTTACCATCAAAGTAAATGGGCAAGGTTGATCACGCCCAATTATGCCTTATAAAAAGAACTCTACGAACGTTGTAAATATAACCAGAGTATCTGCCCAGGGTCGAATTCACAGAGAGATAACCTATCAAGCACTATCTTTAGACCCACTAAACTCTTGAGTAAAAGTACAAGAGGGGGGGGTGAATTGTGACTAATTTAATCTTAATCGCAAATAAGTCGACTTAAAACTTTATTAGTTGACTTAATGTGATAGTGCACCAGATGAGAATATTTAAATATAAGTATGCTGAAAGTAAATGCAGAAATATAATGACACCTAAAATTTTTATACTGGTTCGGATTCAATGCAAATCCTAATCCATTCCCCTTGGGTTTCAAGGGATTTTTCTTCAGATCAATAACTTTCTTTCGAGTACAAAAGTAATGTTTGTCGCACAGTATTCTTTCACTCGTTTGATACAATGCCTCACCAGTTGAGAACTCTCTTTCAATTTCTGACTTATTACACAGTGAATAACTAGACTACTATGCTTGTTTCCAGTAAAATGAAGAGGGTTGTTTTGGTGTGATCAAAGTTTATCGATGGTACAAAGAACTACGGAATTTATACAGCAATGTTATGGTGGAGGCTTGTCAATCCAAGAGATTTGATCCTTGGAAAGTGTTGATTCTTTTCAAGAATAATGCACTGGCCGTTGCTTTGATGAAGATCTCTTTCCTTTTGGTGGAGATACAATTGATGGAGATCACGGGCCTTCTAGTCTTGCCTTTTATTCAAATCTACCGTTATAGAGAATCTTCAGTGATTTGCGTTGAATCTGTCGATGCATCCGGCTGTATATGATTTCTTAAAAATCATGGGAGACTTCCTGATTTGCTGATGGGATGCTGATCTTTTCCTTGTGCGCCAATGACTTCCTTTAAGGAAGATTTCCTTCCATATTTGATACTTCAATATCGCTTCCTTGATTGAACGTAGTGGCAACTTGCCTTTTAGCTTTGCTTCATTAGTTTCAGTGATTCTGCTCCCTTCCTTGAGTATCTGCACATGTATATTAATTGCATTATTAAAATATAATCTAACAATCTTCCCCTTTTTGATGATGGAAAATTAATATACTAGAGTAAACAACATTTGACTTCCCTGTTTTTATTCAGTTGGATTGCTCCTCCTCAATATATAGTCAACTGGACTTGATCTCCCCCTGTTTATGTGCAGTCGATGTGTTCTTCCCCTCATTATGTGCAGTCGATTGGGACCTGTAAAGGATTATCTAACAGGCACACGAAACACACAGTGAAGTCGACTTGTCAGATAGTCGTGTAAGTTAACTGAACCATATGTGGTCAGTATGGTCAACATGTCCTGTGTAGATAATAAAACATATAATAACTATGCCATAGCATAGTCACGTAAAGATAACATAAAGATAACATATATTTCTCTACCTTTTTTACATTAGCAAAAGAGGGAGCTGCACCAAAAACAAAATCCATCCACGGGCAAAGCCCAATCACAACCAAAAAGTTAAAAACATCACAAAATTGTCTGAAAGAAACAATCATCCACGACGCAGAAAGTAAGTAAGAGTGTTGCAGATAGCCTCCTTCATCTGGTCAAAGCTGGTGTTGGTAGCAACATGCATTCCATCCAACCTGTCATGCACCTCTTTAAACACCTTGACTGCATTCTCTCTTACCCTTTGTACAGCCATCCTGATTTTTGAGACATCAGACCTTGTTTCCTTGGAGATAGCATGAATGGCATCCACAATCGACTTGATTTCGGAGCGTTGAGACTCAATAGAATGCAAATTGTCGGTGAGATCTGAGGGAATAGACGGGGGTGGAGCAACAAAAGATGGGCCTCACTTTCTCCCTTCTTGACCCAGACCCCTTTATAGACACATATCCCGTGCTAGAGAAGGCCCTGGAGTTGTAGCATTTTGATACAAGAACAAAGGGCTAGTCTGAAACCGAAATTTGGTGTGCTTCCAGAATGTGGGTGATGACCATACCATACGGAAGGCTGGATGGGTCTGCAGCACTCTCAATCATGAATTTGATAACCCACGAGGACATCTTGATTTTGAGTTTGGAGATAAGATAGTAGACGAAGAAAGTGTCCTTTTGAGAGAGAGAGTTGAAAAGGAGCCAGTTCTGGGAAGGAGAGTGGTTGCAACAATGTGAGCAATAACCCTAGTTTCAAAGCTAATATCACTGGGTCCTAATTGATGGGGAAGGTTTTCAGAGGGGTTTTCTACAATTTGTTTGGCCTGATTAAAAGAGATTTCAAAATCTTCAGGCCACACAACCGTCGGAAAGCCAGAACAACGGCAGAAAAAAGGGAATCAAATAGGTTACAGTCAAGAACAATGCGTTTTCCAAGGACAAGGGTTTCGAGCCTATCAGAAATGCTAGAGCAAAGATTGGCATAGAACATACGGCTAGAGGTTCATACACTTTAGGCGGAGATATAGAGAGAAATTTGTCCCACCCCTGATAAACAAAAAGTTCCTTTACCTTACACTTGAGGGAGTCCACACCATCTAGATCTACCACACGACCATGGGCTATGGGCTTGTATTTGAGGGAAATAAAGAAATCCCTATTTGGGGTGTCCCAGAAATTGAGGTCAGATTTGAGAGAGGCAGAGAAATCAAACTTGGTTTTCTGGGGAGAGGATATAGGGGCTTCATCCATAGGTTGTTTAACAGCGGCGTTTTCACCAGGAAGCAGAGAGTGCTCAGAATATGCTCCTTGAGAATAGGTACACTCCTCAGACGTGTCGGACCTTAGGTCTACTTGCTCAGCCGGAGCGAAGGCGAGTTTTGTTTTGAAACAGGTGCTTTTTCTTGTGGAAGCAGAGGGATTTTTGGGAGTCTTGGACATGGAGGAGAGGAGGGTTTTGGAATAGGGAGAGTAAGGGTTTGGTGGAAAGGATGGAAAGGAAGGGGATGACAGGGACTAAGTAAAGAGAAGGGATTTGACAGTTGCGTGGAAAAGGAAAAGGTGTCAGTTGGACCGATGCGGTGATTGGATTTCCATCTTCGCTGCAACTGATGTGAAATTAGAAAAGAAAGAGAGGGAAAGAATGACGGCGTAATTAATGATATGGGCATAAAGACAATAATGACAAGTGTTTTTTTTAAAAACTATACTTGGACCCTAAGAGTTATTTGTACGACAGATAATGTCAAGCAGTTTCCTTAGAGCACAAAATCTTTCCTCCAATAACGGTTTGGTAAAAATATCGGCTAATTCAGTCGAAGTTCCAACAAAGGTTAATTCATATCACCCTTAAGAACATGGTCCCTAATAAAATGATGTTTAATCAATATGCTTAGCTCTAGAGTGATGCACATGATTTTTCGAAAGACAAATAGCACTAGAATTATCACAAAAATTTTGTATAGGTTTGAAAGAAAGATCATAGTCATCCAGTTGATGTGACATCCAAAGCAATTGTGCACAACATTGTCCAACAGCAATATACTCAGCTTTAGTAGTCGACAATGCAACTGATGATTGCTTTTTACTGTTCCAAGAAATTAGAGATTTTCCTAGCAATTGACATTTTCACCCGTGCTTTTCCTATCTTCTTTGTCACATGCTAAATCTACGTCTGAGAAACCTTTCGATTTAAAAGAATTAGATCGAGGATAGCATAAACCATAAGATATTGTCCCGATAAGGTATCGAATAATTCTTTTTACAGTAGTTAGATGCGACTCCTTAGGAGGCGACTGGAACCTGGAAGATTTGCAAACGCTGAACATAATATCTGGTCGACTTGCGGTCAGATATAGAAGTGACCCAATCATTCCTCTATATTTAGTTTCATCAACTGGAGTACCCTGTTCATCCTTATCTATGTTTGTAGCAGGACTCATAGGAGTTCCAATAATCAGCTCCTTGGTATATTCAGATTGACAGATAAAGCTTCCTTCTTCAGATTGATGAATTTGAAGACCAAGGAAGAAGGTGAGTTCCCCCGTCATGCTCATCTCAAATTCTCTTTGCATGAGATTTCCAAATTCCTTACACATAAGAAGGTATGCACTACGAAAGATAATATCATCAACATAAATTTGAATTATAAGGTTACCTTCGGATGACCTTTTGATAAATAACATAGTATCAATTTTACCTCTGGTGAATCCATGTTCTATAAGAAATGTACTTATTCTTTCATACCAAGCACGTGGAGCATGTTTCAATCTATATAGGGCCTTAGTAAGCTTTTACACATGATATGGGTATTTCGAATTCTCAAACCCCAGAGGTTGTTTCATAAAAACTTCTTCTTCGATGAATCCGTTGAGAAAAACGGTTTTGACATCCATTTGAAATAGTCTGAATCCTCTGAATGAGGCATAAGCTAACAGGATTCGTATTGATTCTAATCAAGCAACTGGAGCAAATGTTTCATCATAGTCGACTCCTTCCTGATGTGAGTACCCTTGAGCGACTAGTCTGGCTTTGTTCTAACAACTTGTCCTTGTTCATTTAGCTTGTTCCTGAATACACATTTAGTACCAATAACTTAAGCATTTTCAGGTCGAGGTATCAACTCCCATACTTGATTCTCATTGAATTGCTCTAGCTCTTCTTCCATAGCAGTTACCCAGATTGAATTTTTTCGAGCTTCTTCTACCTTCTTTGGTTCTATTTGGGAGATTAGTGCAATGTTTGCCTTCTTTTTGAGAGCTGCTCTGGTCTTCATTCCTTCATTTGGATCTCCAATAATGAATTTCTGAGGATATTCAGCTTCATTTCTCCACTCATTTAGTCTAATGGATTGTGTAGTCGACTCTAGAGGTGGCTCTGAAGTGTTAACACTTGCTTGTTCAATCGACTCTACCGCTCCTGTGGAGTTGTTGACTCCTGATATTTTCTCTTTTACGGAGCCTCTTGAACTAAATCTTCATCACCTACATTAGATCCTTTCTCGACCAAGGGATTATTTTCATCGAATCCAACGTGAACTGATTCTTCTACACATATAGTGCGTTTATTGAAAACTCTAAAAGATATGCTATTTAATGGGAAACCAAGAAAAATACCTTCATCGCTTATTGGATCAAATTTTCCAAGATTTTCCTTACCATTGTTATGAATAAAGCATTTGCTTCCAAATGGATGAAAATAACTGATGTTAGGACGTTTACCTCTCCAGAGTTCATACAGAGTCTTTTTAAGAATAGGTCTTATAAGGAAGCGATATAGAATGTGGCAAGCAGTACTGACTCCTTCTGCCCAGAAGTGATTTGGCAATGAGTGTTCCAAGAGCATAGTTCTATCCATGTCTTGCAATGTTCTGCTCTTTCTTTCAACTACTCCGTTTTGTTGAGGAGATCGGGGAGCAGAGAAATTGTGGGTATTGCCTTGGCTGTTGCAGAAATCTTCGAATGCCTTTCTTTCAAATTCGCCTCCATGATCACTTTGAATTATAGAGATTTGACATCCCTTCTCTCGTTCAATTTTCTTACAGAAGATCTCAATGTTTTGCAGGGCTTCATGTTTGTGAGATAGGAAAATCACCCAAGTGAATCCTGAAAAGTCATCAGCAATAACAAAAGCATATTTCTTGCCACATATGCAAGCAGTTCTAGTAGGTCCAAACAAATCCATATAAAGTAATTGTCAAGGTTTTGAAGTAGAGACTATGTCTTTTTTTTAAAGAGTTTCTAGTTTGCTTACCCATCTGACATGCATTATAAAAATGAGTTCTAGAGAAATTTAGCTTGGGTAGGCCAATGACTAGATCGTGTTTGGATAATCTTTCGATTAGATGCATGCTAGCATGCCCCAATATTCTGTGCCATAACCAAGGATCATCAGACATGGATGTTAAGCAAATGTGACCATCTATATTTTCAAAGCCATCTAGTACATAGATGTTTCCATACCTTTTACCTGGAAGGATTAATTTACCTGACTCATCTTCAATAGCACAACCAGTTTTCTCGAATTTTACCTCATATTCTGAGTCACAGAGTTGACTTATGCTGAGTAGATTGTAGTTTATTCCATCTACTAAATAAACTTCAGTAATGTCACAGTTGTTGTTGAATAGAACAGTTCCACTCCCAACAATTTTGCCTTTTGAGTGGTCTCCAAACTTAACACTTCCTCCATCAATCTTTGTGTTTTGCTTAAATAGATTTTTGTCACCTGTCATGTGACTGGAACACGCACTGTCTAGATACAACTTTCCTTTGCGCTTTACTCTGTGGTGTTCTTGCAAAACATAATTTTTACTTTCTTTAAGTTACCCAAGCTTTCTTGGGTCCTGAAGAGTTAGTGTTACTAGATTCAGAATTCTTAGGCTTCCAAACCCATCCGGACATATGAGATTTACGAAAGTGATAGTTATAGAATTTGTGCGCACTTTTATTACAGTAATGACATCTAACACTGGGCCCTTTTTCCCGTTTTTCGTGAGAGTTAGAGTTAGAAGATCTATGATTTGCTGACTCCTTTCTAGTTGACTTGTAAGTCGACTGGTTCGATCGACTCGTCAATCTAGTTCTGATTGGTTCTTTTCCAACTGACTTGTAAGTCGACTGATTAGACATAACAGAACTGTAACTGGTGGATTTGCACAAGCTGTTAAGCTGCATTTGCATCTCCTCAAACTCTTCATGAAGTACTTCTTTTTCAATTTCACATACTTCATACTTGAGTTTGTAGTCTTTGACTTCCTTTGTGAGTCTTTTACGCTCATTCGTCATTTTTATGAGATTCAGAAAGGGTGGAGTCAAGGATGTCTTGTAATTCATTGCATCTTTCACAGTTATATGATCTTGCCTCGATAGTTTCTCCTCTTGCCATGAAGCAGTTTTCATCTTCTGAATCATCTTCATCAGTCAAGCATCCTGAAGTTTTGTTGATCTCGTTTTCTAGAATCGTCATGAAGCATACATTAGTAATTTCCTCATGGTCTGATTCAACTTTGTTACTCCATCTTCCATACGATCTGTTCTTCCCGAATCCTCTAGAGATCTTTCTTTTCAGTTCTGGGCATTCTGCTTGGATGTGCCCAAATTTCTACATTCATAGAATTTTCCATCGTTCTTTTCTTGGTCATTGTATTGTCTGGAACTTCTTGGTGGGAGTCTTCCTTTCTTTGTATTTCTGTATCTTCTCATTAGTCCGTCCATATTCCTAGATAGCATAGCAATTTCTTCTTGTAGGACTTCAGGATCATCAACTTCATTTTCAGTTGCCTCAGTAGTAGCTTTGAATGCAACAATTTTCTTTTTCTCTTCTTGATTCGTCTTCTTTAAATGCGTTCTTTCGAAGGCAATGAGTTCTCCTTGTAGTTCATCATAAGATAGCTTATTCTGATCTTGATGACTTTGGTCTGCCATGTGGTTGGTAGACTTCTAAGAATCTTTCTGACTTGATTGCCACTGGTGTAAGGTTTGCCAAAAGCATTTAAATCACTAGTTATTTTGCTAAACCTGGCAAACATTTCTTTGATGGATTCTCCTTCTTTCATGGAGAAAAGTTTATAGTCATGAACTAGTATATTTATGTGAGTTTCCTTTACTTTGTTGGTACCTTCTTAGGTGACTTCAAGTTTGTCCCACATTTACTTTGTTGTGTTACAACTGGAGATCTTTTCATATTTTTCACCACTTATAGCATTGTGAAGTAGATTCCTTGCCTTATGGTTTGTTTGAACGGCTTTCAGTTGTTCCTTTGAATATGAATTAATGTCATAAGGATCCGCGAGTAGTGGAGTGATGGCATGCAATGGATAGTTCCCTTTTTTGATAACTCTCCAAACTTTGATATCGTATGCCATGGTGAAAATCTCCATACGAATTTTCCAGTGGGAGAAGTGTTGTCCATTGAAGAAAGGTGGTCTTACTTGAGAAGTTCCTTCTTGAAACAGAGCTCCAACAATAACCTGATTTGCCATGATCTTTTTCTCACAAGCTGTTAAGCAAAAGAAAAATGTGAGCCTCGCTCTGATACCAATTAAAAGTACAAGAGGGGGGGTGAACTGTGACTAATTTAATCTTAATCGCAAATAATTCGACTTAAAACTTTATCAGTTGACTTAATGTGATAGTGCACCAGACGAGAATATTTAAATATAAGTATGCTGAAAGTAAATGCAGAAATATAATGACACCCAGAATTTTATACTGGTTCGGATTCAATGTGAATCCTAATCCAGCCCCCTTGAGTTGCAAGGGATTTCTCTTCAGATCAATAAGTTTCTTTCGAGTACAAAAGTGATGTTTGTCGCACAATCTTCTTTCACTCGTTTGATACAATGCCTCACCAGTTGAGAACTCTCTTTCTATTTCTGACTTATTATCAGTGAATCTAACTAGACTACTATGCTTGTTTGAAGTAAAATGAAGAGTGCTGTTTTGGTATGATCAAAGTATATCGATTGTGCAAAGCACTATGGAATTTATACAGCAAGGTCATGGTGGAGGCTTGTCAACCTAAGGGATTTGATCCTTGGAAAGTGTTGATTCTTTCCAAGAATAATGCACTGGCCGTTGCTTTGATAAAGATCTTTTTCCTTTTGCTGCAGATACAATTGACGGAGATGGCGGGTCTTCCAGTCTTGTCTTTTATTCAAATCTACCGTTATAGAGAATCTTCAGTGATTTGCGTTGAATCTGTTGATGCATCCGGCTGGATATGATTTCCCAAAAATCATGGGAGGATTCCTAATTTGCTGATGGGATGCTGATCTTTTCCTTATGCGCCAACGGCTTCCTTTTAGGAAGATTTCCTTCCGTATTTGATACTTCAATCTCGCTTCCTTGATTGAACGTAGTGGAAACTTGACTTTTAGCTATGGTTTATTAGATTCAGTGGTTCCGCTTCCTTCCTTGAGTATTTGTACATGTATATTAATTGCATCATTAAAATATAATCTAACATTGAGAACCAATTTCCCCAAATGTTTGAAACACAGTTGATGGTGACTTTTATAACTAAAATTGCAAGTAAATAACCAGCTCTAAACTAAAGATGCTAAGGTTGTAAATAATGATGAGAAAATGCTAAGATAATGACTTCCCTTACTAATGGAATCCCTTCTGTTTATACTTCATATAAATTAACCACCACCTCTCTATTAATCATGAACACTTATCTTACCATAAATCTCTCCCGAGTAATCACAGTAATATAGTAAATGCGCTCTCCCGAGATACACTAGCTACCTTTAATTAATACAGTTCACTTTAGATTGCACCCAAGGCTTCGTTATCCCTAATCCCGCCGTTAAACCCGCACTTATTGATCCCTCATATACTTTGGGAGTGGCGTTGTTCAATAATAACCTAAATATGCACTCTCTCCCGGGTTATGCATACTAAATAGGCACAGCTAATTGAGGATCATGTCAATTAACTACAACAAACACAAAGTTGAACAAATAGAGATTGAAACTAGGAATTTCTATTCACATAAACAAGAAGTTCATCACCCAATAGGTTCCATCAAAACCTTAGACAAAGGATTTATCTACTCATAATTATAGGTAAACAAGCTACAACAATATTCATCATAAAACTTGCAAGAAAAACCAAAGAAAAGAAGAAAGATATTTTGGATGATCTCTCACAATTGTTTTCCCTGCCAAAAATACTCTCTAAATTAATATATGCCTCTCTTGGGCGAAGTCTAGTGTTTAAAATAGGGTTTTGGGCTAAAAATACCATGTTGTGCACTTTAGTCACTGAAGTTCTCCATCTCCGTCTGTCGCAGTCCCTGGTTATTTAGGGCCTAATTATAGCTAAATTCACCTATTATCAGAAGTCATGGTTACTTTGAAGGAAAAAAATGACTTAGACAGGGGGAACCTATGTCTCCCCTCTTGTTTACCCTTGTCATGGAATACTTGTCAAGAGTTTTAAAATGCATGAGTATCATCCCAGATTTTACATTTCATCCATTGTGTAAACAACTTTTCAGCTCTCACATTTAATATTTGCAGATGATCTTATGATCTTCTGCAAAGTAAATTCTAATTCTGTTAAAAGACATATGGAAGCCTCGGCCCATTTCAGTGATGTATCTGGGCTGGTAGCAAACATGGAAAAGTCAAGCATCCTTATTGCTGGGATTGATGACCAAACTAGAGATCAATTGCTGGACATAACACAATTTACGCAGGGCACTTTTCTAATAAGGTATTTTGGTTTGCCTTTAACTTCCAAAAAATGGAATATGGTGGAACGTTCGTAATTAGTGGATAAAATCACTAACATGATCACCACTTTTCAATGAAAGAAGCTATCATATGCTGAAAGACTACAGTCTTATTTTCAATCCACAGCTTCGGGGTTTCTGCCTTCATCTTGCCTCAGTATATCCTTAAACAAGCGGATAGGAAGTGTAGGAAATATTTGTGGAGTGGTACATGAGAAATAAATAAGATCTCATTAGTTTCACGGGAAAAAGTGTGTAGGCCAAGGAAATATGGTGGGACGAATATCAAGAATTATCGGAGCTAGAATATGGCATCAGTGGGAAAGTAGTTATGGCAATTGGCAGAGAAAAAATATACACTGTAGGTAAAATGGGTGCATGGCATCTATATGAAGACCAACACGAACATTTGGATGCATAAAACGTCCTCAAGACTGCAGCTGGTATTGGAGTAAGATAAATGCTAAAGGAAACCATGCAAGATTGGTACATACAGGGCAGAAACAGATTGACACCAAATTGGCAATACTTGATCACTAGCTCCTACAATGCAATGTTGGGTAAACAGGAAATATTGAACACTGCTGAGTTGATGTGGTCATCATTAGCTCAACCAAAACATATAGGGTTGTGGTTTGGTTAACTGTACATGGCAGATTGCTCATTAAAGCAAGGATGAGACACCTTATATTCCAATAGCAGACGAAACATGTTTTCTTTGTGACAAACAAGCTACGAAGACTTCCATGAACTTATTTGCAGAGTATGATTGGATAAGGAATGTGCAAGAAGACATCCAACAATGGACAGGGATCACCATAAGGAAAGGAGAAGTACATGTTGTTCTTGAAAAGATTAAGAGGAGAGACAATGGATACAATTCCAAAAGGAACTAACAACAACAATTTGGGAAGAAGTTATATACCATGTATGGAGAGCAAGGAGTTGAAAAATCTTTAGAGGAACAACTGTAAATACTGAGATAGTGCTGGTGCAAATTAAAAGAGAGACCATATATAGACTAGAAAGATTTAAGAACTCTAGGAAAGCCAAACACTGCATTAGTTTAATGCACATAATATATTGTAATTAGAAGTTACTTGATTTGTCGGAGGCCTATTCTTCCTGGATGAGAAAAATGGGTGCCCTTTAGGTGTACTATTTTGTGAGTTAATAGTATGATTTATATATTTTTCCCCAAATAAAAAGCTTTTATATTTGCTTATTTAGCAAGAATTTAAATTTTTCATCGTTATAATAATAAAAACACCAAATTGGGCTTCGTTTTGAAAGCCCCAAGTATGTTAATTGAATCGAAATTACCTGTATATTGATGTTCTACAAATTACAAAGTCATCCATAAGTGAAATTAATTAAACAATATGGTAAAAATACTTGTTAGATTATTTCTAGCGTATGAATTAATTTCTAACACGATGGAAACAAATTGATATGACAATAATTATATCATGATATGGAACAAACATCTAGAAGGAAAAAATGAGAATAAAGCAACATGCAGTTAATTCAAAGAGTTTAAAATTTGATTACTAAAACTGAAGGATGATTTTTTATTGATTAGTACTTCAAACACACAACATAGAGCATGGACAATATTCCTTTACTGATCCACATTAATCAATTCTTTTGACTTCTAATAGAACTCTTTGTAACAAAAATATTGCGAGTGATGAAATGAGTGTTACAACTGAACAATAGCTTATTAGTAACAACTTTTTGGTTTTACGTAAAAAGAAAGTAAGTGCTGAATAAGTTGATCATGTATGCAAGAGCTCTTAGTTGCCTAGCGGAGGATGATCCCAACATCCCCATCCCCAGCAATTGCCTTGGTTCCCTCCACCACCAGCACCACCACCACCACCACCTCCACCTCCTCCTCCTCCGCCGCCACCTCCACCTCCACCTCCTCCTGCCCAGCCCCAACCCCAGCCTCCACCTCGGCCTCCGCCACCACCACCTCCACCTCCACTTCCACCTCCTCCGCCACCACCCCCACGGCCTTTGCCTCCGCCTCCTCCACCACCTCCTCCTCCGCCACCACCACCACCCCCAGCTCTTCCCTTTCTTCCATCACTTCCTTTGCCATGTCTTCTCTCATGCCCTCTACTTCTTCCACTTCCTCCACCACTGCCTCCACTTCGCCTTTCTCCTCCACCTCCACCACCCCCTCCACTTCCTACCCCGCCACCTCCTCCTCCCCCTCCACTTCCTCCCCCGCCTCCTCCTCCTCCCCCTCCACTTCCTCCTCCGCCTCCTCCACCACCACTATCTCCACCACCACCCCCAGCTCTTCCCTTTCTTCCATCACTTCCTTTGCCATGTCTTCTCTCATGCCCTCTACTTCTTCCACTTCCTCCACCACTGCCACCACCTCCTCCACTTCCCCTTTCTCCTCCACCTCCACCACCCCCTCCACTTCCTCCCCCGCCGCCTCCTCCTCCCCCTCCACTTCCTCCCCCGCCTCCTCCTCCTCCCCCTCCACTTCCTCCTCCGCCTCCTCCACCACCACTATCGCCACCACCTTCACCACCACCTCCGCCTCCTTGACCCCTATTTTTCCCAGCAGTTTCAATATTCCCCATGACTCCTGTCATAGAAGTTGTACTGTTCCTTTCATTGACATCTGGAACACGAATTGGTAATGAATTCAACAGCTGACTTATGGAGCTACTGCTATTAAGTTCAGTAACTCTATCCCTGATTGGCTTATGATCCACAATATGTCCTTCAGCCAAATATGAGCTTAGGACCGTTGCAAGTAATAATAAAAGTATCGTCCAAAAACCCATCTTCAATGGCTTACTTGAGATTGCATGTAAAGACATTCATATCCAGCCCATATTTATAGTACTATTCTAATGCCTGCGCTTCTGCGCATAACTTCTAAAAAGCTTAACAAAACAGACAAAGTCCCCACATGACAACAGACAGTAAACTAAGTTCTTCCAAGGGCTGCAAGCAAAAGGAATGTAAAGAGAATTGGGGACTGCAGACTGTAGTAAACTATACTCAACTTTCTGTTGATTCAATTTTGTCCCCACTCACGTTCTTTGTCTAACTTATGCTCAGTTATATATGTTTTTCTGTCTTTTATTCGTCGTTAAACAGTTTTTTTTTTGCATGTTCATTACAATAATCTTAATCACGTGGGTTTAATTACCTAAAGTTACAAAAGCGGCGCAAGTGGAGTGAAGGATTAAGCTTTGATTTATTATGTGATAACTTGGACCATTCTTATTTCATGAACTTGTTTTTTGGGGTTAGTGGAGGCAGACATAGGCTTAAGTTCTAGTATTAATTTCTTGACACATCTTCACTGGACTGCAGAGTCCATTAGAGATCATATCGTTACATACATCTGATTGAGCTTAATGATAGACATTCAATGATATTTTTGTTCAATCTGAAGAGAGGAGTAAAATTCAAAGAAAACAATATATTGTAGATAAAACAGTAAGTGGATACAAATAAATGTTCATGTGAGATGTGGCCCAGGATGTGGAAGTTTGCCTTTAACTTGACTTCAGGGATATATAGGAAAAGTAGGGTGGATATAATGTAGAATCCCAGAAGTGTAAAGCACGTGATACAAAGTGGTGAATCATGTGCAGGTCACTTAAGCTTATGGTGATATAATTGGAGGGAGGTGGTGCTGTATGTACGTTCACTGCTCATGCTGTGGATTTTGGGTTGTTTCTTTAATGAAGTGCTGTCCAGATAAGTTCCATACTTCAACCAATAGTTTCTACATGTTTCTTTTTTGTCCTAGTTTATCCATTATATTATAGACAGTACTGTTGGTATGATATTATGAGGATTTCTTCCCCTTTTTTTAACAAGGAATTGCTTCATACTATATATTTGGTATGTAAGGTGGCACCAACTTCACCTTACGGACCCATTATGTAGGACTGCACTTAGTATTGTCGATTTAGGCCCTTCCACTCGAAGTTTTCCTTGTGGCTGAGACTCTCTTCGTTTGTATTGTACCTGCAACTGGATTATTTGGTGAGTTAAACTTCTATACATACAAAAAATTTTAAAAAAACTTATATTATCAGGTTATTTATAGTAAAACATTAAAAAAAAACCTACATTATCTGGTCTTTTGTAGTGCAACAGCCAACACTGAATAGCTAGCACACCATATTTAATAATTGGAACTAGTTACTACTATAAAAGATAAAATTGCACTGATAGTGTAAAACTTTTTAATATATAGCTTAGCTCCATTCTTAACAATGAAATGATCACATAAGTTTTAAGTTATGTACATCGAGAGTGAAAAGCATACTTACACAAACAGGTAACCTACAATAAAAAAGTAAGCAAAATGCTACAAGCCTTTTTATTGTGCACAAAGTTTTAATAAAAGAATGATTTTTGAAACTTATTAGCTGTGATCTTAAACGTGCCATAAAACTTTTGAAACTTATAATTTTAAACATAACAAAATATTTTGTGGCTAGATGACTTAAAATTTGTGTTCTTAATTTTTAAAAGGCATAACGTTGTGTGGCTATAGAAAATTATCATTAATTTTATAAGACTCAACATAGATAGCATTAATTGTTACGTACTACGTTAAATGTCGTGGAAGATGATGTCGAAGAAAATATTGAAAGGCATACAACATAGACGAGACAAAGAGTGTAAGATGGTCCAATTTCTATTTATTAATGCTTGAAAGTACGTACTCGTAGTAACCAACAACTAACGCCTCCTTCAACATCATCGAGGGATTTTCTTCAAGTCTTCGATTCTGACATTTTAGGAATAAATCATCTCAATCTCATGCCTATGTCATTCTCTCCAATTCATGTTTGTGATTAAACCTTCTTATTTGACCCAAATCGGATGGCCTAGATTTATTCTGCTGTAAACATTGTCCAAAGCTCCTAAATCGGAATATATTAGTCACCGCTGTATTAGCATGATGTCATACTTGACCATGTTTTTTCTTCTTTTTTCCTTTCTTTTCAACAACAACAACAACTACCCAGTATATTCCGACCAGGTGGATCTGGGGAGGGTAATATGTAGACGAGCCTTACCCCTACCCGAAGGGGCAGAGAGGCTGTTTTCCAGTCGACCCTCGGCGCATAGGATAAAATGAAAAGTTGCATTAAAACAAAGACAAAATTAGAAACCAAAGCAAGACAAAACGAAATAATAAAGCATAAGTAATCCCGCAGAAATAACGTAAATAATTATGTAAACATAAGAAACATAAATACAGTCGCATGCAACAGTAACAAGCGGTAACTACCATACTAACACCATAAGGGGACATAAGCTAAAACACTAGTCAACTATGGGTAACCCTACTATCCCACACCCAACCCCGGGTGAGGCGTACGAAGAACTCTATGAGCCCCTAGCCTACAACCCTGATTCTATACCTCCAGACTCCCCTAACAAGGGTCATGTCCTCGGTAACCTGCATTCTAGTCATGTCCTGCCTAATCACCTCTCCCCAATGCTTCTTAGGCCTCCCTCTACCTCGCCGACCTCCAACAATCTCCAACCGCTCGCAGCTCCTCACCGGGACATCGGGACCCCTCCTCCGTACATGCCCGAACCACCTCAGCCTCGCTTCCCGCATCTTCTCGTCCATCGGGGCCACCCCTACCTTCTGTCGAATAACTTCATTCTTAATCTTATCTAGCCTGGTGTGCCCACACATCCACCTAAGCATCCTCATCTCCGCAACCTTCATTCTCTGAACATAAGAGTTCTTCACGGGCCAGCACTCCGCCCCATACAACATCGCAGGTCTAACCACGACTCTGTAGAATTTTCCCTTAAGTTTGTGTGGAATTTTCTTGTCACACAGGACCCCTGAAGCAAGCCTCCACTTCGACCACCCCGCTCCTATCCGATGGTGACATCCCCGTCAATCTCTCCGTCCCCCTGAATTACAGACCCAAGATATTGGACACTGTCCCTCTTGGCGATGGCCTGAGAACCAAGCACCACTTCCCTGCCTACCCCACTCGGCTCGTCGCCAAACTTGCACTCCAGATATTCTGTCTTAGATTTGCTTATTTTGAAACCCTTAGACTCGAGGGTCTGTCTCCATACCTCTAACCTTTCACTAACACCTGCCCTCGTCTCGCCTATCAATATAATATCATCAGCAAAGAGCATACACCAAGGCACATCCCCTTGGATATGTCGGGTTAGAGCATCTATCACTAAGGCGAACAACAGGGGGCTCAGCGCCGATCCTTGATGGAGCCCCATTACCACAGGAAAATGGTCTGATTCGCCACCCACCGTCCTAACCCTAGTCTTAGCTCCATTGTACATGTCCATAATTACTCTGATATAGGCTTCTGGCACACTCTTCGCCTCCAAGCACCTCCCTCGGGACCTTGTCATACGCCTTCTCCAAGTCGATAAGCACCATATGAAGGTCATTCTTCTTATCCCTAAATTGTTCCGCCAGCCGCCTGACTAGGTGAATAGCCTCTGTGGTGGAGCGGCCTGGCATGAAACCGAACTGGTTCCCAGATACAGTTGTCGCCTCCCTCACCCGCGCCTCAATCACCCTCTCCCAAACCTTCATCGTGTGCCTTATTAATTTAATACCCCTATAGTTGTTGCAGCACTGGATGTCCCCTTTGTTCTTGTACAAGGGCACCACTGTACTCCACCGCCACTCATCCGGCATCCTTTTAGTCTTAAAGATCGCATTAAACAGCCTAGAGAGCCACTCCCCTCCAGATTTACCCATGCACTTCCAGAACTCCACCGGGATCTCGTCAGGCCCGGTTGCTCGACCCCTACTCATCCTACGCAGCGCCCCTAAGACCTCCTCCACCCTAATGCGCCTGCAGTACCCAAGGTCTCTATGTCGCTCTGAATGCCCCAACTCCCCTAGCTCTATGCTCCGATCCCCCTCCTCGTTAAGAAGGTCCCGGAAGTACGCCTACCACCTCTGTTTGATTTGCGATTCCCCCATCAAAACTCTATCATCCTCGTCCTTGATACACCTGACTTGGTCTAGGTCACGTGCCTTCCTTTCCCTTGCTTTAGCCAACCGGAATAACTTCTTATCCCTACCTCTCTCCCCTAGTTCCTCATACATGCGACCGAACGCCGCGTTTTTAGCTTCCGTGACTGCCATCTTAGCTTCTCTTCTCGCCTCCCTATAGATCAACCTGTTCGCTCTCCGCTCCTCCTCGCTTGTGCTCCCTGCCAACCTAGCGAACGCCGCCTTCTTCACCTCCACTTTTCCTTGGACTACCTCGTTCCACCACCAATCACCCTGATGTCTGCCTGAATATCCCTTAGCTACCCCGAGCACGTCCCGTGCTACCCCCCTAACCAAGTTCGCTGTCACTGACCACATAGCGTCCGCTTCCCCATAACTTCTCCAAGCTCCGCCCTCCACTAACCTCCTTTCCAACTCCTGTGCTTTCTCCTTAGACAAAGCTCCCCATCTAATCCGCGGTTGACCCCGGGCGCCCCTCCTCTTCTTCTTCACCCAGAGATCAACATCCATCACTAGTAGTCTATGAAGAGTTGAAAGAGACTCTCCCGGAATAACCTTGCAGTCCTTTTGCAAACCCCTATCGCTCCTTCTGATGAGGATGTAATCAATTTGAGTCCTCGCCGCCGAACTCTTGAAGGTGATCAAATGCTCTTCCCTCTTCCGGAATGTCGAGTTCGCAATCAGGAGCTCGGAGGCCCTGGCGAAATCAAGCAGGGAAGTGCCTCCTCCGTTCATGGCCCCAAAGCCAAAGCCACCGTGCACCTCATCATAGCCACCAGCCTCAGCCCCAATATGACCATTAAAGTCCCCTCCAATAACTAACTTCTCAGATTGGGGAATACTCCCCACCAGATCATCCAAATCCTCTTAAAAGCGCCTTTTAGCCTCCTCGTCTAAGCCTGCTTGCGGCGCGTAAGCGCTGATGACGTTGAGGACGCCACCCCCAATAACCAGCTTAATAGACATTAACCTATCATTCACTCGCCTAACCTCGACCACGGACTCCCTTAGGTCCCTATCAACCAAGATGCCCACTCCATTCTAACCCCTCACGAGCCCAGAGTACCACAGCTTAAACCCATCAGCATTCCGCGCCTTTGTCACTTTCCACCTAGTCTCCTGAACGCACGCTATGTTAACCCTCTTCTGCTGAAGAACCTTCGCCAACTCAATGGACTTACCCGTCAGAGTGCCTATGTTCCATGACCCAATCCTTAATCGATGGGCGTCCGCTGCCCTCTTCCCACCCTTACCTCCCGCCCTGCCCGAAGGACCACCCCCTGCTCCTCTACTTACCCCCGCGACCACCCCCACCCCCTGAGGACATGACCTTACGCTATCATCCCCCGCCGCGGCCACTATCCCACCAACCGATATGGGGTACAGTGACACACACCCGCACTATAGCGAAAAATGCAAATATAGCAAACGAGATAACAACAGAATAGACCACACTCTAAATGCTAGCTAAAATACGTAAAAAGGTGCACAAAGTAAACAAGAGAGCGGGAGGTACCAACTCCCGATGGAAAAACCTGAAAGTGTGCTTTGTTGCGCCCAAGTTTTCCTGAATCTTAGCAGAATGTGCGGCTCTATTGCGTCCTGCCGCGAGTCTGAACGAGAGTTGCCGGGGATCCTCGCCGGTGAAATAGGCACCTGTCGGAACCGGCACTGGTTGCTTCAGAGGAGATGCGAGATCGAAGATGAGAGAGAAGAGAGAACATAGTATGTACGCAGACCTTACCCCTACCTTGGGGTAGAGAGGCTGTTTCCAAATAGACCCCCAGCATCCTTCCCTCCAAGAACTACCCACCTTTGCTCTTGGGGAGACTCGAACTCACAACCTCTCGGTTGGAAGTTGGGGTTGCTTACCATCAGAGCAAGCCCCTCTTGTCTTAAAAAAAGTACAACCCAGTATAATCCCACTTAGTGGGGAGGGTAATATGTATGCAGACCTTACCCCTACCCTGGGGTAGAGAGACTGTTTCCAAATAGACCCCCGGCATCCTTCCCTCCAAGAACTTCCCACCTTTGCTCTTGGGGAGACTCGAACTCACAACCTCTTGGTTGGAAGTGGGGGTTGCTTACCATCAGAGCAAGCCCCTCTTAAAAGTGCAACCCAGTATAATCCCACTTAGTGGGGTCTGGGGAGGGTAGTATGTACGCAGACCTTACCCCTACCCTGGGGTAGAGAGGCTATTTCCAAATAGACCCCCGGCATCCTTCCCTCCAAGAATTATCCACCTTTGCTTTTGGGGAGACTCGAACTCACAACCTCTCGGTTGGAGTTGAATAATAAAGAGTTCAATTATTATCCAGTTTTGACTTAATTCTTAAGTGGATGCTTTCTTTCGTAGTTGATAAAAATATAATGGATTTTTTATTTAAAGGTCGCCAATAAGCATGTTTTAATGTTGGAAGTGTTATCGATTGTCCGTGTTCAAAGCAACGAGAAACTAGAAACCAGTAAGAAGAAGAGACACAAAAAAAAAAAAAACAGAACGTATGTAACGTTAAAAAAAAAACAAATCACAGAAATGAAGAGATCCGAGACCACAGAATTCACTGTGTGTCCTTAAGGAATTTAACCCCCTCACTGTACCCGAGGTTGTGGATTATTTCCTCCCAGGATATAACGGATATACCTGTCGTAGGAGTGGCGGTACCTCAAACGCCTACGACTTCGACGAACTCAAATTCGGGAACGAAATCACACTATGACTCGATATGTTTCAGTTTGCAGAAAAGAATGCAGAATTTTTAATGCACGAATAATTTTTTTTTTCCAGTACTCGAAAATGAGGCATTGCCTCAGTTTATATAGCCTCGAATTGTGACTGTTCGGAAAGGCTTGGTGCCTGTTCGGGAAAGGCCATGCCTTTTTCTGAAAAATAAGAACGTTGGGAAGTTTACAGTTAACAAATTAATATTTTTCCCGCGGGAATTAAAAATAATTTCAGAAAATGAAGATTGAATTTTAAATAAATTTGGTCCAAAAAGATTATCAATCAATCAGATCATTTGACCAAATCCAAATCCAAATCCAAATCCAAAGCCGAAGCCGAGCCAAGCGACGACGACGGCGCGAGGGGAGTCCCTCTTCTTAACCCTTTAAGAGCTAGAAGAAGTGCTTTCTAATATAAGCACATAACTTTCCCTTTCTACCACCAATGTGGTATAAAGCTCCTTTTCAAAGGAACTTTGCTTTGAAACTTCATTTTCCTTCTATTGTCTTCTTCCCTCCATTTCTCATTCACACCAACTTAGCTAGCTTTAATCATTAACTAGCTTTAACAATCCCCCACATGAATGGGGAATGGCTATATGATGAAAAACATGCATGACAAAAAACTGTGTGATTCGTAAGCAAGGATTAATTGCATCTGGATAAGTAGATTTCTCTTTGAACTTTTCGTAGTGAGCATATGTCGGATATACTCGGTCAATCGGTAGATTTGATATCTTTGAACCGTCGAGCTTTGGTGTATACCTAGACAACCACATGTCACACAATTAACCCTTTAACCGTTTTTGGTTCTCATTGTTTTGTTCGTTTCAGCCATGAACACTTCCTGGTTCATAAGTGCGTAGAGAGCTGGCCTTACAGAGTTCTCCTTGAAGCGGCTTACACTTCACACTTACATAGGTGATTCCTAAATGTGTCATCCCGTAGATACACTATTTGATATACCCCGTATCAAACTTAGAAACCATTAAAAAGCCTTAATGCTTTATCCTGGTACTGAACATTGTCTCATCACGAGAATGGACCAAAAAGTTATTGTGACAATGTTGAACCGTCATCAATGACTTTGTTTGATCTCTTTGAACCTAGATCTTGGGATCTCATGTCTTCTAGGTAGAGTTACCGCCACGATGACTTGTCCTCGGCCATAGTCCCATTCCCCTCGATGATCTTTCAACCACTTCTCTAGTTAGGCCTTTAGTTAGTGGATCCGACACATTATCTCTTGACTTAACATAGTCAATTGTGATAATTCCACTAGAGAGTAGTTGTCTAACGGTATTATGTCTTCGTCGTATGTGACGAGACTTTCCGTTGTACATAACGTTCCCGGCTCTTCCTATTGCCGCTTGGCTATCGCAATGTATGCATATAGGAGCCAACGGTTTGGGCCAAAATGGAATATCTTCTAAGAAATTCCGGAGCCATTCAGCTTCTTCACCGGCTTTGTCTAGAGCTATAAACTCAGATTCCATTGTAGAGCGGGCGATACATGTCTGTTTGGATGACTTCCAAGACACTGCTCCTCCACCTATAGTAAAAACGTATCCACTTGTGGATTTAGTTTCAGTTGAACCGGTGATCCAATTTGCATCACTGTATCCTTCAATAACTGCAGGATACCTGTTATAATGCAAAACAAAGTTTTGAGTATGTTTCAAATACCCCAAAACTCGTTTCATTGCCAGCCAATGATTTTGGTCGGGATTACTCGTGTAGCGACTTAGTTTACTTATAGCACACGCAATATCAGGTCGCGTACAGTTCATAATATACATCAAACTTCCCAACACTCTGGCATAATCCAATTGAGAATGACTTTCACCTTTATTCTTTGCAAGAGCAAGGTTCATATCAATTGGCGTCTTTGCAACTTTAAAGTCCAAATACTTGAACTTTTCAAGTACTTTTTCAATATAATGAGATTGAGACAATGCTAGACCTTGAGGAGTCTTATGGATTTTAATTCCCAGAATTAAATCGGCAACTCCTAAGTCTTTCATATCAAACTTACTAGCAAGCATGCGCTTAGTAGCATTTATGTTAGCAATGTTGTTACTCATTATTAACATATCATCCACGTATAAACAAACAATGACGACGTGGTTCGGAGTGTTCTTAATGTAGACACATTTATCACATTCATTTATCTTGAATCCATTTGACAGCATCGTATGGTCAAATTTTGCATGCCACTGTTTTGGTGCTTGTTTTAGTCCATAAAGAGACTTAACAAGTCTACATACCTTCTTCTCTTTTCCTGGAACTACAAACCCTTCGGGTTGTTCCATGTAAATTTCTTCCTCCAACTCTCCATTTAAGAAGGCTGTTTTCACATCCATTTGATGGATTTCAAGACCGTACACGGCGGCTAATGCTACTAACACCCGAATAGATGTAATCCTCGTTACCGGCGAGTATGTATCAAAGTAATCAAGACCTTCTCGTTGTCTAAACCCTTTAACAACTAGTCTTGCCTTATGTTTTTCAATAGTGCCATCAGCTTTCATTTTCCGCTTGAAAATCCATTTGGAACCTAAAGGTTTATTCCCTGGAGGAAGATCAACCAATTCCCAAGTATGGTTGTTCAATATGGATTCTATCTCACTATTGATTGCCTCTTTCCAAAATTGAGCTTCCGATGAAGACGTAGCTTCGTTGAACGTTCGAGGCTCATTTTCCAACAAAAATGTTAAAAATTCTGGTCCAAAGGAAGTAGTCGTCCTTTGACGTTAGCTACGTCTTGGATTTTCCTCATCAGGAATGTTTTCCTTTATTTCTTCCCGAGGTCGTTTAGATTCTTTGCTAGACGAAAGCACATTCCTTTTTATACGGATATATGGTTTCAAAGAAGTCAGCATTATCTGATTCAATTACCGTATTCACCTGAATGTCGGGATTTTCTTATTTGTGAACCAGAAATCTATATGCCTTACTATTTGTGGCATATCCTATGAAAACACAATCAACGGTTTTAGGTCCTATTTTTACCCTTTTGGGTTTAGGAACTTGCACCTTGGCCAAACACCCCCACACTTTGAAGTATTCCAAATTGGGCTTCCTTCCTTTCCACTTTTCGTATGGAATAGATTTTGTTTTGCTATGGGGCACTCGATTGAGTATTCGGCTAGCTGTTAGAATGGCTTTCCCCACAAGTTCTGGGGTAAACCAGAACTTATTAACAGGGCATTCATCATTTCTTTCAGTGTTCTATTTTTTCTTTCCGCAATTCCGTTTGATTGTGGCGAGTAAGGAGCAGTTGTTTGATGAATAATGCCATATTCCAAACATATTTGTTCAAAAGGAGATTCATATTCACCGCCCCTATCACTCCTTATCATTTTAATCTTTTTGTTAAGTTGAGTCTCAACTTCAGTTTTGTATTGCCTGAACGCTTCAATTGCTTCATCTTTACTTTTAAGTAAATAAACGTAGCAATACCGCGTACTATCGTCAATAAAAGTTATGAAATACTTCTTTCCACCGCGAGATGGAATTGACTTCATGTCACAAATATCTGTATGGATTAAGTCTAAAGGACTTGAATTCCTTTCAACTGACTTATAAGGATGTTTAGCATACTTAGATTCAACACAGATTTGACATTTTGATTGATTGCATTCAAACTTAGGCAATACTTCCAAACTAATCATTTTTCGCAGGGTTCTATAATTGACATGTCCTAAACGTGAATGCCATAAATCATTTGACTCAAGCAAGTAAGACGAAGCAGAAACTTTATTATTATTAGCAACAACCATTACATTCAGTTTGAAAAGGCCCTCTGTGAGGTAGCCTTTTCCTATGTACATTTCGTTCTTACTTATTACAACCTTGTCAGAAACATAAACACATTTAAAATCGTTCTTCACTAGAAGTCCGGTAGATACAAGATTTTTCCTAATTTCAGGAACATGACAGACGTTGTTGAGAGTCACCACCTTGCCAGAGGTCATCTTCAGCAGTATCTTTCCATAACCTTCAATCTTGGCCGTTGCAGAATTTCCCATATATATTGTTTCGTCGGGCCCGGTGGGAGCATATGAAGCAAAGGCTTCTCTAACAGCACAAATGTGGCGAGTGGCGCCAGAGTCAATCCACCACTCTTTCGGACTTCCCACTAGGTTGCACTCGGACAACATAGCGCACAAGTCATCAACCTCCTCGTTTGTTTCAACCATATTAGCCTGACCCTTCTTCTTTTCCTTTTTCGGAGCACGACAGTCTGCAGCTTTGTGTCCGATTTTTCCACAATTATGACAGTTTCCCTTGAATTTCTTCTTGTTGGGATAGTTCCTTGGTCCCGATGCCTTTTTCCTCTTTTTCATATTAGTTGGGGCAGTTTCAACTATATGTGCTCCCCCTATGGTTGATCTCCCATTTGCCTTTTTCTCCGCTGCCTTGTTATCTTCCTCGATTCTCAACCGGACGATGAGATCTTCCAATGTCATCTCCTTTCGCTTATGTTTCAAGTAATTTTTGAAGTCCTTCCATGAAGGAGGCAACTTCTCTATCACTGCCGCAACTTGAAACGCCCCACTAATCACCAAACCTACAACAAACAACATGTAAGTGACGGGGCACTGAATACTTTTGACAAAGGCATTAATTAAATTTATACCTTCAGCGAGGAGATCATGGATGATAACCTGCAACTCTTGAACTTGAGTGACAACAGACTTGCCATCTACCATTTTGTAGTCCAAAAACTTGGCAGCGATAAACTTCTTTAAGCCAGCATCTTCTGTTTTATATTTCTTTTCCAACGCATCCCATAGTTCTTTTGATGTTCCCACATTACTATAGACGTTGTAAAGATCATCCTCCAGTCCGCTAAGAATGTAATTCTTGCACAAAAAATCTGAGTGCTTCCACGCCTCAATTACAACAAATCGTTCATTTTCAGGTGTTGATTCCGGCGGAACCGGAATATCCTCCTTAATAAACTTTTGAAGGCTTAAAGTAGTTAGAAGAAGAACATCTTTTGTTGCCATCGTTTGAAATCAATCCCGGTGAATTTTCCGGGCTTCTCTGCCGGAGCCGGTGCTGGTGCAGTACGACTGGAGGACGCAGCATTGCTCGTAGAACCAACCACGGGGGCTGGTGTGGTAGTAACAGTAGCAGTAGCATTCAAATTTGGAGTTTGGTCTCCCATTTCTGTCGTAGGAAATAACAGAAATTTCTTCAAACCGAATCAAATTTACACAAACAGAATTAAAACAAACTTCAAATAGAATGTAATAAACTGTATGTAATATACTTGATGAAGTTTTTATATCTTCAAATCAAGTACCCAAATGAGTAGAAAGTTCTGAAAACTTTAATCTCAACCGGAGTAGAAAATCCGAAGATTTAGTCTCCAAACAACATACAAGTTCGTTACATGCAAACAACAAAATTACAAGTTTCTTTTATTCTCTGGACAGTCACAATTTTATGTTAGGAAAAACTGTATGTAGTCACTGTTTTATGTAAGAATTTTTTTTTTTTCTGTACTGTTGTATCGTTCTGTAACGTTTTAATCAACAGCAGATGAACACGGAAATAATAACATAAATTCCTTAAGCTTGTTATCGATTGTCCGTGTTCAAAGCAACGAGAAACTGGAAACCAGTAAGAAGAAGAGACACAAAAAAAAAAAAAAAAAAAACAGAACGTATGTAACGTTAAAAAAAAAAACAAATCACAGAAATGAAGAGATCCGAGACCACAGAATTCACTGTGTGTCCTTAAGGAATTTAACCCCCTCACTGTACCCGAGGTTGTAGATTATTTCCTCCCAGGATATAACGGATATACCTGTCGTAGGAGTGGCGGTACCTCAAACGCCTACGACTTCGACGAACTCAAATTCGGGAACGAAATCACACTATGACTCGATATGTTTCAGTTTGCAGAAAAGAATGCAGAATTTTTAATGCACGAATAATTTTTTTTTTTCCAGTACTCGAAAATGAGGCATTGCCTCAGTTTATATAGCCTCGAATTGTGACTGTTCGGAAAGGCTTGGTGCCTGTTCGGGAAAGGCCATGCCTTTTTCTGAAAAATAAGAACGTTGGGAAGTTACAGTTAACAAATTAATATTTTTCCCGCGGGAATTAAAAATAATTTCAGAAAATGAAGATTGAATTTTAAATAAATTTGGTCCAAAAAGATTATCAATCAATCAGATCATTTGACCAAATCCAAAGCCGAAGCCGAGCCGAGCGACGACGACGGCGCGAGGGGAGTCCCTCTTCTTAACCCTTTAAGAGCTAGAAGTAGTGCTTTCTAATATAAGCACATAACTTTCCCTTTCTACCACCAATGTGGTACAAAGCTCCTTTTCAAAGGAACTTTGCTTTGAAACTTCATTTTCCTTCTATTGTCTTCTTCCCTCCATTTCTCATTCACACCAACTTAGCTAGCTTTAATCATTAACTAGCTTTAACAGGAAGTTGTGTTTATATTAAATGGAATCATTGTTTGAAGCCATTAATTTAGTTTGTACGGGCTTATCTCTTTTAGTATTTTAGATATCGTCAGTGATAAGGAAGTAAAAATAGCACGGTGTAGCTAGTTTTCAAATTTATAATTCAAAAATAGTCAGTGATTATCAAGTCAATGAAAAATAGTCACTATTTTGCTGTAACAAATACCGGTCCAACATACTATATACTGGAGTTCGGTGCACTTATGTAAGAACTCCAACATATTATGCTGGACCGGTATACTTTGTTGGCTCCAGTATAATATACTAGAGACTGGAGCACCGGTGCTCCAAACTCCAGTATATTATATTGGATTGGTATATTTGCTGAAACTCCAGTATAATTACGCTGGAATCCAAGTATACTTATGCTGGAACTCCAGCATAATATACTAGCGTATTTTTTAGTTTTGAACGACTAATTGTAAATCAGGCTATTTTTGAATTTCTCCCTATAAGGGATGTTAAAGAATTAGAAATATGAGGCTTAAGGTGAGTCATGATTAAAAAAGAAAGGTAAGGAAAATAAATAAAGAAAATATGAGAAATTGGAGTTATGTAATTATTTCGGTAACCAAATTGTTTAATTATATTAGACGATGAGATTAATGATATAATATAAAATAGTATATGCTAGTGGTTAGGCGCTAGTTTGATTTGGAGATTTAGTTTGTCAAATCTTGGTCCTCTTTCATCAAACATAAGATAGTATTAAATGAAACAAGTGGTCAACTGATGACCAAAAGAGCTACATGCTTTACAAGACAAGGGAAAATGTGATAACACAAAATTAACATTGGTAAAAAGGACAAGAAAACTTGGAGTGTGCATGTTGCATGTGTGGGTGTATGAGAAATGCACTAAGTGAAACTCGAACCAGAGACAACATGTGATAAGACTCTACTCTCATAATATTTCCCTTTCTAATTTTTCTCCTAGTCTCCTACATCTGTAAGCTAAAATAACACGTATATTTCCAAATCAAGTACGCCCTTCTAAATCATGACAGAAGAAATAGAGACATTGGAGATAAGACTCCTTCAACATCAAGTATGAACCATATTATATAAAGGTTATCCTTTCTCGAATCCAGGATTTCAAAAGAATGTGTATATTATTGTAAAAAGGTGGATCTAAAATTTATATTTGACTGGTTTAACTTTAGTCTCTTGTCATGACCCACTATACTTTTAAAATTAAGGTTTAAAATTAGGAATTTTTACCTAAATATGCCATATAGCAAACCTTATTACCATTATTGTGCCTTGTTTGGTTATTACCCTCATATTCCATATTTTTTTCGTTACCAAAAATGTATCAAACGAAAATCAATCTGATTTTGTAGCCTACAATAGCGCATGTTTTTAAGGCTCCCAACAATATTAAATATTTTGTAGCCTAAAACAGCGCCTGTTTTTAAGGCTCCCAATTAATTTTTGATTCTGTACCAATTAAATGGTCAATCAAAAACGGTAAAATCTCTTAACCAGCTTGAATCTCTCCGGTTTTCTTTTTTCGAAAATAAGTCATTCTTCCACATCTTACACCGAAAATCAGAATTTGTAGTTCTTCCAGATTTCAGTTTCGAAAATCTTTCATTTTTCTACATCAAATACTGAAAATCAGAATTTACAGCGTGATAGTCAATAAAATTGTAGTTCTTCCAGATTTCAATTTCGAAAATCACTCATTCTTGTACATCAAATACCGAAAATCAGAATTGACACCGTAATAGTCAATCAGTACGGAGATTCTACTATGTCAAAAATTTCGATAATGCTAAAATTTAATGGTTATTGGGATAACTATGGCAGATTCCGAGATTTTGAAGTTGATGCCATTTTGGTTGATGATAATGCAAGCTACGGAATTCTCCAGTCTACAATTGCAGATCAATTATCGATTGATACATCGGATAAAATTGTAGAAATAAAATACATTATGAATGATAATTGTCCTCCGTTGCAGATTAGGAATGATATGGGTGTTCGTGTATATATGGAAACGAAAAAAGAGAATAAAAACTTAGGTTCGTATCCCTTATGTATTAGCGTAAGAGATTTCAATATGGAATTGGCAATCACCAATGAATGTCCCATCAGTACAGGTATGTTTTCTTTGAAACCGAAATCTGAGATTTTTGTGTTCTCTAATCAACTACAATTTGACGCCATTTATCTACAATGAAACTACAATGTGAATGTATTGTCTGCAGGTTCTTCAGGATCACTAAGGTTAATAGAAATTTCATCTTCACCAGCTATTGAGGAATATCAAAGTGAAATAGTAATTGAATCTTCTCAAACATGTATTGAAGAAGGACAAGTGTACCAGGACAAGAAGACGATAGTTGCTGCAATGAAGAATTATGCAGTTATGCACAAGTTCCAGTTCAGAGTGAAAAGATCAAGTAATAGAAGGTATGTGATTAGTTATAGATTTGAAAAATTACTGTATTATTGCTATGTAGGCAATTGTAGTTAATTGTAGTCAGTTGTAGTCAGTTTGTAGTTAATTGTAGTCAGTTGTAGTTAATTGTAGTCAATTGTAGTTAATTGTAGTCAATTGTAGTGACGTGATTGCCAGTTTGTAGTTAATTGTAGTCAATTGTAGTTAATTATAGTCAGTTTGTAGTTAATTATAGTCAGTTGTAGTTAATTGTAGTCAACTGTAGTTGACTGTAGTCAGTTTGTAGTTAATTATAGTGTTTAGTAAATATGTCTGAAAATTGGATTTTTTTGTAGCTACTGGCTTGTATGTGTTGCTGAGAACTGCAAATGGCATTTCAAGGCAACGTCAATTCATGATTCTTCATTGTTCAAGATAAGAAGTTTTAGCCGACAACACACATGCTGCCGAATGGACGAAACATTCATAAAGCGCAAGTGTACTGCAACAGTAGTTGGTAGCATCGTCGTTCCAAAGTTTTGTGATCCTAAGGCCGTTTACACGCCAAAGGACATACAAACTGACATGTTATCCGAACATGGAGTAAACCTAAGCTACATGCAAGCATGGAGAGCAAAGGAAAAACCATTAATGATTTTGAGAGGGAATCCGTATGACTCGTACAGCAGATTACCAAAATATATTTATATTCTTGAGAAGAATTATCCCGGTTCTGTTGTTAAATTGAAGAAGGCAGCAGATGATTGTTTCTTGTTCAATAAATGGTTGGCAACATTGTAGGCCGGTAGTAGTGGTTGATGGGACATTCTTAAAATCAGCATATAGGGGTATTATGCTGACAGCAAGCACCATGGATGCAGCAGGTAATAGATGTAATAATTTTGTAGTTAGAATGTAGTTAGTTTGTATTTATATAAATCAATGTAGTTAAATTGCCTAAATTCTTCATATAATATTTGTATTTAATAGTTAGTCTTATTTTATGACTACAAATTGTAGGTTCTATTTTGCCCTTGGCATATGCTGTTGTTGATTCTGAAAACAACGCGTCTTGGAGGTGGTTCTTTGAACAATTCAAGGAGGCATATGGTGAAAGACCTTCTATGTGTGTTGTCTCAGATAGGCATGAGAGTATATCGAAGGCAACATCAGTTGTCTATCCGGGAATGGCACACTACTTTTGCATGTGGCATATATGGACAAATATAAGGTCAAAATTCAAGAAGGCACATCTACAATTACATGAATTGTACTTTGCTACAGCACGGTCATATACTCTGGATGAATTCAATGAAAGGATGATGAAGATTGAAGAGGTAGACCCACGTGTATCGTCTTACCTATATGATATTGGCTATCATAGATGGTCAAGAATACATGCAACGGTGAATAGAACTTTTACTATGACGTCAAACATTGCAGAGTCGTTGAACGCTGTAACAAAAGAGGCAAGAGATCTACCAATATTTTATCTATTTGAGTATATGAGGACTATTCTAGAACGTTGGACAAAAGATAAGTTATTGAAGGCAAAGGGTACTTTCACATTACTTGGGCACAAATTCAACAAAGAATTGGAAGATAACAATACATTATCCCAGAAACTAAAGGTAACATATTCTTGTTTGGTGCAGGAAAAAAACAAAAAAAGTAGTAACTGTTGCGGAATTTCCAGTTTGTAGTTAAAATATAGTCAAATGTGGATAAATGTAGTTACCGTTTGTATACAGTTTGTTCGTAGCTGATTTGAAGTTAACTGATTGTTGCTAACATAGTTAACTTATTGACACCTTATTATTTTCTTTTTGGTCTTGAATTGTAGGTGAGGGCTTCAACAGATCATATACATACTGTGTTAGATGGTGTGAAGCGGTACATTGTATGTTTAGAAAACAAGAAATGTAGCTGTGGACAATTCCAACTTGATGAACTTCCATGTGCACATGCTTTGGCAGCATTAAGGCATAGGAATGAAAGGCCGGACAACTATTGCTCACCGTATTACACAACGAAGAACCTTCTTCTTACATATGAATTGCCAGTAAATCCTCTTCCTGATGAAGCCAAATGGGATGTTCCACAACATATTTTGGATGATGTAGTAAAGCCACCGGCTGGAGATAAAAGGCAGCCAGGTAGACCTCACAAGGAAAGATATGAAAAATTTGATGAAATAAACTCAAAGAAGTACAAGGTGTCATGTGGAAATTGTGGAGGTGAAGGGCATAACAAAAGAAGTTGCAAGAATGCGCCGAAAAAGAAATGAATATAATGTAGCTACAATAGTTATTCAAAATAAATGTTAGTGATCCCAAATTATCGGAATTTATTGTGTAACTGTTCTACGTTTTGACGATAACAAAGAAGTTTATTCATATATTTGAGTAATATAAACTGTTGGCAGATTGTAGTTATAATGTACTGTAAGTGTGTTCTAAATGTGTTCTAAACATAATAGATAAAGACAACTTTGTAGATAAAGACAAAACTTTGTAGTTCCTATTCATGAAGCCTAAGCAATTAATTACAACTTTTGTAGATATATGAACTTTGTAGTTAATTGTAGTCAGTTGTAGTTTATTGTAGTCAGTTGTAGTTAATTGTAGTATTTAAAAAATATGTCTGAATAATGTATTTTTTTGTATCTACTGGATGGTTTGTGTAGCTGAAAACTGAAAATGACATTTATATGCAACGTCAATTCATGATTCTTCATTGTTCAAGATAAGAAGTTTTATCCGAAAACACAACAGCACAAATGTACTGCAACAGTAGTTTGTAGCATTGGACTTCCAACAATTTTGTAGTTATGCAATTGTAGTTATATGTAGTGCAGTTTTGTAGTTATATGCAATTGTAGGTAACTGTAGTCATTGTACATAAATAAATTATTCCCACAATTCTATAAGAACTGACAGTTATATAAAATGGCAACTGAAGGTATTATATATGCTATTAGATAGCTGTTACGGCAAATATGCTATTACATAGCTCGAATACTCGTGTAAAATGTATTCATGAAAAATTGTTCATTGCATCCACAATGACCTACTGATTACATTGTTTTCAAATCCAACTACCAAATATGAACAGTATACTCTACTTCTTCTTTCGTTAAACTTTAGTTCTCTCATTCTTTGGCGGTGGACCCTTCCTCCTTGCAAGCCTGCCGATAACCTCACTCTCACTGATTGAACCATTATTTAGCTTCTTTGTGGCGTAGTCCCACAACAGAGCTCCATAGCGTCTACGGTGTTTGTCAATATCATTAAGATCTTCCTTTGGTATAGACAAATCACCATTGCTAATATACTCCGCAAAGGCAGCCACAAATACACCACAATCCCTACAGAATATGAGAATTTTTCATTAAATATCAAACCATAAAAAATATTTAATTAAACATATAGAAAGGGAGATTAGTTTTTTACAGTGAGCCTTCCTTTTGTTGTGGAATCTCAGCAACCATCCATTGTATGTCGAGAGGGTCCATAACTGGCTTCTCTATGTATGACTTTGTAGTCTTGAAGTCAATGTCTTTGCGTTTACCGTAGAAACCAGTGCATGACAAATAAAGAGGTATAATGACTGCAAATTTTTCAACCAAGATTTGAACAGTTTGGTTACGCTTTGTCCTCACCAATGAATCATAAACATACAGTTGTCGGTCCTTTATGTCAAACACTAACAACAACCAATGAAAGTTCTCTACAAGGTTAACAGACATTAGCAAGTAGTCCACAAGATCCCATACTACATTAGCAAGAATTCTATAGCCCATAATGTATTCTCCAATATCATCCTCGGCTTTAACAACAGAATTCCTTTGATCCATTGGAGCAGTAGTGAACTTCTCGTAGATACTTTCAATTTTTGTCTTGAACAAGCAATCGGTTGTTGTAAATCTACTTTTGATATTGGAGCCATACTTCTCCTTTTTTCTCAAATAGTACATTATAAAATCAATGTGCTGAAAAAAGTAAAAGTGCAATTTATAATAAGTTGTAGTGTAGAGAAATAACATCTACAAAATAACTACTGATTAACTACATTTGTAGTTAAACTGTATTACATTCTACTTATATCCACATGTAGTTATATGTAGTTCAAGTCTGTATATTAATGCAATCTGTAGTTTAAATGTAGTCAGCTGTAGCTACCAGAGACAGTAACACTGAGACAGCTTCCAGAGATAATAAGTTGTAGTGTGGACAAATAACATCTACAAAATAACTACAGATTAACTACATTTGTGGTTAAATTGTATTTCAATCTACTTATATGCAAATATAGTTATATGTAATTTTAGTTATATGTAGTTCAAGTCTGTATAATAATGCAATCTGTAGTTTAAATGTAGTCAGTTGTAGCTACCACAGACAGTAACACTGTGACAGCTTCCAGAGATAATAAGTTGTAGTGTAGACAAATAACATCTACAAAATAACTACATATTAACTACATTTGTAGTTAAACTGTATTTCAATCTACTTATGTCCAAATGTAGTTATATGTAATTTTAGTTATATGTAGTTCAAGTCTGTATGTTAATGCAATTTGTAGTTTAAATGTAGTCAGTTGTAGCTACCAGAGACAGTAACACTGAGACAGCTTCCAGAGATAATAAGTTGTAGTGTAGACAAATAACATTTACAAAATAACTGCATATTAACTACATTTTTAGTTAAACTGTATTTCAATCGACTTATATCCAAATGTAGTTATATGTCATTTTAGTTATATGCAGTTCAAGTCTGTATGTTAATGCAATTTGTAGTCCAATTGTAGTCAGTTGTAGTTATCTGGTAGTGTTGAATAACTACATACTATCTACAATTAGACAAATAAGCTTGCTTGACAATAACAGTGAGCCAGCTACCAGAGATATATGGAGGCAAAATGACTGCAGTTCCTATTCATGAAGCCTAAGCAATTAATTACATTTAAACATAATAGATAAAGACAAAACTCCAGTGATAAACCATATACTTACTGTACAATTGATTAATTGTCCGGGGTGAGCAATGGCGTAAAACCAGTCCTTCTTATCAATTTTTTCGCAACCCAAATCCAACCAAGGATTGAGATAGTTATCCTTCTTTGAGTAGAAGTTTTTCCTCCTGTAATAATAATAGAATTAAACAAATAAAAACAAAAATCAAAAACATTTACAACTTTAAAGTCTAAAAAAGGTTCAAAGATATAGAAGACAAGTACATACAGACATAAGACATTTAAGCACCATACCTCCTAGATGATTTGTTAGTTCGATGGTATAACCAGGTAGTAAAACTATCTATTAGTTCAGGATCAACATCTTCACCAATGAGACTTGTAATGGATGCTTTAGGTAAAAATATTTTGGCCCACCAGACGTGCTGCCTTCAGTACTGTAGAGTGGAGTGAATGGTGATCGTGCATGTTTTCCGGGTAACCTTGTTCTTCCTTGATGAACAGGGGTCGAATCAACTTGTATTGGCTCACCATACAATAGGTTTTCCGGAAGATCAAAATCTTCCAGTGTCACACCTTTCTTTTTAATTCCTCCACGCATAACTCCAATCTCCTCTTCTTTTTCAAGGCATTCTTCGACAACTTCAGTCACAGTTACACCAGAATTGGTGACTGTGGAACATTGTCTTCAACATATGCTACAAAAAATAATGCATATCCTTACAAGCATTATAGCAGTGTATAATCAACAATTTTATATTAAAAACTACATTATTAAACAATACCTTCTTTTGCTATATCAGCTGCTTGTTGGAAGTCATCATACAAATCAACTTGTTGTTCACCATGTTGAGGAGAAGTGGGAGCTGAAAAGGAAAATTGATTATTTATTAGCAATTCTTGAAGTTTGTATATATGTATGTAGGAATTATGTAGATACATGTTGTACTGGTGCCTGCACGGAGTTGAGGACCAACATTGAACTGAAAATGTTTGTTTTTGTCTGCTAGATTTTGTTCGTTATATTTTGTTGAACTAGCAGCAAACTACATTTTGAAAGGAATGTTTTAGAATGATTTATTATCATAACTATTATATAGTGTAGCAATAAATTATATGTAAATTCTTACCTTTGAGTCATCCAATTCATTCCTCCTGTTGACAGCATTCATTAAACTTTTCAAAGATTCATCTATGAACTCTCGAAGTTTTGAGAGTTCATCAAAAATATCATTCTTTAACTGATCTAACTTTCCATCAGCCAAAAAATTAATTATGTCTATTAGTTCGTAAGAATATTCTATTAGTTACACTAAAATAAAAAGAAACTACAATTAAACTACATTTTCTCACAGTACCTGCTCAAGCTTCTGTTCCAACTTCCTAATCTGGCTACTGACAGATTCCATGTCATTTGGGGAATTAGCCTCTTCAGGTTCAACTGTCGGAGAAGCAGCAGTTGGGACTTTTGATGGTTGACTAACCTCTTCATCTTCATAATTAATCTTTTCTGGGAGATTAAGCGCTCCAATCTCTTCCCCAGATGCAACCATGTTTGAGAACTGAAAGATGGAAATGACAGTTATGTAAATTGAAAAGAAAATTGTAGATGTCATGTAGTTACTATAATAGTAAATGAAGAATTATACAAAGGTTAAAAAGAATACCTTGAGCCACTCAGGCTTGATGATTTTTTCTTCAAGAACAGTTAACCAAATCTGTCCCTTTGTAGACGACCATCTTAAAATACGAGGAATGGAGTCAGAGCACCGTGTAGCAAGCTCGGTGCTGACAGAAGAACAACACTCGTATAGCCACACTTGTAAGGCTAACGAGCAGCCCCGAATAAGATAAGAATGGACGTTGGGACTGAGACGATGTCTGACAGATTCAACAACTTGCTTGAAAGATTTTGTACCCCATGGGTCAAAATTACCACTCTCTATAAGAAAAAACGTAAACTTGTTTATCAAACTAACATTGTCCTTATCAGAAGGACAAACAAAGAATTCCAACATATACAGGATACACAACTGTACAGCATCCAAATCATTTGTCCATGATTTGGCTGTCACTACATTTCTCAAAAGGGATTTCTCGATCCGAGATTTGTTAGGAAAATATTTAGTCATTAAATGGCTAACGTAATTAGAATTGTAACCATAGTCCGATAAACTATCGACACAATTAAAACCAGTTATCAAACAAAAATCTCTCAAGGAAAAAATCAATTTTTGTCCATTTAAAAGAACAGAAAAGTAGTTGTCAGTAGACTTTGCTAACTCATACTTCATTAGAAGATGAATTGATTGGTTCTGCATGCAGATTTGGGGCATATCTAATAAATAACCAAAACATGTTTTCTTGAAACCACGTAATTAGTTTGGGGATAATAAATCCTTTATCTGGCTAGGTATCGTTGGATCGCACAAGCTATGGAATCGGATCACACCATAATCAACATTATGTTGAGCATAGTAAGGTCCATTCTGCAAAAAAAAGTATATTAATTGTGGTTAGAATGAAGCTAGATTTCAGTATTACAATATATAATGTAACATATCATAAAACTACAATTGTAACATACAAACTACATTTTACTTACATTCTCACTAGAAGTTATTATACAAAAAAGTATAACTACAATTTTAACCTACAAACTACATTTTACCTACATTCTCACTAGAAGTTACTTTATAAAAAGTATAACTAGAATTTACTTTACAAATGTTAAATCAACTACACTGTAACTAGATATATTTGATGAATGTTAATCAGGGTTTCCAAATAACACTATAAAATTGCAGAACTACATTGTAACAGACTATATGAAACTACATTTTAACTACAAATTATAGTTTTAAAAGCATAACTAGAATTTACTTTACAAATTACAAATCAACTACATTGTAACTACATATGTACCCTGACTTATAATCACAGATCCAAATAACACTATAAAATTGCAGACCACGGATAAACTACATTGTGACAGAATACATGAAACTACATTCTAATTACAAGTTATTTTACTAAAAGCATAATTAAAAATTACTTTACAAATTACAAATCAACTAGACTGTAACTACATATATATAATGTCTTCTAATCATAGTTCCAAACAACACTATAAAATTGCAGACCACATATCAACTCCATTGTGACAAACAAAATTAAACTACATTATAACTATAAGCAACTGTACTGTAACTATAAATTTATTGAGCATGTACAATGTAACTACTTTTTTACACTGTATTTTTATCACAGTTCCAAATAAAAAGTACAATAAACTACATTAAAGTACAAAAACTATAATTAACTACAAATTTGAGTCAATAGTCACAGTTCCAAATAAAAAGTACATTAAACTATATTAAACTACAAAAATTACAATTAACTACAAATTTGATTCAACCGTACATTTTGCCAATTAACTACAAATTAACTCCATAAAACTACAATTAACTATAATTTGTATAAACAAACCTAGTATGCAATAATACAGTACATTTTGACAAAAAACACTTAAACACCAAAAAAATACTTGCATTCTATTTTTTGGCAAAACAATATTAAACTACAAAACATTGAGGAGAAAAAAAAATTTGTTTACCTTCAATGAAATTTGTTGTGGAACCAATTTTGTAGGTTTTTTAGAGTGTTTCATCTTTTTTTGTTTTGAGGGGGAATGAGACACCTTTTGTATTTTTGTGATTTGAAGTTTGGGTGAATCGTCCACAAAATCATCATCATCGGCCCTCAAGCTTTTCCCCTTTCGCTTGCGTTGTTTATCGGCTTCTAATTCTACACCGGTAGCATCAACATCGTGCAAGTGCTTGGTTCGCATTTCAGCTCTGATTTGTCTCGGCGATGCAGGAACCCTATCTTTTCCACTTGCATGGACAGGTTGTTGTCTTTTTACTGGTGATTTAGGTGTTAAAACGCCCCAATCAAAAGATGGAATATCGGCTACTTTTTGCCGTTTGGGAGTACTAGCTTTTTTCACCATTTTTTACTATGGATACGATTTTAGTGACTGAAACTGTGTTTTCTTGAGAAAACTTTGCAGAGGGTTCGGAAATGGCGGATGAAATTGAAGCAGTGAGAAAGAGAAAATGGTTTTGTAGAGGGTTTGGGACTTTGATGCAACCGTAGGACTGAAAATATGGCGGATGAAACTCTCGATCTGCAAAGTGTAGGCAACCTTCGACAATGGAGGATGAAATTAAAGCAGAGAACTAGAGAATTCTGTTTTGGTAAATAAATGTGGGGGGTGTAATTAAAAGAGGGGAGAATTCCATCGGGTTTGTTTGGAAGAAAGAGAAAAATGTGTACCAAAAAAATATGAAAAGATTTTGTTCCACAAATAAAGCCTATAATTAATAAGTTGATCATTAAACCTTAAATATAATTTTGGTATATAAATGGTAATAAGGTATACTTAAATGTAATAAACACTAACCTTAAACATGGGTGGTTATAAGGTTTGCTATATGGTATGTATATGCAAAAATCTCTTTTTTAATTGGAGTCAGGGTTTTACATTCAATGAAAAAATGCCACATGATATTTGTATATTGTTTTTGTATTTAGCGTTGGGGTAGAAATGGGCCAAAAAATAGACGGCAGGTGTATTTTTCGACGTTAAAATAGCAGAGTCTAGCTAGTTTTGGATTGGTTATTCAAAAATAATCAACGTTTGCCAAGTTATTGAAAAATAGTCACTATTTTGTTGCAATAGAGATCGGTCCAGCATAATATACTGGAGTTCGGTGCACCTGTGTATGAACTTCAAGTATATTATGCTGGACCGGTATACTTTGACGGTGCTTCAAACTTCAGTTTATTATGCTGGACCGATATATTATATTGGAACTCCAGTATATTATGTTGAAGAATTTTTTCAAATTTTAAATAATATTTTCGTTCAGATTTATCTTTACATAAAAAGTGGCTAAATTTCAATTACTTTTGAAACTGTGGCTATTTTTAAATGATCACATGTAAATCTAGCTATTTTTGAAATTCTCCCTTTTTAAACGGATAGGTAGACGAAGGGTATTTGTAACCCTAAGCCTATAGTTTAGGGTAATTTTGATCCTTTTCGGTGTAAGGAATGCAAGTTCTTTGACGTGACGTTCCTGCTTTATATTTTTAAATAAAATCTAAGGAATTATTAATAACAATTACCACCTAATAAAATAGTAGTAGTAACTAGAAATAAAAGATTCTTACTTTGATATTGTTGGAATAAGAGCATTCCTTAAATGAAAAATCAATAATACAAACACCAAAATAAATCTCATAGGACATATTACATGTTTCCCCTTTAACCTATTCCAAGGTAAATGAAGTAAACGTAAAGATTATTTGGTTCAGCTCAATGCTCTTTTATCCATTTCTTCTATTTCACGATTGGAGTCCTACTTTGGCCGCCGGTAGAAGATGTCATCAACGCTTTCTTTTATACGGTTTCCCACTTTCCTCAAGTTCTTGGCTACTCCCATTGCAACCAAGTTGGCATTCCTTGTAAACCTGTATTTTCAAGGGAACAAACATCATCAAACAATACTATACAGTGCCTCACTTGAAGCAGACATCATGTATCAATATTCAAACACTGCTTGCCTGGTAAGGAACTCATCGCCAGCTGCGTGAGTTGGTTTATGTGATCGAGGCTGTGGAACTCCATGTCCATCTTTTAAAAAAAAAGATATAAGAAAACAGAAGAACCAAATTAGGTTGCCTGTGATCAAACTAAAACATAAAGAACGTAATATTCCAGATAACTGCACGGGGTATCGAACATTACAGAACAAGATGCTGAATTACATTGCATATCAAATTACGATCACATACTAAATAATATGCCACATTTAGAGGAGGTCGTCTGCTAATATGATCCTACACATTATGCTAATAGCGTGAAATGCACGGAGAGGCAACAACAGTTAACACATGAAATAGTACACAGAGAAGCCAAAAAAGATATGTTTGAATCCGGACTAGGAATTTGTGCGCCACCTTCTCCTAGAAACTCTCACTTGACTCATAAAAGATACAGATCAGCTAAAAAAATACGTCACACATAAAACCTCAGACATTAGTTTAATGACCAACAAGTAATGGTGGGCGGAGATGTTTGAGCTACTGATAAGGGTATATTATGCAGATACAAGTTTCTATCAGCATGATAAAAAATCAGCATTCAAACTTCTGATTTCTACAGATAAAGGACATCTTAAAATCCTGAGAGATCATTTGTTAAGGGTTGAAAAGCTGGAAAAAAAAATAGGAGTAGTGGATAGATCCCCGTCCCAAGTGGCTAAAGTTACTGCTGGATTGATAATCTCTTCACAAGCACAATTGTTCTTGCATCAATAGATTTTTTCTTTGCCCTGATTGAAAAGAGCTATGACGGACAACTTCAACAGGTCAAACCAGCCATTCTATCCTCGATGTAAAACGCTGAATTCGATAACCTTGATCTTGCCCGATGCACATTATATACATATTAGGGAAAATTTCAAAGACCTCCCCCCAAGTTTTGCCTCATCACACTAACCTCCCTTGTGGTTTGCGACATTACGCTTACCTCCCTTATTTTGATTTTTGTAACAATAATTTTAATTTATTTTTCATTTATAGGGAAAAAAATATGATCCAACTAATTTGCCTTTCTTCCTAACATTTTGCTCTTATGAATTTATTTTGATGAACATCTTCTTCAACAACAGAGCTTTCACATAATCTTTGAGATGACTTTCACTACTATGAATAAAGAAGGTAAAGGAAAAGAAGCAATTACTCCTCTAATTTCACCACTTCTTTATGGTCACTGCACTTCATATTTGAATTATTAAAGGAAAATGACAAATATAAAAACACTCTGATAGAAGGAACAATAGTTAGATGTCTTAATACCAAATAGTAGAAATTTCAATTGCCAAACATCACGAGAAAGTAGAGTTTCAGTTACCGAACACGAGTAGGAAAAAAAGAAAGTAGTAATTAAAATAAGGAAAATGAAAAACTTTTAACTTTTCAAACATTCGTGACCTCGTAGAGGAAGATAAACGACGAGATTGTGCACACAGCATCGCCGAGTGTCTTCGTATGAAGATTAATTGCTTTTACATAGAAGATGATGAGAAGACCTATAAAAAAGTTGGAGTGCACTCACGCGGTCACTCCTAGCGTAACTTTTTCTGTTCTAAAGGAATTAACTGAAGAAGATATTCATTGAAATATATCAATCAAAAGAGAAAATGTTAGGAAGAAAGGCAAATCAGTCAGAGCATATTTTTCTTATTTATGAAAAATAGATCAAAAATAATTGTTACTAAAAGATAAATAAGGCAGGTAAACGTAATATCCCAAACCACAAGGGAGATTAGTCTGATGAGGCAAAACTTGAAGGGAGGTCTCTGAAAATTAATCCTATTTTATTTATAATGTGGCTTCCGAGCTTAAAACAGTCATTAGACTTTAAACGAACAAGGATAAACAGTTCTTCAGCAACAAATAGAAAGTAATTTTAAGTTTTCAATGAGGATTTGTTGATAAAGAATATTTCTAAATTTTTTACTTCAAGAACAATAAAGGAATGCAATAGGTAAAGCAAAAAATAAACTTTCACCAAGCATGTAATTAATTATGAAAAAAATGTTACTGGAAAATGATAATGTTCAGGAAACTGGAACAAGAACACATCCCTATGTATCAAAATGTTCGAACCAAATTTAGACATCTATATGAAGCAGTAACACACTATCCCAATAGCATTACATCAGACACATATTTTTTGGCAGGGAAAAAATGAAATCACGGCAGTCACCTTCTTTCTTTTGGGCACGAGCATGAGCAGGAGCAGGAGCTGCATCAGCTGAAGTGGGTCTTTTATCCACCAAAATCTACGCATGCTATCTAAGTTAGTTGAGCAACATTTTTTGGAGTAAACAGAAATAATACAAAAAACATGAAGTTATTAGTGGCTATATTTTACTATAACTTTTTCAAAGGATTAAATTGCATATAAACATAATACCGGTAACTGGTCAGAACAAATAGGAAAGTAAAAACTAATATGTCAAAGCATGACATCTCCGACAGAAATTAATTTGCCTTCTTCTCCATGTGTACCCGAGAACATATAAAAACATGAAACAAGGCATAAAGCAAACTTGAGCATTTAAAGTTGAATGCTAACCTCAAGGCCAACACAGACTGGCAATTCTGTTTGTGTCTCTTGAGCATCAGTTGATCGAGATTTCTGATCCAAGTATACAGAATAACCGACACAAGCATATCTAAAATCCGTAAGGCTCCGACCCTCTTTAGAAGCTTCCATCTCGGATTCCCCAACAATATATCGAGGTACTTGTTATCAAACATCAGAAACCAGTCTCAGCACACATTCAATACAGGGTCTAAGTTTCAATATGCTATAAATGATAACAACAAAGCCAAACATTCAATGCCTAATGAGATACAGTAGCAGAGGTCTATGTGACCAACAATTGAATACGGAAGAGATTCTAGCTTCCTGTTTTCCTGCAGAAATGATTTTTCCTCAAAAGGATAGTTCACATAACATGGAATCACCAGACCAGAACTAACTCAGATGCCCAAAATGCTTACTTTTTAGAGAATTACAGCACAAGTAACATGTATCACTAACGATATAGAGAGACACCACAGACCAATTTGGAACTATGCCTTAATGCCTTAATCCCAAGGGAGGTGCTATGGAGGTGCCTGGAGGCGAAGAGTGTGTCGGAAGCCTACATCAGAGTGATCAAGGACATGTATGATGGAGCTAAGACTAGGGTTAGGACGGTGGGTGGCGACTCAGATCATTTCCCGGTGGTTATGGGGCTCCATTAAGGATCTGCGCTTAGCACTCTCCTTTTGCTTTGGTAATGGATGCTCTGACTCGCCATATTCAAGGGGATAGGGGATGTGCCATGGTGTATGTTATTTGCTGATGACATAATCTTGATAGACGAGACGAGGGTCGGTGTCAACAAGAGGTTGGAGGTTTGGAGACAGACTCTCGAGTCTAAGAATACCTAGAGTAAGTTTCGTGAGGATTGGATCTTAGGCCATCGCCAAGAGGGACAGTTTTAAATATCTGGGGTCGGTGATCCAGGTGGTCGAAATGGAAGCTTGCATCAGGAGTCTTGTATGACAAGAAAGTGCCACAGAAACTCAAGGGAAAGTTTTATAGAGCTGTGGTTAGACCTGCCATGTTGTATGGGGAGGAGTGCCGGCCCGTGAAGAAATCTCATGTTCAGAGAATGAAGGTTGCGGAGATGAGAATGCTCAGGTGGATGTGCCGGCTCACCAAGTTAGATAAGATTAGGAATGAAGTTATTCGGGAAAAGGTGATTGTGGCCCCAGTGGATGAGAAGTTGCGGGAGGCGAGGCTCAGGTGGTTCGGGCATGTACGAAGGAGAAACTCAGATGCCCCGGTGAGGAGTTGTGAGCATTTGGAGGTGGTTGGCTCGAGTCGAGGCAGAGGGAGGCCAAAGAAGTATTGGGAAGAAGTGATTAGACATGACATGGCTAGTATGCGGATTTCTGAGGACATGGCCCTTGATAGGAGAATCTGAAGGTCTAATATCAGGGTTGTAGCATAGAGGCTTTTAGGTAGTGGTCGTTGTTAATGCATTCCATTTTATCTACTAAATGTGGCTAAATTAATATTTGTGGATGCTCTTTTACTTCTGTTTTTGTTTATCTTTTCCTTTTGCATGTCATGTTACTTATGGTTTATGTTTACATAATTATGTATTGTGATTTCTGCTGGAGTTACTAATGATCTTTTGTTTTTGTTTTTGTTTTTGTTTTTGTTTTTGTTTTTGTTTTTGTTTTTGTTTTTGTTTTTGTTTTTGTTTTTGTTTTTGATTTTGATTTTGTTTTTGGTTTTGGTTTTGGTTTTGATTTTGATTTTGATTTTGATTTTGATTCTGTCTTTCCTTTTCTTTTTCTAAGTCGAGGGTCGATTGGAAACAGCCTCTCCATCCTTTCGGGTTGAGGTAAGGCATGCGTACATATTACCCTCCCCAGAACTCACCATGTGGGACTATACTGGGTAGTTGTTGTTGTTGTTGTTGCATTAATCCTAAAGTAGATGGTGCTGGATATATGAATCCTCATTATTCAGTCTGCTTCCAATCTTCGATAATTTGCCTTTTGGGACCAATTAGAGATTCCGTAAAACTAGAATCTTTACATTTTCTACTGAGCCATTGAACAATAGGTACTACTATTTCACCAGTAAGTAACATGAGAAATTTCTTTATTTTAAGCAGCAAATTGTAACGAGTCCTGAATTATGAAACTTACAATTCCACGAAAACAGAAAACAGGTATCACTGCAAGCAATAAAAATTAGCAAAAGAAATGCACAATAAGCAAGTAACAAGACATTTTTTAAAAAAGGCAGGAAAAAAGAGGAAAAACGAAAAGGGTTAGAAGGGGAACCTTGGGGAAGGGAACGGCTAAGGCCGAGACAGAGGGGATTGCGAGAACTGGATTCGAAAGTAGACGAGTAATATAGACATCCTTTGCACGATTTTCCTTTATTCTTCGATGATGATACGCCTTCTACTTCACCGTCGCCGGAGCCTGTCCCTCCAGCTCCGACTCCGGCATCTTTGATTGGATTAACGCTTTGGCTATTGCCGTCGATGCAGCAACTGTCGCCTTTTCCGCTCATATCATTATCCTCCCTCATCTGTTTCTCTTTCTTCTTGACTCCGCTCCACACCGAAATACTCGATACAGAACTTTTTCTCTTTCGTTTATTAACGGTGAAACGCTTCACCTTTTTATTGTTCCTCCACGTCGGCTTGTAGATTCGAACCCAGGTGCATAGCCTCACCATTTAAGTGACCTATTTTTTTTAAAAAAATTAAAAAGATAAAAAGGTAAACCTATTTCGATCAAAATCAAAATTGGCAATTTAATGTAGGGTAAATTAGCATATATATCCCTTCAAAATTTTAATAACCCATGTTTTGGCCCACTTACAGAAAATTGTCCTTCGGCCAAAACATATTATATATAGTAGTCGAAAGGAATAGAGAAATTTATGCTATATACCTATTAAAGACAAACTAATTACCCGCTTTTACCTACTCTCAAAAGTATTACACTATACACCTAGCCGACCAAAACTATTTTCCCGTGTACCCATTTTTCTTATTTGTTCTTCTATTGTAACTATGCAGTTTAAAGTTGCCTTGTACTTTTTCTTTATATTTTTCTTTTCTCTTTCTCTAATTGAAGCAAATCCATTACAAAAATTATGGTTTCAATAGTTTCTTCTCAATATTCTCAATCTCATTGAGTTTGATAGATTTTGGATTTTAGTATATGAGATTTTTATTCAACGTCACGCGTGATCCTCGTACTAATCACCTAAAAATACATGATTACTTAATTGAATATTGTGTTCAAATATTTTTCTAAATGAACTATTTAATGAAATTCCATGGAGGTATTATTCATTGCATAAACTCTCGATTAGTTAATTAGATTATATGACAATTGATATTATTTCAGTTTAATAATTGAATTAAAAAAATTGAACTCTTTGCGTACAATTGTATACTCACTTGGTATAGTTACATACTATACTGATATCATATGTTAGCTGAAATATTTTTTAGTTGTATTAGCTATATTTAATTGGTACACTATTTGATTTTTCTTTAGTAACAATAGAATAGTATATTATCTTGAATTTTTTAATTTTGAGTCAGTTTGGTCGAGACTTAGAGCTGATTTGAGGTGATTAAGATCGAAGTTTTGAGTTGAAAATCGAAGAAGAACACAACTACAATAATAATCGAAGAAGAACATTGCTACCTAACAGTATACCGCTACAGTATACTAATGTACTATATGAGTATATAGTTATACCACAATAGTATACCAGTATAATATACAAATATATGGTTATGATATACTATAATAATATGCAAGATATTGTAACAATTGTAATAGTATACAATATACTATAATAGTATACTTATTACCCATAAATTCACTTGTCTTTTCCCTTTTAATTTGTTTTAAGCTTTTACCTAGCGTGAGCAGCAAATTGAAAATGCAAAAATAAAATAAATTATAGTATGCTATATAATGCAATAGTATACTCTTACAATTAGATCCTTTTAGAATTTTTTTAAAAGTTTTATTGATAATTGATATTATTTCAGTTTAAAGTAGAATTAAACTTTTTTTTAACTCTTTACGTATAATTGTATACCATGTTGGTATAACTATATACTATACTGGTGTGAAATGTTAGTTAACATTTTTTGGATGTATTAGCTATATTTAATTGGTTATATATAAATAAATAAATAAATAAATAAATAAATATATATATATATATATATATATATATATATATATATATATATATATATATATATTGTGTACCAATTAAATATAGCTATATATATATATATATATATATATATATATAAGAATAATTAAAAATAGTAAAAATAGTAAATAAAATTAGATTATGAAGAGAAAATAAATATAAAAAAAGAGGTTAAATGAAATTAGAATCGGAAAAAGAAAAAAATAAGAAGAAAACGATAAAAAAGAAAACGAGAAAAGAAAAGACAAAGAAAAAAAGCATAGAAATAAAAAAGAATTATAGAATAAAGAGAAATTACCCACAAAACCTATTATGAATAGGAAATGTAATTAGTTTATGGGTAGAAAAAAAATGGATAGACAAAGGTAAATAGTTTTGTTTTGTGGGCAACTATGTCAAACAACATTGCAAAACACAAGCAAATGTAGCTCATAGGATAGAGCATCTGTCTCCAAACTGAAGGTCGCAAGGTCGACCCTTCCTGACGCGATAGAGCAGCCATTTTTTGCATTTTTAAATTGTATTTTGCACTTTTGGATCTGATAAGTATTAGCTAAGAACTAAATAAAATATTTAATGCAATTCATATATGAAATGTCTATTTTATATATTTTTAGAATAATAACAGTATATTTTTGTACATTTTTTGCATAGTGACAGTTATGTATATTATTTATATAGTAACAGTCTATTTTGTATAGCGACAGTCAATTTTATATATATTTTGTATAGTGAGAGCTAATTGTATATAACTTGTATAGTGGGAGTTTATTTAGTATATTTTTATATAGTGATAGTCTATTTCGTACGTATTTTGTTTAATGACCGTCTATTTAGTATATTTTTTGTATAATGACATTTTATTTTTGTATATATTTTGTATATTTACATTTATTTTGTATATTTCTTGTATGATGACAATCTATATAGTATATAAAATTTTATATTGACAATTTATTTAGTATATTTTTTGTATTAACCACGGCAAAAAGCTCGCTCCGATAGGTTAAATCATCTTGACAGTTGACACATATAGGTTAAATACACTGTAATTCTCTTTTTTTTTAAAAGAACAAAATAAAAAATATTATAATGCAACGCTTTAAAATGTTCAAGATCTCGCAAAAGTTTTCAACTACTTCCTCGTTATCATCTAAACCAGTAAGATCAAGCAATAATAAATCAAATAAAAGTACTTCTTTAATAGGAGAATTTGTATCCCAATCAGAGTTGTAAAACAAGCTCTTAACTTGCTTCTTGATGAGTTACATATACATCCCATATAGCAAATCTTATAACCATTCATGTTTAAGGTTAGTGTTTATTACATTTAAGTATACCACCTTTCAATTTATATACCAAAATTTATCTTTAAGGTTTAAGATCAACTATTAATTAGTGGCTTGATTTGTGGAACAATTAGGGGCTTGATTTGTGGAACAAGATCTTTTCATATATTTTACATAATCATCAGTCTTTCAGTAAGCAACTGATTGTGATTTACAATGGAAAGAGGCTCATGTCTTTCAGTTCGATAACTAAAGCCTCTAAATTAACATAATCATCAGTCTTTCAGTAATAGCATGCCACATCTTAAGGTTTCATTTCACCCTTCATCGTTGGTGCTTCGTCGTCTTCTCCAGCCACCCTTGAACCAGTCGCCAGCTCCATAGCCAAACGATCACTACCTTATCCGGCTATCGTCAACCTCCACGACCAACTAAAATTGTCAACCCCGCCTCCAGTTGTTCAATGAACCAGACGAGCCCCCCCCCCCCCCTCCCCCCCTCGCCGGTTTCCCTCCAGTTGCTGTCCGTCGTCAACCTGGCGAGCAGTGGCAAAACTCCATAGTCACAACCATGGACGACGACCACTGCTGCTGTCCGAGTGCCAGCTCGTCTATGAATGAGCAACAACACTCACAACAGTCCATCCAACCTCTAATAGTTCAAATCCGAGTTCGTTCAATTTTCAGATTTTTCTTTCGAGATTATTTCATTCTTTTGATCTATTTTTTATTATTGTTCTTGGTTTAAAGTGTCGGTTGTAATCTTGTTTTGTTCATTCTATTTTTTAGATTATCAGTTCTTTGTTTAAAAGTGTTGTTTGTAATCTTGTCTTGTTCATTAGTCCTTCCTCACACTGGAAAGTACCGCATTCTTGCTTGAAGAAGTTGTAAACTTATCAAGTGCACGAGCCTTGTAATCGTCTATATGTACCTACAAGTAACTACAATTAACTACAAAGTTCATATAACCACAAAAATTTGATTACATTTTAAAAACACACTGGAAACACTGCATATAACCTTAACTACATTTACCTACATTTGACTACATTTTAAAAACTCACTGGAAACACTTCGTATAACCTTAACTACATTTACCTACATTTGACTACATTTTAAAAACTCACTGGAAACACCTCATATAACCTTAACTACATTTACCTACATTTGACTACATTTTAAAAACACACTGGAAACAGTTCATATAACCTTAACTACATTTGACTATATTTGACTACATTTTAAAAGCTTCTTCCTTTATTGGGTTAGTTGAATAGGATTGCCAAATCATAATTTCACGATTTTGTTTACTTTCATATATATATATATATATATATATATATATATATATATATATATATATATATATATCAAATGTAAATCAAACACTCAAAAATCCCTTCCAAGCTTGATGTTATTTCCAAGTTTGACAGTAGGTTCTCATTTAAGAAAGTATGATTAATTGAAGGGATTTTTACCTTAACTGAATTAGCATTTATTTGGTACATCTATACTACATATAACTACAATTGCATAACTACAAATTGTTGGAAGTCCAATGCTACATGTACTGTTGCAGTACATTTTGTGCTGTTATGTTTTCGGATTAAACTTCTTATCTTGAACAATGAAGAATAATGAATTGACGTTGCATAGAAATGCCATTTGTAGTTTTCAGCAACTCATACCATCCAGTAGATACAAAAAAATACGTTATTCAGACATATTTTTCAACTGACTACGATTAACTACAAGTAACTACAATTAACTATAAAGTTCATATAACTACAAAAATTTGACTATATTTTAAAAACATACTGGAAACACTGCATATAACCTTAACTACATTTACCTACATTTGACTACATTTTAAAAACTCACTGGAAACACTTCATATAACCTTAACTACATTTACCTACATTTGACTACATTTTAAATTTAAATTGGATGTAAGTTTTGTTAGTAACCTCTATTGGTAACCTCTATGGGATAGACAAAGAGCAACCTCTATTGGATGTAAGTTAGTAGTACTGACTACATTTTATAATACAAGTGGAGTGACTAAATAATCAATAATAAATAATATCTCATTCGTTTTAGTTGATTCTCACAAAATTCATTGTTGAAGTAACAAGTAAACCAAAATGTAAGCAGTCCTCTTGAATTTCGTGGCAAACTGATAAACTAATGCAAGCATCCAGAATAGTTATTAGTATAAGTTTATTGTTAGATGTCATGAGATATTGTTGAGAAAATTCAGATCCATAAAAGCTGGCAAATGTACATGATTTTCCATTAATAATCATGGCCACTGTACCATGATTACTTTTTCCTTATTAAGAGCGGCTAATCATTAATAATCAGGAGAGATTAGGAGCATTTAATATGTTACCTTACATGATTTAGCATTTATTTGGTAGAAAATCAAATATTAATTAGAAGCCATAATGATAAGCATTATTTTAGGCTACACTTTATTAAGAATCATTTTTACCCTTAATTATCTATCGTTAATTTAGGATGGAAAATCAGCCATTATTCCGTGTGGTATATATTATGTTACAAAAATATGGGATATGAGGGTAATAACCAAACAAGGCACAATAATGGTAATAAGGTTTGCTATATTGGATGTATATGTAAAAATTCCAAATAAATATAATCGTCCATAGAATCAGGAAAACGCTTAGAACAAAAGGACTAGAAAATTCACGCCAGAATGCTTACTTTACAAGTCGGGGGTACTTGCATTCAATTTACAATGGATTCAATGATGGCATGAGTGAGCTGCGCCATAAGTACCGTCAATTGGATTTGTTAATTTTAGTGGCCAGCCAATAGAATTGATTGCGGGGAATAAAGCGCCTATTATAATTTATGGTCAGGCGATGATATTAGTTTCTAGAGCATGGCTTGTAATGAAATTTGCTCTTTAATGTACCCGAATTCGGATGGTCCAATACTCCAAATACGCAATACGGTACGGACTTGGTCCTTATCCCTCCCAATGACCCGATTCCACTCCAAGCTATTTTTTTTTTCTAAAAAGAAAATAACCATATAAATATATAATTATTTAAGGTACAGATTTTTTTTTCTTCCATTACCTCAGTGATAGAAAAAATGAATTGAACATTATAAAATACGAGTAGCACGATAAAGTGAAGAAACAGTAAAAAGTCATTTTCTCTTTCATTCTTCACCTTAATCCTTGTTTTCAACGAGAAAAACAACCCAATAAAATCCCACTAAAGTCTGAAAAAAATAGTGCGTACGGAGACCTTACCCCTACCCTTGTTTTCATTATAGTGTTTTAAATTATTTTGTGGAGCAAAGGTTTAGGATGATACACCTGAAATTCGACCATTTTCTTTTCTTTTCTTTTTTCATGGTTCGACGGTCGATTATTCAGTATATACTTGGTGTTTTACAACCAATGTCGTATTATTTGTTGACATTATTATAATTCAAAATGAATAAGTATCCATTACTTTCCAAAATTCCAAAAGAAAAGGTAAAATATTACTTTGACAATTAGGCATGAATCAAATGAGAGCAAAGTCGAGGGAAACACAGAACTTTAAACCACCTGCTTCAGTCGTGATTTCAGATTCTTGCTATATCATTCATATTGAGAAATTTATATGTGGTATACCAGAGGTCATAGAATGACCTGGCTAAAACTATGCACTTCCTGTAACAGATACAATCCCCTAAAATGCATTTATCTAAGGAAGAAAATGTGTTGCAAGTTGCAACGTCTGTCTTTACAGCGTGACGCGACCGAGAACTACTGGATAATAGGCATCAAGCTCAAGTAGATTTAAAATCTTTTGGGTAGCCCATAAATAGGAGGAATGCCCGTCGATGAGTTCAGTCACATCAACCTGTTAAAAGTGAAGGGTTTGAGCAAGAAATGATGAGGATTCAAATTTTGTTGTCCTTAAAAGGAAAGGTACAAATGAAAACTTACATTCTCAATACCAGGAACATCAACTGGTTGAATTCCAGCCAAGCCTCGTGTAAGGAGACTGTTTAGAAGAAAATGCACTAAGTTATACAGAAATAGAAGCATAAACGACATATGAAACATGAAAACATATTGTCCCTCCATATAGAACATTTGGCCTACTTTCATTTTTGGAATGTCCCAAATTATTCTCCAATTTCCTTAAATAGAAGTTCTAATATATTTCAAATTAAAAGTTTTATATGACCTAATTTTAACTCAAAACAGTTACTCCTGTATCCTTGTTTATTGTTCTACAATTAAGAGTATCAGAATATGATTACGCTTTTCAAGGAATATCTAGTGTTTCATATTTTCAATAGTTCTCTGAATATTGTGTCAAGCCAAAATGCAGACAGGCAGTTTGGAGAGAGCACAAAGGTAAGAGTTTAAGACAGTATGCAGTGCTTAGCATCAGTCATTGACATTTTTAACATCAGTACTATGCTTGCAGATAATGCAAACCTGGCACGGAAGGCAATCCCTAGCATCCAATCATTTGTAGAGTAAGCATTCACAAATCGACCAGACACTACCTGCAAAAAAGGAAGAGAGATCCTCAAATAATAATTACTATGAGGTAACCAAGTAGACACGTCCTAGCCTTATACTTGGGAAAACAAATGAGGAAAGGAAAGGGGATAACTATGTGCATTCTAATAAGAGTAGTTGAAATTAACCGGGGGGGAGGGGGGGGGGGGGTGGCAAAAACCTTTCTAGCTGCGTCCCAGTTCATATCCTTAATTGCAATGGGTGCCCCAAGAAGAACAACTCTTTCCACAAGTCCAGCTGTGAAATTGCAAAAAAATACTTTCGGATCATATTAAGCAACTGATAAACTGTAAGAAAGAAAAACATTTTTAAAGAGCGCTTACAATTATTCTCACTCTCAGCCAGAATCTGGAGACATTTAAAGATAACTCTTGCCCCAAGTGAAAACCCTACGAGTGTCACAGGTCTGAAACATATATAGACAACCAACAGAATTGGTTGACGTGAAAAATCAATCTTTCAGGGGACTCAACTGGAAAATGCTCGGAATCTATTTAAGTTTGTTTACCTGTGTCCTTGTAATCCTTTCTGTAACACTTCTGCCAGAAGTTTTCCTGCCTTGTCAGATCTGTGAATAATAAATAGCAATTGGCAGAATTTACTTTTCCAATCTAAGTAGGATACTATGCTTTGACACAATATAATAAAGTAGAACTGCTTGATAATTAAGAAGCATGATTGGAGCTAGAATTAGTTCCGCTGAAACAAAAGATAGAAATACAGAAAATTTAAAAATAAAAATAAAAAATGGTAAAAAGTAATTTGGGTTCATAGATAGGTTCTTCTCATTATTACCGCCATTATATTAATCTCTTCCTTTTACTTCTAATCGTAGCATATACATAAATGGAAAATATAACAGCTTCATTTCCTCCTTGATCCCAACCCCAACCTCAAAAAAAGAGATTGTAAATCAGATACACAAACAAACAAGAACCTGTCCACGGCAATAGTCCATTTGCTGTCAATAAAATCAGTCATAGCAAGCAATGTTGCTGGCAATGCGAATGCTGCCAAAAGAGTTTTTAAAACGGTCATCATAGCACCACGCTTCATCAGCTCCATTGCAAGTCCTGTAATTAGTGATGATGTCAGCATCATAACCGAATACAGCAGCAATTTAACGGGCCAATGTATCATATGCTAAAAGGCAAAGTAAAAATTATTACTTGACGTCAACCAATCCTGAATTGCAGTGCTTACAGCAATAAGATTCTTCGACTCCCACTGCAGCACGTATCTGAAGAAATTGAGAAATGTAAGAGTGGTTTCTGCTTAATAAGCTTTCACTAACAGATACGGAAACTATCAAAATAAAATAGTCAATAATTTATGTTGACCTAGGTGAATGAAATCATCTACCCAAATGGAGATCAACCTACTAAACAAGAAAAGAAGATACTTTTTACCTCTCAGAGTTATCATATTGTCCTTCCCAAGGTCTTACAAAATCTTCCTCCTTAAAAACAAGTCCTGAGATCAAAACCTCAACTGCCAGCCGCTGATGCCAAAAGTGCAAAGCGAGAACAAACATAGGTGAGCTCCTGTGGCCCATGAATAAAACTAAAGATTATGACAACTATGAGAATAAAGACGAAAGAACTCGAAGAGACACAATAAAGACTGCAATGCTTGCCCACCTACTAACTGAAATAAGGAATGCAGACAGGAGTCACAAGACAATTTCAAGTAGTACAAAAGATAGCTAATTACTTACACCCTGGTTATGGTTTTCTCCTATAGCCTTGAACTCAAATTCATCAACATCTCCAGTTCTCCTGGCCATTTTACTTCCTGTAAGTCGAGCTCCAGCAGCTGGGTAAGCAAAAATATCAGGACTACCCTTAGTAGCTGGAGCATAATTTCAAGATGTTCAGTCTCCACATATCAATCTAAGGCTTTGGCTACCTGAGAAGTGCAAAAGCACTATTTTTGAGGTAAGAACAGTAGGGTAGATGATTTAGCTCATCTTTATTTTTTTTTGTGTATGAGCTACTGAGTGAATCTGCTTCTAGCACCATCTTTTTGTAACTTTTATTACTTCTTTGATACTATTCTTAATAAATTACCTTACCTTATCAAAGAAAAAAAGAAGTGCAAAACCACAAGCGGTGCTCATACCAAAAAGGTGAATGGTGATACAACAAGATATCTTACGAAACATGTGTTTACCTCCGAATGATGCTGCTACTGCAACAGACCCGGCAACACTTCCTGCAGCACTAGCAACAGCAGCAAACCCACTTGCTCCAATCACAGGAACAAGGGCTCCCAAGGTAGGGGCTAAAGCACCAAAGCCTGCAGCTATTGCCGGAGCAGCTAAACCTGTTTACGAACAAAACGAAGGCAAGGAAATCATACTATATTTCATCTCCTATGAGGGTTCTCCACAGATCACATTCCAACTCCTTTAAGAATCTAAAGAAGACTGAAAGGAGAAACAATTTGATTCCTGTAATGCTTGTCAGATCATGTCCGCACCTGCTAGAAGATGCTAAACCTATTTAAGACTAAACCTATTTAAGAGTAAATGAAGACTAAAACAACAACAACAACAACTACCCAGTATACTCCCACCAGGTGGGGTCTGGGGCTTAACTTCGGAGTTCTGATGGGATCCGGTGCGTTAGTGCTGGTATGATTGCATCCTAAATGAAGACTAAAAGAACATGAGAAATTCATTTCACTTTCCTAAGAGGTTTTGCTAATCATGTCAGGACACTAAGAAAGTCAGGGATGCCATACCACCAGTAACTGCCAACAAGGTTCCTCCGGTTACCGCCGCTGCACCTATTATACCTCTTCGTTTCCACTTAGCCCATGAGGTTTTAGGAGATCGGCTTTGTTCCTTTGATTCTTCCTCTTTCAGCAAAGCCATTGCAGAACAAGCAACTGTGGTTTCGATGGCTTCCTGCAGCAGATAATTTCTTTTTCACTGTCTGTACAAGTTTAAGGAGGTCCATGATTTAAGTTACTATAGCCTTGGGCGAGGTGCAAAATTCTGCATCATTATATAAGCTCCTTTCATATGAAGTAGCTGTTTTACTAGTCTAGAAGAAAAAAGATTGCTAGATTAAATACACGAAAAAAGCATGTCTTTGCTTGTGCAGTCATATCATTGTAAAGAAAAAGAAAATTCGACATCAAAAAGTGGAACTGGCAGTTACTTAATCTCAATCATTCTTATTTTTCTAATGATAATATGACTGCTCCGACAACAAAAGAGTGGAACCCACAGATGAAAAAGATTTGAAATATTAAGACATGAAAGAAAACAAAAATGAAGGAATAGACAAGCACTAACTTCCCACTACTTAGTTAAAGCAAGGAGAAGATACAACTGTGGCTTAAACAGAAAACCTCCTCTGAATTAACTTGTAACCAATGATTTCTGGAAACATACTTCAAAAAGAAGAGAAGAACACTTAATTATTTAAAAGTATCAGCGTTCTACTAACTAGATTCCGCTCATGCCGCGAATGGAGGTGGACTTTATCACCCACAGAAAAACAACATGTTTGCAATAGCCTTTTTAAGATGATCATCACTTCTGTTGGATAATTTTAAAACGAAGCTAAATGATAGAACCCTTCCAAAACTTTCGTGGCATATACGAGAATATTAGAATTATCAAAGATATCCTGTCGATGAATTAACCAGAGCTTAGACTGAAGATTTTCCAATTCTGTGATATTTCCACTTTTAAGAATTTCTTACTGTTGGACATGAGATGATAGGAATAACGTAAAGAATGGTGGATAAAATGTTAAATGTTTAAGGTATTATGTTGGAATAGCGGTGGCGGCGAGGGTGGGGGCGTGATTATAACTGGAACGGCTGTTGGTGCTTCATGCATAAGAGTGCCTGTGAGGAAGTAAACCACCTGTACTACATTGGCAGGGAGCACAAGCTTTTGTGTAAGATGTGGAATATGTTTGGAATACAATGGTAATAGCAGGGACGGTAAAGGATTTGATGCTAGCGTGAAAATTCAGAAAGAAGAAATAGAGACGGAGAGCATAAGACGTGGCAGTGTAGCACCTCTAGCAATCATGTGTACAATATGAAGAGAAAGAAACTGGGGGCTATTATTGGAATAGCTTTCAAACATATTAAAGAAATCTTGTTAGTTTTTGCGTATCTTGGAGCTCCTCCGAGTCCTCATTACAGTAAACATGATTGGATGCTTCTTGTAGAAAATCGTGTCTTTTGTAAGGCTCTCTATATGATATACATCTTGTATGTGGAGTTTCTCCCATCTTTTGAATAAATTCATTAACTTTATTAAAGGAAAAGTTGGAATGGCTATACCCGTCGAAAGTAGAAGCATCCTGAACCTTCAAGTTTCTTCGGGCAGAATAACTTATTGAGTTCACATTACTAATTTGGGGCTCTTAATCTCTTTGTTGGGAGGTTTTTCAATTTGACCTTTCTCCTAGTCTGGGGATGGGTATTGTATTCAAATTGGTGCATAAAGAAAGAATTTATTCATTGTTCCAGTAAAAAGTTGAACATTTTGATTCTTTCCATCTCACATTGAGCATATATGGAATAGGATATCCAGTAGTTAAAAGAAAAAGCTCCAGTACAGACAACGGCGAGAAAATACATGATTGAACAAGAACATTGCAGAAATTACATATGATGTAGATGCAGGAAGATACCACTTTGATCCATTGGATATCAAACCATGTTGCCAGCAACCGCAAAGCCACGCGATGCCGTGCATCATAGCCCCTCCTCCTTCGTGTATATTTTTTACTCTCTTCAGGTGTTTGTGCAAGACAAGCTGAGAAAAGTTGATAAAGAACAGTGAGTTTCCTAGAGTATTCAAGCGCTGATGCCTCCTCCACTGGTTTTTCATCAACTCCACCAACTGACTCTAAATGTGCCTGCTCAATGCTAGATGGCTTCTTGCTTTTCTCTTGGTAATTTTCAATATTTGTAGTATTTTCCATTTCGGACCTGGATTGCATATCAGCAACAGATAATTTCTCCCGACACTCATGTTCATATTCTTCCCGCTTCTCCTGCTTGGACACATTATCCAAAGTTTTCTCCATGCTTGATGCCATAGCATCTATTGCTTTTGCAAGATCAAGTTCCTTCTCTGCTGGTTCTGAAAAAGTATCACCGCCTTCTTCAGAGACAGAGAGCGACCTCAGAAACTGTTGAACTAAAGTAATATCAGTCCTTATGCTATCAAGCAACAGTAAATGGCATAAATTTATACAGGCTTTCTATTTGTAGAAGATATTAAAAAGAAAAGGAGACTGTTTTCCCTTCCGCTAGAAGAATTTATTAACAAAAGCTACAAAGTATGCTTGTTATGGGGATGAAATCATTTTCCAGTGTTTAGTAGCCTTAAATAGTTGAAAATGTTTTTCCAAAAGAAGGGAAATCATTTTTCTTTATAAACATGTTACGTAATTCTTAAGTCATGTAGCATGCTTCAATCAACAAGTAGACATTATTGTCACCTTTCATTTTTAAACATAACGAAAACACACTCATGATACCTATCTTCCATTTTATACTATTACCAAATATCACATACTTTTAGACCTAATCAACACGGAAAAATGATTCCCAAATAGACGATTTAATTTAATGCCACTTATAAGTAAACATTGCTAATGATCATCAATGTAAGCACAATGCTAATTAGAAAACTAACCGCTCCCACGTGATGCTTTGGTGATGAAGACCCAGCAGTTTCCTCTAGTCCAGGCCATGCTTTTTTATCAATCTCTAGAAATCTGTTCGCCACAAAAATTTAATATACAACTTGAATAAATGATCTTCAAACAAATTATAGCGTCAATTTGAATGCTAATTAAAAAAAAACAACTTAATTGAAAATTAGAAGAATAAGAAAGCAGAAGGATTTAACTGGAAAACTGGGCGAAGCAGGCCGCAAGATTCGTTAACCCAAAGTTGAGGACCTTCGGAGACGGAATCACTGCTGCTGCTATTGCTAATGCGATCGTCCTCGTCGGACGGAAAACCCAACGGACTAGTTTGGTGGATCTGGGCCTGGTGAAGCGCTAGCCCGAACAGAGCTCCCGCTGCGTACCTTTGCATTGGCGTCAATGTCGAAGGCGGCATCGTTATAGTTTGAAGAAAAAACGAGTTTCAACTTCCCTGTGAGCGATAATAATAGCATTCGAGTGATCAAATGTAAAGTTATGGAAAACTACTCGGTGTCTCCGGTATCATCATTGGCGTTCAAATTCCAAAGCTCTATTTCGTTAAAGCGGTGAAGTATGAAGTTGGATGGCGAGTAACATCCCTTACACGTGAATGCCACCTTTATCTAGAGTCCACTTTATAATTTGTGCATTGGATATTACATTGTATATCCATATTATTAATAGCTTAAAGATTAAATTTTTTATTTTATGTTTATCATCTTTATTATTTTTTATGTTTATAAAAGGCTATGTAATTATAATAAAAAATATAAATAATAGAAGAAGAAAATCTCTTCCTTCTTTCTATCTTTATTTCTTGTTCATGTTTTATTAAATTATTTTTATTTATAACATGTTATCAGCACGAATCTCTAATTTCATTTTTCTCAACATCTTCAAGTTTATATTTACTCCTTTAGATGTCCAAATAACATAACTTTAGAAGTTGCTGCATATTTCATATCAACAATATTCTATTACACTGATGCACATGACAGTTTTGAAACTTGGGATTTTGATATATGAACTCAGTATATAATTTCATTTTGAACAAAGGATGAGGTATATTTCTATTTTGTTTACTTTAATTCGGCCGGTGTACATTAACGTTATTAGAAATAGTAGCACAATCCATGACACGGATCTTTAGCCTTTAATTTATTTGCTTCTTTTTAAATTATTATGGGTTTCTAAAGTAAAACTACATGTTCTTTTCTGATACATTTTAGAAGGAAATATGGTTTAGAAAAATGAGATATGCCAACCCTCGGTTCATATGATCTCATGCTCTATATGCTACTAAGATCTATAACTATTTTTCAACACAAAAGTTTACGATCGGATAAATTTAATTATGTCCATACAAGTCGCAAATATCATAAACAGATTTCTTTTTATTTATGCTTGTTGTGTCAAAACTTATTTGTTATCTATAGTAAGAGGTTACTACAGTGAGGCTACTGTTTTTCTATTAAGTCTTGCAAGTAGACTTCCACTAAAATGGTTAATTAGTGAAGTATATAATACCTTTACATCTCACATTTGAGGCAGCAAGGTCTATGCTTAGTCTATATTGTTTACCATTTTATATTATCATATCATCCGATATTATAAAACTGCATTTCAGGTATTATTTGCATGATTTATAATTCTAAAGTTTCTTGACACTAATTACTTAGCTGATTTGAGTAAACAAAAGTCTGTTGCTGAGAATTATATTCAAATGACATTATGAATAGTTTAACTCAAGAGTTAAGCATTTCCGTTGTGTTTGAAATTATTTTTATCATTTGCTATTTAGTGATATCAACTTCAATGAGCACAAGTCGCAATACACCATGAGGGTAAGACATGGAGATCAAATCTTGATGCTCCATGATGATAATAGTTAGGTTTGAGTATCATTTCAAAATGGCCTAACATGCCTTTATATTGGTTAGACATTAGGTTTTAGTCCCAACATATTATGACATATCATATTTTTATATGGGTAAGACATTGGGTTTGAGTATCAATGCACCATATTGATAATATAATGATGATTGCGGCAAATTAATATTATGTTTTTGATGAAAAATCATGAAGCTCGTCCCATTTGATTAGCTCTGTTCTTGAAGTGAATGTGGTAGCAGTGCATAATAAGTCTAAATAAAGACAATTGGTTGAATAATGAGTGTGAGCGTTCCAAATAATAATAATCATCACAATGATTATAAAAGGAGAACAACAAGGGTTTCTCAAAATAGCTTCAAAATGTGAAGACAATGTTTACCTTCAAATTAATATGAAACACATCGCTGATTATGATCCATTCCTTGAAGAGAGTGTGACTTGTGATAAGTATTGAGAATGCAGACTCATTCCTAAAGTTGAATGTGGTAATAAGTTTGAGTGAAATAAAAAGAATAAATATTATTACGACGTTACATGAATATGTCATTGGTCGCGTACATATGATACGCCAAATATTATTTTTGACATGCCTTATAAAAGTTATTAAAGGCAATATTAAATCAAGAAATAATTTTGCTTATGATGATTCTGACCATGACAATATATTATGATATAAGTTTCTCTCTGAAGGACACATTTACATTATGAATGACATGATAAAAGATCTTATAGTAAAAAAGTCGTTAAAAGCTCCGGAAACTAATTTATTTATACTCGGATGAATAAAATTATTCATGACATTGATATTGTAAAGTCTCAAAAGAAACTTTTTGAGTTTCAAATGTACAAGTCACATTGATTGTCATATCGAGACAATAAATGAACGGAAGATTGAATATCTTCGCATTTCTATAATAATACCGGGTAAATATGAAAGGTTACCCGATTTTCTTTCTATTTGTACTACACAAAATATAAGCATGATGCTTGAATCATAAGCCACAAGTAAACTAGAGATTTACTAAAAGAAATATTAGTTGGCATAATCGGTTGACCATCCCGGTTCAATTATGATTTGAAAAAAATAATAATAATAATTGAGAATTACACTGGCATATATTGAAGAATAGAAGATTCTTCAAGAATTCTATTGTGCTGCTTATTCTCATGATATATCAGTTAAGGTAGGGATTGTATTCCTTGATTTCTGAAATAAATAAAAGTTGATAAATATATGGGCCCAGTCACCTGCCATGTGGACCGTTTACTATTATATGATTTTAATAGATACATCTATTATATGGTCACAAATGCATTTGTTATCAACTTGCAGTTTGGTTTTTGCAAGATTGCTTGCTCAAATTATTAGAGCACAGTTCCAGAATATAAATTATGATGCTTTATCTTCATAATACTGGTTAAATCCAAATTGGTTTAGCAAAATTGTATCCCTCCAATTATAGCTAATTCACAGGTTATGAGAACAAAACTCTCAAAATAAAATTTTGTATGAGATGTATTATTTAATATACAGCAATACTTGTACGCATCTAGCCAAGTTATGAAAATTTCTCCCTATCACAATCGGTTCAGGGTCAGGAACCAAATAATTTCAATATAGTAATATGAATGTGCTATATGATTTAATTATGCCACCACAATGCACAAAGATGGATTCCCACTGAAGGTTGAGAAATGTGTTGGTGATCCCAACATTAGGGGAGAAAATGGCAGCTGAGAAAGTAATACGTGAAATACATTATTATGAATACATATAGATCCTCCTACAAGAAAATATGAACTTGAAGTTCAAGTGATAATTCATTTACAAATTATTGCCAGTTGCATTTGCCGACCTAAAACTAAATGTCATATTTCAGCTGCTAATGCTCCAAACAGAATAAAGTCCAATGGGGACAGAGTCTATTCCACGCATGAAGCGTAACAAACCAATCAGTTCCAAAGATAAAACTTCTTGAAGAATGAGAGGAGCAAATATTCAAAATGGTCATAATAAAGAGGCAAATGATTTAGAAGAGCACCACGATATAACACTTCATAAGACCTCATGGGAGAGGTTCTAGTACCTGAAATAATAAGATAAAGAGATCTCAATAAGTTATGTCTTTATTAGGTAATAATGGAACCAACATAAAGTGATCGTCGATGATATTATTAATATAATGTAAAGTTCAATACTATTAATATTGACGAGGATCTTGAGCTCAAATCAGTCATGAAATTTGGACAGATAAATGATTGGATAAAATAAAATAAAATAAAATACGCAATCAAGATTGATTTCACTTGAAAAGTATGAGGTTGGTTGGATAGTCCCAACACATGAAAGTATAAAGCCAGTGGAGGTATAAATATATTCTTGTGAGAAAAAGGTTAAGTCGACAGACATAAAGACGACTTGTGTTACAAGAAGATCGAAAATATCATGGCATTGATTATATAGACACATGTTTTCTTATGGTGGATGTAGTCATTTCAGGTTTTAATCTATCAATACATAAAAAAAATAAAAAATAACTTGATATGCGTATAATGGAAATCATTGAAGGATTTAAATTGTTCTAAAGCATATTATGGTTTCCAAGAAATTTATTAAATAAGGATTCAATAATTTTTATACGGATTGACACAATCAGGGCCCTTGTGGTATAATCTCCCGAGAAAATACTTGTCGAAAGAAGGGTACAAGAATAATTCAATTTGTCCTTTCTGTCTTTATAAAAGAATTTGGATTTGAATTTGTTACAATCGTCGTGTATGTTGATGATTCAAATATCATTAGGGAGCTTCATAAAGCAGTAAAATGTTTAAAGGAAGAATTTGAAATAAAAGATCTTATAAAGAAAATTTTATCTTGGCCTACAAATTGAGTATATGAAAGATGAAATTCTTTTGTCCATCAATCAACATACACTGAAAATATTTTAAAACAATTCTGTATGAATAAAGTACATACATTGAGTACCCTGATGGTTGTGTGATACTCGATATAAATAAAGATGAGATGGTTGTGTGATCACTCGATATAAATAAAGATTAATTCCGACATCATGAAAATAATGAAGAACTTCTCGATCCTGTAGTACCATATATTAGTGCAATTGATGCACTAATATATCTTGCTAATACTGCACGATGAGACATAACTTTTTTAGTTAATGTCTAAGCAAGATATATCTCTACTCCTACAATGAGATATTGGAATGAAATCAAACACATATTGTGTTATTTAAAATGGACTATCAATGTGGGCTTATTTTATGGCAATGATTGCAATCCGATCTTGTTGGTTATGCTGATGCTGGGTATTTATCCAACACACACAAAGCTTGATCTCAGACATGCTATTTATTTATAGGTGGAGGTACAACCATATCATGGCGTTCGAAAAAATAAAATATGGTTTCTACTTCTTCATATCATGCAGAGATAATAGCCATTCACGAAGCAAATCGAGAATGTGTTTGGTTGAGATCGATAACTCAACACATTCAGCAAACATGTGGTCTTTCTTCGAAAGAGAATAATCCAAAAATATTGCATAAAGACAATGTTGCATGCATAGCTCAGTTGAAAGGAGGATATATCAAAAGAGATAGAACAAAACACATTTCACCAAAACTCTTTTTTTTTACTCATGATCTTCAGAAGAATGGTAAAATAGATGTACAACAAGTTCGTTCAAATAATAATTTGGCTGATCTGTTCACTAAGGCGTTACCAACCTCAATATTTGAAAAGTTGATATATAAGATTGGGCGTTATCTTCAAGACATTAAGTGATTTTTTTTTCAAGGGGAGTAACTACACGCTACACTATTTTCCTTAACCAAGGTTTTCTCCCACTGGGTTTTCCTGGTAAGGTTTTTAATGAGGCAGCAAGCAATGCATATTATAAATAACTATGTACATTCCATTTTTTTTTGTAAGTTCTTAATGAGGCACATTATCTTACATGGACATCCAAGGGGGAGTGTTATGAATAAGTTGTACATTGGATACTATATTGAATACTACATTGGATGCTACATTGGATGTTACATTGGATGCCAATGTTGTTAATAGCTTAAAGATTAAATCTCCTATTTTGTATCCATCATCTTTACTACTTTTTATGCCTATAAAAGTTTATGTAATTGCAATGAAAAATATACACAATGGAAGAAAAAAATCTCTTCCTTCTCTCTATCTTTATTTCTTATTCATGTTTTACTAAATTGTTTTTATTTATAACATTCTTTTTTTTCAAAAGATTTTTTCTTTTTGGAGGAATGAACCATGAATGGGAGGAAAGAGAATGTTAAAAAAGAAGTATCTTTGGTGGAATTTAACTGTAGCATCTGATAATGCAATAACAGTTGAGAAGAGTCAAAATTTCACATAGATACAACTCACCATCTGACTTGCAACATAATAGCTTAGGTATCACTTTGCAAATCTATAACCCAAAAAATAATAGACTAATTCCTGAAAGACAACTTTTTTTGCTCCCTCGCAAATTTGCTGCCTCGCAAATCAATCCTGAAGCTGTCATGAAACTGCCTAAGCAATATAATTAAGGTTCCTCGTGGATATTAAAGGCTTAAGTCTTGAATTTAATTAAAAGGCATGTATTTTGACATGATTTGTTTTACTTCCTGGTGAAGTTGACATACTTCATGGTTGCTTAAATCTATATTCCGTCGAATTTGAATAAACTTTCTTTCCAGTTATTGTTCAACATTTTAGAATCTGTTGCCTCGCAAATCAGCCACAAACGCAACTCAAAAATCATGAATAATACATATTATCTGAAGTTAAGAAACTCAAACACTTTTATGTGCAATTGCTGAAGCAACCCAACAGGATAAAAGAAAAATAAAAACTTGGAAAATGAATTGTAGAATCCCTCCAACGCTCATACAATATATTACACGAAAAAGAATAAGAGAAGAAAGTGTCAAACTTCTATAGAGACCTCTTACACGATACATTGTTATAAACTGAAAATAAATATAATATATATATATATATATATATATATATATATATATATATATATATATATATTACATTATACATAAATATACATATTTATACATAATTATACAATATTGTATAACTTGTATAAACATGTATAATAGTGTATAAGAGGTGGCTGTATGTCCATATACACTATTATACAACATCTATACGACCTGTTACATAGTTATGATTTTTCAGAACTTCAAACATTAAACTTCAAAATCTTCCAAAATTACCAGAACTTCAAGCTTCAAAATCCTCTAAAATTATGTTGAATGCGCACGCTGGAAAAGAGGAAGTGGAGCATCGGATGTTTGGCAAACTGTAGAAAAGGTTGAAAAACTGATATTGTTGGAAACTTCAAAAACCAGCGGAATGCTTTGGACAAAGAGTTTGCCATCTGATAGTTCAAAAAAGTTTTCTTTCTTACGAGTTGTCAAGACGTCAAAAATTGGGTGTACTGGATCGCTCGGGGGTGCCATGACTGGGAAAAAACATGGGAAATAACTTAATAAACAGAGGACACAAATGAGAAGAGACGTCATGCTAGTTTTTTAGAATAATTGGATAAACTTTGTTATTACTATCGTTTAGAATGAAGAAGAGAGAACAAACTGGACAAGAATAACGTACGTACAGCAAAGGAATCAGAAATTAAGGGACAAATTCTTCTATAGTTTGTGTTAAAAAAAAGTGTAAGAATCTTATGTTGGCTAAAGAGTAGCTCAGAGTTGGTAGACTATATGGGTATGGAGAAGCAAAAGTTGTTTGCGATTGAAGAAAGAAAGGAGGTGAATAAATGTATATAAAGAGTTGAGAGTTGAATATATAGGAAGTAGAGAGGCAGTGAGAGAGAGATGAAGAGAATGAAGAAAGAAGAAAATAATAAAACCCTAAAAATATGTCTTTAATGGGCTAAAGGCTGAAAAGTTTCTTTCAAGTTATGTACAACATAGGTTAAGAAAGAGCTTCAAATATGGGTCATTTTCTGTTGGGCTATTAGGCCAAGTAACATGGGCCATAATTCTGTCAAATTTTTAATATTAGACTGCAATTCTAATATCACGTAGATGGTGTTTGGATTGGCTAATCAGCTTTTAAGTTTCTTTTTTTAAGTTTTAGTATTTGTTAAACTTAAAAAAGTACTTAAAACAAGTTAAAAATAATAAGCTAGGCAACCCCAACTTATTTGTTTTTGACTTAAAAATTATTTATGATGAAAAAACTTTCTATTTTTTTTAAGTCAATCAAAGGAACTCCTGTACAGATTCTGTACTTGTTACAGTGAGTTCTACACTGACTCAGCATGTTACTGTTACCAATAATAATACTATTTTAAAGCAAATTTAGTACGTATGGCACGAGTTATTTGGCGTACCAAATACTAGTTCCTTAATGTTACATAACATTTAATAGAACTGCCTTGGGTGGAGATGTACAGGAGTTACAAAGCACACGAGCTAAGATGGTCAAATGTTAACGCAGCATGTAGCAATTTTAGAGGACCAACCGAGACAATCCACGCTCCGTAATGTCAATTAACCAGTTTTTATCTGAGAAAGAAAGGAGATTTGGAAATTTTCGCATTCATTTTTTTGTAATTTCAAATTAGTCCCCAGACCCTACTCTATGGGACTATACTGGATAGTTGTTGTTGTTGTTCAAATTAGTCCGCAACTCCAAACAATTCTTCTGAAAACAGAACCTCGCGCTTCGGGATGTAAACATAAAATACAAGGTTATAAGATCACCACTGTAGCTTCTACTACTGGCCGAGAGTACTATCAAAAACATGTTGAAATATGTATACAAAGATAAGTAGTATTCTATTTAGGTCTGCACGAAAATTTCACCTACTTCACACTGGTCCGGAAGAAAAAAATTGCATTCTGCCATTTTTAACTGAAACTTTTCAGTTAAATTATACTAATGTTTTCGCTACACGTCAATTTCTTACTCAAAAGAATTTCGGATTATACAAAAAGAAAGCAATTGCCTTCAGTTTACACCTTCACGGGTGTAGATAGTCACAAGACGACCCCTTCTTGCAACGCCCACTCTCATAAAATTTACAAATTCGCTGTCCCTTGGGAGGAGGCCTAGTGTATCCTCCACCACCATATGGCTGCTGTCTGTTCCAAGATGACCTACCCCTACCAAATCCCGACTCTCCTCCTTGAAGAGACCACTCTCTCGGACCACCAGACCTTTCCCTTGCATACCTCCACTGGCTATCCCACACTGGATTCCCAGTGAAAGGGGCGCCTCGATTCATATGTGAATTTCCCCATGCAGCTCCCATGCTGCTGCTAAAACCAACATTTGCATATCCCTGAACTGGTCCACCCCATATCGGGTTTCCAGGTGCTTGCCCACGGCCACTGGTCATACCTTCCAACCCTGTATTCCGACCCATAGCAGAAAACGCAGTAGTTTGACTAATGGTACAAAGTATATTGGACCCAGCGTCCCCTTGGGAAAACAAAACATCAGCGGACTTGGTTTCTCCTTCACTACTCGTAGATGATTTTCCACCAGACCTCCTTAATGGATCAAATGCATCAGCTCGAGATGCCCCAACTGTTTCATCCGTCACAGTAGATTGACAAGGTAATTGTAGATCTCCGGTGGAGCTCAAGGCATCACTTCTTACAGGATCATGTGTAGGACTCAGCTCCTCAATCGGGCTAAAGCAGTCATTTCTGCAACCAGGTATCATCTCCTCACCGCACCTCATGGCAGAAGTAGGGGAACCCATATTATTTTGATTTTGAGACTCCATGGCGTCAACTTCAGCCAACAGGTCTGACACGGATTCCTCGGCCAAAGTGCTGAACTCTATAGGCTCGCCAAAAAAGTTTGACACGGGATGAGATGGGGAAGTATGAGTAAGTTGGTCGGCATTTGAAGTAGGCGTTGCAACATGATCACCCACTGCTTCAGCTGGTTTTGTCGAGGAAACGGAGACAAGACCAGAATCCCATTCTTCAGTAGTACATGGTTTTGCAGTAAGTTGGTCCGCATTTGAAGTAGGTGAGGCAACATGATTACCTAATGGTTTTGCAGTAAGTTGGTCCGCATTTGAAGTAGGTGAGGCAACATGATTACCTACTGCTTCAGCCGGTTTCAGAGACGAGGAAGAAACTATACCAGAATCCCATTCTTCAGTAGATGGTTTTGCAGTAAGTTGGTTTGCATTTGACATAGATGTGGCAACGTTATTACCCACTGCTTCAGCTGGTTTCTGTGAGGAAGCAGAGACGATCCCAGAATCCCATCCTTCAATAGATGGTTTTGCAGCTGGTGAACTTCTACCACATCCATCAGCTATTTCGCGAAGTTGGACTCCACCAACCACTGAATTAGAAGCACTGCTCCACTTATGGCCTGATTCCTGAACAGGAAGACTTGATGGAACAGATTCTTTATTTTCAGCTGCATGCCCGCCTTGAGTTTCACGGTCTGAAATAGGGGTCGGACTTGGCAAATCATCATTATCTGAACCACAAACAGGAATAACAGAACTCAACAAAAGCAGTTTCTCAGCAGCCTGAGCTTCAAGTTCACCATAGCTTGTCTCTGGAGTAGGACTAGGTAGGTCTGGAAGACTCATGTTTCCTTTCTGTTCAAATGAATCACTTGACTTTGTAGCTGAAGCAAGTCTAGATCCAGAATCCATGTTAATTGTATATCTATTACTGGTAAAGGATCCCAGGTTCTGCACCAAAGATGAGCCTAAATTCCGGCTGTTGGACTGTGTATTATGACCACAGCCATCATTTATCTGGCACATTGCGCTTCCACGTGAATTCTGACTTCCATGATCTGTAGCAGGACGACAATTATCATTTGCATTTCCTCTTTCCTGACGTGGAAGAGCTAAAATCACCTCCCGCTGACTAGATGAAGGGACAGGGCTCGACAATTGGGGTTTGTCAGAACAAGAACTATTTCCCTTCAATGAATCCAAGCATTGTGGAGAAGAAGGGAATAACCCATTCATCCTCGTAAACTCTGTGTTACCGTTTGAATGATAATTTGCTTTGTGGGGGTGCCGAGGTGCCTCTCTTCCAGCAGTCTCAGACCACCTAACACTAGTTCTACTATCTGAGGCAGCTGGTTCCCGTGACTGGCTTGATGTCTTACCATGCACTTGAGGTTCTTTATGGAAAAGCCCCTTTAACGCATTCGTTAAAAGTATCGAGTCATCATGCTCATGATTTGTCCATATCCTCATTTCAGGAGGAAAAAGCCCTGATGTATTCCATTTCCTCAACTGCATAACAGAAAATGGTCCTTGGATTCTACCAGCAGGGTCTCGGTAATGCCACAGTTTGTCAGTTTCAATACTGTTAGCGGATGACGAGTTCATCATAGAGAGACTAGCAATTGAAGTTTCAGATCCAGACCTATCGACGGCCTGTTCAGCAGTAAGTCGATTTCCTAGCTTGTCCAAGATATTAGATCCACAAGCTTCTCTTTTCTCACTCATTCTACATCGAGCCATGATAGATCCCTCTTCTTTAGCTGATAAAAACAAGAAAAACCTTTAGTTAGCTGACGCTAAACCAACTTTTGAAGGACTTAATAGTACAATCTTCATCTTACCTAGACTTCCTGAAGACATAAGTTTTTCATCCCTTCTACTAATTCTAGTGCATCTTGGTGCCAGATGCTCAACTGCATTATATTCCATCAGCAATAAGCAACCATTTTATTTCTTCCTCACCCCCAATCCCCACCCCCCATCCCACAAATAAAAAGTGAAAAAAGTTTAGCAACACCCACGGACTTGCTGGAAACAAAAAGATATAAACCTTTTCTCTTGTAATTGGATCCTCCATCATCTCCTTCAGATTCATAATCTGGGTCCATCTTTGGATCAGCATGCACTTCTGGAATTTCCAGTAGCCTCCGCTGGCGCTCCTCAGGTGTCTTCAGAAGCTCTAACTTCTCTATACATTCTCTGAGCGTAGAATTGTCAAGGAAGTCCTCGTGCTCAAGGTCAATGTTCTCCAGTTAATGAATACACAAAATGAAAAATTTACAAATATCAAATGGTGCCTCAGCTTTTTCAGTTGAGGCATCAAATCTGATTTTGGCATGTTAAGAACTATTAATGCATATTGCTTAGACAAAGGATATTCTTTCTTGTGCCCCTTCTCACTTGCTCTATCACGAAGATGATTGAGGCGCAATATCTCTGCTTCCAGGGACTGTATTTTAATTAAAGTAAATAAGCACATCAAAAGCACCATATTTATAACAATCTTTAATGCAAAAACGTAACAGTTCCGCAATAGCAGCTAACAATTTGTAATGTTCTGAGGAAGAGCAGCATATACTTATGGAGTTCACACTATAATGCATGATCAGTTACCATCTCATGGCAGTTAATCTCTCTACATTTTCCTTTTTCCTTTTGGTGTGGTACCTTCTTGAAATTTTTGACACAAAGGTCATGAACAAAATAAAGGACACTAAAACAAAAGGTACCTCTTGACAGATCACTAATTTTTATATTTAGATTTACTTTATTCCGTATGTTTGAATTTCTACACAGGACGTATATCCACCTCCAATGCCAAGAACACTATGGGATTGGTCAACCCCATCCCTCACCCCTTATTTAGAGCCAACAGTGTTTTTCCAACATTTTCTCTTTAGGTGACTTGAATTTCGTACCTCTTGGTTGGAAGTGGAATGCTCTTACCACTAGAAGATCGCTTTTGTCAAATTTGTTGGTATAACATATTTGCATCAAGTTATGCCTATTTTACATATTCTATATTATTATTATTATTATTATTATTATTATTATTATTATTATTATTATTATTATTATATTAAATGTATATCTACCAATATCTAACATGATTACTACTCAAACTTCTCTTATAAATTTGCTGATCAAAGGTCGAGGACTAGAAAGGGAAGAGTATCTATAAGCTCAAAGAAAAGATGTCTTCCAATTAATTTAAATAATCCTCCAATTGAGTGTATCAAGTCATGAGTAACCTACCTTTCTGCAAGACTCTTTGTTCTACTGAGTTCAGACTAACAAAGATAACCGGTACCCTCAGATTCAGACTACTATATCTACTTTATGAAGAAAGAACAAGCCATCCATTCCACAAGGAGAAAAGCACGGTGGTTTTTTGCAGCAGATGCAGAAGAGGTAGTACCAATTTTATATTAACCAGTAGAGAATGTGCTTGCCAATTCTAAGAAAGATATCATTCAAAATGTTATATTAGTTCTCTATCCTTTCATATATTCTCGCAGCAGAAGTCTCATAGGCACCTCTCATAAATTTTATAATAATGGGATCTTTGCCATAATGATATACTAATGAAAAGGGTGAAAATAGGATAGGACCTAGAAATACAGAACTGTTGAAAGATAGAGTCAGGTCATGCAAGTTTAAGGAAAGAATAGTAAATTAGCTTCAGGAGATAATAAGCCAAAATCACTATTAAGAGAAATGAACAGCAAAGCAATTGACATACATCATTGAGTTTTACTGCCCGGAGTTCCATAGCTTTCTTCTGTATCTCACCCTGGCATTAGAGGGTCACTTAAATTAGAAAATTTCCATTTGCCATAGCAAAAATTTTAATACTCAGGTTTGAACACTTACTACAGTAAGCCGTTTCACAAGCCCACATTTTATACTCTGACGTAGTCTTCTGCATTCATCCTGAAATGACAAAATTAAGCAATCACATAAGGCCCACAAAATCATGCTGAAACAAGTGGAAACCTAGACCCTTGAAAAGGTGATATTTTCTGTGTAAAGGGCTGCCAGAACTAGAAGTGGAAACTTTTTTATGATAGAATAGCAATTTATGTAAAATGTGAAATAAGCTTTTCCCATAATGCGCCTGAATTTCATCGTCAGCAGCTGACAAAATCAACTCAGCTTGCCATTCATCGCAATGTTACAGAAGACAAAAGGAGAGATACAAAATATAAAACATAACAAGAAAAAAAAACAGATTTCTTTCATATAGGCCACTTCAGCACAAAATCCAAGTCTACTAAAAATCTCTAGACCTTCCAAAGCAAAAAACAAGGGTGCTGATTCATTCATGGTCAATCTTTGGTCAAGCCACTCTCTTCAAAGATGCGTGCAATATTGATTACATAAAGAATATCATGACCACATGCTGATTGACTAAATTCAACATCGAGCAAGAAAAGCTGCCAGACCATTCCCAGGTTGTAGAAGAGTAGAAGATAATAAAGACAGCATATATGGCGCATGTCATACCAAAAACCGCCAAAATGGCACCATATCATGGCATGTGTCAATGTCAGAGAGACCGCTTGCAATGGTAAGTGATAACAAGAGGCTGATTGGTACTCCATCAATACAACCATCTCGAACTAGCTCATCCCCTCAATGCAATTAAATTTAGTTTTTTCCATCCACGATACATGTAGCAGTACCAGACAGACAGCTTGAATGGGTAAGAAGGGTAAAGGTGATACCAAGAGGCTGATTGGTCTAAAAATACATCCACCTCCAACCCAGCCCTCTTCCCGCGATGCAACTAACAAACCCACTTAATTTTTTGAATTCACATCTAATACTTGTTGGGTAACTTTTGAAGTGTTTTATTTATGAAAGCTTCATCTGGAAAAACTCTCTCAATTCACAATCATACGCCGAATACCTAAGACCAGATGGAACGTACTCAACGCTGCTCATGATCCCCTTACAATTCCATCCTCAAGTTCCCAGTATTACTTATCTCAAATCTGAGTGCATCATATATTCACATTAAATGGACTAATTCACAAGAACTATACTTGCTACATTTAAAACTGCCCGGGCCTGTGTGAGCTAAATGTTCCTTCAGTCTTAGCTTACATGGTATATATTTCATCTATAGGATGCCAATACAGCTGCTGTTTGTGTTACATTACTTAAAGTAAAAAGTACTAGCACGGCCTAATGTGAAAATGTGCAGCCCAAGATAAACGCTACAAAAGATTGAGCTACAATACAGAAGAATAAAGATGAATACACCTTATCTGCTGCAATATGTACTGGTAAGCAAGATTTCTTTAACAATGCCATAGTAAGTGGAAGCAATTCACAAATAGATGAACAAGGAAATGTGTTGTATCTTAATTACCTCACAGAAATCTTGATTTGAAATAGAATCAATGGATAAGGCTTCTTTCTTGTCTAAGTTCAATACTTCAAGTAATACATCAACTGTCTTATCTCTAATCTTATATGGCTCAGATGACTTACTTGTACCTGCATTAAAGGAACCATAAGCTCCATAAACTAGAATAAGATTATATTACATACTGTGGTTAAAAAGTTTCATGATCAATTTGTACCTACAACATGGACAAGCCTGTAGATTTCCTGCTTCTGATCATTGCCAGGTATTCTTATGCGGACAACTGACCCAATAGCTCTGTCATTGAACTTCTCCACATCTTCAGCAAGAGTTTCCATCAAATCACGCCTCAAATATATGAAGTTTATATTGTGAGCATCAATTGCAGCATATTCATCCAGATTAATCTGGGTCATTTTTAATTCACCATTTTTACGAGTTTTACGTTTTTTAGATGAAGAAATATCAATACTATCATCAGGTTCCACATGGCTAGTCATTGTTCCAACAATTCCAGCCGGTATAAAAGCACTCTTCTTTGACTCCTCCTTTATCAAAAAGTGAAACTCGAGAAGCTTCAGCATTTCTATGTGGCCAACGCGTGGCTTTCCGAAAAGGTTTTTGAGCCTCAAATCACAAATTATTTGGCTCTTCCTTCGAGGATCTCGAAGATTATTTCTCTTAATATAGTCGAGCAAAAGTGCCTGGACATCAAACTGAGATATAGCAGAGGTATCACCATCCTTCACATGTGCAACAAAATCCAAAAGCTCCTTCGACGCCCACTCCATGCATCCGTTCGGTGATGTCTCCGCAACAGTGCTTTCCTGTTTTGACCTCAAACAATCTTCATTCTGAACCTTTAGCTCTTGAACAGGCTTGGTTAGCTCTAACAGAGGAGTAGAACTGAGAATGCTCGCGTTACCAGAGTCTGAAACTGCTCGGATTTCAGCAGTTGGAGGATCCTTTTTAGATAGTTCTAACGGTTCTATGGGTTTCTTCTGCTCTATATAGTCAAATGACTTGCCTGCAATACTTTTGCCATCATTTGCAACATAATGACCATAAGGCATTAGCTGCCGCTTACCATGTACTGCATCTGATTCTTTCCATGGATTTTTAGCTTGAAGAAGTTCATCGAGTGTTAATGATAGTTTTTCCTTTAGGATTACCCAATACACCTTAAAGAGATATTCCCAGCTGCTTTTGTCATCAAAATCTACCTGAACCTGAATAGTTTTTAGGTAAATCAAATGAAGCATAATGAACAGTCAAAACTTAGCCCAAGATTACTATTAGAATATGTAAATAGTAGAACCCTAATCCAATGTGTATTAGGAGTAGGATAGGTTACGTGTATATATATATAGGGCTCATTATATCATGTTTAATATCAAATATATTTTTCTCCCGTGCTTTCTCACATGGTATCAGAGCTACAGTGAGAATATAATAGTTGTGCGTCAATCCAGCAACTTCCGGGAAGAAAGACCTCGTCGCCGTGCAATTTTCCGGCGACTTAAGAGGTTGTCCGTAACTAAACCATCTTTTTGTTGGTGTTGTGCAAAATCCGAGACCATCACAAGGTTCGGAAGAGAATTCCGACCAACCTCAGAAAAAATCACCGGAAAATAACCCCCCACGCGCCGCCACGCGCCCGCCGGAGTTCTGCCGCCGCCGGCGCGTCCGTCCCACGCGCCTGCGCGTGAGACACCTTCCGGCCAGAATTTCAAAAACTTCCTTCAGGACAGTCTGATCGTCCTCGAATTTCGAGCCTATCCATATTTTTATTTTTCAATTCCGACAACCTTGAATTTTTCCGGCAGCTACAGTGTTTCCAGTTTCAGTTTCAGTTTCCGGCAGCTACAGTGTTTCCAGTTTCCAGTTTCCTTCATCTGTTTCAGCGAGTTTTCATTTGATTCTTTCTGATTAATTGGTGATAATCCAACAATGTCTTTGGGACTCGATGCTTTCGGGTCTAGAAACCCGGGTTCTGGCAGTTCTGGTGTTATGATTACCTCAGAACCTTTAATAGGAGGTTCAAACTACCTAGCTTGGGCTTCGTCTGTCGAGTTGTGGTGTAAAGGTCAAGGTGTTCAAGATCATCTAATCAAGGAATCTAGTGAAGGAGATGATAAAGCCAAAGCACATTGGGAGAAGATCGATGCTCAATTATGCAGTATTTTGTGGCGATCTATTGATTCCAAGTTGATGCCCTTGTTTCGTCCATTTCAAACATGTTATTTGGTTTGGGAAAAGGCTCGTACTTTATACACTAATGACATATCTCGTTTCTATGATGTGATATCGCGGATGACAAATTTAAAGAAACAGGAATTAGATATGTCTACTTACTTGGGACACATACAAGCAGTTATGGAGGAATTTGACACGTTGATGCCAGTTTCTGCTAACGTTGCAAAGCAGCAAGAGCAACGACAAAAGCTGTTTCTAGTTCTTACTCTTGCTGGGCTTCCTAATAATCTCGACTCAATACGCGATCAGATTTTGGCTAGTACGACTGTCCCCACAGTTGATGAATTATTCTCTCGATTACTTCGCCTTGCTGCAGCACCGAGTCACCCAGCGAGCTCATCACAGACACTTGATTCATCTATCCTCATATCCCAATCAGTGGACAATCGGGCATCTCATACTATGGAGAATAGACGAGGAGGAGGTCGTTTTGGAAGATCTAGACCCAAGTGTTCTTATTGTTATAAACATGGTCACACTCGTGATGTGTGCTATTCTTTACATGGTCGACAACCCAAAAATGCTTATGTTGCTCAGACCGAGACTACAGGTAACCAGGGATTTTCTGTATCTGAAGGGGAGTATAATGAGTTCCTTAAATATCGAGCAAGTAAGCAGACATCTCCACAAGTAGCCACTGTTGCTCAGACTGATACTTGTGTTGCTGGTAATTCTTTTGCTTGTGTTTCCCAGTCTAGTCCTCTTGAACAATGGGTTGTGGACTCAGCTGCTTCTGATCATATCTCTGGTAATAAATCCCTTTTGTCAAATATTGCGTATTCACAGTTTCTTCCCAATGTTACTTTAGCTAATGGGTGTCAAACTAAAGCAAAAGGAGTTGGACAAGCGAATCCTCTACCCTCTGTCACTCTAGATTCCGTTCTTTATGTCCCTGGCTGTCCTTTTAATCTTGTATCTGTTAGTCGTTTGACTCGTACCCTCCATTGCGGTATAAATTTTATTGATGATTCTTTTATTATACAGGACCGCAGTACGGGACAGACGATTGGAGCAGGACTTGAATCAGAAGGACTCTACTACCTTAACTCACTAACATCCTCCAAGGCATATCTAGTTGCAGATTCTACAGACCTACTTCACAATCGTTTAGGACATCCTAGCTTGTCCAAACTTCAAAAGATGGTGCCTAGTTTGTCTAGTTTATCCACATTAGAGTGTGAGTCATGTCAGCTCGGGAAACATACCCGCGCCTCCTTTCCTCGTAGTATTAAGAGTCGTGCAGAGTCTGTTTTTTCTTTAGTTCATTCGGATATATGGGGTCCTAGTAGAGTCAGTTCAACCTTGGGATTTCGTTATTTTGTTAGTTTCATTGATGATCATTCAAGATGTACTTGGATTTTCTTAATGAAAGATCGTTCTGAGTTGTTTCCTATATTCCAGAATTTTTGTGCTGAAATTAAAAATCAATTTGGTGTTTCTATTCGCACTCTTCGCAGTGATAATGCCTTAGAATATTTATCCTCTCAATTTCAGCAGTATATGACTTCTCACGGAATTATTCATCAGACCTTTTGTCCTTATACCCCTCAGCAAAATGGGGTTGCAGAGAGAAAAAATAGGCACATTATTGAGACTGCTCGCACACTTCTCATTGAATCTCATGTTCCGCTGCGTTTTTGGGGCGATGCAGTTCTCACATCTTGTTATTTGGTTAATCGGATGCCTTCATCTCCCATCCAGAATTAGATTCCGTATGAGGTATTGTTTCCCCAGTCACCCTTATACTCTGTTCCCCCATGTGTTTTTGGGAGCACTTGTTTCGTTCATAACTTAGCTCCTGGGAAAGATAAGTTAGCTCCTCGTGCTCTCAAGTGTGTCTTCCTTGGTTATTCTCGTGATCAGAAGGGCTATCGTTGTTATTCACCTAATCTTCGTAGGTACCTTATGTCAGCCGATGTCACATTTTTTGAGTCTAAACCTTTCTTTACCTCTTCTGACCATCTTGATATATCTGAGGTTTTACCTATACCGGCCTTTACGGAGTCTACTATATCTCCTCCTTCACCTTCCGCTACAGAAGTCTTACCCATTCCAACCATTGGAGAGTCTAGTGTGGCTCCTCCTAGACTCCCTGCAACAGACACTCCACTCTTGACATATCATCGTCGTCCTCGCCCAGCATCCAGCTCGGTTGATTCACGTCCTGCACCTGACCCTGCTACTACTTGCGGACTTGTCTCTTCCGATTGCACTTCGGAAAGGTATACGAAACACCCTTAAACCTAATCTCCATTATATCGGTTTAAGTTATCATCGTTTGTCATCACCCTATTATGCTTTTCTATCTTCTTTGTCCTCTGTTTCCATCCCTAAGTCTACAGGTGAAGCATTGTCTCATCCAGGGTGGCGACAGGCTATGCCTGACGAGATGTCTGCTTTACATACGAGTGGTACTTGGGAGCTCATCCCTCTTCCTTCAGGTAAATCAACTGTTGGTTGTCGTTGAGTGTATGCAGTCAAGGTTAGTCCAGATGGTAAGGTTGATCGTCTTAAGGCTTGTCTTGTTGCCAAGGGATATACTCAGATATTTGGGCTTGATTACAGTGATAATCAGTCCGCCTTTTTCTCTCCATGGCTGTTGTTCGCCATTGGCCCCTGTATCAGCTGGACATTAAAAATGCATTTTTACACGGTGACCTTGAGGATGAAGTTTATATGGAGCAACTACCTGAGTTTGTTGCTCAGGGGAGTCTCGTGCCCTTGTATGTCGCTTGCGCCGGTCACTTTATGGTCTAAAGCAGTCTCCTCGAGCCTGGTTTGGTAAGTTTAGCACTGTTATCCAGGACTTTGGCATGACTCGGAGTGAAGCTGATCACTCTGTATTCTATCGGCATTCTGATTCACGTCTCTGTATTTATCTGGTGGTCTATGTTGACAACATTGTTATTACCGGCAATGACCATGATGGTATTACTAAATTGAAGGAACATCTCCTTCAACGCTTTCAGACTAAGGATCTGCGCACACTAAAGTATTTTTTTGGGTACTAAGGTCGCACAGTCTAGCTCAGGTATTGTGATCTCACAACGTAAGTATGCCTTAGATATTCTTGAGGAGACAGGAATGACAGGTTGTAAACCTGTTGACACTCCGATGGATCCGAATTCTAAACTTCTTCCAGGACAGGGGGAGCCTCTTAATGATCCTGCAAAATATAGGCGGTTAGTTGGTAAATTAATTATCTTACAGTGACAAGACCTGACATTTCCTTTCCTGTGAGTGTTGTGAGCCAGTTTATGGGTTCTCCATGTGATAGTCATTGGGATGCAGTTGTTCGTATTCTTCGGTATATAAAATCAACTCCAGGTAAAGGTTTATTGTTTGAGGTTCGAGGCCATGAGCAGATCGTTGGATACTCCGATGCTGATTGGGCAGGATCGCCTTCTGACAGACGTTCTACTTTTGGATATTGTGTCTTAGTAGGAGGAAATTTGGTATCTTGGAAAAGCAAGAAACAGAATGTGGTTGCTCGGTCTAGTGCAGAAGCAGAATATCGAGCAATGGCTATGGCGACATGTGAACTAGCTTGGATCAAACAGTTGCTCAAAGAGCTGAAATTTGGTGATGCTAGTCAAATGGGACTTGTGTGTGATAATCAAGTTGCTCTTCATATTGCGTCAAAGCCAGTGTTCCATGATAGAACTAAGCATATTGAGATTGACTGTCACTTTGTCAGAGAAAAGATACTCTCGGGAGATATTGCTACAAAGTTTGTAAAGTCAAATGATCAGCTTGCAGACATTTTCACCAAGTCCCTCACTGGTCCTCGTATTAACTACATATGTAACAAGCTCGGTACATATGATTTATATGCACCAGTTTGAGGGGGAGTGTTAGAATATGTAAATAGTAGAACCCTAATCCAATGTGTATTAGGAGCATGATAGGTTATGTGTATATATATATAGGGCTCATTGTATCATGTTTAATATCAAATATATTTTTCTCCCGTGCTTTCTCACAATTACTTTATGGCGATAAAAGAAAAGATAAGTTCACAATAATAGAATTTAACATGAAAATCTCATGCAAAAACTATCTGTAATCTGGAAAGACATCATAAGATCAGTGCTCGAAGAGCAAATTGTTTATTCACAGTTAAACTGGTCCTCTTCTATCTTTCTATAGATCCTTCTTCCTTTGGCGTACCAAAGATATATTTGACTTGGCACCTTCTAGGTTTATCTCTATAACAAAAGATAGATAACCAGACTGTGTCCTGATCCTCCATTTCCACAAATGAAGGCATTAATCATTCGTGGGAGAATATATCTTACTCAACGTAACAAATCAGGAACCTTATCACAGAGAAAATGACAAGATATGATAATCACTTGCAAAATCAAGCATCCCTATTAAGATCTTATAGTACATTGGACATACCATTTCCCTATTTGCTTGGTCTTTGTTCTCAATAAGCATGATAGTTCTCATGCACGTCGAGCAAAAACCCTTGTTTCCTCGAACACACAAGTAATCAGCATTTTTTGTACATGTCTTGCACAATGAATACGTACAAGTATAGCACAGGTAGTGGGAAGCTTTTTGGCACACACTACAAATATGCCAACCTGAAAACAGAAGTAATATAAGGGTGTTGTATCATTCTGGGGCCATTGGTGTTGATCACATGCTTCATGTATTAAATACAACAAGATCTCTTGTAGTTCAAATAAAAGAAAAAGTACTAAGTGAAAAATAAAAGCAAAAATATTAAGCAGTAGCAGACTCTGATACTTCGATATTTTCTACTTGAAATTTTCAGAATCTTTTTTTGCTGTTACAAAACCCTGCTTTGGATATAAAATTCCCTGATATCCCAAACCTCCTCAACTGTCCTCGAATGTATCAACAATGACATACGCAGACAAATTTTTAAAGGAATACTTACACCGCTTGCAGCATCATTCAGGCAGTACATTAATCAACAACCAAAACTGGATTTAACAGCAAAGTTTTCTAAGCAACATAATAATGATTTTTTCCAAGAGGCTCCCAACTTAGTTACATTTCCATACTACTTTTCGTGATGTTCTATTCAATTCTAATTGCCTACGCCCCCACTATAATAGAACAATCACCCCCCCCCAAACCCCCCACCCCACCCCTTCTTCTCTCAGTTCTCTGTAGGACATGGACTACCCCAAAGAAATAGATTTTTAAGATGCTCTTGATGAAATATGTGCAATGCAGGAAGAAAGGGAAAAAGGAGAGAGGGAGAGAGAGAAGGTTATTAGCAATTATATGAGCTTGTTTACTAATATAGGAATACCCACACATGGTGTGAAAGATTGCCCGTAAAAACCCTAGGCAGTTTGTGGAAGTAGCAATCTAGGACTTCATATTTATCTCAAGAAAGGACAGTGAATAAGAAAAGCATCCAGAGACATTTCTGTTCTTCAGGAAGGATATCAATGAGCAGAAGAAACATAACATAATGATAACGCAGCGTGTATTACATGTCCCCATCAAAATTCTCAATATGCAGCAACAATATTACGTTTGAAGTTTGCAGCTGAAACCTCTTCTAGTCACGAAATTGTAATGTATAACATTCAAGACTCGTTCTAGAACTATCAGTTAAGGCATGTCATTACATTTATTTCTATAATGTAACAGCATGAATTATGCCATGCAACCCAAACACCTTAATGCACAATGCTCAATAATCGAAAATTCTCTTCATCCAAAATAGAATGTCATTTACTAGTTCTCTCTTAGCATGCAACAAAATAATTTCCAAATTTATATTAAACCATCATGAGAATAAATAAATACAGTAAAATCAACCCAAGCAACCAAAGAACTATATGAGATGAACAGATTCTTCATGTGCGTAAAGAAGTAAGAGAACACATACCGCAGTTCCATTTTGCCTTGGAGCGAAAAAATGCCTCATCCCGCTTAATACAAGCTGGATGATATGCCTTTGGACACCCCCTAACCATTAAAGAAACAGCATTAACACAATTATGCTTTTCAAAGAAAGATTACCATTATTGTGAAGCACTACTAATTCTTTCAATACTTTTAGCTCAAATTGAAGTACATTTCACAAGCATAGGAGCACTTCAAAATGGAAACTAGAGAGTGAAAAACGAGCTTCACTTACTTGCGATCGCAAAGTACAAGAGAACCACCATCGAAACATATGAAGCAAACATCTTCGTCCTCTTCTCGCGGTTTCTTTGGCGGCGGAAGTTTTGCCAGAGTCGTCTGGAAACGAGGCGGCCGCCCTCGCTTCCGTTTCTCGACGCCGTCGCCGATCAGGTTTGCAACTGAAGTCCTGCCATCTACAGCTACCGTAATCGGAGCACCTCCTGTGACCGCAGCCGGAACTCCGACCAGCTGAAAATCGTTCATATACTGCACGGAACTACACTGTTCCGAATCTTGTAACCCCATGGATGTTACGGTACTTCCATCGAAACTTAGACTATGTGCTTGTTGTACACATGGTCGGTACAACTCCGAGCTGGAATTACCACCATCCATGGAGAAAATTGAGCTCCGAAAGAATCGTATTCAAAACCCTAGACTACCTAATTGCGTAGCGAATCGAGAAAATGGAGGAGGTGATCATTGACTTAAGCGACGTCGTTTGAATAGACGAAGAAAATTCTGAGACGAAATGAGAAAGATTAGGAATTGAAAGAGACGGTGGTGAGGCACGATTGGTTGAGGCCAAGTGTGCGTGTAAATTGAAAATGCGTATGCGAGAGAGAGAAAGAAAAAAAGAGAGAGAAGTGTAGTGTTCCTCTCCTGTTAACCAAAGACTCTTATCAATAAACACATGGGAAAGAAGCGTCAAACGCGGCGCATGTGGGTTTATTTTTCTACTACTACCCTTGTTTTGGGTCTTTTTGTATGACTGCATTCTTTGTCTTACCAACACGTGACTTCATTTCCAACCAGCCATTTTTTGGTCAATTTTGTGCTTTTCTTTTTTTCATTCTTTGCTTTTGGTTAATGGGAGTAACAGTCAGATCACAATTGGGTTGTGTTTTTAGTTTTAAGTTTTGGTTGGGTCAGCCGTGCCTACACTCCATCATAGGTTTGCAGTAATACTATTTTTTTATTTTGAAAAAGCCTACCTTTTGCAGAAGACAGCTACGTGTCACGGGCTTAGAGTCCGACGCAGCACACAGCGCCCGTGCGGCGTTCCGAGACCGCCCACTACTTCGAGACAAGTCTTATCACACGCGGAAGCCAACTGGTTTCGCCCTGCCATGGGCTTATCAGGGGAGCGGCACTAGCCCCCGACCAGTTGATCCCTTAGGCCTACTTCGATCCCCTTCATTGTCAAGTCCATGACCAGCAACAAGCTCTCCAAACTTAACCGGATCGGCCAGCCTGACTCGGCCAGATCGAAGCATCTAAGGGAGAACAACGTCTTAATGCTAATATCGTCCCCATAACCCAACGACGAAGTTCCAGATGGTCCGCTCTTTCCTTTGGACTACACGTTCACGACAAACGGGCCGTGACATACGACCCTCTACTTTGCTTCCGTGTTTGACAACAACCGATTTTTGCATTTATTATGCCTTTTGATTTCTGGTATTTCTTGACTTTATTGAAATGGAAACTTTTTTCTCACTCTTAAATTTTTATAAGTCTATTTCCTTATCTCGCTCTTAATAAATTATTGTTAACTCAGCCTTGAAAATATATCATCTTGTAAGTCGTTATGTTTTGTGTGTACCCATGAACTATCAAACACCGTAAATTATGCGGTTCGTAATATTTAGTGAAAACAACATCACATAGATAAGTATTTACTAAAGTGACTTGCGTAGTATTATTTTAATTTGATACACGACGAAGAGGGATTTGCATAAATGGGTAAAATGTAAAAATAAATGGTTTATATATTTATTTAGATATTAATACGAGTATCTCACTCTTTAGCAACTCTATTTCATGAATTATGTGCGAAGATTCCAATAATTGGATAGATATTTGTTCTTGTTGCGTCCCTAAGTGGAAACTGGAAAGACACTTTTGTCTCTGCTTTATTTATAAGTTATCATTGGTGTACCAATAATAACATCCGTCTAAGTAGGGAAATGCATCGTATGAACCGAGGGTCGATTGGATCTGCCCTTTTGAGTAGGAGTAAGGTTCGTTTACATATTACCCTTCCCAGACCTCATCTGGTGGAAGTATACTGGGTAGTTGTCGTTGTTGTTGTTGTTGTAAGTAGGAAAATGCAATTGTAAATCTAGTATGAGCACTTGTCATATGATCACTTATTTATTTTACTAGTACAGCAACCTTTTTGAATATAAATTTAATGATCCCTTTTTTTGTTTATGACAATTGATCCTATATCCGTAGTTAATGAAACACGGATAGGAGAGATGAGATTTAGGTGAGAAAGATATTCAAGTATTTAATTTCCTATTTTTCACTTTCTTAATCGAGATAATTCAGGTATGAGAAATGGTATATTATCTAAGTAAAAAGTAAAAAATTTATAATAAATTGTATTTATGTAAATTTCTTAAAGTAGTTGTAAATATTTAATGTACCTTTTAAAATCTGGTATCCTATGTAAAGTTCCTCAATTTTGTATCTATACTTTATTTGTTTGTTTGTTTTGATTGTCAATTGGAAGAGGCAGAAAACCAAAAATAATACCTCCGTATACTGCGCTGTGAAGTGGAGAACTCCAAATAAATAGAACCACCACTAATGTTGGTGTACTTGTATTTGATTACATATTCTTTCAATCCCTTATTATGAGTATTTCCTAAATATGTACCATTTTTAGTGAGTAATTTATACTAATGTGGTCATATTTAAATAATGGGCATTGTATATCTCGATGAAAATAGTGAGGCAGGAACAAATTTGTCAAAGTAAACTGTAAATTTAAGTACTTAAAAATCTTTTAATATTGAAAGTTGATCTACTTATTTATTTTCTTGCATTACAAGATAGGAGTATTATTCAACAGGGTAAAGATATGATAGTGTTCGTGGTTATAATAATTGGGTCTTTTATGCTGAGGTTTTTTGTGTAGAGCTGAGTGTCTTTGCATGTTAATAATTAATTTTGTGTTTGAAGTGGACGCGATTTTGATGGATTATAATAAGCAGCGAAAGCAATTCCACTAACAAAATCATATGTAATCTAGACAACTAAAATAAATGAGATTTCACGGGTTACCTCTTGAAGCGTGAACATATCTCTTCTACCACGTGAGCCTTCAGTTCCATAACTTCTCAATGGAATCCCCATCACCCGTACAATCGTGATCCTCAAACGTTCCACGGTCTTCTACTGTGTTACCCAAATAATACCGGAAATAGCAATTTCGTATGGGCGAAATTTCTAGGAAAACTTGGCTGAAAATTTCAGCCACCATGTACCTCTCCTTCTAGGTGGAAGATCTTATGTATTTATAGCACAAGTTTTAAGGGTTAAGACCCTTTTCCAAAACCTGTTGGGTTTTCTTTTTCACCAAAAAAGGATTCTTTTATTTCCTATTATTTAGGAACAGTAGGGACCACGGAATTTAAAGACTTCCAATTTGGAATTAATTTGTAATTTTCGAAATTAATATCTACCATAATTAATTACGAATTATTCCACTAAAAATTCATAATTGCACTCCTTATTCAATTTCGAAATTCATCCATTAAATCTTATTTAACTCCCCATGTTAAGATTCAGATACGAATCAATTAAATTAAATTACTAACGATTTAATTTATTGATTATGAACCAAGAATCGCAAAGAAGATTATTGTTGCGTTTATTGTTGAGTCGTTTTATTTTGTGATCTTGATTCAACAACATAATCTAAATATTGGCTCTCGCATAAAATCAGTTTTCATCATATCATGCATCTTTTAAGTTTAAATAAATAAGTTGCATATTAGCCAAAATAATTTTTAAACACGTCTTGTGATTTTTAACTTCAACAATCGATTGTCAGTGACCAACAATCGATTGTCAGTAAGGCAGTAAGTTTCCAAAAATTGTTTTTAAGGCAACAATCGATTGTCAAGGTTCAACAATCGATTGTCAGTGAAGCAGTGTTTTCAAAAGTTTTAAAAATGAACCACAATCGATTGTCAGAGTTAACAATCGATTGTTAAGTGTCAGATTTCCAAAACATATTTTCAATCTTCTTAAAGTCAAGATTTGGTGGTTGAAAATTATTTACAAATTCGTTTTACAAAGTCCAAACTAAATCATTGCTCAGAATATCATTCCTTCAATCAAAGATTTAGTTGTTGAATTTTGATTACACAAAATCTGCCATTTTCAAATATCTTGACCGAATTATTTTGAATATATGAACGACAATCGATTGTGAGGGTTGACAATCGATTGTTAAGGCTGCAAAATCCCAAACAGATTTTTACAATCAATCTGGTTTTCAAAAGTCAAGATTTGTCGGTTTGAATATTTATTACACAATCTATTAAATTCAAATCTTTGACAGAAATATTTTGAATTTGTGTACAACAATCGATTGTGGTGGCTAACAATCGATTGTTGACTTGCCAATTTCAAACCATATTTATTACAACCGATTTTGTCTGAAAAGTCAAGATTTGTCTTTTGAAAAATGGTCCAACAATCGATTATGAGTCTTGACAATCGATTGTCAGTGCATAATTTCAGGGATTTTGTTTGAAAATTAAGCAACGGTCAGATTCTCTTTTGACAGTATTAAAACCTGTCTGAAACTCGTTTTTAAAGAACAACAACACACCAGAAAGATTGAAAAGTTTACATTACATTATTGATCTTCAATTTCATATCATACACATTATTTTTGTGAGCCAAATATTGATTAAGTTGCTGTAATCTTGAGCTGAATATTTTGTACTCATATCCACTCTTTGAGAGAGTAATTGTATAAGTGAGTATTGAATGTTTTGTATACACTTGTTGCAAGAAGAAATACTTAATTTCTTCTTGAGAAGTCTTAGGGATAGGTTTCCTTAAGCAAGGTTGTTTGAGGCTTGTGTGATTCAAGTTCTCAAGTTGTAACGGTTCGTTAGGCACCCGTAAGCTTAACAGGGAAGTCTTGGGGTGAGGTATCCTCAAGCAGGTGTTTGAGATTTGTTGGATTCAAGTCTCAAGTGTAACGGTTTGTTGAGCACCCGTAAGCTCGACAGGGTTTAGTGGAAATCTCGAGAGAGTCTCTCGGGGACTGGACTAACCACAGGGTTGTGGCGAACCAGGATACATCGGTGTGTTCTTTCCTTGCTCTCTTTAATTTCCGCACTGATTTAATTCCTGCAGTATTTCAACCGCAAATAAGTTTTAATTCCGCATAATTTTTGTAAACGCTATTCACCCCTCTCTAGCGTTAAGCACTCGTTCTAACAATTGGTATCAGAGCCTAACTCTCTGAAAGACTTAACAGTTTGAGAGGAATTTCTATGGCTTCTACTAGTAGTGCTTGTGCAGGAATCGGAGAAGGATTTTGCACCTTCTTGCCTCCAACATTTGATGGCAGCAATTACATATATTGGAAAGAGCGGATGAGAGTCTTCATCCAAGCGAACAACTTCCGTCTTTGGCAAATCATAAAGTATGGTGAACTCATGACGAAACAAGTTGGAAAAGCCATGGTAAGTGAATACAACACCAAGGCTATCAATATGCTGTACAGTTCTTTAAATCAGGAAAACTGTCGGAAAATTTCCCACTGCAAAACTTCCAAGGAGATATGGGACAAGCTTGAGGACATTCATGAAAGTACTTCTCAAGAAGCGGACAGCTCTAATAATGAACCAACTGCCCGATGTTTAATGGCCGACGAAGAAGAAGAGGTAAGTACTTCTGACTCTTATTCTTTTGAAGAGTTGCAAGAAGCCTTTAAAGATTTATTTTATGAATTGAAAAAGGTTTCAAAAATAGCCAACGAGGCTACTGCCAAATCAAAGGTTTTAGAAGAAGAAAATCAGTTTTTGAAAAATGATAATGATGATCTTAGAAATAAGATCAGGGCGATGAATGAAGCTTCTTCAACTGAAAATTGTTCTATTTGTTTATCTTGTGATTCTCTGAAAATAGAAAACTCGGAACTTAGGAAAACACTAGAAAAACGTAGTGTAGACGTTCCTAAGGTAGTTGAAGAAATTCGGAAGAAAAAGCCTAAGAAAAATAGAAGGCGTAAAAATAAGAATCATGTTAGAATTCACGATGCATCACCTAGAAATAATTCTAGGATTTCAAATAAGTCTAGAACTAACGCTTTTAGACCACCTAGACACGAATCTAGGATTTTTACAAACAAGCCTAGAAATAATAATTTTAGGCAACCTGAAAATAATTCTAGGAACGAGACTAGACAACCTAGAAACGATACTAGGTTCTTTAATAAGTCTAGAATTAATAATTTTAGACCACCTAGATACAAGTCTAGGAGTTGGACTAATGAGTCTAGAATTAACCACTTTAGATCGCCTAGAAATGATTCAAGGATTTTTGTTGATAAGTCTAGAATGAATCATACTAGACCACCTAGAAATAACTCTAGGAATTTCAACACGTCTAGGAATGACTTTAGATCACCTAGAACGTATTTGGCTCAACCTAGACATAGGCACAACCCGAACGTGGTATGTCACTACTGCAACCGGGTAGGTCACATAGCACCCGTTTGTTTTTCTAAACATAGGGATTTATCTTTCATCTATGATTATTATTCGCCTAACCCCCAAGGACCCAAAATGGCTTGGGTACCAAAAACCTCTCCTTAGGTATTTTTGCAGGTGTGCTTGAAGGCTACAATATTGTAGTAGATGCATCAAGCACGATACCTAAATGCATCAAGGGAAATTTCGGTTAGATATCATTTTTCGATAAAATAACCGAATTGTTGATATGTGCCAGCTGTTGATATATGGGTTGTTAACTTGATTCTCACTTTGAAAAATGTTGATGTGCTTAATTGTAATAGTTGATATGTGAGATTTCATTGTTGACTATCCTTGTTGGTTCACATGCTGAAAATCTGTTTTTAAATAATTACTAGTATCAATTATTAAATAATTGATCCATGTTTTGATAATTATTTTTGGTGTTAATTATTAAATCATGTTTTGATAATCTATTTCAAATAACAAGTGATATCAATTATGTTTATTGATGTATGTTTTGATAAATGCTCTTCAAATAACGATTAGTATATTTTGAAATATTTATTTGATATGTTTTGTTGGTATAATTGATAAATTTCTAGCAATCTTCATATTGTATGTTCATCAATATCCTTCCTATTCTATTTGTGAAATATGGAAAAAGGAAGTAGCCTTAATATACTTTTTTCTTGCTAAAAGAAGAAATGTTTAGGCGATTTGTTTCAAGTAAGAGGAAATGTCGTTACATTCTAATTTGCCTTACTTGAGGAGGAATTTGTTCTTGGAAAGAATAGATTGCATGAATTTCATTGATGATATTCTCTTAACAATATCTCTTGTATTTCAAATGAATTTTATTGATGATATTACTTTTGAAAATAAATTCTTTGTTGATGATATTATTTCAAAATGAATTTTATGGTGATAATATTATTTTGATGTCTCAGAAATAATTTGTTTTGAATTTCGTATTTCAAAATAAAATTTTGTGTTGATAATCTTTATGTTATTAATGATAACATCTTTGATATGGCAAAAATATTTCTATTTGACAAAATTATTTTGGAGCTACTAATGTGCTTGCATGAAATCTATATAATTCAATAACTAGCAAATTGAGATGTCAATGATGGAGGATGACACCAAAACATACCGGGTATGATCGTTCCTCACTTTACCTCACTTTACCTTATTGCTAGTAGAATTGATATAATATTTAGCAAGTAATGATATGCTAGATATACATCATGTCCTTTTTAAATAGATCACGTTCTCAAAGGCGATTTCGAAATTGAGTTTGTTGAAACTAAACTTCAATCGACTGGCATCTTCACCAAGCCTTTAGATAAAGAGTTGTTCTTCCGTATTCTTAGTGAATTCGGAATTCTTGACTCTACGTTGATCTAATGCATACACTTATGTTGCATTCATCTTTTGAATAAAGTGTTTATCTTAAGTGACGGAGGCGCTTAACTGTGTTTCACATATATCGTCCCAAAGATAGGGGGAATCTATTTGTGAATAATATTTATATAGTGCAGGTGTTTTGATAAAATGCAATAATTGATTATGTGTATCAATTGTGTTAAAGATTCAGTTTTATAACAATTGGTATTGATCATAAATTGATTATGTGTATTCATTTTTATAAAATCTTTTCCAAAAAAAAAACGTTTTTTTTTTTATTTAAAATTTTTTTAAATATGAAAATTTATTGTCTTCTACCACATTTTGATGGCACTGTTTCATCCAAAATCGATTGTCATACATCCATACACATGTCCATAATCGATTGTTCAATTAATTCTTTGTCCTAAGAACTCACTGCCTGTCCAACAATCGATTGTCAGCATTCCACAATCGATTGTCTGTCGTCTGACCATAATTCAAAACTTTCTGCCTATTCTACAATCGATTGTCGTGGTTCCACAATCGATTGTCCAACGGTCAGTATTCAAAATTGTTCCCGTTCTGACTTATTAAATTCTCTGCAATCGATTATTGTGCTGTCAGTTCAAATAACGTTCAAAAGATTCTTTCAACAATCGATTGTCACAGCTAACAATCGATTATCTAACGGATGAAATTCAAAAATTTCAAAAGTTCAGATTTCAAAGTGATATCTTATCCTCCACTCTATAAATAGGAGTTGTTATCTTCATCCTCCTCACCTCAAAATCAATTCAAAGCTTCAAAATTTCTTGACCTCTTTTCAAAAACTCTCAAAGTTAACTCTCAAATATTTCTTCAAAAATGTCAAGACACCAAAAGCGATCTCGCTCTGGCAAAAATGTTGCCTCCTCCTCTCCTGCTCCGTCTTTCCATATCAAGATGGTTCCTACTTAAATTTCAATTCTGAAGGAGAATTTATCCGATTCATGACCAAATTCGAAAGTCGAGTAGTATTACCTCCTCGCTTCTCTACCATACAATATCTTGAATCTAGTGCACCCGCAACAGCTGTAAATATGCTTCGAGCAAGCAGCGTTCTTGATTTTTTGCTTATCAAATGTTCACATATTAATCCTCCTCTCATTCGTGCCTTTTATTCAAATCTTCACAAGACTGAAGATGATGATCTTGCCACATCCGTTAATGGTGTTCAAATTTTATTATCGGAAGAAAATATTCAAGCGATTTCTCAACTTCCTCTAGATGGGGACGATGTCTCTATATGCATTCGAGAAGGTGGCTTTTTATTTGATGAGCGTAGTCCTCTAGATCAAATAGGGCTTGAGTCTTTTGATCTCGCTTCAACCACCCGTCGTCCAACTATCAAGGGAATGTATCCCGAATTTCGCTTTATCTTCTATACATGGTTATTTTGATCATGTAAATTATCCATACGGTGGTCTCGTCCCGTATGAAATAGTGCCGGAAAATGTGGAAGAAGGAGACGATATTGAATAAATTTTTGTTGTATTTTCGTTTTAAATTTTCTGCCCAGATTTTCTGTTTTATTTTGTACTTATTGATTTTTATCAAATATATGGGTTGTTCTTATGTCTTTCCAACAAATATCATAAGATGATTATTATTTTCCAGTATTCCCTGTTTACATGTAATAACTTGATTAAATGCATATTTGTAATGTTTCTTCTTGTACTTTTTGTTAATGTCAAAAGGGGGAAGAAAACCGGGCTATGCATTATATTATTGGCTATGAATTATATTATTTTTGGGAAGAAAATGGGCTATTATATTATATGATTGCATATATTTAGGGGGAATAATAAATTGAGGGGGAACAAGAAACTTGTGGAACACTTATGGAATAATTGTTGAATACTGTTTCTTGGACTATTATTAATATGCATATCCCGATACAGGTTTGCCATTATCAAAAAGGGGGAAATTGTTGAAAACACGTTCTCAAACTAAACGTGTGTTGATCTATGTAGGTTTTGATAAATGCCAAACCAACCAACGAGGATGGAACATTAACAGTCAAGTACAAGAGAAACAGTGCAAGACCAAGAATCGCAAAGAAGATTATTGTTGAGTCGTTTTATTTTGTGATCTTGATTCAACAACATAATCTAAATATTGGCTCTCGCATAAAATCACTTTTCATCATATCATGCATCTTTTAAGTTTAAATAAATAAGTTGCATATTAGCCAAAATGATTTTTAAACACGTCTTGTGATTTTTAACTTCAACAATCGATTGTCAGTGACCAACAATCGATTGTCAGTAAGGCAGTAAGTCTCCAAAAATTGTTTTTAAGGCAACAATCGATTGTCAAGGTTCAACAATCGATTGTCAGTGAGACAGTGTGTTTTCAAAAGTTTTAAAAATGAACCACAATCGATTGTCAGAGTTAACAATCGATTGTTAAGTGTCAGATTTCCAAAAACATATTTTCAATCTTCTTAAAGTCAAGATTTGGTGGTTGAAAATTATTTACAAATTTGTTTTACAAAGTCCAAACTAAATCATTGCTCAGAATATCATTTCTTCAATCAAGGATTTAGTTGTTGAATTTTGATTACACAAAATCTGCCATTTTCAAATATCTTGACCGAATTATTTTGAATATATGAACGACAATCGATTGTGAGGGTTGACAATCGATTGTTAAGGCTGCAAAATCCCAAACAGATTTTTACAATCAATCTGGTTTTCAAAAGTCAAGATTTGTCGGTTTGAATATTTATTACACAATCTATTAAATTCAAATCTTTGACAGAAATATTTTGAATTTGTGTACAACAATCGATTGTGGTGGCTAACAATCGATTGTTGACTTGCCAATTTCAAACCATATTTATTACAACCGATTTTGTCTGAAAAGCCAAGATTTGTCTTTTGAAAAATGGTCCAACAATCGATTGTGAGTCTTGACAATCGATTGTCAGTGCATAATTTTAGGGATTTTGTTTGAAAATTAAGCAACGGTCAGATTCTCTTTTGACAGTATTAAAACCTGTCTGAAACTCGTTTTTATAGAACAACAACACACCAGAAAGATTGAAAAGTTTACATTACATTATTGATCTTCAATTTCATATCATACACATTATTTTTGAGAGCCAAATATTGATTAAGTTGCTGTATTCTTGAGCTGAATATTTTGTACTCATATCCACTCTTTGAGAGAGTAATTGTATAAGAGAGTATTGAGTGTTTTGTATACACTTGTTGCAAGAAGAAATACTTAATTTCTTCTTGAGAAGTCTTAGGGATAGGTTTCCTTAAGCAAGGTTGTTTGAGGCTTGTGTGATTCAAGTTCTCAAGTTGTAACGGTTCGTTAGACACCCGTAAGCTTAACAGGGAAGTCTTGGGGTGAGGTATCCTCAAGCAGGTGTTTGAGATTTGTTGGATTCAAGTCTCAAGTGTAACGGTTTGTTGAGCACCCGTAAGCTCGACAGGGTTTAGTGGAAATCTTGAGAGAGTCTCTCGGGGACTGGACTAACCACAGGGTTGTGGCGAACCAGGATACATCGGTGTGTTCTTTCCTTGCTCTCTTTAATTTCCGCACTGATTTAATTCCTGCAGTATTTCAATTCCGCAAATAAGTTTTAATTCCGCATAGTTTTTGTAAACGCTATTCACCCCCCCTCTAGCGTTAAGCACTCGTTCTAACAAAGTGAACATCACTTTTAATAGCTATAGTTCCATTGATACAACATGTATACTCAGATGGAGAGTAAGTACACGATATCAATTACTAGTATTTTACCTAGTGAGCTTATAATAAATTTATCCGATATGGTGGAAGACCTAAATTCAAAGCGTAAATTTATTATTCACTTGAAATTAATAGTGAAAGACCATAGAAATATAATTCTATCACCATTTATTCATGATTGTATTTTAGTTACAAAATTGATTTAACTCTTAAACTCAAATGGAGAGCTAACATAGGTTATCAATAACTAGTAACTATATCCAGTGAGTTCATAATCAATTTATCCGATATGGAGGAAGACCTAATGTCAACACGTAAATTTACTATCTCACTATATATAAAAATATGGAGATCATAGGTGTTAATTCCTATCACCACTTTATCACAACCACAAACTTTTCTCTAAGTAGTAAGGTCCACCAATTTTAAAAAAAAGTGCTCAATACCCCCATTTAAACAGTCTTAAAATACTAAGATTAGATTCTACACTGCATAGCAGTGATTATTGGTCATTGAACTATTTCTAATAAATCTACCAAATTTCATGTCAATCGGAGATCGTTAAAGTCACGATCCACAAAAGTTGCGACCAAATTTGGAAAATTATCATTTTATGCATTTTTTAAGAATTTAAAATATGACCTGTATTTTTTTATTTTTTTTATCACATATCAATTCATGTCAAATCAACATGTGTTATCATGTTCCAGAATAGACATAAATAAAATAATAGAAAGAATGACTCTTCGTATGTAAATCACATTTTAATCCGTCAAACCTCAAAAAAACTCATCTAAACGATCCTGAATCGTCAAAATAAGATGTGATTCATTGCATGGTAGTGAGTTATTCTTAAATGACCGTTTCCGATGATCCTACCGAATTTCAGGTCATTTGGAGATCGTAAAATTCATGATCGCCAAAACTCGACCAAATTCGAATAAATTATTATTGGCGTAGTTAGGATTCAACCCATGTGATTCGCATTCTTCATATATATCATATCATGTTAAATCACATGTTTCAGGTTTAACACAAATATAGCCTATATATAAAGAATAATTTTTCATTATTATAACACATGCAATTTAATAAACACTTTGAAAACCCATCTAAACGACCTCAAAATGCCAAAAATTAACATGATTCACTGTATAGCAGTGAGTTTTTCTCATTAGATCGTTTTCGATGAACCTACCAAGTATCAAGTCAATCGGAGTCCGTCAAATTCATGACCACCAGCGTGTAACCAAACTCGGAGAATAATCGTTTTAAGTAGTCTCGTGAATTAAAATAAATATGATGTTGATTTTCATTCTCCTTATAAGTGCACTATGAGCTCAAGGCATATATTATGTTCTTCCTATTTCTAGGATATATAATATCTTCTTTTGCAATAAATTATCCTTTTATTAAACACATAAGAACCCGAGATATAATATTTTCTCCCGTTCGGTGAAAACCTCAATATTTCTTCTCATGGGTGGAGTTAGTTTCACTAGTATCCAAAGATAAAACTCTTTTTCTAGTTATGAACCTCCACCATTAATGTAGATTTTTCAAGGATAATTTTCACATGGTATATTAAACATATTTCAATGACTCAAATAAATAGACCATTTTGTGGATCCTACTTATAATTTCACATGTACAAATTTACTAAGAATTTTTCATGAATTCAAATAAACAAACCACTTCAGCAGTAACTATTTATTAATCATAAAATTCTGAATTTACAAGTGAATATATATTTAGCTCATAAAATTATTTTATGGTAGACTATAGCTTAAGAAGCCATACCAACAATATAAAACTTATACAAAATACCGTAATATTTCACTTAATTAGAACCTCCAATCAGAGAACAAAATTCTTAATCGAAAATCCACAAATTCTTCACTTAAATTTGAGGTTTTTTTTGTGCACAAATACGCCAAACGCTCCAATCATTAGTCATCCAGGATATCAAATAGAGAATTTTACTTTCTTACGAAATAATTATATCATCAAACAATATCAATTATACTTTGTAAGACTTAGTCAATTAAAATCCTACACATTTATTATTGAATTTAATATAACAACACGTCTATTTGCTAATAGCCAATGTGTAAACCTATTATATGACTAGTATTTAATCATGGGGACCATGGGGAGTCACCCCACCTCCATTGAATTAACAAGAAATTAAAATTATTAAGAAACAATTTTCAGAAAATAGAAAAACGTCCAAAACACAATCTAAACGACCTCAAAACGCCGAAAAAACACCATGGTTCACTGATCAGTGAGTTCTTTTCACCACGTCGTTTCCGATGGACCCACCAAATTTCAACTCAATCGAAGTCTGTCAAGTTCGTTGACCTCCGAAAATACTGGTTATTCGGTCAAAAACAGGTTTTGCGTTTTTTTAGGGTTTACCCCAAAAAATTTAGATAATCTCAATCAAATATCAATAAGAAACAGATATCTCATGATTACAAGAAATCTAAAAATTTTGCATAGTTAATTCACATAACAACAGTGCAATTTTACAGAAAATCACATATATATGTAATTCAAAAAATGCACATAAATATCATATTCTTGTTTCATGAAAAACTTAGTTATCTAATTAGATGTGAGTGAGCTCTGATACCAATTGATGGATTATAATAAGCAGCGGAAGCAATCCCGGTATCAAAATCACATGTAATCTAGACAGCTAGCATAAACGAGATTTCACGGGTTACCTCTTGAAGCGTGAGCATATCTCTTCTACCACGTGAGCCTTCAGTTCCATAACTTCTCAATGGAATCTCCATCACCCGTACAATCGTGATCCTCGAACCTTCTACGGACTTCTACTGTGTTACCCAAATAATACCGAAAATAGCAATTTCGTGTGGGAGAAAATTTCTAGGAAAACTTGGCTGAAAATTTCAGCCACCATGTACCGCTCCTTCTATGTGCAAAATCTTATGTATTTATAGCACAAGTTTTAAGGGTTAAGACCCTTTTCCAAAACATGTTGGATTTTCTTTTCCACCAAAAAAAGAATTCATTTATTTCCTATTATTTAGGCACAGTAGGGACCACAAAATTTAATTAACAATGCTTCCAATTATGGAATTAATTTATAATTTTCGAAATTAATATCAACCATAATTAATTACGAATTATTCCACTAAAAATTCATAATTGCACTCATTATTCAATTTCAAAATTAATCCATTAAGTCTTATTTAACTCCCCGTGTTAAGATTCAGATACAAATCCATTAAATTAAATTACTGACGATTTAATTTATTGATTATTTCCTTTAGACTCTCGCTTAACTTATTTCATGTGTCGGATACAAAATCCACCGGCCGGGTTTACACATGAAAACTTATAAGCCTTCATAAAGGTGTATCATCAATCTCTAAACCGAGACATGAATTCCATCAACTAACTATTACTTCGCCAATGTACATTATTATTATCCAATTTACCAAGCATATTGACCCACGAAAGAATCTCGCCTTTTAATAAATCAAAACAATAATACTATACACAACTAATAATAATTATATCAAGATTAAGAGTATAAGTACATTTAATAGCTAGATAGTTTATTTTATTAAATCGGTATAAAATACTTATCTCTACCTGGTCAAGTCAATACATAGAAAATGTACTAGCACAAGAAGTTGGAATTAAACCATTCCCATAATCAAGATAAATTATATTTAATCTTGTGCTACAATCATTCCTGATGGTTTGTCCAATTCCATCATTAGATTGTGAACTCAAACTTTATACTTATAAGAACCGATGATTTAATCTTCCGTATATAAGCTAAACTCTATAGACTAAATCACCTATTATATAAGCAAATGACACAGACTATTATATGATATATTTAAAACTTTATTAAAACTGAATAAACAATTATTTCATAATAAATACTATATCTAACCCAAACTCATGGTTAATAGTATATATCCCAACAATCTCCCACTTAGACTTTTAACCATAATAATTATTAGAATATACTATATCCAAATGCATGGTTAATAATATATGCCCCAACAAGTTTATACCAAACTTATCTACCTAAATTATCCAAGCCCAATCTTTAAATTTGCACCAAGCTTATCTACCTAAATTATCCAAGCCCAATCTTTAAATTTGCAGAGTTACTTTTCAACGTAATTTGGAAAAGAGAAATCTCTTTTAGCTCCACTTTTAAGGTTATTATGAGTGATTTTTAATATGTATTTACTGCAATGTAATCAGTCCAAAGAATAATGCTATTTTGTTTTATGGTTTGCTCTTAAAATGTATGAATGCTTTGCTAAAGGTGGAGAACTAGTACTCCAGATGAATGGAACCACTGTTAATACCAATTACTACTAAAATTTGATTTTAAATTCGTCCAAAGTAAAAATTGAAGTTTTCTTTATTTATTATAAATCTACCGATTCTTTTTATAGCTAGTCTTAAAATACACACATTATGTATGTACCCATATTAATAATATATTTAAACGTAATATTGTTAATTAACATTAAATTATATTTGAGTTATAAAACTATAATTAAAGATAAAATTCAAGTTACAAATATGATAAATATTAAGTCCAATAGAAGTCCTACCATCAAAAGCATCGGAGAAAAAGAAATTAAAATATCAAAAAATCTAGATGTATAAACCTAAAATTAAAAATTATTTTGTGGTCACGGGTAGAAGTTTGAGCAGAAGCACCACTATCATCGCCTCTGGAACTACAACAATAAAAAATTTAATATAATCACATAAATAGGTTCTGAGAATGGATATTATTTTGGATTTAGGGGAAGGGGTATTGAACCCTAAAGTTAAAAGTATTACTACAAGTTTTCATTAAAAAAACTAAAAAAGGGGCCTATGACTTAAATAAATAAAAATTAAAAATAAAAGGGTCACCTTACACCAAAAATATCATTCACTTCTACATTTTTTATTCTTGGTCGTGTCACTTCTCAGGCCGGATATCCCTTTGTTTTACCCCTCCATCTCTTTCTTTACCCCAAAGTTTTATTTTTCAACTAAGTACCTTAGCTTTGATATGTTTAAGTAGGTTCTTATTGTTGAAATATCATTCAAACAGCGTGCTATGCTCCAGGTTTTCGTACGGAAAAATGCGTCATAAGTCAATTGATGTAAGATTGAAAATGAGATCATCTTTCAAAGTAAATGGAGTATGTTACTCATGTTACTATGGAGGTCACAAATATTTAATATCATGAACAACAAGTACCAAGAGGGTTGGAAGATTTAGAAGCTAAACAAAGCGAAGAAAATAAGTATTGTCGAAATGGCAAGTTGGGAATGTTATAACACATACTTTTGGGATGATACTAGGGTTATTAACATGATAAGGAATAATATTATGAGGTATTTTAGTCGTATTATAGTCGTGTGTTAAGTTTTGAAGTCAAAGGAGTTAGAAAACAAACGTCGACAAAAGTTATCAAAAGTTATATTCATAATTTTAGGTCTAATATTATTGAGCTTTTTGTTTAATGTAATTGGAATTACTAGGTAATCCACCCACAAAATTAAATATATACAAGTCTAGTTTCCATTGCGTTAAACCATTCTTTGATACGATGTCGGAGTGGAGAGATATTCACGTTTTTACAAAATTGCGCAAGCAGCTCCCATTGGGACCAACAATGCATGTTGAAGATTATCTTGATATATAAAGTTGTAGCCTTCATCTCTAAGGATCATTTAGACCAAAATCAGACTAAAAAGTCTCTCTAGATATTCTAAATACATCCTTAATGTTTTGAAGCAATTCTATCATCCGCAACTTTAAGTCAAGAGGCGAACACATCAACGCGCTCCTTACAACATAGGTAAGACTTTGTTGTCCTCTTTTCTTCTTATAACTCAAGTTTTGGGAAAGTGATTTGTGGCTAAGGAAACTTGCCACCTCTGTATTTTAGCTATACAAGCATAAATAAGGGTGTGGATCAAAGGGAACAAAGTTTTGAAGCAAGAACATAAGAGGTATGTAGGGTTTTTATTTAATTTTCGGCATGATTTGATTTAGCTATGTTCTAGCCTTTCTTCTTGATATTTTAAGGGTTGTTCAAGGGAATTATCAACATGTATTGTATCCTTGTATATTATTCAGTTCCATATGCTAACTATGGAAGAAAATCGTTTAGATTAGAACTTCAAAACACAACAAAAATAAAAGGGCAAATCGCCAATTTGGCCTATGCCATCCAGACTTCCGTTTGTTCCATTCCTTTGATGTTTTTATGTATACCTAGCCCCCTTCACCCCTATATGATACTAATAGCTTCACTTAAGATTATATAAGCTTAATTGTTATGTGTTAATGCTTAAATTATTCCTAAATTATATTTACATTTCATGTCATAAGTTATCTGCTATGAGTCGACATTGCATTCATAATTCCGTTTTGTCGATCGCTTGACACTATTGTGAATAACTGGATCTCCTTTAGTTTGATGTTATTATCTTGTATGGGTATCCATTCTCGTGTATATTGTGGTGCTTGCTGTTGTTTTTTAGGATCATCCAGTTTTAGGGGAAACTCCATTTTTTTAAAAATTCAAAAGTTTGGACAAATCTTGAGTTCCTTGGTTCTAAATTAATTATAGAAGGATCCTAAAGAGTTAATTTATATTATTATCTCATGGACATACTCATTTTATCCCTAAAATAGGGATAAGCTCCTTTTTCCAACTTATGAACAGCGAGCGTTAGATTACGTTTATGATTCAGTTTGTGGTTTTCTTCATGATCTCTTGAGTCCTGGAGGGTATATCCCATAACACCAGCGAATCCTATTATTATATGTTGGGTTGAGATAGCCCATAACACCAGTCGACTTGTTGATTATATATTTAACTACTGGGGGATATAGCCCATAACACCAGTCAGGCATGTTATATACGCGTATATAGCTATAATTCGCATTGCATGACTATACATAAGGCTAGTTCAGCTATATAGTTACCTGATGTGAGGGATATAGCCCATAACACCATACAAGTACTAGTTCAGATAGTTGTTCAGTTTCAGGTTAAACTTCGGTTCAGTTCCAAATCAGTTGCTAGTTTAGACTCTTGTTTAGCTTTCAGCTTATATTCAAATTTCCAGCTTACAGTCATATTTTAGCAACATACGCTTTCCACCCTACACACTTTGTACATGTCGTACTTAGGTCCCTTCCGAGGCACTGAATTTCATGCCATGTAGGTATAGATAGATCAACGATTGAGCCACATTAGTAGGCCATCAACCAGCTATTGGAGTCACTCTAATTACTCTCCGAGTTACTTATCTTTTGGTATGTGTACAATCATTTAATTTGGGTATGGTAGGGCCCTGTTCTGTCCAGTGCTTGTTCAGTTCAGCACTCCTAGATGCATGTAGATATGCACTCGCGCAGTTAGTATATTTTTATATGTCATATTGTGTTAGCCTTGTTGGCTTTCCAAATTATGCAGTTCTTATCACCCATACTTATGCTTTTTTTATCAGTGATATTCATGATTAGTAGATTATCATTAGTATTATTGATGATCAGCACTTAGTGTTGTTTATCCGTCATAGCACTAGGCTGGGTCGTGACAAATATGATATCAGAGCAATTAAGTTCTAGGGTGTCTACAGGCTGTGTCTAGTAGAGTCTCGTTTGTGAGTGTGTTGCACGCCACACTTATAAACATGAGGCTACAGTGCATTATAGGATGGTTTTCCTTCCTTATTTTCTAGATCATGTGATAGAGCTATGTTGTAAAAATTTAGTCTTCTAACAAAGCATTTTATATGCATAAACATTGCTGAAGAGACTTACATCTGCCTGGAAGGGAAAAGTCGTTGCTAGCCAGGATACTAGCAGAGTACCCCCTGAGTTAGATGGGCATGAAGAGTCTAGACATGAGGTTCCATCTGGAAATTCACAGACTGCGTCTGTTCAGAGAGAGGTTAGGGGTGCTCTAGTTACCGCACCTCTGGCTCCTCAACATGATGACATGAGGGAGGTCGTCAGATTGTTGACTAGAAGTACAGCTACTCAGGCCAGATAGCATCATACGGGTCCTTAGAATGACGATACGGGTTATAGGATTCGTGATTTTCTCAAATTATATCCTCAAGTTTTCACGGGATTTAATATAGCACAGAATCCCCACAATCTCCTAGACAGAGTAGCCAGAGCCCTTAGATTTATGCATGTCACTGATAGAGAGTCAGTTGAATTGGCAAGATATAGATTACATGATCTAGCAACAGGTTGGTATACCACTTGGGAGATGTCTAGGGGAGCAAATATTTCTCCAGCTACATGGTGGGAGTTCTCAGAGGCATTCCCCTGCTATTACTTAGCTACATAGATACGTAGAGCATGATTCGATCAGTTTTTGGTATTGAGACATGGGGTATGCATGCTGTAGAATACAACCTCCGCTTTAATTCTTTGGCGAGATTTGCTCCTACAGTTATACAAGACATGGAGGACAGGTACAGAGGTATGTCACGAGACTTGGTCCTCACTTATTAAATAAGCGTATAATTGTATCTATGTAGTCAGTTGTGGACATTGCATGTATTCAAGCATTCACCTTAGCACAAAGGAAAGGAAATAGAAGCAGAGGGCTGACAAAGATAGAAACTCAAACAAGAGAGGTCGATTTTTAGGTTCGTCTAGTGAGATATCTGGTTCTAGTAGATAACATAGTTTCAAGCAGCCAACAGCTAGTACTCCTTCACAATTTCAGGGGCCGAGATATGATCAACCCCCACAGTCTAGAGCTAGTCAGGCATCACGGGCTTCAAGATCCCATCATCGAGGTGTTTCTAGTCATGGCGGTTCACTTTACCCTACGTGTCCTGATTGTGGTAGACACTACTTAGGCTGATGCCATATTGGTGTAGATACATGTTATGTTTGTGGTGATTCAAGACATTTTATGAGAGATTTCTCATCTACGCGTGTTAGGGTGCAACTCAGCCAGCGAGATTAGTTGCTGCTTTTTCAACACCAGCATACCCACAAGGGCAAGTTCTTCAGACACCATCGGGCCGTGGTAGAGGCTGGAGCGGATCTTATACTATTAGTGGTCCCAAGAATCACACCTACATTGTTGTTTGTCATCATGACCGAAAGGCTTCACCAGTGGTACAGGTACATTATCAGTGAATTCCCATAATATGTATACATTGATAGATCCTAGTTCTACTCTATTATATGTTACTTCCTTTGTTGCTACTAAGATTGGGATAGAACTAGATGCCATTAAACCTTTTGAGGTAGCCACTCTAGTAGGTGATTCAGTAGTAGCTAGGAGTGTTTTAGAGGTTGCGTTGTTGTGATTGGCAACCATAGTACTACAACTGTCTTGATTGAGTTAGAAATGGTTGACTTTGATGTTATACTTAAAATGGATTGGTTGTCTTCTTGCTACGCTAATGTTGACTACAGAGCGAAGATGATCCAGTTCAGTTTTCTAGAATGGTTAGCTATAGAATGGAAATGTGTTTCTACATCGCCAAAAGGTAGAATTATTTGGTACGTTAAGACGAGGAAGATCATCGCCAAATGATGCTTATGTCATATAGTTCATGTTCGAGACATAGAGAAGGGAATGCCAACTCTTTAATAAGTTCTAATAGTGAATGAGTTCCATAACATATTTCCAAATAAGCCTCCAAGTATTCCTCTAGAGTGGTGAATTGACTTTCCATCAATATAGTTTTGGGTACGCAACAAATATCTATTTCTCCTTACAGGATGGGACCAGCAGAATTGAAATAACATAAGGAGCAATTGAAAGATATGTTAGATAAGGGTTTCGTTAGACCTAACACTTCTTCTTGAGGAGCACTCTTAGTTGTGAATAGATTACAAACATCTAAACAAGGTCACGGTCAAGAACAGATATCCCCTTCCCAGAATTGATGACTTGTTCGACCAACTTCATGGTGTCAAGCGCTTCTCGAAGATAGACTTGAGATCAGGTTACTATCAGGTTAAAGTTAAATACGATGTGATGTCTCCCTTGAGATTCTAGAATAGAATAAGAAAGTCTATGCTGCTAGAACATAAAATGAAGGTTGCGAGTAATATGAATAAATACGTGTAAGTCGCAAGTTAAAGTATGGTAGAATGATAAGGTTTTAGGTAGACCAAAGAAAGGATAAAAAAAGGTTAGTGAGGAGATGATGAGAATAGACGGGGCCTTGGGATTGAGTCCATCAAAACAAGAGAATTGATGGTCTCCATAAGTTATAGAAAGCTTATTATAGCCTGAATGAACTCGGGTGAGTTTATGACTAGGTGCATTTCGAAAATATATAATGTTTCTCTCATAATAAAATAAGAGTGTAATTGTTATAAATGATAAAAGGATGACGTTTAGGCCTTAGATTGAGTAATGATTCAAAAAGAAGAGATTTCATGATTTGCACAATATTAGAATACCCCCATAGGATGAATCATGTTGAGATGCTATAAAATACGGTTATTAAAGTATAGTATCATGCCTAGGTGGATGAGAAAATAACGTCAAATGTTCCACGTTGAGACGTGAGCCCTAGTGACAATGTATTATGTAAGAGGTTTCAAGTTATCAAATGCATATTATAGATCAACATTAAGGTGAATCAATAATAGATGGATAAAAGTTCCAAAATATGATATGAGATTAGACTGTCATTCTTAAGATGAACAGAATAATAGCATTAAAGGACTTAGATTTATACATATAGGATAACCAGGGAGAGAGTAATGTAGAGTTGGGCAGTAGAGCTCGGTTGAAATATATCGAAGTAAGTGTTATGGTATTGTATAACCTACCTAGATGCAATAATGCCACAAGAATAGATAATCGAGGCTGTGGAACAAAATGTAGCAATAGTCATAAGTTCGAGAAAATACCGAGCGAAGAACTTCAGTACACATATAGATTCCCAGAGGGACAACTTGTCAGAGTTATATATATGTTCACAAAGTGAGGCCTACAGATTGGATAAAAGTTGGAGGAAAAATGAGAGAAGAGTTGCATAGGCATGCGTGCAATGATAGAGCTATATAAGCTACATGCTAGAAGGTAGTAGCAGTTATGATATTAGAAGAATTCCAGGTCATGGTGTGAGGAAGAGGCCTATAAGGGGAATACCTACTAAAGTATTTGTATGAGCTATAGGTTATGAGACAGATAAGCTCATCCATCAACATTCGAGGATGAATTTTCCAAAGGGGGGAATGATGGTACACCTCAGGTTTTCATACGTAAAAGTATGTCGTAAGCCAATTGATGTAAGCTCGAAAATAAGATTATCTTTGAAAGTACATAAAGTAAGATAATCATGATACCCTGAAGGTTAAAAATATTTAATATCATGAAATGCAAGTGCCAATAGGATTGGAAGGTTTTGAAGCTACACAAATTGAAGAAAATAAGTTCCGTCAAAACAACAAGTTGGGAATGTTACAATTCGTGCTTTTTGTGGTGATACAACGGTGATCAATATGATAAGGAGGTAATATTGTGAGGTATTTTAATCATATTATAGCTGTAACAAGTCAAGAAACAAAAGTCGATAAAAGTTATCGCAAGTTACGTTCATAATTTTACTTAAATTTAGGTATAATGTTACTGAGATTTTATCTCAATATAATTGGCATTACGAGGTTATCCATCCATAAAATTTAAGATCTACAAGTCTAGTTTTCAACACATTAAATCGTTATGGATACGACATCGGGGTGGAGAGATATTCACATTTTTCTGAGATTGCACAAGCAACTCCCTTTGGGACCCATAAGTTTTCTTGAGGAATATCTTGATATGTAAAGTTGTAGCCTTCGTCCCTAAGTCTCATTTCCGACCCAAATCAGACCTAAAAAGTCTCTCTAGATATCTTAAATGCATTCTTAGTATTTTGAAGCAATTCCATCATCCGCAATACTAAGTCAAGAGACGAACACATCAATGCGATCCTTACAACATATGTAAGATTTTGCCGTCCTTCTTTCTCCTTATAACTCAAATTTTAGGAAAGAACTTCGTGTATAAGGATTGTCGCATATTTAGTTTATCTATACTATTATAAATAAGGTTTTGGATCAAATGGAACAAGGTTTAGAAGCAAGAACACATCGGGTATGTAAGGTTTTCATTTCGTCTTTGACATGATTTGGTTTAGCTATGTTCTAGCATGTCTTCTCGATATTTTAAGGGTTGTTCGAGGTAATGTTAGTGTATTATATCCTTGTATATTATTCAATTTCATATGTGAATTATAGAAGGAAATTGTTAGGTTGGAACTTCAAAACACAATAAAAACAAAAGGACAAATCGCCAATCTGGCCTATGCCATCCGGACTTCCGCTTGTTCCGTTCTTTTGATATTTTTATGCATACCTAAACTACCATATGATCCTAATAACTTCATTTATGATTATATAAGCTTAATTTAAGTGTTATGGTATAGTATAACCTACCTAGATGCAGTAATGGCATAAGAATAGATAACCGGGGCTATGAAACAAAATGTAGCAATAGTCATTAGTTCGACAAAGTACCGAGCGAAGAACTTCAGTACACATATAGATTCCCAACGGGACAACTTGTTAGAGTTCTATATATGTTCACAAAGTGAGGCCTACAGATTGGATAAAAGTTGGAGGAAAAATGAGAGAAAAGTTGCATAGGCATGCGTGCAATGACAGAGTTATATAGGCTACATGCTAGAAGGTAGTAACAGTTATGATATTAGAAGAATTCCAGGTCATGGTGTGAGAAAGAGGCCTAAAAGGGGAATACCTACTAAAGTATTCGTATGAGCTATAGGTTATGAGACAGATAAGCGCATCCGTCAACATTCGAGGATGAATTTTCCAAAGGGGGGAATGATGGTACACCTCAGGTTTTCATACGTAAAAGTATGTCGTAAGCCAATTGATGTAAGCTCGAAAATAAGATTATCTTTGAAAGTACATAAAGTAAGATAATCATGTTACCCTGGAAGTTTTAAAAATATTTAATTTCATGAACTGCAAGTGCCAATAGGATTGAAAGGTTTTGAAGCTACACAAATCGAAGAAAATAAGTTTCGTCAAAACAGCAAGTTGGGAGTGTTATAATTCGTACTTTTGGGGTGATACAACGGTGATTAATATTAATTAGGTAATATTATGAGGTATTGTAATCATATTATAGCTTTAACAAGTCATGAAACAAAAGTCGACAAAAGTTATCGCAAGTTACGTTCATAATTTTACTTAAATTTAGGTATAATGTTACTGAGATTTTATCTCAATATAATTGGAGTTACGAGGTTATCCATCCATAAAATTTAAGATCTACAAGTCTAGTTTCCAACACATTAATTCGTTATGGATACGACATCGGAGTGGAGAGATATTCACATTTTTCTGAGATTGCACAAGCAACTCCCTTTGGGACCCATAAGGTATCTTGGGGATTATCTTGATATGTAAAGTTGTAGCCTTCGTCCCTAAGTCTCATTTTGACCCAAATTAGACCTAAAAAGTCTCTCTAGATATCTTAAATGCATTCTTAGTATTTTGAAGCAATTCCATCATCCGCAATACTAAGTTAAGAGACGAACACATAAATGTGATCCTTACAACATAGGTAAGATTTTGCCGTCCTTCTTTCTCCTTATAACTCAAATTTTAGGAAAGAAATTCATGTATAAGGATTTTCGCATATTTATTTTATCTATACTATTATAAATAAGGTTTTGGATCAAATGGAACAAGGTTTAGAAGCAAGAACACATGGGGTATGTATGGTTTTCGTTTCATTTTCGACGTGATTTGGTTTAGCTATGTTCTAGCCTGTCTTCTCGATCTTTTAAGGGTTTTTCGAGGTAATGCTGGCATGTATTGTATCGTTGTATATTATTCAATTTCATATGTGAATTATAGAAGGAAATTGTTAGGTTGGAACTTCAAAACACAATAAAAACAAAAGGACAAATAGCCTATCTGGCCTATGCCATCCGGACTTCCGCTTGTTCCGTTCTTTTGATATTTTTATGCATACCTATACTCCCACATGATCCTAATAACTTCATTTATGATTATATAAGCTTAATTTTCATGTGTTTATTCTTAGATTAGTCTTAAATCGTATTTAGACTTTCGTGTCACAAATTAGCCACTATGAGTCGACATTATATTTACAATTCTATTTTGTCGATCGTTTGACACCATTGTAGATAAGTAGATCTCCTTTAGTTTGATGTTATAATCTTGTCCGGTTATCCATTCCCATGTATATTGATGTGATTTCTGTTGGTTTTAGAATTATCCAATTTTAAGGGAAACTCTGCCAAAGTTTTTGGAAATTTGAAGAGTTTGACAAATCTTGAGTTCCTTGGCTCTAAATTGATTACAGAGGGACCCTAATGAGTTAATTAACCTTAGTATCTCATGTACATGCTCAGTTTCTCTTTAAAATGGGTAAAATGGGGATAGGCTCCTTCGTCGAATATGTCTCATACATGCTTACATTAATTAGGTTGGGACTGGAGGCGAGGTATAGCCCATAACATCAGCGAGGCCTATTGATTATATGTTGGGGGATATAGCCCATAATGACAGTAAGGCCTATTGATTATATGATGGGGGAGATAGCCCATAACACAGTCGTACTTGTTGGTTATATATTTATATGTTGGGGGATATAGCCCATAACATAGTTAGACATGTTATATACATGTATATAGCTATAGTTTGAATTGCATGACTATACATAAGGCTAGTTTAGTTGTACAGTTACCTGATTGGGGGAATATAGCCCATAACACTAGACATGTTCAGATAGTTGTTCGATTTCAGCATAGTTTCAGCTTAAACTTCAGTTCAGTTCCACATCAGTTGCTAGTTTAGACTCTCATTTAACTTTCATCTTATATTTAGATTTTCAGTTTACAGTGATACTTTAGTATGCTTTACATATGCTTTCCACTCTACATAATTTGTATATATCGTACTCACGTCTCTTCGAGGGCGTTGCGTTTCATGTCGTGCAGGTACATATAGATCAACACTTGAGCCACATAAGTAGGGTATCCACTAGCTATTGGAGTCACTCCGCTTACTTCCAGAGTTACTTATCTTTTGGTATGTGTACAATCAGCTAGTTTGGATATGGCGGGGCCCTGTTTCATCTAATACTTGTTCAGTTCAGCACTCCTAGAGGCCTATAGATATGTATATTTGAAATTAGTATATTTTTATACGTTAGCTTGTGTTAGCCTTTTCAGATTTTCTAATCGTATAGTTCTTATCAGTTATGCTTATGCTTGTTCAATTTATTAGTCATATTCATGATTAGTAGAATATATGTAGGTTTACTGATGAACAACACTTAGTGTGGTTTATCTGTCACGTCACTAGGCTGGGTCATGACATAATGGTATTTGCGGGGCGTTAAATGAAAATTTCGCCCCAGAGTTAGAAGCATATCTGCCAATAAATTTGAGTGCGACGAAGAAGCAAGAATCCGTAAGTGCCTTTTCTAGTGTTTCTATTTTGCCTTTTTGGGGGAGTATTTTCATTTGCCGAAGGATGAGGAGGAGGATGAGTACTTCCGTTTGACTAAGGAGGATGAGTGTTTTTTTGGCTTCTAGACGTCACTGTTTGACGGAGAAGGAGGAGGTGTTTGGCTTACAATAAGAAATATCGAATGAAGACGACGAGTCCAGAACAATCTTGTCATGAAGGCCATCATATAGGAAAGTTCCAACAAAACTAAAATAATATTGGGATTTGAGAAATAAACCCTATAGAGAAGAAGAATAAAGGCGAATCTGACCAAAAAAACTAAATAACTAAGACTTTTGTTGATTTATTATTTTTACCTTTTTTAATCGGAGATTTATAGTTTCACCCTCTTTTGATGAAGTGCGAATTTGAAATTTTGATAGGGCTTTTTGATATTTTACAATGAATAAATCAATATAGGGTAGCTATTTATGGTCATTCTTATTTTTGTGCTAGCAATACATAATTAAATGTGTCTTGTCTATATCCTAATTTAATCATAATAGAGAATACACATCACTATCTAGTCATAAAAGGTCCTATGGCCTAAGATACTATAAAATATTTCTCAACAACTTGGAATCTAAAACATGAATAGAAAAAACAAAGGGGTCGTAGGAGTATAATGGGAGATGCATTTTAATAAAATGACTCTAATCATACGAAAGAACATAAATTTTACCTAATATTATTTTGGATCCGGGCCGCTAATACCATTACTATAGGGTATTTGAGCAGAAGAACCACCATCACGGGTATAAGTTTGAGCAGAAGCACCACTATCGCTACCTCTGAAAGTCCTAAAATTAAAAGTTATTACTACAAGCTTTTATGTTAAATTTTTTTTTAAAAGGGTCATGATTTTTCTTAAAAAAAATTAAAAATAAATGGGTTATCTTACGCCAAAAAAACCCAATTACTTCCACTCTTTTGATTCATGGTCATGTCACTTCTTATGCAGTCATCTCCTCTTTTACCCCATCCAACTCTTTCTTTACCCCAAGGGTTTTATTTTCAACTAGTAACCTCATATTTGATATCTTAGAGTAGGCCCTTATCCTGTCACGAGTAGTAAGAGGATCATTTGGCTTCCTTCTGTTGTCGTTTGCTAGAGGAAGTGTTACAACCCATATCCTCTTACGATCCAAAATCTCAAACCTGGTTGTGATTGCACCCCACAAGGCCAGTCAACTAACTCAATTTGTCACTTTAATAATTTTTAAACATAAATAAATAAATAAATACAACTTAACACAATAATAACCAGTGTTTACAGCCCAACATATCCCGACCAGGGTGTCACGAGTCACGAGCATCTAAGGAATCTGAACACTACTATAAAACCAGTAATATACATATCGGTAATTTAGAATCAAAGGAAGAGATACGGTGCCGCGAACGCTGGCGGTCACCTTGCTCAGCTACAATAGAAATACCTTCAATCAGCTAATACCCCGCTACCGAGTGATCAATACATGTATCTGCACACGAGATGCAGGGAGTAAAATGAGTACTCCAACTCAGTGAGTAATAAAATAAATAATGACTGAAAGCGTGAAATCTCATAAAGGCACAATATAGCGCTATCTCAAGCAGTAAAATCAATTATACGATAAGACCATAAAGTATCAGGTAATTCTCTTTTTAAAATAGTGAAAACAACAACTTCAACAAGTAAGGAGTAATCAAAATCTTGCCCCTCAGGCTCAATATCAACTCTCAGTACAGTATTAGCCCACCGGGCTCACTCCCAACTCACCAGCACACAACATCAGCCCCTCGGGCTCACTCCCAACTAACCAAACACAAACATTGGCCTCTCGGGCCCACTCCCAACTCACCTGGGTACCCTGCGCTCACTGGGGGGTGTGTACAGACTCCGTAGGAGGCTCCTACAGCCCAAACGCAATATCAATAGGCCTGAAAGCCTTCACACATCACACACGAGGCCCGAATGCCTCCTCACATAACACTCGAGGCCTGGAAGTCTCCTCACATAACATTTGAGGCCTGAAAGCCTCCTCACATCACTCAACATATCCTCATAGATGGCCCTTGGTCTCAATCAGTCCAGAAAATAAACCATAAGCATCTTGGACATCAGTAAAACAATGGTGTTCAGCTCATCAATAATATAAATATCATCAAAACTCGAGTTGAGTATAAATGTAGCTGAGTTCACAAAATAATATAATTCCATTGGGCTGAGTTCAAATAATATTTTAATTGGTGAGGAAAATGGTGATGTAATTCACAAAATATTTAAATATTTGGCCTGAAGCCCAAATATGGCAATAAGCCCAAATTATGGTATAAAACAGTAAATCTTTATTAAATACACGGTAAAATATCAACCGGGATGGACCATATCAGAATCTCCAATAGTAAATGACCCCGCATTCGTCATACAACGCGTGTCTCATCTCAACATAGCAGTATGTTATGCAATCTGGGGTTTCAAACCCTCAGTGCATCATTTAAAATCATTACCACCTTAAGACGGCAAAATCTATAGCCCACGACGCCTTTCCTCCTCAAATTGGCCTCCACGTGCGTCGAATCTATCCAAAATTACATCGAATATATTACAATATGATAAGGGAACAATACCCAATCAAAAAAACAATCAAATTCGGGCACAATTCCCGAAATTACTAAAACCCGAGCCCCAGGCCCACGTCTCGAAATTCAGAAATTTTTACTTTAGTACGACCCTTATCTCGCCACGAGTCTATACATACTAAATTCACAAAAATCAGAGTTCATTTGACCCCTCAAATCACCATTTCTATCCAAAAGGGTTTTCTACCTTTTTAACAAAAAATCTCAAATTAAACACCAAAACTTGCAATAGATTCGAGTTATACAACCAAAATTGAGTTAAGAACACATACCCCATTGTTCTCTCCAAAAATTCCTCGAAAAATCGTCTTTTCCGAGCTCCAAATCGTTAAAAATGGAAAATGGGAAAGTCCCATTTTTAGAACTTAACATTCTGCCCGGCACTGTTCACGTCACTGTTCACGGGTACTGTTTACGGGTACTATTCACAGCAGAATTTTTCTGCAATTTCTACATATTTTTCTAAGTCCGAAATTACTCTGAGACACCTCTGAAACACTCCCGAGCCCTCGGGGCTCCAAACCAAATATGCACACTGACTCTAAAACATCACACGAACTTGCTCGAGCGACAAAATCGCCAAAATAACATCATGTTATGAAATAGAAGATTCTTACACTTCTATTTAAGGTGAATGTCTTTAATGTATTTAATTAGAGAGATTTTAGAGTCCTATTATTGGTAGCAAGATCTTCCTCCTCCCTATAAATAGAGGTGCTCTCTACCATTGTAAGACACCCCTCTCAACTCAATAAGAAGAACTCTCTCTACTCTTCTCTCTATTGCTATTGTTCTTGTTCTATTGTTCTTGTCTTTTGCTTTAGTTTATAACACGTTATCAGCACGAGACTCTACCGTCTCAAGTATCATTCTCGAAAATCCAAGGTATTTTCCCTCTTCCTAATTTAATTTTCGAGTATGTCTGACATTATGAAAAGAAAGTTCGTTGCCCTTGAAATTTCGGGCAAGAACTATATGACATGGGTGTTGGATGCTGAAATCCACCTAGATGCTATGGGTCTCGGAGACACCCTCAAAGATAAAGAAAAAGCATCCACCCAAGATTGTGCGAAGGCCTTGATTTTCTTGCGCCACCACCTTGACGAAGGTTTGAAGATTGAATATCTCACCGTCAAGGATCCACTCGTTTTGTGGAACAGCTTAAAGGAGAGATATGACAACCTGAAGTTGGTCACTCTGCCACAAGCACGATATGATTGGGCCCATCTGAGGCTACAGGACTTTAAGTCCGTTTCTGAATATAATTCTGCTATGTTCAGAATTACTTCTAAACTGAAGCTATGTGGAGATAACATCTCCGATTACGATATGCTTGAGAAAACGTTTACAACGTTTCATGCCTCCAATATGGTACTGCAGCAACAGTACCGAGAGAAAGGCTTTACGAAGTACTCTGAACTGATTTCTCTCTTACTAGTGGCTGAGCGAAATAATGACCTGCTCATGAGAAATCACGAAAATAGACCAACTAGGTCTACACCACTGCCTGAAGCAGATATGGTGCACTCGCATTATGCCAAACATAAAAGGGACCACGATCACGGTCATAAACGGGGTCAAAGCCAAGGACGTGGACAAGGAAGAAATTCCAAAGAAGTCCGTCACCCCCCAAAGAGAGATAACCACCGAAAGCAGAAACGGGATCCCGAAGATCCTAAGGCAAATAGTTCAGAAACTATATGTTATCGTTGCGGTGGGAAAGGGCACTGGTCAAAGATTTGCCGTATACCAAGACACTTGGTTGACCTTTATCAAGCATCTCGAAAGAGAAAAGGCCCTGAAACAAACTTTGTCTATGACGACAATGAGGACATCACCCACCTGGATGTGGCAGACTTCTTTGAGCAACCCGAGGGGAAAATAGACCACCTAATCGGCGATGGGACCATGATGAAAGAAGATGGAGTTATTTGATTTTGTTCTACTTATTTGTATTAGTTAGTGAATAAACTAATAGTCATTAGCATTAGCTCGTATTAGTTAGTTCATAAAGCAATGTTAGCAGTAGTTCTTTAGAATATCTTCAATATGTTCAAATATCAATAAAACTTTTATTTTCCAGTGGGGGTAATCGACTAGCCTGAAAAACTAGTCGATTATCAACTATTTTCGCATTAAAGTTGAAAAACAATTGATCAACAATCGATTGTCTTTGGCTAACAATCGATTGTCTTGAAACAGTGTTCTGGAATTTTTCAAAAATAGCCAACAATCGATTGTCTTTGTCTAACAATCGATTGTCTTGAAACAGTGTGTTCTGGAATTTTTCAAAAATAGCCAACAATCGATTGTCTTTGTCTAACAATCGATTGTCTTGAAACAGTGTGTTCTGGAATTTTTCAAAAATAGCCAACAATCGATTGTCTTTGTCTAACAATCGATTGTCTTGAAACAGTGAGGTCCGGAATTTTTCAAAAATCATCCACAATCGATTGTCTATATCGAACAATCGATTGTCTTAAGACAGTGTGATCTGAAGTTTTTCAAAAATAACAAATAATCGATTGTGTGTGTTTAACAATCGATTGTCTATGTTCCAACAATCGATTGTGTGTTTAATAATCGATTGTCTTATGAAAAACGCTGAAATTTTCAAACTGCATAGTAATTGATTATGGACAACATATCTGATTTTGTTAGTCAACTGTTAGTAGCAGATTTTGAAAATATTATGTGACACAAAAAGAATTGAACTTGCTTATTCTTATGTTCCTGTATTTCTTTTGTATGTCATACCATGGAAAGTAAATTGATCGAAGGCTCCGGAAGAGCCATTGTAACTCTGCCCAAAGGCATGACGTTTATCTTAGAGAATGCAATATTCTCCTCCAAGTCTAAGAAGAAACTTGTTGAGTTTTAAAGATGTACGCCGGAATGGCTACAATATTGAGACAATGGATGAAGATAATCTTGAATATCTCGTCCTCACTTTAAAGAATGTCTCCGGCCAAAAGAGGGTTATTGAGAAATTCCCGTCTTTATCTTGTGGCCTGTATTGGACAAGAATTAGTGCAATTGAGGCACATTCAACTGTAAATCTAAAGAATACTGAGTCCAATACATTTGTACTTTGGCATGATCGACTGGGTCACCCAGGATCAACCATGATGAGACGGATTATAGAAAGCTCATATGGGCATCCGTTAAAGAATTTCAAAATTCTTTCAAATAATGAATATCCTTGCACTTCGTGTTATCAAGGCAAGCTGATTATCAGACCATCCCCAACAAAGGTTGGGACTGAGTCACCCCAGTTTCTGGAACGTATACAAGGGGACATTTGTGGACCTATTCACCCACCTAGTGGGTAGTTTAGGTATTTCATGGTCTTGATAGACGCATCCTGTAGATGGTCTAATGTGTGCTTGTTGCCATCACGCAACCTTGCGTTTGCAAAGTTAATGGATAATAGATGAGAATAATCTTGAATTCTTCATGAAAACGAGGCTGCCCATTTCGGTTTGGGGTCACGCCATTTTGCATGAAGCAATGCTAGTTCATCGGCTGCCCACTTCGGTTTGGGGTCACGCCATGTTGCATGCAGCAATGCTAGTTCGTCTCTGACTGACGAATTGACACAAATATTCCCCATTGCAATTGGTTTTGGGTCATGAACCCAATATATCCCATTTAAGAAGCTTTGGATGCGCAGTATATGTGCCTGTAGCACCGCCATCCCGCACCAAAATGGGTTTGCAAAGGAGGTTAGGAATATATGTTGAGTTTGACGCGTCCTCCATTATTCGCTACCTCGAAACATTGACAGGAGATTTGTTCACTGCACTATTTGCAGACTGTCAATTGGATGAGACACTTTTCCCAAAATTAGGGGGAGAAGTTGGTGAAACCAAACGGGAAATTTTGTGGAAAAATGCATCATTATCTCATCTTGATCCACATACCTCTATTTGAAAGAAATAGGTACAAAAGATTATCCATTTGCAAAGAATAGCAAATCAAATGCCTGACGCATTTACGGACTTGAAGAGGATAACGAAATCACACATTCACGCGGGAAAATGTTCCGATCCGTATTGAAGTCCCTATTGGACAAATATCTAGTGTCATATCCAATGAGTCAAATGCACGCCAGAAGCGTGGCAGACCATTAGGTTCCAAAAATCGAAATCCTAGAAAGAGGAAAAAGAACGATCTAAATGACACTATGAAAGAATCACATGAGGACGCTCATGATTTGATTAATTCCGAGATTCACGAAGAATCTATTGAGCCTGAGACTCTTGAAAATACGGAATGCAAGAATGTGAGGATCTCGAACCTCAGTCTGTGGTAGTACAAAATTAATTGAGAGCTCTCGAAGAGCCAATTATTACTATGTTGGAGAAACACAATTGAGTATTGTGCTGTAGTAAGTCTCAAAGAAACTTATTCAGTTTCCAAAGTACACGCGAAAGCGATTGATGATATTGAGACTATAAATAAAGGAAGGCTTTGATTCTCCTATTACTACAACTTGTAGCGGGGTAATTTGTATATGAAAAGCTACCCGCTTTGTTCTCCAGTTTGTACTACACAAACGAAAGAATGCCACAATAAAGTGGATATCTATTGGTATAAAACCCATGTCATAATAAACCCGAAGTTTATTGATAAGTGCACATGTCATGGTGTAAATTTGAAATTTACCAATATTGATAATTTATTCAGTTGACATTCGTGTTAGCCATCTCATTTGAAGTATGATGTGCAAATTCACATAGGTGAATATCAAAGAACTAGAAGTTCTTGTTCTCATTAATGAACGGACCAACTAAAGAGTTCGGGTTAAAGCCCATAAATTCTGGAAATATGAAAGGTGAGTATGGGCCCATTCACCTGCCATGTATACCACATATGATGCATCTATGATATGGTTACATGCGCCATTGTTATTAACCCGCAGCCTGGCAGTGCTTGCGAGGTAAATCGCTCAGTAATCTAACTTCGAGCATAGTTTCCAGATTCTCTACTCAAGACAGTTCATCTTGATAAGTTGGTTTATATTAAAGTTGGTTTAGCAAGATAATTATTGAGTGCTTCCACTTAATAGCTAAACTGTTTCTTATGAGAACTAAGTTATATATATCAGTTTGATATAAGTTGTATACGAGAGTATATTCTCCCCTCACAAGTGGTTCAGGGTCAGGAACCAAATAATTTCATCTTATTATTAAGGTGCTATGTATATTGACATAATGCACAAAGATGATTTTCCAAAGTTGAGGAAACATGTTAGCTTTACTAACATGAGGGGGAGACATGATAAACACTTGAGAAAGTGTTACATGGGATGAATTTTCATTTGTATATGTATATCCCCGAATATCATGATATGAACCTGTAGTTCATAAAAAGGGAAATTCAATTGCAACATATTGCAAAGCATGCTATACACATTTGCTGACTCAAAGAAAGTAACTAAATGGAAGAGATACAATTCAAGAAGAATTGATTCCATATGAAAGACATGTAGTTTTGAACCTATAGTTCAAATGCTTGAAAGATAAAAGTCAAAGGTATGTATAGTCAGTTTTCGATATCTTATTTGTTTAGTATCACTAATGAAAGCTTGATATGCAGCTAAAGTCTATTATGCGACTTATATGACTTAACTTGAAAGATTTAAGTTGCTTGAAGCATATGCAATTCTTGGTCCTGAAGTACCACATCCTAAGTGCAATTTGTGTACATATGTATCTTGCTATAACTATAAGCATGATGGCATTAAGAATGCATCTATGGAGATATTGAAGAGCTATTCCACGACACTATATGAAGATGTTCATATCTATCAAGAGTGATGATTTCAAGGTGCGGAATATTTATTCAAGTCAACATGGTTGATTTATTTATCAAATATCTACCAAAGATCGTTTTGAAGATGATGCACAAGATTGGAATGCAAATGCTCAAGGATATAAATTGATGTACTCATTAGGGGGAGTCAATGCGCGTTGCACTCTTTTTCCCTTACAAGGTTTTGTCCCACTGGGTTTTCCTTGCAAGGTTTTTAACGAGGCAACCAATAGGCGCATATTCAAACATGTGTACTCTTTCCTTACTTTAATTTTTCCCATTGGGTTTTGTTTTAAGGTTTTAACGAGGCACATCATTGAATAGACATTCAAGGGGGAGTGTTATGAAATAGAAGATTCTTACACTTCTATTTAAGGTGAATGTCTTTAATGTATTTAATTAGAGAGATTTTAGAGTCCTATTATTGGTAGCAAGATCTTCCTCCTCCCTATAAATAAAGGTGCTCTCTACCATTGTAAGACACCCCTCTCAACTCAATAAGAAGAACTCTCTCTACTCTTCTCTCTATTGCTATTGTTCTTGTTCTATTGTTCTTGTCTTTTGCTTTAGTTTATAACAAAAATCAATGATTTGAGCCTTAAATCCAAAAATTCTTTCAAATTTCACATCTGATGCCGAAACATGTCAAAACTAGTCCGAATGACCTCAAATTTTGCAGACAAGTCCAAAAATATATAACGAAGCTACAACAACTCTCGGAATTCCATTTCTAACCCTGGTATCAAAATCTCACCTATCAACCGGAATTCGCCAAAATACTAGCCAATTCAAGCTAAATTCTACACCGGTCATCACAAAAATATTCCGGACACATTCCTAAGTCCTAAATCACCTAACAAAGCTATCCGAACCATAAAATTTGCATTTTGAGCCCTCTAACACATATGTCAGTATCTGGCTGACTTTTCAACTTAATCTTCCTTAAAAGAGACTAAGTGTCTCAAACCTTACCAAAATCATTCCGGAATGACTTCAAAATTTTGTATACAAGTCACATTCGACATTATGGACTTGCTCAAACTTTCAAAATCGCATTCCGACCCTGATATCAAAATTTCCACTTCCGGTCGAATTTTCTCAAAACCCTTCAAATTTCTATATTTAGCCAAATGACTTCAAAATGACCTACGAACCTCCGAATTCACTTCCGATCGCGCTCCCAAATCCAGAATCACCATACGGAGCTACACACAGTCTCAGAATCCCAAATGGACATTAATAACACCGAAATGCATTTTAAGCCAAACTGATGCAATTTCTTCTAAAATGATATCTTCCACAATAGTCGCCAAAACGCTCCCGGGTTACCCAAAACCCAATCCGGGCATACGCCCAAGTCCGAAATCATCATACAATCCTGTTGGAACCTTGGGATCCCGATTCCGAGGTCATTTACTCAAAATTTCAATCCTAGTTCATTTCTTCAACTTTAAGCTTTCAAAATGAGAATTTCCATTTAGATTTGACTCCAAACTTCCTGAATTTTAATTTTGACCATACAAACAAGCCAATATACCTGAGATGAAGCTGCTCATGGCCTCAAACTGCTGAATGACGCGCCAGAGCTCAAAACGACCGGTCGGGTCGTTACATATCCACACGCGTTAGTTCATACCATATATTAGTTAACATAAATCCAAGAAGGAATTATTTTTGAGATGATAAGAAGTTAATCATATTGGTCTTGAGTGATACAAGGGTGTTTAAGGGTGATTAACAAGTATTAGAAATTAAACGAATCAAGGATGTTGTAACACGTATTTTAAGGTTAATCTAGAGGTCCATAATACACTCAAGAGGTCATGTATTAAGGTATTTGAATCATATAATATCCGTATCATAAGTGTTGAAGTCAAACGAGTTATGAAACAAAAGCCGACAAAAGTAGTCGCAACTTACGTTCATAATTTTACTTAAACATTAAGTCAAATGTTTCTAAGTTTTTCTACCAAATTACAAAGAAATTACAGGGTGATCCACCTATAAAATTAAAGCTCTAAGTTTCCAACGTATTAAACCTTTTGTCAATACGATATTGGAGTATAGAGATATTCATATTTTTGCAAGCCTGCGCAGATTGGTAGATGACAAGTAGGTGCATCACCTACTTTCCAAAATGATAGGACAAAATTAAAAGACCTAAATCAGCCAAGAGAGGATTTTTAGGGGGTTTTAAACTCAGTTATTTCATCCATATTTCAAACCTTCAAAACCAAATTTACCCCCTGCAACTCCTCCCCAAAAATCTCGCACAAATCCTAATCGATTTTTCCTCTCTTTCAAGTTCTAATTGAAGGTAAAACCTAGAGTTTGAAGAACCAAAGGAATGGATGAGTTATCCAACAATTAAGGTAAGTTACTACCCTATTTTATACATTTTTTCTGTTGTTAACTCATGGTAATTCGTTCAATACATGAAAGAACTCACGGGACGGTGATCGCAAGCCGTGAGTTCGAGTTATTAACTTGTAGCGAACTGTTTTGCATTACTGTTGGGCTACGTGTTTTACTACTATTTTGTGGATTTTTTGAGGTGTAAGGGTGTGGAGAAACACCATATATATTTAGGGTTGTGGTCTGATAGTTTTTCGTAATATTTCCGGGCCGTTTGACACGATTACGGTGGCCATCGTATGTATGAAATAATGAGGTTGTGCGTCTAGTCCAAAAACTTTGTAGCCACAAACTTTTTTCAACCCGACATATTCAGTTTTATAATTCCTTTCAAGCAGAGTCGACAGTTCTTATGACGTTTCCATGCCACTGTAGACATTATACAAAGCATCCTTCAACCCACTAAGAATATAATTCTTGCACAAGAAATATGAATGCTTCCACACCTCAGTCACGAGAAAGCGTTCATTATCAGGAGTTTCATCAGACAACATAGGAACATATTCCTTAATGAACTTCTGAAGAGTTAAAGTAGTCAAATAGAAGAACATCTTTTGCTGCCACCGCTTGAAATCAATCTTGGAAAATTTCCAGGGTTTCTACGCCGGTGCCAAAGCAGCCGGTGTCGTTCGGCTTGTTGGTGCATTGGCTGTTACCATTGGAACATCTTGGTTCTCATTCTCGCTAGTCATTTCTATAAAAGAATGACATCAACGTTAAAATCACATAGATTTTAATAGAGAACAAATCCACAAAGGTTTTACTCTTCAGAAACAATAATACAAATACAGAAATATATTAAATTCCTTAAGCTTGTTAATAAATTGTATTCGTAAAATAATTTTGGAAATATTAATGAATATGAACAGAAATTATCATAAACAGAAATGACATAAACAGAAATGACATAAACAAGAATGAAATAGACAATTCGAGCCCACTGAATTGATAGTGTTTCCTTAAGGAATTTAATCCCTTTCTAGTACCAAAGGTTATGGATTATTTCCTCCTAGGATAGAACGAATTACACACTGGTGTAATGATACTTCAAATGCTAGTGTTTCAGCGAACACAAAGATCAATAGCAAATCACACTTACTTTTTGCTTTGCTAAAAATATACAGAAGAAAGAGAGAAAACTCAAAAATTCGTAGTGACATTCTGAGCAGAATAATGTTGTACTTATAACCCAATTTGGGCTGAAATTTGAAGAGGTGCAACTCTTCAGAATGATTGTTTCTGCAAAACTGCCACAACATAAATGACATTACATAAATGGATATTTACCCAACAATAAAGAGGGATTCTATTATTAAAACAAATATTTAATAACATATTGCTGTTAATATTTTACTATTAAAACATAAATTTGATTCAAAAAGTTAATCAATCAATCAATAATTTGACCAAATACAAATTCGAAGTCGAGCCGACCGAGCGATGGCGACGACAGCGCGATACTTGCTTTCTTCTCAAATCCTTAAGAGTTAAAAGGAGAGCAATTGCTTATATACCCATAAAAAATTTCTTCCTCTTCCAATTAGGGGACGAAGTCCATATGCCAAAAAAGAACTTGAAATTTCAGTCAAAATTTTTATTTTCCTCCATTTTCCATTTAACCTCTTTTAAATATTTAATTTATTAATTAAATACAAACCCAACAAATATAATTTAGAAACCAGACTTATGACGCCACCACTTGAGGGAGTTTAAGTAGAAACACCACCGTCGCCGGTAGAAGTTTGAGCAGAAGCACTGCTATCGCCACTTCCGAAACTCGAAAACTAAAAATTATTAATACAATTTTCATTAAAATAAACTTTAAAAAAAAAGAGTTGGAACTTAAATAAAAAACTAAAAAAATGGTTACCTTATGCAAAAAAAAAAAAAAACCATTTACTTTCAAGTCTCATCCATGCCAGTTCTCCGGCCATCCGTCTTCTCTTTTACCACTTTCATCTCTTTCTTCATCCAGAGATTTTATTTTTCAATTGAGTAACCTAACCTTGGATATCTTTGAGCAGAAAGGGAGAGGACTGGTGGGGTGTAGAAATAAGTTTTTGTTTGGGTCGAAATTCTATTTTGTTTTTGCGATTAACTAAATAGCTTTAAAACACAAAATTTATTTTTATGATTATTATGGGTCAAATGCATGTCTTTATCTAATTCGTTCTTTTGCCACATTGTACCACTTGTGTATTACACTTTTTTTTCTCCGGTAAAGGACCAAATATATTTCTGTACTATATATTTTTTTTAAAATATATCCTTAATTATACTTTGAGTCCAAATATATCTTTATCGTAATTTCTATTGGTTCAAATATAGCCTTCTTCTATTAAGTTTGTCCAAGATGGAAATCAAATACTACGTGACACTGATATTTAATAAGGTGGATGCCACATGGCATGCCACCTCATCGCCCATAATCCATATGTAAAAGTTTTTCATGGCAGTGGTAATGGGGTCAGTGGCGGTGGAGGGGAAGCAGGGGCGGCCCGACGAATTTTGGAGCTTAAAGCAAAACTTTATGAGGGACCTTAACTTTTTATTTATTTATTTATTTAAAGTCTATATTTTGATACTATGGACAAAGTTATTAATAATTTTCTTATAATCAATAACTCCTAATAATTATTTTTCAATTGACAATATAATTAATCTATTTAATCTTTCTTATGTCATGTTGTTCTGAGATAAAATTTTATCAATTTGAATTTTGAAAACTTCTTTCCGTTGAAGCAACAACAACATGAGTTGTTAACATTATTCCATAAGCAATTTAGGCATTTGGAAAAGAATTATATTTTTTTATTTGATTAAGTGTATTAATTAAACTGTTATCTTCTAATAGTACTATTTTTCTAAATACTTTTAATTCAAAAGATAAATCTAAACCATCAATATCGAATTGATTATTACGTTTTAAGGAACATGCACGATCAAGACAATATTTTTTCAAGTTTCCAACATCTAGTGATTTTAGTTTTTACTGCTAAATAGAAAATTAAAAATATTTTCATATGCTTAAAATTGTCCAAATCTATTTTGAAGGTAAAAATAATATTGTCTATCGTATAAAAGCAATCAACTCTAAAGGGCTCTTTGAAATTTTTTGAGATTTCATTATCAATATTTGTACAAATTGTTAATTCTGTTATGAAATAATATAAGAACAAGAACAATAATACAAGAACAAGAACAATAGAGAGAAAAGTAGAGAGAGGAGTATTCTTATTGATACTTTGGGATGGATTACAATAGAATAGAACCCCTATATTTATAGGGAGGTGGTGACTTAGCCACCAAGTAGTAAACCCTAGAATCTCTCTAATTATGGACATTCACCTTAAATAGAGTTCTATTTATAACACTCCCCCTTGAATGTCTATTCAATAATGTGCCTCGTTAAAACCTTAACTAAAACAAAACCCAATGGGAAAAATTAAAGAGAAGGAAAAAGAGTACACATGTTTGAATATGCGCCTATTGGTTGCCTCGTTAAAAACCTCGCAAGGAAAACCCAGTTGGGACAAAACCTTGTAAGGGAAAAAGAGTGCAACGCGCATTAACTCCCCCTGATAACAACATCAATTTATATCCTTGAGCATTTGCATTCCAATCTTGTGCACCATCTTCAAAACGATCTTTGGTAGATGTTTGATAAATAAATCAACCATATTGACTTGAATAAATATTCCGCACCTTGAAATCATCATTCTTGATAGATATGAACATCTTCATATAATGTGGTGGAATGACTCTTCAATATCTCCATAGATGTATTCTCGATGCCATCATGCTTTGACTTTTATACTCTCAAGTATTTGAACTATATGTCCAAATCTACATGTCTTTCACATGGAATCAAGTATTTGTCTATACGCTTCAAGCGTATCAAAGACTTTGTCCTTCTTGGACTTAATATGAGTATTTGTAGTGAGAATATAGTTACTTTCTTTGGGTCAGCAAATGAGTATAGCATGCTTTGCAATATGTTGCAATTGAATTATCCATTTTATGAACTTCAGGTTCATATCATGATATTCGGGGATTTACATATACAAATGATAATTCATCCCATGTAACATTTTCTCAATTGTTTATCATGTCTCCCCCTCATGTTAGAAAAGCTAACTTGTCTACTCAACTTTGAGAAATCATCTTTATGCATTATCATGTCAATATACACAACACATTAATAATAAGATGAAATTATTTGGTTCCTGACCCTGAACCACTTGTGAGGGAAGAATATACTCTCGTATACAACGTATATCAAACTGATATATATAACTTTGTTCTCATAAGAAACAGTTTAGCTATTAAGTGGAGGCACTCAATAATTATCTTGCTAAACCAACTTTGATATAAACCAACTTATCAAGATGAACTATCTTGAGTAGAAAATCTGGAAATTATGCTCGAAGTTAGATTACTGAGCAATTTACCTCGCAAGCACCGGCCAGGCTGCGGGTTAATAACAATTGCGCATGTAACCATATCATAGATGCATCATATGTGGTATACATGGCAGGTGAATGGGCCCATATTCACCTTTGATATTTCCAGAATTTATGGGATTCAACCCGAACTCTTTAGTTGGTCAATCAATTAATGAGAACAAGTAATATAAGAGAATTCGTAAAGAACTTTCTAGTTCTTTAATATTCACCCATGTGAATCCTCTATTATTGCACATCATACTTAAAAATGAGATGGCTAACCCGAATGCCAACTGAATAAATTATCAATATTGGTAAACTTCAAATTTACACCATGACATGTGCACTTATCAATAAACTTCAGGTTTATTATGACATGGGTTTTTATACCAATAGATATCGACTTTATTGTGGCATTCTTTTGTTTGTGTAGTACAAACTGGAGAATAAAGCGGGTAGCTTTTCATATACAAATTATCCCGCTACAAGTTGTAGTGATAGAAGATATCAAATCATTCCTTTATTTATAGTCTCAATATAATCAGCGCTTTCGCGTGTACTTTGGAACCTGAATAAGTTTCTTTGAGATTCACTACAGCACAATACTCAATTGTGTTTCTCCAACATAGTAATAATTGGCTCTTCTAGAGCTCTCAATTAATTTTGTACTACCACAAATTCATCAACATCCATGTGGTGAATATCTTTCTTAAAGAGAAAGTTATACCGTTATGGTCATGTCAAAACTATATGCAAGATATGTTTCTTGCATTATCGTTGTCCTTTAATAGTCATATTTCCAAAATATTTTGGCGTACAATAGGTACGTGACCAACGATCATTCATGCCATATATCATCTCAAACCTCCTTCTAGGGGTGAGTGTGGTATTATCTCAATACCAATTTCATGTTCATATTCTTCCAATAATGAATATGTATTCGTGAATCAGATGTTGTCACATTCACTGCGGGGATATGTGATTTTGTTATCCTTTTCAAATCTGTAAATGCGTCTGGCATTCGATTTGTTATTCTTTGCAAAATGGATAATATTTTGCACCTCATTTTCACAAATTGAGGTATGTGGATCAAGATGAGATAATGATGCATTTTTCCACAAAATTTTCCCGTTTGGTTTCACCAACTTCTCCCCCTAATTTTGGGAAAAGTGTCTCATCAAATTGACAGTCTGCAAATCGTGCAGTGTACAAATCCCCTGTCAATGTTTCGAGGTAGCGAATAATGGAGAACAATTCAAACTCAACATATATTCCTAATCTTCTTTGCGGACCCATTTTGGTGCGGGATGGCGGTAATATAGGCACATATACTGCGCATCCAAAGATTCTTAAATGGGATATGTTGGGTTCATGACCCAAAACTAATTGCAACGGGGAATATTTGTGAAAATTCGTCAGTCAGAGACGAACTAGCATTGCTGCATGCAAAATAGCGTGACCCCAAACCGAAGTGGGTAGCCGACGAACTAGCATTGCTGCATGCAAAATGGCGTGACCCCAAACCGAAGTGGGCAGCCTCGTTTTCATGAGTAAGTGAGGTATTCAAGATTATACTCATGTATTGTCTCAATCTGATATCCATTTTGAATGATATCTTTAAAACTCAACAAGTTCCTTTTAGACTTGGAGGAGAACATTTTGACTAATATCATTAAAACCCAACAAGTTCTTCTTAGACTTGGAGGAGAACATTGCATTCTCTAAAATATCGTTCCTTTAGGCAGAGTTATAGTTGCTCTTCAGGAGCCTTCAATCAATTTAATTCCTATGGTTTGCCATACAAAAGAAAATATACGAACATGAGAATAAACAAATTCAATCCGTTTGTTTCATACTTAAACAATATTTTCGAAATCTGCTGAGGTTATTCGACTAACTAAATCAGATAGTCGATTATATATTTTCCATAATCGATTACTTTGCTGTTTGAAAATTTCAGTTTAAGCATTTTCTTAAAACAATCGATTGTTAAACATACACAATCGATTGTGTCTTAATATAATCGATTGTTAAATATACATAATCGATTATTTGCTATTTTGAAAAACTTCAGATCACACTGTCTTAAGACAATCGATTGTTAAACATAGACAATCGATTGTTGAACGTTGACAATCGATTGTTAAACATACACAATCGATTATTTGCTATTTTGAAAAACTTCAGATCACACTGTCTTAAGACAATCGATTGTTAAACATAGACAATCGATTGTTGAACGTTGACAATCGATTGTTAAACATACACAATCGATTATTTGCTATTTTGAAAAACTTCAGATCACTGTCTTAAGACAATCGATTGTTAAACATAGATAATCGATTGTTGAACATTGACAATCGATTGTTAGACATACACAATCGATTGTTTTGCAGTTTTAATGCGAAATATTGGATAATCGACTAACTGTTAGGTTAGTCGATTACCTCTACTGAAAAATAAAAATATTATTGAAATTTGAGCATATTGAAACATTCTAAAGAACTAGTACTAACATTATATCATAAACTAACTAATACGAGCTGATACTAATGACTATTAGTTTATTCACTAACTATTACAAATAAGTGAAATAAAATCAAACAATTCCATCTTCTTTCATCACAGATCCATCACCGATTAGGTGGTCTACTTTCCCATCGGGTTGCTCAAAGAAATCTGCCACATCCAAGTGGGTGATGTCAAAATTGTCGTCAGAGACAAAATTTGTTTCAGGACCTTTACTCTTTCGAGATGCTTGATAAAGGTCAACCAAATATCTTGATATACGGCAAGCTTTTGACCAGTGCCCTTTTACACCGCAACGATAATATATAGTTTATGAACTATTTGCTTTTGGATTCTCATCGTATCGTGCTTGTGGCAGAGTGATCAACTTCAGGTTGTCATATCTCTTCTTTAAGCCATTCCACAAGATAGGTGGATCTTTGACTGTGATATATTCAATTTTCAAACCTTTATCAAGGTGACGGCGCAAGAAAATCAAGGCCTTAGCACAGTTTCAAACCTTCATTAAGGTGATGGTGCAAGAAAATCAAGGCCTTAGCATAGTCTTGGGTGGATGCATTACCCATAGCATCTAAGTGGATTTCAGCATCCAACACCCATGTCATGTAATTCTTGCCCGAATTTCAAGGGCAACGAACTTTCCTTTTATAATATCAGACATGAAACAAAATTACGTCAAGAGAGTGTTCATACTTACGGGCTCTATTACAATTATCACATTCACTTCAGGGAATGGATCATAATCATCTGTATGTGCTATACACAATCCCATGTCAAATATTACTTTCATAAAGTGAAAGATTATTTTGAGAATCATTATTGTTCTCATTACCACAATAATGACGATTATAATTTCGTCTATTGCCACGTCCACATCCATTGATACCTTCACGGTAATAATTTTGTCTTCTTTCAGACTTATCACATACTGCTATCACATTCTCTAAAGGGAATGGAGCAAATTCAATTGGACGGAATTCTTTGTCACGTCCACATTCATTGATACCTTCATGGTAATAATTTTGTCTTCTTTCAGACTTATCACATACTGCTTCCATATTCTCTAAAGGGAATGGAGCAAATTCAATGGGACGGATTTTCAATCTTTTGCCCACAATCATACATGAATTTGATCATGGCAAGGCATAAAAATTTTACCACTTCATGTGAGTGTAATTTCTTACAAACTCCATTAGAGTTATAATCAAACTTTGTTGTCTTTGTTTGTATATAAAATCAAATCGTTGAATCTCAAGAATTTGAAAGGGAAAAGTAAATTACTTACCTATAAGGTATACCAATAAATAGAGTAAATTACTTACCTTTAAGGATTTGTAATATTGTGTGGCATGAAATATTAGCAGCATAATAGCATTGGCAGCAAAGTCATTGTACGTGATTCCCATATAGACTATATATAGCATAAGCTGTCTGTTATCAAACCAACTGCAATTGTGGACGACAAGTTCCAAAATATTGGTTAGAGACTCGTGCTGATAACGTGTTATGAAATAATATAAGAACAAGAACAATAATACAAGAACAAGAACAATAGAGAGAAAAGTAGAGAGAGGAGTATTCTTATTGATACTTTGGGATGGATTACAATAGAATAGAACCCCTATATTTATAGGGAGGTGGTGACTTAGCCACCAAGTAGTAAACCCTAGAATCTCTCTAATTATGGACATTCACCTTAAATAGAGTTCTATTTATAACAAATTCCTATATATTACATGTTTCTTACGAAATTCGAGTTCGATATTCATTTCAAGTGCAATTTTCTTGGTAGAAAGAAAAAAAAAAATTTCATTGTACAAAACTCTTTTTAAAACTTATATATAGTCTTTTAGGTGTAACAAAAAATGGGTCCCCCACAAATATGGGACCTAAAACATTTACTTTATTTGCTTTGTGAAAGGGCCACTCCTGAGGGGAAGACAATTTTAGTGGTGGAAAAAAATAGAAGAATGTATAAAATGGGTTAGGGGCACCGAGGTGACAAGCCATTTGACATCCAGCTCATCAAATATCAGTATTGTATATGATTGGACAAACTTAACGAAAAAATAAGTATATTTAAACCAATAGTATAATAATAGGGGTATATATGAACTCAACATATAACAAAGATATATTTAATCCTTTTCTAATAGTATAAGGGTATATTTTATTCTTTTTCAGTTTTTGACTGGTTGCTAGAAAAGGGTTTAATAGGTTTATTAAGATTGAAGTATCAAACAGGAACAAATGCCTGTTGAGGTATTTAAGCGGAAAATGAGGACAAGTTTATGGGATGATTTGATTTTAGCCTTTTTAAAATAGGGAAATGAATCTATATAGCTGCCCTCAAAAAGTTATAGCTGAAAAATGAGTACTATATATTTTTTTGTATATGTAAAATTATGTATATTATATACAGAAGTTGTAAATTTTTTTTAGATATTTTCTGGTTACCAAATATAAATAATTTATGGCACAGATTAAAAGTGAAAAAAACCCTTTAAAATACTTTGCTACTCCCATATCCACAACGCGAATATTAAGGACAAATTAGTCCGTCAATAATCAACTCCGAATTTGTTTTTTGGGATTAACATATCAGAAATACACTCGCCCAACTTATCCAATTCATGGCAGGTAAATTCACTAGGAAAACTTCTTATCATCAAAATCTACATTTACTCTATCTTAGTTCGTCCATTTCACAACTCCCGTAAGTGATGGGTAGGGTGGCAAATGAGCGGGTCGGTCGAATACGAGCATATCAAAATGGATAATTTAAAAATAAATAAATTATCTGATTCGACCAGTATATGAAACGTATAAAAAGTAAGTTTATCCGACGGATAATATGAATTTCTGTATACTCCATGCCTTCTTAAATATGATCACTTGTGAGAGAATTTCTTGTCTTCCAAAGTTAGGTAACTCCAATTTAAGAATTTATAAATGTAAAAGTTAAATACATGAATTATTCATTTAGTTAATTATTTTTTAAGTGAATAATATAATTTTTTATTCATATGCAATCCGTTTCTAAATGTTCATTATCTAAATTTTTTTTATGGGTAATATGTAAGGCTGTAAAACTGGCGGTTCCGAACCGGAACCGGACCGGAACCACGGCCCTGGCGGTTCTGCCGGTTCCGGCGGTTCCGGTTCTGACGGTTCCCGGGAACCGTGGCGGGGCGGTTCTACCCGTTGGAACCGTCAGAACCGGAACCGGAACCGGACCGGTTCTAGCGGTTCCAAACGGTTCCGGCGGTTCTGTAACGGTATTTTTTCAAATTTTTTTTAAAAAATAATTTCCAAACGGCTCTTTTTCTAAAGTAGCCGTTTGGAAGTTTAAAAAATAACCATTCGGCCCCCAAACTTTAATTTAACCCCAAATTTATATAATTACACTATTTCTCATTTCTCAACTATAAATACCCCCTCATTCTTTCATTTTTATTCACCAATTCATCAATATCTCTCAAGCTCTCTTTCAATCTTTCTAGTGCAAGTGCTTAATTTATTGTTGCAAATTCGTGAAACATTGTGAAGTTGTTGAATTGAAGTTTTCAAGTGTTCAATTTCAACTATTTTCAATTTTCAAGAAGTTGTTCGTCAATCCGGTAAACTCGTTTCAACTCTTACGTGCTAAGAATATTTTCGTGTTTTGTTAGTTTGTTTAATTATAATTATTATGGCATTTTCGTTGAAAAAATGTTCGGTAAAGGAAAAGCTAAAACCGGTGAAAGTAGTGGCCAAAATACTACCCCTCCCCCGGCTCCCCGACCTAGAAAAGATAAGCAAGTTCAAAGTAGTAGCCAACCTAGAAATCCTAATGAACCCTTCGGAATCCTTGATAGTGATCACCCGTGTTTTCAATTTAGCGATATTGATTTTCTACATGATGTAGCAGTTGGTGATAGAATAGACGATGATATTATGAATGCTCTTTATCCTAATGCACCTATCCTTGATAGTAATCACCCGTGTTTGCCGCACTTGCTAATTTATTTGTTGATTTTAGCGAGGGAGGGGACATTTATGAAATTGCAATAACTGAAATGAAAAAGAAGTTTAAAAATATTTTTTTCCAATCCCTCCTATATATGGTGTGTCTGCTATTTTAAATCCAACTATGAAATTAGGAGGTCCTAACTTTTGGTATTCTACTATTTATCAATCTTTAGATCTTTCAGAAGTAGAAATTGCTACACTAGCTGATGCGAAAACATCAATTAAAGTTAATGCTCAAATTGTTTATAATGCTTATAAACAGGCGTTAGAGCATGCTATGCCTACTATTCCAACCCCTACTTCGTCTACATCACAGTCGTCTAAAAGAGCTGCTGGCTTAAGAGCTCTTAAATCGTGGACGGAGTTCAGGGGTACTCAGGGGGATAATTTAGATGAAATTTCCCATCTAAATGAGCTTCAAGTTTATTTGTCGCAGGGACTAGAGAATGAGAATCCAGACGGCTCTTTCGACCTTTTGGATTGGTGGAAGACAAGGGAAAAGCATTTTCCCGTTCTTGCAAGGATGGCTCGGGATGTTCTGCTCTTTCAAGCATCAACTGTTGCATCGGAGAGCGCTTTTAGTCAAGCAAGATTACAAATAGGTGATCACAGAGCGTCGATGCGGGACAGCTTGGAAAAATCTGTGCTTTTTCGAGATTGGATCCGCGCAGAAAGAAGGAACTTTGGCCTAGCTGAATCACAACCAGAAATAGATGAGTGATATGAATAAATGATAGCAGAACTTGCTCAGGAAGCAACTTCACCCGGAAGTGGTGATGAACAAGCTTCATTTCCACCACCGACAATACAACCACCTCCAAACCTTGAAGGTTTTATGAGATTTGTCAGAAATAATGCATAAATTATGATGTAACTTGTACATTGGCATGTCTTCTTTTAGTTTTTTTTCCTTTTAATGGTGGTATTAGTACCATGTTGTGCTCATTCCATTGGGGTAGGAAGACTAAGAAAGATATGCCATTTTGGTCAATAAATATGCTCTTTATCATATCCTTGAATATCTTTTGTCTCAATATTTCTTTGTCTTTACTTCTATATCAATCCTTGAATATTTATATAACATACAACACAATATACTAATGACAACATTCTTTTATCAATATATACTACTTATATACAATTTATACTAATTACTAACTACAACACAATATACACTACTTATATACAATATATGCTACTTAAATACAATATATACTACTTATATACAAAATATACACTACTTATACACAATATATACTAATTACCAAACACAATATATACTATACTAATAACATAGTACACCATATAAAATATATTATACAATATACTAATGACTACTATACAAGATATTGATTTAAAAAAAAAAAATTTCAGAACCACAGGGAACCGCCAGAACCGGAACCGGATGGCACCCGGAACCGGATGGAACCGGTTCCACCTTCAGAATCGCCAGAACCGGAATCGCCAAAACCGCCAGAATCGGAACCGCTAGAACCGAAACCGCCAGAATCGAAACAACAAATCCAAATAAACACAGAACCGAAACCGAATACAGCCTTAGTAATATGGTTGCATAAGTATTTTGTTGTGACCATTCCAACCGACCAAGTTTTAACTGGGTTAATGCCGGACATAAAGTAAAAAACAAAGATTTTCCAATTTACCCGGACGTTTCGTGTGCTGGGTGCCAAATTCCATAACAAGATTCCATCCATTCGCCTTTGCCACATCGTTGTCAGTTGCCTACTACTTAAAGCTATCTATCGTCATCTATAAACATAAAAGTCACAATCGCGATTCCACTCGGCTCCACGAAACGTACTTCAACAAACATCAACAACAAAGGATGCAGAGACCCAGACGCCGCTGCGAAGGCACAGCCATGGGCGCTATCGTTCTCGATCTCCGCCCTGGTGTCGGCATCGGTCCTTTTACTCTCGGTAATTTCAATTTAGTTACCGATTAGGTCATCGATTGTCAAATAGGTTGATTAATTTGTCTTATTTATGTTTTATTTTCTAAATTCATTGATCAATTATTCAATTCTAGTTACCTAATGGTTGAATTGTGATTGTTGTGGTTTAGTTTAGTTGATTTTACTTGTAATGATCTGTGTTAATGCCTGCAAATGTTTCAGGAATGCCTATTTGCGAAGCTTTTGCTCAAATAGAGCAGCAGCCTAACATTTACGATGTTGTCCATGTTAAGTATTATGATGAGGTATGATTCAGCGAGTCTGTCCTACGACAATGTTGTTGCTGATTTGTTCTATCTTCTATTTTACTACTATATATGTAGGAGAATTTTACAAAGTTCATCTTTTTGTCCATTTTCCTTATTACAGTGAGATTCATTCCTTGTATCAGCTAGGATATGAATAGGGCTCACGGGAACAGCAACTGAATATTGTCTTTGTTAAAGCCAGTTGATCGGAGGACCTCATTTAATTGTGCATCTTAGATGTCATTTTTAATCAACTTTCCTCTCTGAACATTTAGTTGCTTTGGAGTACAAAACAAGCTTCTTTTGAATTGCTGACCACTTCGCTTGTTAAATAATCCCTTTTACGTTATTTAGTGAGCTGCTGTTTCTTAGTCACACACTTGTACCTTTGTTGGTTGAATAGAATAATTTCCTTAGCCCGTAATCTATTTTGTAGTAGGAGTCATAGCGAGTTTATAAACGAAATTCTGCAATTTGCATGATAACTTGGTTTTAGACAAAAGGGGTTGCTATGATGGTAAACAACCCCACTTCCAACCGAGAGATTGTGAGTTCGAGTCTCCCCAAGAGCAAGGTGGGAAGTTCTTGGAGGGAAGGATGCCGGGGGTCTATTTGGAAACAGCCTCTCTACCCAAGGGTAGGGGTAAGGTCTGCTTACACACTACCCTCTGCAGACCCCACTAAGTGGGATTATACTGGGTTGTTGTTGTTGTTGTTGTTGCATGATAACTTGGTTCTGAGATTTTCGGGTTTTACATGTTATCCTAATATGATACACCATAATCAATAGTGTGGCCATGGCTAGTTTAGCACATCGGCATCATAAAAATTAGATAACAAATAGCTCAATGCTAAATTTTATCTTTTGCAGGAGCCCTTAAAACTTGACATTGTCATTAGCTTCCCAGATCATGGATTTCATCTGCGGTTTGATCCTTGGTCGCAGGTATTAGGTTTGGTGCATGCATTTCTCTTACTGCTGGGGTCTTGTTAATGAGAAGATTCCTTTACCTTGTATGGGAAGATTATTGAATGTAATTTGTTCAGTTGAACTGTTGATATTTTTTTAATGGCTCATTCTTTACTAATGCATGGCTAAAATGTGGTGGCACTGTCAGCGTTTCCTGACATTATATCCTTTATTTGTAATCTTGGTCATTTATTTTAATGCAATTAGATGGGCAAACTTTATTGAACTGAATTCGGTGTAGAGCGCGGAAGAAACAAGTGCACGCTACTGAAGTTGGAGAAATAGAAGATTTATTAAGCTGGAGTATGCTGGCAGCAAAAATATGGAAGTTGACAAGAGAGGGTTGCTCAAGTGGCAAGCGCCCTTCACCTCCAACCTTGAGGCTGTTGGTTCGAGTCACTAAGGGAGCAAAAATGGGGGAACTCCTTGGAGGAGGAGAGGGGGGGTGGGGTTAAAATACTGAAAGTTAATTTTGTGCAAGATTGCTAGTGCCGCTACACCTATATATAGTAAAAATTTCATCAGGAGTAATATGAGTTTTTCTTTTCTTAGGATGTGGTGAAGCTTTATAATTAAACTTGAAGCTGTAAATTTAGGAAATAGTGCCAAGAGAACCTTCAAAATTGTGAAATGTATTGATGAATTCATCCTTTGTTTTTGTCCTTGTTACCTTTTGTGGATTGTCTGAGTTGTTGTCTCCTTTCTATAAGGAGAAATCATCTCCTCTATGGAAAGGAATAGTGAGGGGAAAGATCAATTTAAAAAATATATTGATTTCATGGGAAAAAGGCAATTGTATCCTATTTTGACTTGACATGTGGTGCGGGAAAGTAATTAAAGGTCAAGTACCTTCATTTATGCTTAATTGCAAATGATATGGAGGTTCAATTTCAGATCTACTCAGAAAGGATACTTGTGGAATGGAGTAATTCCCTTGGAGATTAATAGTGTAGCGACTATGGAGGGGCAGTATAGGATGGTATTGAAAGCTGACACGAGGAAGGGGGGGCGGTTGTTCCTGTTGTAACCTTTCTATATGTATCTGGATGGTTCACAAACCACTAAAAATTGGCTTTCTTTGCTTGGTGTGCTTCATGGGACGTTATCCTTAACAACAACAATAACTACAACAAACCCAGTGAAATCCCACATGTGGAGTCGGATCTTATCCTTAGGTTGCAGCAATTATAGGAGAAGTTACATAATGGCTATAGTCAGTGTTGCATGTGCAAGAAAAAAGGGGAAGATAGTACTCTTTTGCTCCGTCATTACACTATTCGCTATTCACGGGAGGGAGGAGTTTTGTGTATTCCGTGATTATTTTGTTGCACAGTTGAAGATGCCAAACAGGGAAGGAAAGGAGGAAGTTTTAGAAATGATATCATGATAAATGCACTTTTCCAAAAGCTTGGTATTTATGTGGAGAAGGGTAGAGGAGTGGACCCATTATCCGCCGAGTTTCTAACTGCGCGTCATTAGCCTTATGGGATTTCTCGATTATCAAAAGAAAAAAATGCGCACTCATGCAATTTTGGTATGATACGGAGAGAGAAAAGCAGGACGATGCCTGAAGGGGTTGAACGAGGGATGTCGAAGATCAATATTACCTTGTTTTTACCTATATTTTGGTGTAAATAAGAGATTTAACTTATCAATAACTTATCAGTTCGCATTAATGAAGTTCCTTTGATTTACCCCAAAATAAAGAATATAATTGGAAAAGTATCAATAACGTGATGACATCTCTGTCTTCTAGTTTTCTTGATCATGTACATTTCCAAAGTGTAACGTGGTTTGGGATAGTATGAGTTATGGAAATGCCTTCCTTGAAATATTTCCAAATTATGTGATCCTCTTTTAAATTTACTTCTTTTATAATTTTCTTTCTCATGGTTTTATTTTTTTGTAAGTTTCTTTTTTAGAAGATCTATTTCATTTTTAAGTTAGCTCAAGCGTAGGAATGGCAAATGGGCGGGTCGAGTCGGATATGAGTGGGTCGAAAACTCGGTAATGCAACAACGGATAAACTATTCCCGCGGCCCATATTTAATATGAATAGAAAATGGGTTAACCGGCGGATGATATGGATACCCATATTATCCATGGCTTCTTGAATGTGATAATTTTTGGGAGAATTTCTACTCTCCCAAATTTGAGGAACCTCCAATTTGAGTCTTTGCAATTGTAAAAGCTAAACCCGGTTATCCATTAAGTATCTATTTTTTAAGTGGATAGTATGGATCTTATCCATACTTGACCTATTTTTAAAAAGTTTATTATCCAATCCATTTTTAATGGATAACAGGGATAGATAATTGTTTTTTTCTTAATCTATTTTGCTACCACTACTCAAGAGCTTTCTGCTTGCATAGAGGACGCCTGGAAACATATTTCAAGCATCTCTAACTCTCTAAGTCTTTACCTGTATCAGAGGCTGCGCCTTATTGAAATTTTTGATGTAAAACGGCTCCAGATGCGCTACGCAACCTCTGTAATAGGGTAAGATTTCATAGTGTTACTTTCACAATGCTTTAAATGAATTGGTTTTCATAATGCTGTGTTGCACCCCCTTACATTTCTGTTCATTAAATTGTCTTTTGATTTTGTTACTATCAGCGGGCCATCCACTTTAGCCACTTTTGTAGCAGTCTATACTCTTTTTGGGCCAACCTATCCAGGAACATATGACAAGGATCGAGGAGTTTACACTCTATTTTATCCAGTATGTGTGGCTGATGTCTATGGAATGACACATTTATTTCCAATTCTTTTATCCATCATTTAGTTCTGTGTTGAGGCTTCTGATGGTTTGCAATTTTGCAGGGTTTGTCGTTTGCTTTTCCAATTCCCTCCCAGTATACAGATTGCTGTCGTGATGGAGAAGGTATTCCTGGTTATTTTTGTTGTTCACACTTGTGCAGACTCAAATTATCCACGCTTTCAAATTTTTTTCCTCCTTTCTTTCTCTTTCTCTTTCCACTTCAAAAGCGGAACTACCTCTGGAGTTTCCAGATGGCACGACTCCAGTTACTTGCCGTGTATCAATATATGATAGCTCTACTGGCAGTAAAGTTGGCGTTGGATCTATGATGGACAAGGCCTGTACTCCTCCTCTGCCTACTGGCAGCCTCTACATGGAAGAAGTGCATGTAAAGGTTTATTTCGGTCCTTCTCATGTCCACACTGAAGTTTTGTGCAGTCTCTTCTAATGTTATATGTGATTTCTTATTGAATAATGTATTAATAATAAGTCTAGTCCTCCTACTTCAAGCTGCATATCTTAGTTGTTTTTCACGGAGAAAACTCTTTAGGATGTCCACTTTGCGCGCTTGTGGTGCTTTTCTTTACATAGAGCTGATTCTTAAGTAAGTTCACGTCTGGAATTTATTAGTTTTAGCTTAGATTTAATTTGCTTAAATTTGGCCGTTCACAGCTCTCTTTGCCAGGAGAACCGTTTGATTTCGTGTTGCTTTTCCAATTATATAGCCATTGCTAAAGGAAGTTGACCTCTGGGATTTTGCAGTTATGGTTGATATGTGTTTCTATCTCTGTTATAAATCAATCATCAGAGAATTCAAACTTCCGAGCAAGAAAATTGTAGTATTGCATCAACTTGATGGTGCTTTTGTTTTCATCTTAGTGCTATCTCAAGTTGTGAAGGAAGGGACATGGAATTAAAATAAACTAAGTCTGGTTCCATTCCATTTATGTTCTTTCTCCACTAGCAATGCCTATTATTTTTGAGGTTAGAATTCGTAAAACACCAGTGTCTACCGTCTACCCCTTCTCCTTTCTTTTAAAAGAGTTAAGGTATGAAATCTATTTTAATTTTGTTATTAGATTTTCTTTTCGTGCTCCGTAATGCTGAATCTAATGAATAGTTAAATTGTATTTTCCAATTTCGAAGATAAAAGAGACCAGAGTTCTTGTATCTTTGTGCACAGTAGTTTAGATCAGAAAAGATGTGTCAAGTAACATCTATTACGTTTGCCAATTGATGTTGCTCCGACATGCAATTCAGTTGATTTACAGATGATTATGTTTGTTTCTATTTTCTTTAGCTGGGGGAAGAATTACGGTTTAGCATTGGTGGCCAACACATTCCCTTTGGTGCATCACCACAGGTAATTCCTCTTTTTTTAGATTGTTTTGGGTTTTAATTATTTGTTACAGTTGTGTAAATTATCTCTTTCTTCCATTGAATTATTTTTTACTTGATGGTGCGAAAACTCTAATGGTGGTCACATGAATACTCTCTTCAGTCTAGATTCCATCTAATTATCATATCCCTATTACTGAAAAATGAAGTCCAGGATGGGGCTGCAACTCAACTGCAACTCAGAAGTTTGACTTTTCCTGAAGTTAGAAGGGGCTTAAAACCTATTTTAGGTCATATATTGAACTTGGTGTTGACTTAGTTCTTTTAGCAGTTCCTCTTTTGGTTTTAGAACGCTTGGATCTAGTTGTGCTTGGATCTAGTTGTGCTTATATGTTGTGTGGCAGTCTGGTGTATGCTTTTCTGCGGATTGCATTTCGTCCTATTCCTTTATTATACACGTTTTGATGACTGAGTCAACCATGCAATCTTATCTTATCATGTCTTTATGCAGGATGTTTGGACCGAATTAGGTCGACCATGCGGAATTCATCAGAAGCAGGTAATGTAATATTTTCTTTACTGTCCAACAGAAAATGGGCATACACAAGTTCTTGTCTGTTTTTGTCAGGTTTCTCTACATGTTAGATCTTTGGTGGAGATTGACTTCGTCCTCTTTACAGGTCGATCAAATGGTGATTCATTCTGCTTCAGATCCCCGACCGAGGACAACCCTTTGTGGTGATTACTTCTACAACTACTTTACTCGTGGCATCGATATATTATTTGATGGGCAGGTATATCATCCTCTGGGTTTCTATGAGCACTTATGAAGTCAATATTGGTTCTCAGATTATTGTGCTTATTTTGCAGACACATAAGATCAAGAAGTTTGTCTTGCACACAAACTATCCTGGGCATGCTGATTTCAATTCATATATGAAGTGCAATTTTGTTATCCATTGTTCTGATTGTGAGTTTTTGCATGCCTTTTTATTTATGGTTCTTATGTTTAGATAATTATTTACGCGATTTTTGCTGGAGTTACTAATGCTTTTTTGCTTTTGTTTTTGCTTTTCCTTTACTTCCCTGAGCCGAGGGTCGATTGGAAACAACCTCTCTGCCCTTTTGGGTAGGGGTAAGGCCTGTCTACATATTACCCTCCCCAGACTCCACTTTGTGGGACTATACTGGGTAGTTGTTGTTGTTGTTCTGATTGTGAGTTGATTCTTTCAAGACTAAATCCCTCTTGATTATATCAATGTTAAAAAGTTGGATATTCATTTTAATACTTTTTACATCATTTGCCTGCAGTTGTTGGGTCATATCATCAGGATGTAAACTCCTCTAAAGGCACTATAACAGCCAGCACAAAGTGGGAACAAGTTAAGGTGGATTCTTCCTTTCCTGTTTCATATGTATCTATTCTATTTATTCATTGGTATTCCTTTGAGGTTATCAAGTTTGGAGTTCTTACTGACTGTGTTCTGAATAATTGTAACCCCCCCTTGTTCTAGAACAAACACAACCCCCCCACCCCCCAAAAAACACACACACACACACACATATATTAACTCACAATATGCTCCTGTTATATGATATTTTAGGACTAATGAGTGAATGGTTAGTGTAGTGTTACCTGTGTATCCATAACTGTCATCAGATATGTTCTTTTTCTGGTCCAATTTCAAGCTGACTCATCGTTAAGTTGCAATGATTCTGCAGGAGATACTAGGGGATTGTGGTCGAGCTGCTATCCAAACGCAAGGCTCTACAAGCAATCCGTTTGGATCTACCTTTGTATATGGCTACCAAAATCTTGCCTTTGAGGTCAATTTGTTGCTTCAAATAAATGTTTATATACCACCTTATAGTGACCATTCTCTGCTGTGATTCTGCTTTACACTTTATGCTTCTTTCTTTCTTTGTGTTTTGTTTTCGTATAACTTTACCAGGATCTTGCTTATTTGTCACAGGTGATGAAGAATGGTTACATTGCGACTGTAACTCTCTTCCAGTCTTGATGATCTGTGTGGTGCGTGGCCTCTGCTCACTTTTCAGTTTTCTCTGATATAGGGAGACATTCTTCTAAACGAACATTAGGATTTTCCTATAGTTGTTGACAACTGTTTGCATTTTGGTTGCAAAAAATAGATCATGCCATCACTGTGTGTCTTGATTAGTTCGCAGTAATTTCTCTCCCTTCTGTTTTCCCCCCTTTTTGTCTTTGCGGGTGGTGTGGGTTGTCCTTGCTGCATATATCCAGAATTCCTGTTTAAGAAGTGTCCATTCTCTTTAGGAGTGTCAGGTATCTTCTCCACCATAATCTGGAACATGTCTCAAGATGTTGATTTTCGATGTTCTCTATATATGGTGACTAGTGGACTTATATTTGTTTGCCAGTAAATGCTAGCATGTCTTTCTCTGTTGCCCTTTCGATTTCATCTCTTTAAAGGCTTGTATGTTTCTTTTCGTTGTTGACTTTTCCAGTTCTCTCTTATTGTCAGGCTGCCTGTTGGTATTGTACAGTTCAATTACGTGAAGAAAGCAACTGACCGTCATGGTGGAATTGTATACCATGTACATTTGTTTATAGTTGTACAGTTTTTTAAATTTATATAGTCCGCGTATCTTTTAAACTTGTATACATTGCTCCCAGCTTCTGTAATACAATGCTTGTTGCATCATTCCTCAATTACGTGTAGATTGGTGGAATGTTATCTTTCAGCTGGCTTGCCCGACTTAGGTGGTGAAAGATTTTTAGATTTTTCATTCAAAAACTGAATTATTTTTGAAAAAAGTGGAAGAGTTTCGAGAAAAGTTACAACAGTTTTTGAACGCAACTATCACCTTGAGCGTTCGGGTATATATATCGTATTCTTGCATGACTGTATTTCGGTAAGCAAAGCTACTTTCTTTAAAAAATGTTTTCTTCATTTGTTGTGGCTGGAGTTGCAGTTTTTAAACAGTGACTATGCATGTCTGGATGAGAAAGTTGATCCATATTATGGTGGTTGGGGACAATCATTTTCTGGTGTAAAATTTAAATGTTATAGATAGATTGAAGAATTATGCAGCAGTATGACTGCCATGGCTTAGCTAGGTGATAAAGAAACCATCAAATATTGAGGAGCCATTCATGACCATCGATGAAGCTGAGTGAGACAAACGGTTTAGCTTCTTGTTCAGTGAGCTCCCTGGACCATTTCACCCTGCCACCGTGGTTTGCCCCTGGTCCCGAACACTTGAATTGCCCATAAAATACCGTCCTGTAGTGTAGAGCAATATAAGCTACTCAGTAAATTCATGAAATTTGAAATTTTATAATATGTCTAAACATCTTGCTTATTTTCCGAAAACAGTGGTAAAACTTAATCAATGGGAACATTATAAATTATATTAGACGAACAAAAGGGGTAAAATGTGCAGTAAGAAGTAGGAATTTTACATAGAAAAGAACAAAGGAACGTACATATGCCTGTTCTTATCCCCCCAGTCGTACCATCCCTTTGAAGTGATGATCTTATCCATGTAAGTGTAAGCAAATATGACCCTTGAGAAAGTACCCCAAGCCCTGCCCAAGTAAAGAGCACCAGATCCAGTAACCTTGCAATTCACAAAAGAGAATCCAGTTTCCTCCAGCATGCTCTCCCTCTTCTGGGCTGTCAATGCCCCATAGCTTTTTGTTTTGGCATTTAAATGACAATTGTCGTAGAGGGACAACCCATCTCCAAATATAAAATCCACAGAACCTTGTATATAGCAGTTCTTGAAATAATGCCTGCCCCTGTGATCATACAATGTATCTTGTGCTCCAATGAATTTGCAATTTATAAACGCCGCTGTGTCTGCGGAGATTCTTAATGCCACAGCTTGCTTTCCCAGTGCCCCTGATGGCGGTGGTGGTGCTACATTCTGTTCCCGAGGAAATAATTATGAATTTATCTTACATTCACTAAGACTGTAATTGAACTTTTTTAGAAAATTAGTGCAATTGAACACGGTAAACCGAACACAGAACAGAAGTTTTCTTGTTATGATCGTCAGTGGCGGAGGCAGTATTTTTGCTAAGGGGTTTTCAAAAAGGAAAAAGTTGAAAAAATTAGAACAAAATGTGCCACTAGGAATTGAACCAACAACCTAACAAAAAATTTGAACCAAATTATGCTTTTAGGCTACAACGGATTCAAAATATAATATATAGAGGTAGAAATCAAATTTTGCCTTATATGTAATTTTCGGACGAAGGGGTTCGGGTGAACACCCTTTCGCCCCCTAAATACCCCTGGCGATCGTTGCCTTTAATTACCTTCAACGAGTAAGTATACCTTGACAATACATGCATCGCTATTCCCTAAAAATAAACATTACTACATGCATCTTATTAAACTAAACACAATACACAAGTTACCTTAAAGGTGATGTTTTTGGCAATGAAGTAGGGGGAATTAACAGCAAACGTTGCAGAACCATACGTTCCCATTGGCTGGCCATCTTTTCCTACCCTATCTGCAGTGTCATCCCATTTGATAGCCGTTTTGCGTGAACTAGCACCTTCCAATGTAATGTATGCCATTGTTGCTGGAATTTCAATCTTCTCCCTGCAATTTTTTAACCTCACTTAGACAAAACTTTCACGTAAATAACTAGCAACATTGTTCAAAATGTCCTGTTTAATGAACATGTTTTTGTCCCGTGCTATCTAAAACAAAATAATTGAATGCCTTATCCTATACAATTACTCAAGCTGCAGAAAACAGGACAATAGAAGTTAAATTTACCTGTAAATCCCAGGACTAACAGAAATAACCACTCGACAAGAATTGATTATTGGAATTGAGTCAATAGCCTCTTGAACCGTAGTAAAATCTCCATGCTTTGGGTTTTTATTCACCTTAATAAATTTGCAAGGCTCAAATTTGTTCTTCGCTTCTTGGAAGAGAGAATGATTGCGAGAACTAATGCGATTAATCCAATTCAAGAAACCATCTTCATTAGCCACCTTCAACTTATTATGCCTCCTAGAATGCTTACCCCTTTTAGCATTTGCACTAATAGCAAACAATAAAATTAAGATAAAAAGCAACTCTAGTAATCTGGTCCTTGAAGTAGCCATGCCCCAATGTGATAATGATTATACTCGTGAGGAAGTTTGAAGATAATGAGAGTCAGAAATTGGAGTAACTATATAAAGGGCCACAGAGAGTGAAAAAAATAAAAAAAATAATGTACGTGTATAAGATAAAAATGATTGGTCCGGGAGAAAGAATAAGAAAGAGCATAGGAAGAGAATCTGACAAGTCGTGGCTGTACTAGCTCGTATTCGGTAGTCATATTATCTTTTTGTTTCTTTGCTCACTCAGACCAATCTATCCTGAATCTTGATTTTACCCTATGTCCATATGCCATATATGACCAACAACGAATCCGAGATTTAAACTTGATTAGTTCAGCTATTAATTAGGTAACTACGTTCTTACCGTTGAACTTATTGTACTTTTAAAATTGTGTTTAGAAAAAAAATTATTAAAATTTTAGTGATCTTTACATGTGTTTATGCTCCGCGTAAAAAATATTGAATTTAGTTGGACCTATTGTTTGTCATCTTATCACTGTATTGATGGCGAAGTGTCTGTTATGGTCAGCTGGAGAGTGAGACTGTGAGGAGGAAACCGTGACTATATTGCAGGAAAAAAACACAAACCACCAACCTGTACACAACTCCAATGGCAATTATAGGCCATCCTCTGTTTTATAGTATTTGCAATAAAAAATAAGAACTCTCTCTAGAGCTATTGCATCATTTTGCATGGATTTCTGCTTGTTTGCGGCAGATAAATGATTTTAAGAAGAAGAAGGTTGACTAAAATGATAAAGCAGTAACGGATTTTGAGAAACTCTAGCATCATTCATGGGACCCTCATGCACGAGTTTGGTTTTACAGGCAATTATTTACTTTTTCATGTGACCATATATTTTTCAAAGGAAGTACTTGTGAGGAAGAAAAACTATTCATGGGTCGGAGCTACAGTATAAAATATTACTCAATTCATTTTAATTTATGTGAGCACGAAGTTTAAGAAAAAATAAAATTTTTTTAAATTTGTGATCCTAAACAAGTCTAAAAAGGGCCCAGAGTATTTGTTTTGTTATAAAAGTTTCTCATTAAGGGTTTAATTGAAAGTTTAAGCTAAATTATTTTCAAATCTAGAAATGAGTCATTCTTTTTGGAACGGATCAAAAAGAAAATAAGTTCACGTAAACTGGAACGGAGAGAATAATAATAAAGTTTGGGATTTTGAGTAGGTTTGGTTTCTTGAGTTAGAAAGTAAAGCTTGAAAAAAAGGGAGCGTATTAAATTAGGGGAATAGGCGTGAATGGACATGGAGTGGTTGCATGAAGGTAGTCATGATATATCTTATCCGTGATGAAGAATTGGAGGTATATGCTGTTATCGATTGTCCGTGTTCAAAGCAACGAGAAACTGGAAACCAGTAAGAAGAAGAGACAAAAAAAAAAAAAAAAAAAATCACAGAAATGAAGAAATCCGAGACCACAGAATTCACTGTGTGTCCTTAAGGAATTTAACCCCCTCACTGTACCCGAGGTTGTGGATTATTTCCTCCCAGGATATAACGGATATACCTGTCGTAGGAGTAGCGGTACCTCAAACGCGTACGACTTCGACGAACTCAAATTCGGGAACGAAATCACACTATGACTCGATATGTTTCAGTTTGCAGAAAAGAATGCAGAATTTTTAATGCACGAATAATTTTTTTTTTCCAGTACTCGAAAATGAGGCATTGCCTCAGTTTATATAGCCTCGAATTGTGACTGTTCGGAAAGGCTTGGTGCCTGTTCGGGAAAGGCCATGCCTTTTTCTGAAAAATAAGAACGTTGGGAAGTTTACAGTTAACAAATTAATATTTTTCCCGCGGGAATTAAAAATAATTTCAGAAAATGAAGATTGAATTTTAAATAAATTTGGTCCAAAAAGATTATCAATCAATCAGATCATTTGACCAAATCCAAATCCAAATCCAAATCCAAAGCCGAAGCCGAGCCGAGCGACGATGACGGCGCGAGGGGAGTCCCTCTTCTTAACCTTTTAAGAGCTAGAAGAAGTGCTTTCTAATATAAGCACATAACTTTCCCTTTCTACCACCAATGTGGTACAAAGCTCCTTTTCAAAGGAACTTTGCTTTGAAACTTCATTTTCCTTCTATTGTCTTCTTCCCTCCATTTCTCATTCACACCAACTTAGCTAGCTTTAGTCATTAACTAGCTTTAACAATCCCCCACATGAATGGGGAATGGCTATATGATGAAAAACATGCATGACAAAAAAAAACTGTGTGATTCGTAAGCAAGGATTAATTGCATCTGGATAAGTAGATTTCTCTTTGAACTTTCCGTAGTAAGCATATGTCGGATATACTCGGTCAATCGGTAGATTTGATATCTTTGAACCGTCGAGCTTTGGTGTATACCTAGACAACCACATGTCACACAATTAACCCTTTAACCGTTTTTGGTTCTCATTGTTTTGTTCGTTTCAGCCATGAACACTTCCTGGTTCATAAGTGCGTAGAGAGCTGGCCTTACAGAGTTCTCCTTGAAGCGGCTTACACTTCACACTTACATAGGTGATTCCTAAATGTGTCATCCCGTAGATACACTATTTGATATACCCCGTATCAAACTTAGAAACCATTAAAAAGCCTTAATGCTTTATCCTGGTACTGAACATTGTCTCATCACGAGAATGGAACAAAAAGTTATTGTGACAATGTTGAACCGTCATTAATGACTTTGTTTGATCTCTTTGAACCTAGATCTTGGGATCTCATGTCTTCTAGGTAGAGTTACCGCCACGATGACTTGTCCTCGGCCATAGTCCCATTCCCCTCGATGATCTTTCAACCACTTCTCTAGTTAGGCCTTTAGTTAGTGGATCCGACACATTATCTCTTGACTTAACATAGTCAATTGTGATAATTCCACTAGAGAGTAGTTGTCTAACGGTATTATGTCTTCGTCGTATGTGACGAGACTTTCCGTTGTACATAACGTTCCCGGCTCTTCCTATTGCCGCTTGGCTATCGCAATGTATGCATATAGGAGCCAACGGTTTGGGCCAAAATGGAATATCTTCTAAGAAATTCCGGAGCCATTCAGCTTCTTCACCGGCTTTGTCTAGAGCTATGAACTCAGATTCCATTGTAGAGCGGGCGATACATGTCTGTTTGGATGACTTCCAAGACACTGCTCCTCCACCTATAGTAAAAACGTATCCACTTGTGGATTTAGTTTCAGTTGAACCGGTGATCCAATTTGCATCACTGTATCCTTCAATAACTGCAGGATACCTGTTATAATGCAAAACAAAGTTTTGAGTATGTTTCAAATACCCCAAAACTCGTTTCATTGCCAGCCAATGATTTTGGTCGGGATTACTCGTGTAGCGACTTAGTTTACTTATAGCACACGCAATATCAGGTCGCGTACAGTTCATAATATACATCAAACTTCCCAACACTCTGGCATAATCCAATTGAGAATGACTTTCACCTTTATTCTTTGCAAGAGCAAGGTTCATATCAATTGGCGTCTTTGCAACTTTAAAGTCCAAATACTTGAACTTTTCAAGTACTTTTTCAATATAATGAGATTGAGACAATGCTAGACCTTGAGGAGTCTTATGGATTTTAATTCCCAGAATTAAATCGGCAACTCCTAAGTCTTTCATATCAAACTTACTAGCAAGCATGCGCTTAGTAGCATTTATGTTAGCAATGTTGTTACTCATTATTAACATATCATCCACGTATAAACAAACAATGACGACGTGGTTCGGAGTGTTCTTAATGTAGACACATTTATCACATTCATTTATCTTGAAACCATTTGACAGCATCGTATGGTCAAATTTTGCATGCCACTGTTTTGGTGCTTGTTTTAGTCCATAAAAAGACTTAACAAGTCTACATACCTTCTTCTCTTTCCCTGGAACTACAAACCCTTCGGGTTGTTCCATGTAAATTTCTTCCTCCAACTCTCCATTTAAGAAGGCTGTTTTCACATCCATTTGATGGATTTCAAGACCGTACACGGCGGCTAATGCTACTAACACCCGAATAGATGTAATCCTCGTTACCGGCGAGTATGTATCAAAGTAATCAAGACCTTCTCGTTGTCTAAACCCTTTAACAACTAGTCTTGCCTTATATTTTTCAATAGTGCCATCAGCTTTCATTTTCCGCTTGAAAATCCATTTGGAACCTAAAGGTTTATTCCCTGGAGGAAGATCAACCAATTCCCAAGTATGGTTGTTCAATATGGATTCTATCTCACTATTGATTGCCTCTTTCCAAAATTGAGCTTCCGATGAAGACGTAGCTTCGTTGAACGTTCGAGGCTCATTTTCCAACAAAAATGTTAAAAATTCTGGTCCAAAGGAAGTAGTCGTCCTTTGACGTTTGCTACGTCTTGGATTTTCCTCATCAGGAATGTTTTCCTTTATTTCTTCCCGAGGTCGTTTAGATTCTTTGCTAGACGACGCACATTCCTTTTTATACGGATATATGGTTTCAAAGAAGTCAGCATTATCTGATTCAATTACCGTATTCACCTGAATGTCGGGATTTTCTGATTTGTGAACCAGAAATCTATATGCCTTACTATTTGTGGCATATCCTATGAAAACACAATCAACGGTTTTAGGTCCTATTTTTACCCTTTTGGGTTTAGGAACTTGCACCTTGGCCAAACACCCCCGCACTTTGAAGTATTCCAAATTGGGCTTCCTTCCTTTCCACTTTTCGTATGGAATAGATTTTGTTTTGCTATGGGGCACTCGATTGAGTATTCGGCTAGCTGTTAGAATGGCTTCCCCCCACAAGTTCTGGGGTAAACCAGAACTTATTAACAGGGCATTCATCATTTCTTTCAGTGTTCTATTTTTTCTTTCCGCAATTCCGTTTGATTGTGGCGAGTAAGGAGCAGTTGTTTGATGAATAATGCCATATTCCAAACATATTTGTTCAAAAGGAGATTCATATTCACCGCCCCTATCACTCCTTATAATTTTAATCTTTTTGTTAAGTTGAGTCTCAACTTCAGTTTTGTATTGCCTGAACGCTTCAATTGCTTCATCTTTACTATTAAGTAAATAAACGTAGCAATACCGCGTACTATCGTCAATAAAAGTTATGAAATACTTCTTTCCACCGCGAGATGGAATTGACTTCATGTCACAAAATCTGTATGGATTAAGTCTAAAGGACTTGAATTCCTTTCAACTGACTTATAAGGATGTTTAGCATACTTAGATTCAACACAGATTTGACATTTTGATTGATTGCATTCAAACTTAGGCAATACTTCCAAACTAATCATTTTTCGCAAGGTTCTATAATTGACATGTCCTAAACGTGAATGCCATAAATCATTTGACTCAAGCAAGTAAGACGAAGCAGAAACTTTATTATTATTAGCAACAACCATTACATTCAGTTTGAAAAGGCCCTCTGTGAGGTAGCCTTTTCCTATGTACATTTCGTTCTTACTTATTACAACCTTGTCAGAAACATAAACACATTTAAAACCGTTCTTCACTAGAAGTCCAGTAGATACAAGATTTTTCCTAATTTCAGGAACATGACAGACGTTGTTGAGAGTCACCACCTTGCCAGAGGTCATCTTCAGCAGTATCTTTCCATAACCTTCAATCTTGGCCGTTGCAGAATTTCCCATATATATTGTTTCGTCGGGCCCGGCGGGAGCATATGAAGCAAAGGCTTCTCTAACAGCACAAATGTGGCGAGTGGCGCCAGAGTCAATCCACCACTCTTTTGGACCTCCCACTAGGTTGCACTCGGACAACATAGCGCACAAGTCATCAACCTCCTCGTTTGTTTCAACCATATTAGCCTGACCCTTCTTCTTTTCCTTTTTCGGAGCACGACAGTCTGCAGCTTTTTGTCCGATTTTTCCACAATTATGGCAGTTTCCCTTGAATTTCTTCTTGTTGGGATAGTTCCTTGGTCCCGATGCCTTTTTCCTCTTTTTCATATTAGTTGGGGCAGTTTCAACTATATGTGCTCCCCCTATGGTTGATCTCCCATTTGCCTTTTTCTCCGCTGCCTTGTTATCTTCCTCGATTCTCAACCGGACGATGAGATCTTCCAATGTCATCTCCTTTCGCTTATGTTTCAAGTAATTTTTGAAGTCCTTCCATGAAGGAGGCAACTTCTCTATCACTGCCGCTACTTGAAACGCCCCATTAATCACCAAACCTACAACAAACAACATGTAAGTGACGGGGCACTGAATACTTTTGACAAAGGCATTAATTAAATTTATACCTTCAGCGAGGAGATCATGGATGATAACCTGCAACTCTTGAACTTGAGTGACAACAGACTTGCCATCTACCATTTTGTAGTCCAAAAACTTGGCAGCGATAAACTTCTTTAAGCCAGCATCTTCTGTTTTATATTTCTTTTTCAACGCATCCCATAGTTCTTTTGATGTTCCCACATTACTATAGACGTTGTAAAGATCATCCTCCAGTCCGCTAAGAATGTAATTCTTGCACAAAAAATCTGAGTGCTTCCACGCCTCAATTACAACAAATCGTTCATTTTCAGGTGTTGATTCCGGCGGAACCGGAATATCCTCCTTAATAAACTTTTGAAGGCTTAAAGTAGTTAGATAGAAGAACATCTTTTGTTGCCATCGTTTGAAATCAATCCCGGTGAATTTTCCGGGCTTCTCTGCCGGAGCCGGTGCTGGTGCAGTACGACTGGAGGACGCAGCATTGCTCGTAGAACCAACCACGGGGGCTGGTGTGGCAGTAACAGTAGCAGTAGCATTCAAATTTGGAGTTTGGTTTCCCATTTCTGTCGTAGGAAATAACAGAACACTTTAATAATCGGTGAAGATTTTATTTCTTCAAACCGAATCAAATTTACACAAACAGAATTAAAACAAACTTCAAATAGAATGTAATAAACTGTATGTAGTATACTTGATGAAGTTTTTATATCTTCAAATCAAGTACCCAAATGAGTAGAAAGTTCTGAAAACTTTAATCTCAACCGGAGTAGAAAATCCGAAGATTTAGTCTCCAAACAACATACAAGTTCGTTACATGCAAACAACAAAATTACAAGTTTCTTTTATTTTCTGAACAGTCACAATTTTATGTTAGGAAAAACTGTATGTAGTCACTGTTTTATGTAAGAATTTTTTTTTCTGTACTGTTGTATCGTTCTGTAACGTTTTAATCAACAGCAGATGAACTCGGAAATAATAATATAAATTCCTTAAGCTTGTTATCGATTGTCCGTGTTCAAAGCAACGAGAAACTGGAAACCAGTAAGAAGAAGAGACAAAAAAAAAAAAAATCACAGAAATGAAGAAATCCGAGACCACAGAATTCACTGTGTGTCCTTAAGGAATTTAACCCCCTCACTGTACCCGAGGTTGTGGATTATTTCCTCCCAGGATATAACGGATATACCTGTCGTAGGAGTGGCGGTACCTCAAACACGTACGACTTCGACGAACTCAAATTCAGGAACGAAATCACACTATGACTCGATATGTTTCAGTTTGCAGAAAAGAATGCAGAATTTTTAATGCACGAATAATTTTTTTTTTCCAGTACTCGAAAATGAGGCATTGCCTCAGTTTATATAGCCTCGAATTGTGACTGTTCGGAAAGGCTTGGTGCCTGTTCGGGAAAGGCCATGCCTTTTTCTGAAAAATAAGAACGTTGGGAAGTTTACAGTTAACAAATTAATATTTTTCCCGCGGGAATTAAAAATAATTTCAGAAAATGAAGATTGAATTTTAAATAAATTTGGTCCAAAAAGATTATCAATCAAATCATTTGACCAAATCCAAATCCAAATCCAAATCCAAAGCCGAGACGAGCGACGACGACGGCGCGAGGGGAGTCCCTCTTCTTAACGCTTTAAGAGCTAGAAGAAGTGCTTTCTAATATAAGCACATAACTTTCCCTTTCTACCACCAATGTGGTACAAAGCTCCTTTTCAAAGGAACTTTGCTTTGAAACTTCATTTTCCTTCTATTGTCTTCTTCCCTCCATTTCTCATTCACACCAACTTAGCTAGCTTTAATCATTAACTAGCTTTAACATATGCAACGTGTTTGACCATCGGATGTGACATACTAATTTAAACCAAAAAACTAAGGTAGTTGCATCAAATTAAAGGTTTATATATACATCTATTTTTTATAATTAAGCCATTTGTATATTAAATGTTCCATTGGCTAAGTATAAGTCATGTGTTCAATTGATCATAAGCTTAGTGTAGACGTTTAAATGACAAATTTCAACAAGTTTAGAGGGATGTCGATGTATTCAGCCAATAAAAACTGAGGTACAAGATGTGTGATTTTTGCCTAATAAACTTACAGAAGTCGTTTACTAAGTATCATCAAAATGATATGTTTTAATGGACCTTTTAGGTATATATAACAACTTGATTAAGATTCCAGATGATAATAGACATATTTAAGATTATACAAATGTCTTTCTCCTTTAATTGTAGTGTTATGTTTATGTTTTTAAACATTATAGTTGAAACGCTTTACAATCCTAACTTTTACTACTGTGCATCTTGATTCTTGAAGGCATTTAATTTGCACATGTGAATATTTGGAGGAAGGAGTAATAATTTAAGGAAAGTGGGCGTAGGCGTAACCAGTGGCGGCATTGAAAATTTTACTAAGGTATATTAAAATATAAATAAATAAACACATGAACAAAATAAGGAGACTCAATATATATATATATATATAAAAGTATTTTAACCGAACTAAATAGAGTAATTTTTAAAGGAAAAAGTGTCAATGGACACCCCTTAACTTAAGGTGGCTGTGTCACTCGGCGTAAGTTGCACAAAAAGTAGTTAATGATGATGCATCATATCACTGATGGGATTTTCTGCAGCCTTGTGCAATTGACAACACAGAAGGTGATATGAAAACCTAAAACCATGGTATCTGTCGTCCAAAGTTGTTCCTCTTCAAAAATCCAACAACGTTTACGCATAAGACCACTACAAAAAAAAATCCCAATTACCAAAAATAAAAAATTGTTGATAAACTGATCAAATTGGTTAGTAATTTGAGTTACTAACAGATTATCAACGGATATTGATCCGTTGCTAAAAGGCTCGATGGTAAATTTTACCAACCAATTTGAATTTGTTGGTAAAATTACCAACTAAAAATCAATTAGTAAACACCAAATAAATTTGTTGGTAATATTTGAATCTTGAGTTCAAGATTTTAGTTGGTAAATTTACTAACCGAAATTCGGTTGGAAGTCTGTTTGTAACTTTACTAACAAATAGAAAATGAATTAGTAAAATTGGTTTTCATTATTTAAATTGTATTTGTAAATGGTTGGTAAATATAGTAACAAGAAACTTGTCGTTTGTATTCTGTTAGCAACTATACTAATGGTTACCTACTTGGTTGGTAAATCCGATAGTATATTTTTAAAAGTACATTGGCAATCGGTTGGTAATTTTATCTATGAAAATGTTCTGTTTAAGAAATTGTTTTCTCATAAAATTTTCTAACAAATTGTAAATGTGTTACCAACTATTAAAAATATTAAACAAAACAGAAAACATACTAGAATTTTATAAATAATAATAACATCTATCGTGAAGTTGTGAAATTGAAAGCATAATTCAAGAATCCAAGATGTGTCTAACATAGAGCAACAACAATAACAACAACAACCCAGTATAATCCCACTTAGTGGGGTCTGGGGAGGGTAATATGTACGCAGACCTTACCCCTACCCTTGGGTAGAGAGGCTGTTTCCAAATAGACCCCCGGCATCCTTCCTTCCAAGAACCTCCCACCTTGCTCTTGGGGAGACTCGAACTCACAACCTCTCGGTTGGAAGTGGGGGTTGCTTACCATTAGAGCAACCCCTCTTGTCTAACATAGAAAAAACTAAAATAAAGCTAAATCGGGTCGTTTGACGAATAGTCATGTCTACGAGAAGGCGGTGTAGGTAAGGCACCTATGAGGACCGTCAGACGATTTTGGAGTAGTTGATCAACTTGCTCACGCACCTCTTGTTGCAATTCGTGTCTCATTTCTTCACGTATTTCTTTTCTCATTTCTTAATTTAATCTCTTCTCTGATCTGTGATCTCATATCATGCTTCATCCCTTCCTTACTTTCTTGCAAACGATGCCCGACACATTCATTCACCCGAGCATTAAAGTGTATATCTTGAAGTGGAGATATCGAAATAGAGGATGCACCAACATGCCCATAGAAAGGAGCTTGAGAACCAAGATCATAAATGCGCGTCTTCTTAACACCGACTTCCTCCAAATAAATTTGTGAGTAATCAATTTCAGGAGGCTCACTGAACCCGTCTTCAGGCTGAGACGCCGACGCAATTTTAGACATTATGGCATCCTGAACAAAAGAATGATATAAACTCTATAATAATAACTTTTGAAAGAGACAATATCAAGAACAGAGTCATAAAGGCAACAAAACTGAAAATTCAAATGTCAATAACAACACCTTAAAGACAATTGTTTTGATGTACCCAACAATTTTCCCTACAAATTGCATTACTTGCTCATCATCAATTTGTTATACTTTCAGATAAAGAAGTACTAATAATTTTCAACAGTGACATTTTATAAAGCTTATGTGTGCAGATTTATAATTCATCTGGGAGTTTCCTAGAGAAGGATGGCTAAAATTGAATACTGATGGTGCTATGAGAGGGACCCCAGGAAAGAGTTCAATTGGTTACTGTATACGAGATGCATTAGAGGATATTATTTATGTATATGAGGAGGAGATTCATGAAACTAATACACAAGTGAGAAAAGAAAACATTGTCTTAGTTACATAGCATATTTCCAAAAGATAAAAGCAACCAGGGATGTCAAGTTTGAACAATTACTAAAATACAATGTCTCCTTTGTCCTTCTTCTAGAAGTCAATGACTAAAGATATGTGAACACTGTATTGAACTCAACAATACCTTCCACTAATCAATTGCCTTGGGACCAGAAAAAAACAGCTATTTTTGTGACCAGATATATCAACACAATCCTAGACCAAACTGCCAACCTGTGGTTGCAGTAATCATTGGAACAGATTAAACCTTGCCTGACTCAGAGTGTACTATTCAGCAATCCACTATGCACACAACAGCAAGAGACTATGTATAGGGGGGAAGGAAAAACGCAGTAACAAGAAGTTGCAATGCCTGAGGGACAAATATAGTGTCGAAGCTAGAGAGATCATAGCCATAAACCTCTGGTGGAGAGACTGGCTTGATAATTGTAGAAGGAGGCTATTGTTAGCAGGTTGAGAGCATTTTCTTCATTATCCTTTTTCTATTTATTTTTTTAATTTTATGCGGGGTCGGGGGCGAGCACGGAGCCACTGTTGATGGCTTTAGCCTAGAGAGAGTTGTTGACAAGCATCAACGATACACTGATGTTATCTGCCAGATTGGTTGCTAATGACTTTGGGATCCCAGAATAAAAAAAACATCTTTCGTTATTCTGAAAGAACAATGTTTTTTATTTTCTATGAAAACATTACCTGTTTTCATCAAGCAAAAAGAACTTGGACCCAAAAGTTTTCAATTCTTTTCACAAGAGGTATTAAGGAGCGAAGCAACGAATACTTCAGCAGTCTTCGGGTAATTCAAGTCATAGCTATAGCTATTATTGTTGGCTTACTACGGTGGCATTTAGATACTTCATATCCTAAAAAGGCAGCAGATCAGGCAAGTAATGCTAATTTTATTTTAAAACTAACTAGCATGTATTATGTGTGAATACAATAGTTAACTGGTCTTGCGTCAACTCCTGGTTGTGAGAAAAGTAATAGAAGCTAACAAAATGTCTTAATAATCTTCCATCAAAATGTATTATTGTGACTAACCACAAGTTTTTGCAGCAAATATATAGTATGTTCACATTGTTGAGCTAAGTTTGTCCGCACATTTCATATTGCATTCTATGCTTGTCCTCAAAAGACAAAGAGCAATGATTAATTCTGGCTGTTTTCAAGTGACTGCAAAGACAGGCAGGGACAAATGAACAGATCATCTATGCCTCAAGCCGCTAAAGTTGTACGTTGGTTGTATCAAATCATGGCTATTGTTCTTCATTTCAGTATTTTGGACTGACTTTGGAAGCTACATTTGGAGGCTCTCAGAAAGGCATATGCATTGTATTACATATGTATAGTTTCCCAGGATGTGATTCATGGGAATAATACATTGATATTATACTGGGCATGGCTACATTCTAGGAAGGTACACAATATAATCATAAAGGAAACTCATTGTGCTATAGAACCGGACAACTCGAAGTTTCAAATGTGGGAGGTGATTCACAAGATATTTACCAAATATGGGAGTTAACAGAATACATAAAAGGATGCAATGGAATATCAATATAAGTTTCAACAAATCAACAAGGAATCACACAAAAGCATGAATATCGTGTGAACTGAAGGATGTACTGTTTTCATTTTGATTAGTGCTCAAAATTTGTGCTATGCTATCAAGCCAAATAATGAAGATGTCAATAAATAATTCAAAGAGCTACAAGGATCTTCCCAGCTCTTGGAAGATGCTTCCAGGAATACAAAAATACTACTGAAACAGCATAGCAATCTCACCAGATACTACTTTGAATTACAGCTACTAAACAGTGGTTTGAAGGAACCTAAGAAACTTACTGCAGTGCACTACCAGCATTCAACCTTCATGGAGCCTTTCAAGATGGGCATCTCTACAACATTATCCAGTCAACCTTTATGGCTGACATGAAGAACAACATGAGAAGTTCACTGGAGACGCATCAACCACCAGCAAACAACAACTCTGCTCCTATTTACTCAACTGGGCAGGCAACTCGGGGTGTTCTCAATTGAGAACACCTAGAATAGAGTCTTTTGGACCCCAATTTCCACTTAACTTGGCCAGACTCCAAACCTTGGATTTTCTAGGGTTCATACAGTCACTTTTAGGGTTCGACCTTTTCAGGTTAGATTCGAACCAAAACCTTGTTGGTTTAGGTACGAGAGATGTTAGGGGAATGCTTGGTATTGATTTGGGGTGATTTGGTGTGAGTTGAATCTGGGCCCGAATCTTCAAATGAAGATTCAAGAAGGTTCTATTTGATTCGAGGTTAGGGGTTAGTGAATTTGGCTTTAGGGTGTGATGGGGGTTCTGTGGTGTTAACGGGGTGACCAGCGGCGTCGTTGCCGCTGGGTTTATGGTGCAAATTGCCTAGAGGCGGCTAGGGTTTTGGGGTTCTGGTCTCTGAGGGTTTGAGATGGGGAAGAAGAATGATGAGGGTAGGATGCCTTTGGGGGGTGCGGGGTGAGTGAGTGAATATATATGGATTAGAAGGAAGGATCCTGTCTGTTAGATAAAGAGTGATTATTGGCCAGGATCTTTTGGCTATGATTAAATGATGTCGTTCCATTTAAATGGAATTGGGTTGGTCCAGGGCTAGACGGGTCGGGTTAGATAGAGATGACTTAGGGATGTTGGATGGCTTTGGATGGACGACCCAGATTAGACGTCAGATACGACGCCGTTTGGTTTAATGAAGGGCCTGATCTGGGCCGTTAATTTGACTTGATCAATGGCTCAAGATTGAGAGGTTAAAACAATGCCATTTGGTTAACATATTAGACGTGCCTGGTCTTGGCCTGGGTCAAACGTGCAATTGAGCCCGTTTTCTTTGCAATTTTAGCCCTTTTCTCTTCTTTCTCAACTAACCAAAATTAAATAAACTCCTAAACAATTCCTATAAAAATCAAAAGAAATTAATCAAACACATATTAATTAACACTTCAATAATAAACACAAATTACACATTTAAATAAAATCACATAACGACAAAGAACAAAAAAATGCACATTCTTGTAATTTCTTTTAACCATTTTATTTTTGATTCTTAATTAAACTATGTTAATACTAACTAAATACATGTATTGTTTGGTTATTATATTATCATACAAATTAATAAATTTTAATTGCACCAAACTATTTGTATAAAATAATAAAATTTTAATTGCACTCATGTTTGAATTATTAAATATAAACAAGGTCCAAACATAATTTAGATAATTATTTAATGTTCGAATATGCAATGAAATTATTTCTAATTAATATTATAACTAGTATTATTATCCACGCCGATATGCGCGTACACTGACCATGTCAAATAATAGAGTTGTTTAGGTTATATATAAATAATCTTAAAATTGAAATAACTTCTTGATAAAATTAAATATAGATAATCATTGGATATTAATTAATTAAAAACGCAACGTGGAAAAAGATTAATTGTTTCTCAAATCTCATACTTAATTATTATTATATTTTATTTTTAGTACCATTCTCACCAGTGTCATAGATCCTAAAAATAGAGAGAATCAAATAATAACTCGTATTTATTACAAAAAAATTGAAGGTTTTAAACTATGAAGGACTCTTATATATACGACTTGAATCTTTTACTACTACTTAAACTCTTATTGGTGTTACAACCTATTTTCATAATAGGTCATGATGACGCCCATCAACCTTGCCGGACAAGCCAAGTGCGGAAAATATTTCCATGTTTATCAAAAATTATAATTTTTAAGAAAAGATAAAGGATCCAAATGGGGTTTTAGAAACCAAATACAGTAAGAAATGTAGGAAGCATATAATGATACAGCCCAAAACTAGTCTACTAATGTGTGTGCCAGAACCTTGTGTCACAAGCTACGAGAACTAGTAGAATATACACAAAAGAATACTATACTATCCTACTGTCTGAATTAGGATAGACAGAAAATAAATTACAAATTAAAGAAGACTATTCTTCGGCTGCAGATCGTCATGAAGGGGAAGCAACTCACCATAGAAGTCTCAGATGGCCCACTGATGCGCACCCGAGTAATAACCAGATCCACCTGCCTCAGATCCTCTACATTTAAGTACAAAAGTGTAGCATGAGTACATAAGTAACATGTACCCAGTAAGTATCCCGTCTAATCTTGAAGAAGTAGAGACGAGAGGTCGACTTGATACTTACTAAGGTCAAATAATATATGAAATATTTTATAAGCATAGAAACATACTAGTATCAGCAGTTTATGGCAAGATGCATTCTAACAATGATTTACTATTTCTATTTTTGTGTATAATAATGAACAATGTGAGTATGAGTTTTCAACCAAATGATCATCCACACGTTATGCCGAGGCGACTGCCCAAACCAATAGAAATAAATTGTGCACTTGCAGAGGGTCGACGGCCGCCTATAGATGCATCTATTCAGGCGATCGGCTCGATCCACAAATATCAAGCAAATATCATGTATATATACACACGAAGGCACATAAATATCCAATTATGCCATACAAGAGTTCAACAAGTATACAAATTTACTTTTATCCTCTTTCAAGTCCCTAGTATATCCTAGGCGATATCATTGACATAGAGATTTCATAAATTAGGCATGATGTCGTGGGTCCTAAACTACCCGAATAATTAACATAGTAGTAGCTAAGCACCAACTTTTGTCACGTAGTGCGCACGTATCCCCGTATTTAGCAACAATTATTCATTTATAAATCCTATGGGGACATTTCCCTCTTACAAGGTTAGGAAAGAGACTCACCTCGCTCCAAATTGAAGCGCACTTTCAATATCAAGAATAAGCCAAAACCCTCAACACGAAGTCGAACGAGCACAAGCTAGTTAAACAACGCAAGAACTAGTCAATAAAGGCTCAGAAGCAACCCAAAATATATGTATACATACAGAAAGAAAAATAGAGACAGAGAATTGAATATAACACTAATTAAAGCGTATACTTTAAATTGAATTTAAGAAATAAGTAAAAATAATACCCAAAAATATTATTGATAATTTCAAAATAATAAATGTATTCAGAGAAATTGAATAAAAGTCTAAAAGATATATAATTTTTTGGTTCTTAATTATTGAGATAAAATAATTTTTAATTTATGATTTTGTTAAAATGTATGATTTGATGTGCTCGAACAATTCAGATCGATCATACTTTCGCTTATTCTTTAATTAATAATGTAAGTATCATAAGTAATATTAATAATTAATTTCAATCTATTAATACATTACAAACCAAAATCTTGATCTATTAATAAAGTTTTCCAATCGATTAAGTATTAGTTGGCAAGTTTACTAACAGATACCATTCGGTTGGTAATTTACAAACGCATTTTAAATTAGTTGGTAAAAGTAGCAGCAAAATCTTTCTGTTGGTAAATAATTGGTTGGTAATTCGTTACTAATCTGTTAATAAATAATACTTCATTTTTTACACCATATTTAACAACGGATATGTATTCCGTTGGTAATATTACCAACGAAAAACATCTGTTGGTAACATTTGAGTTGGTAATTCATTAGTACGCAGTTGCTATATTAGCCGCATATTTTTCCCGCCATATTTACCAACTAAATTATTTAGTTAGTAACATTTTGGTTGGCAATTCGTTAGGAATCTATTACTAAATTCTGAAAAATAAATTAGTTACTATTTGGTTAGCAATTTGTTACTAATACACCAACAAATTCGGGGCATTGGTAAAATCCGTTAGCAATTGCGGTTTTTTTTGTAGTGACGTTTGATTTTGATCTATTGCGTTTGCTGTCAGCTAGTGGCACGGTAAAGCCAAAAGCAACGGGTAAATGCCAACATTTTCAGAATAAAATACATAAATAGGAAGTGCATTTTCGGTTACAAGAAAATTTAAATGAGCTGTTATTCGTATTGTATTATACTATTTAAATTTAAAATTTATATTATATACCATATACTTTGCACTCTATTTGCCTTGCCCAACAACGAGGACTACTTCTTATCACAATACAAGGATATGATGAAATTTTTTAAAAAAAGAGGTAAATGTTAAGAGGCTCCTTAAGGTATTTATTCGATATATAATGGGTTGAAATCAGAATTTTATCTTTCAAAACGATTTTGGTTTTCTATTTTAATGATGACGACAAACAACTAATACGTCCATAAATACATAGTTATCCATTAAATTTATACCCAAATCTCCGTTACATCTGTTGACCACATGTATAACTTTACATACCAAACCTTTTAAATATGTGTCAATTACACACTACTTCTGACCAGCCTCTAAAACGTGTGAAACACGATCAATGCGGCGCGTGAATAGTTATTTTTCGCCTTTAACTGATAAATTACAACGGCTAATTACTGGAATTGGGCCCATTTTTTAATCTTAATGCCCAATTCTTCATCTCCTTCTTATTAAAAGCAACCATTTTCATCTTCTTCATATTAAAAGGAGGCAAACCAATTTCTGAAAAATTCAACCCCCATCTTCACCTTTCACATCTAATATTTTGAAGCTGCTTATATTTGTTTAATTAAAGTGCAATATATCACTATTCTTCTATCAATTCTCGTATTAGGATTCTGATTGAATGGAGAATTCGGGTCCATTTTGTCGATGTGGAGATGCTATGAACTAGTAATTTCATGGAGCACAGACAATCATGGTCGTCGATTCTACGGCTGTAAAAATTACGAGGTAATCTTAGATTGTTATAATCATTATTTCAAGATTTTATAAGCTTCTTCTCAAATTGTTTATGGATTTGCAGAAAGATAAGAAAACTGGCTATAAGTATTTCGCATGGTTTGATCCCCCGAACTCAGGAACACTTGAAGCCGGTGTTTTTGGTCTGCTTAAGAAGAAGAATCAGCTTGAAGGCCATTTACAGGAATCCAGAAAACAGAGGAGCCGACGGAGATTTTTTTTCTTCTGATTTTTGGATTAATCTTCATTAAGGCTATTGTATTTGGTATCTCAGCACTGCTAAATAGTGTAATGATATTTCCATATATTGGGTCTTCATGTATTTGGCTCATTCAATATGTTGCCTATTAGGGTCACCCCCTATTTTAATAGAGATGTATTAAAGCTCTTTTATTATATTCAAGATGGTTAGTCTTGAAAATTATGTTATGTTCTTATTTAGCTTTGGTAACTAAACATTGCAAATGCAGATTTTGTATAACCAACAGAAAGCATTATAAAAAGAAAACCTAAATATATTTTATTTCACAAAATAGATGTTCATTAGTATACATCATATTTTATTAGCAACACTTTACAAAATATAGCACTTGATTGACCATAGCAAGACCGTACAAAATATAGCACTTTGCTTGGTTGTCAATAGCAACACTTTACAAAACATAACGCATTGTTATCCATAACAATACGTAACAAAACATAAAACTTAAGCAACAACCAAAGTCTTCATTTCTTTTTCTGCTTCTTCGTTGGTTGAGATGATGAACTATCTTGAGTAAGATTGTGTTGTGATGTTGTATTTCTTTGAAGTTGTCTTGTGCTTATGGATTTTTGCCCATCCACCTCAAGCCGGCACTTCTTGGTTGGTAAGCACATTCCTCTGTTGAAGCTGTAGATCTCTTAGTCTTAGTTCCGGTACTAATGACCCTTGTATTTTGTCCTCCACTCAGCCAAAGTAAAATATACTTAGATACAACATTACATTCAATAGAAGGAAGATACACTAATTATGCCTATAGTTAGTTAACTTACTATAAAAAAAGTGAATCCATTCCTTGATTGAAACAACCTATAACCACTTCCTCTACCTCTTCCAACCCCTCTACCCGTTACTCTTGCTCTTGCTCTTGCTCTTCCTATACCATTTCTAGCAGTGGCAGTTCCAGCAGTGGCATTTTCAGTAGCAGCAGTAGCAGTTCCAGCAGCAGTTTTTTTACTGGGGCATCCCCTCTTGTTGTGTCCACACACACTACAAGGGAATAAGTCATCTCCATACCTCTCTTTGAAAGCTTCCTAGATTTTGGATGTTCAGTTTCTTCTCTTTTCCAATTTTTATTGGTCTGCCAGGCATGTTTCTAATAGGGAGATGGCACATGCTGGATAAAGGTTGAGTAAGCCTTCAAGTAAGTGGACTTACGATACCAATGTGCAATATGGTGAATATGTTCCATGTCCTTGTAATGCCTGCAAACAATTGCATGACAACAAAGGATACCCTTTAACTGTCAGACTCTGCAACTACATGTCATATTCACTAAGGATACCACATGCTTGTAATTAGGATCTTCAATCTCATAGCCTGTTTCACCATTCCATCTTGGAGTATACTTGATAGACTTAGCTAAATTATCCTGGTAAATCTTCATTGCTATTGGGAAGATATCATACATCCATGTCTCACAGAACTCTCTCATCTTACGTATCCTAATCATCAACTTAACTCTGATATCCTCTAACATTGATTGTCTTGTGTCTTTCAGCCAAAATCTAGGAATTGAAAGTCTCACACATATTGTTGTCAATTACATCACACTTTCTATCACATTTGAAATAAGCTCTGCACCAGGTTTCTTTTCTATAATTGAGTAAACTTTCACATATGCCATCCCCAAGCTTGTCTAGTATATCAAGTTGGTGATTCAATTCTGCAATACTAGAAGCCTTTGCACATCTCCAGAAAGTATTTCTCCTCTCTATTCCTCTCCACTCTTTCGACCAATTTGCAAGGATGTGCCTAACATACATTCTGTATTGACACTCAGGCAATAAGTCTCTTACAACATTAATTAAACCCTGCAGAATTCACTCAAGTCAATGAAGGAGAACATAAACTGAACAACTAAAACAAAACAATAAATAGAGAACAACTGAGCAAGAACAATAAAAACACAAAAAAGCTGAAGCAGAACTGTATTTTTCAGTCAATGAAGGAGAACATTAGCTAAACAATTAAAGCAAACAATAAAAGATAACAATAAAAACAAAAAAACTGAAGTAGAACTGAATTTTTCAGTCAACGAAGGAGAACATTAACTAAACAACTGAATCAGAACAATACAAATAGAACAATAAAAACATAAAAACTGAAGTAGAATTGAATTTTTCAGTTAATGAAGGAGAACATAACAATAGCTAATGAAGGAGAACATAAACTAAAAGAAAATAGTTACCTTCTGCATATCAGACATCATTGTAAGATCTCTTCCATCTTCTACGCCCAAATCTTCACTCAAACATTTTAGAAACCAAGTCCAATTGAATCTGTTCTCCACCTCTACAATTGCCCATGCAATTGGAAACATCTGATTGTTTTTTTAGAGACAGCTACAAGAAGTTGTCCCTTGCAAACTCCTTTAATGAGACATCCATCAAGGCCAATAATTCTTCTTCATCCTTCCAGCTAGCCCCTTTTCATGGCATGTAAACAAACATAGATTTTAGAGAATACCAGCTTTCCATCACCTTGATCTTCTGCTTTCACCGCACATGTACTCCAAGGATTGGTCAGCAAAATCATATCTCTATAGTCATAGAGTCTTTTGAACTCTTGATGCACATCACTAATGATTTCTTTCAATATCTTAGCTCTAGCCCTATGGGCAGTTGATCTCCCTACATAGAGGTCCAGTTCTTGCTTTATCAATTTTCTCAACTCCCAAACCTTCATACCTGGTTGTGACATATTCTCCTCTTGTAAGTTTTTGCAAGATATCTTGAATTACACAACTTGTTCTTGTTGGTTATATAATACTTGTGCACTGGATTATATCTTTTCACCTTAAAATTATTGAAACTGCCATCTTTACTAGCTGCTAGAGCCATCCACAGTTAGGTACCATACATCTAACCCTCACCATATGTGACTCATTTATGTACTTCTCAATCTGCACCCTTTTTTGAATTGCATATTAGGTGACTGCTTCCCTAAATTAATCAACACTTTCAAATAGAAATCTTAACTCCCAAGTGATTTTCTTGGCAGTAAGATCAAAGATCAATCTCTTCGTTTTCTTTTTTTTCCTCCATTTTCTTTGTATGTTCTTCACCATCTTCACCTTCCACATCTCATGCAAGGCTTTCAGGATCTAAAGAACCAAAGTATGGCTCACCAATCCCAACTAGACCTCCATACCAATGTTGCTTATTACCTGTACGCACCTCATCAAACCCAATGTCTACACCTCCCTTATCTATGTTTATATCGCCCCTCCTTTTAGGCTTTTCACTTCTTTTTCTCCTGCTTTTCTTCACCTTCTCTCTACCTTCACCCAACTCCTCATGGATATCAGATTAGAGGTCATTCTCATTAGGAACATTTAAGTGAACATCATCAGAACAATCAGAAGTCCAGCATATGTCTACTTCTCCTTCATTCCCAGCATCATCAGAAGTAGAAGAGTTGTATGCAGCATCATCAGAAGCATTTCCATCATCAGAGGGATTTCCACCAGAAGCAGCAGAACTGTCTGAAGTCCAGTGTATGTCATCAGCATCTTCATCATCTACCTCTTCATCCTATTGGGCCTCTATAGGAATTTTTCCAGAAGCCTTACTACAACTCATACTTTTCCCATTTTCAACAAGGTTATGTACTGATAAAGGGGCAACATGAGTCATATATATTTCTAGTGTATCCCCATCTTCTAACTGATTGCAAATGTCTAAAATATCTTTATCAGTCAATACATTTATAAGCTTGTCAATCCTATCCATCAGGCATATATACAACTTAGTCACGTTGGTTAGGCCCATCTCCTTAATATAATCAATAAGCGCAAAGAAGAAAATCCTATCTACATCTACGTCTAAAGTCAAGGTTTGACTGCCCCCGCATATCTACTAAAAGGACCAATAATTAACTGACCCCCGTGAAATCACTTTAAAGTAACAATTTTAAAAGGCATTGTCCCTGAAAAGAAGCAGACAACAGGTTTCAATTTCACGTGCAAACAAAGAACAAATAAATCAAAATGGACAATAAAGAAAGATATAACAGAATAAAGAAAGAAAAAGACAACACAAGTTCAAAAGACAAAGGTTTTAGTAGACAATGGCAAGAGATTTTCCATGAAGATGTCTTAAACCCTAAAAATACTCCTGACGAAATACCCAAATAAACCCTAACTATTTCGACCCGCCCATCTAAATTAAAATGGTTGAACAACCTTAAAATGAGAATACTAACCTGAAAAACTAAAGCAGAAACATAAATAAGCAGATGTGTTCTCATTAAATTAGCTTTATAGGTTAGGGCTGAAGAACACGTATTTTAAAATTGGGATTATGTTTGTTAATCTGGATGCGTAGTTGTTTTAAATTAACAGGTTCAAATCTTTTTTGGGTCTGAATTAAGAAAAGGGTCGGTTTGTCCATTTTAATTAAAGAATTATTTGTTTTTTAAATTATATAAGTACATGTATACACAACACACACATTTGAAAGGTTAAAATATGTATTCCGCCTCACTGTCACTAATACATGAAAATGTGAAAGAAAAAAGTAAAATTCCGTTGCCGGGAATTGAACCCGAGTCTCTCGGGTGAGAGCCGAGTATCCTAACCAACTAGACTACAACGGGGTTGTTGGTTAAAATTGTAGCTTTAATAAATAATAAACAGAACGGAGAACACAGTAAAGTTCACAATCTGCAGGTTTCTTTTAATTCCTTTACCTAAATTTTCTTTGCTAGATTTTGTTCAAACCGTTATTTGGAAATCGTTTCTCTTTTCGCATTTTGGAAGTTGGTAATGGGACGTAGAGGTGGCCAGGCGAGGGAGGGTGGCTGTTAATTGAGGTGAGATAGTCAAATTTTAGTCTTCGGAAGTATACATACCACATAGGCTATGGGATGCAATGCTAGGTGAATATGTTGTTCAGTCTTCACATAATCTGTACCTTTTTGAATATGTTGTTCTCTGGATTTGCATTGCTTAGTTCATTGTAGGCGCCCTTTATTGAGGTTCAAAGGTTCTTTGCCCAGCAACAGATTTGGATTTTCATTGTGCTGGAAGATATCACATAAATAAGAAAAGTGTGCCGATTAAATCTATTTATCCGCAATGCAGAGGCAAGGAGATATCAACTACTAATTAGAATTATGGTTTATTTGTTCTGCCACACTTACATTATGTTAGGTGTTTGTTTACCAAGTGTTTTTCTAGTCTGGTCAGGAACTTGTGTGTCAGTGCCGGATAAGTGTGAGATTTGAAGAATCTCTACTTTCAAGAATCTTTAATTTGCCTAAAAAGACAATATATTTAATATTGAAATAGTAATACAGCAGAAAAAATGGAGCCGCAGGTTACAGAAGATTCATATGGCTACCCAACTAATTTAGGATTGAGAATAGTTGATTGACCGATAGAGGCAACGGAAGAGCATAGATTGTTGATGAGGAAGTCTTCTGTGTCATACATCTGGTTACTATCAATTTCTTTTACTTTGGGTGGGTTTATGAATCTTTGTCTCATTTATGGGCAGAATAAGTTGCTACACTTGATCACTGGCAAGTCCCTAAAAGCTGCTTAACTTTAGACTCGAGTGGAGTAAGAGGGCTGAGCCTCTAGGGGAGCCTACGCCCTTCAGGGACTTGGCAAGACAGTAGATTAAAGAGTTAAGGTGGGAAAAATCGAAAGTTTTGTCCATCGGGATTGTCATGGACTAGCTGCCTCAACAAAAATTTTGGCCACAAGTGTTTAGGCATGAGCAGCTGGAGCATATTATTCTACAAAGGTACCTGAGCATGAAGGTCTTTATATTAAGTGGTTCTTTGAGACGTTTTCACTTTGTGAACCCGGATACTATTGATGTAGACGATCTAGGAAAATACTTAGTTATTGTAGATTCCTTGCTAGACGACAATTTACTGTGTTTTACCAACTATTATTCTTGGAGTTGAATACTGACCCCTTCAAAGAGTGTTATGCGTGAGGCTCAAATAGCTTACATTCTTTTCAGTGAGTTGGTCCAATTGGAAACCTAACGTCCTGATTCAGACATTACACATTTTCTTTCTATTCATTTATGAGCTGCTTCCCCCAATTATAACCTCCGCATGAGTTGTAACGTCATTCTCGTTGATTTCTTCATGGTCATTCATAATTGAAGTTTCCATTACTTTTCTGTCTAGTTACTCTTTTTGATGTATTTTCTTCTGTATGTGTCTTGTTTCTTCGACTGCAGTTATCTTTCCCAGAATCAATGTGATCCGTGCAAACGACTTGGAATATGCAGGGAAGCTTAACCGGATGAGATACCATACTGCTAGAAACTTCCCAGAACAAATGCATATTGCTGGTCATAAGCCAAGTGTGGATGAAATTGTATAAGCTCATGATAAAATAATCATGCAGAAGTTCTACAAGAGAAAGAACCCAAGAGTTGACATTAAGAAGAAAATCAAGGAAGTAAAAACAACCATGTGCTTCCCAGGCTGTCACAAACAGTTCTAGAACTCCAGCTACGAATGTGGTATGGAGACTTCCATTGCCTTGCCGTAGTCCTTGCATCTCTCACGGTTCTCTTTCCAACTGAAGAAGGTCCAACACTTCAAGTTGTTATTTCCCTGATTGCTACTACATATTTCATTTAGGTCTAGCTAAGGAGCAAACTCGATCGAGCTTTTCTCGGTGAGTATGCTATATGACAAATTCCTCGAGCTTATTATTATTATTTTTGGACATTATGATCATATGATTATCAGCAACTATTGACTTAGTACAGCGCCTGCTGAATATTTATTAGCTATAAACACCAAGGCTAATCATGGAAATATATTTTTTAGTTCATAAATTTCAAGACTTTCTCCATATGTTACCTATCCCATTTGAAAATCAAGACGTTCTCAACTTTCCTACCAGATAGTTTTTTGGATTTTGTTGTGTTACAGAGTTGGTATTTTAATTTTCTCCTGGCTTCTGGGAACATTGTTGATGGTGTCCGTGATTACACCTATACTAAAAGGGGCAAGGAGTTTGGAGGTGATAACTTCATTGATAACGGACGTGTTTTCATGGGTTTACTCAACTTACCTCATACAGAAGCATCTGTTTCGTCATCTCAACCTAGTTAGGATAGTACCTGAGTTCCTAACCATTTGAAAAGGGAAAAGAACTGAAATTCAGGCAAAATGTTCATGTTGTTTACCACACCTTGTATTGCTAAGATGTGATTGAGTTTATCAGGTAAGGATTACGTGTTGTTGATTTTGTAGAAGGAAAGCTTCTTCTTTCTTAGTCATTTTAAGACAGGTGCAAAGTGTAAGGTTTCCTTCTCAACTTCAATTATATAGGCCTCACATGCATGATATACACACCATTGATACCCCCACTTCCAACCGAGAGGTTGTGAGTTCGAGTCTCCCCAAGAGCAAGGTGGGAAGTTCTTGGAGGGAAGGATGCCGGGGGTCTATTTGGAAACAGCCTCTCTACCCCAGGGTAGGGGTAAGGTCTGCGTACATACTACCCTCCCCAGACCCCACTAAGTGGGATTATACTGGGTTGTTGTTGTTGTTGTTGTTGATGCTTGTATTTAATGTTGTTAGCAGTACAACATTTGCAACTCCCTTCCTCATTAGCATTTGCAACATTTGCAACTCCCTTCCTCATTAGCATTTGATTGCTTGAATTCCTAATGGGATGTGATGGGGATACAGGAACACCATCTCAGCAATAACAAACAGTTAAAAGGGAAGAAACAAAGAGAAGGACAGATGTGTTCCAATCAGTTGAGTGGCTCCTGAGTCATGACATTGTTTTATTGAATTTATAGGCCATCCCTGAACTTGGCATCTACTCCTGGGCTCCTGTTGGCAGATCGATCTTTGGGGCTTGATGGACCCGAATGTAATGGTCACCTTGTGAACATTCTTCAGATGTTACAAGCAAAAGAGAAGAAATATGTGAATTTAATGCCAATTTGTTTGGAGATTTTCATGAGGACCCATGTTGGAAAGGAAATATACGTCTTCCCTTGATCATTGAAATGCAGTCAATTTTATAGGAACTATCAATCTCATTGATCAACTCTTTGAAAGGCTGTTGCTTGCCTCCTTCGCAGGAAATAAAACTAGAGGAACTTGCTACTAACCAACCATTTTTACGAAAGAGATTCTTTGGAAAAAATCACGTAAAAATTATTTCGAATAATGAAGCTGAATCAGGGTCGTGGATCGTTTAATTAATAGTGGAGATTCTTATAAATCTTGATGCCATTGCATTGTGGCCACTCAACAGAACCCACATTAGGCTGCATTAGGAATTTTTGTATTCTTGTGTTTTAGAACAATCAGAGCCTCAAATCTAATGGGTCCAGTGATTGGTTAACTGGCAAAAATTGGAAGTCCAATAGTGCAACCATATTTATGGTTTTACAAAGTTCCAAAAGGAGCTAAATTTGTTACACAGCAAGTTTAAATGATAAGGAAAATAAAAAAAACTAATGAAAACCAACCATCAGTTTGCAAATACCTACATAAGTAAAGCCAAGTCAGCAAGTTATCAAGCCAAGTGGCACGTGCTGATTGGTGAAAGTATAATGGCCTCAAATGATATTATCTTCCTGGAACTATAAATGAAGTGAGGATGGGGCTCTCCGCTTGTACTGAACACACAAGAAAAACTCGTAGCTGAGGAGAGAAAAGATAAGGAAAGAAAAAAAAATGGCATCAGCATCTCTCCTCAAGACATCTCCAGTTCTTGACAAGACTGAGTTTGTGAAAGGGCAATCCCTCCGCCAGCCATCAGTCTCCGTCGTCCGCTGTCATCCAGCTGCTCCCTCTGCTCTTACTGTCCGTGCTAGCTCCTATGCCGATGAGCTCGTTAAAACCGCGGTACATGCTCTTTTATAACATTTTCCTATCTGCTAGTACTTCATTTGCTTTGATTCTAGGAGCAGGTCCGTCTGAACTATTTTATGTATCGCGAATGACACACTTTAGTTCTCTTCACATACATTTCATGTGATAGTTGTTTTACTTAGTCACAACATGCACGTTAGTTACTATGGTTCTTATGTTTAGATAATTATTTACGCTATTTCTACTGAAGTTACTAATGCTCTTTTGTTTTTGTTTTTGTTTTTATTGTTCCTTTCCTTCACTGAGCCGAGGGTCGATTGGAAACGAACTCTCTGCCCTTTCGGGTAGGGGTAAGGCCCGTCTACATATTACCCTCCCCAGACCCCACAAAGACTATACTGGGTAGTTGTTGTTGTTGTAACATGCACGTTAGCTGTCTTATGTTCTTTTAACTGCTTAGCTATCTCTTACTCCTCTGAGTAAGAAATTTTAAAGCATGGTATTATGCAACTACGAAAAATGAGCTTGTTTCCTTGGGCCTTATTTGCAGAGGCATATGTATGATTTAAACTTGATAAGTTTAACCTTAAGATTACTTAGAATTGAACTCATTGTACTTCTAAAAATATGGGTCCAAAATTTGACATTGCAGAACTTTTAGTGGTTTCTTTCACATGTATATTTATGTTCCGCGTTGAAATATTAAATCTAGCTGAATCCATAGACAATACACTCCATCTGCCTCTGTCTATTTGTCATTCCCATAGAGAAATGTTTTGCTAGTGTTTTCTTCTTTCTTTTTCTTGGTAAAAAGAGTGTATTATTACCAGTTCTTGATCATTTTTCTTACAGTGGTATACTGGTATTCTTTGTTTTAGCTCAAACTTACTACCAAGATAAAGTGATACATATCTATACATAATAAGGGCTATCCTGAGATCAGTAGAATTTACTGAGTTTAAGTGTTAAGCCTTTCTTTAGAACTTTCTTGAGATGAATGAAGCATATGTAGCTAATTTGAACTAATGAATTGAGTGTAGAAAACTATTGCATCCCCTGGACGTGGAATTTTGGCGATGGATGAGTCCAATGCTACCTGCGGGAAGCGTTTAGCTTCAATTGGATTGGAGAACACTGAGGCTAACCGCCAGGCGTATAGGACCCTACTTGTTTCGGTTCCTGGACTTGGGGACTATATCTCTGGTGCCATCCTCTTTGAGGAGACACTTTATCAATCAACTGTCGAAGGAAAGAAAATTGTTGATGTGCTGGTTGAGCAAAACATTGTTCCTGGTATTAAGGTTGACAAGGTAAAATATCTAACCTTAGTGATTTAAAAGGTCTTAAGTTTCTTTGGTCATGAATTTCCAAGAGTTTGAATATTCACAGGGTCTTGTTCCCTTGGCTGGCTCAAACGATGAATCATGGTGTCAAGGTCTAGATGGCCTTGCCTCCCGCTCTGCTGCTTACTACCAACAAGGCGCCCGTTTCGCCAAATGGTAAAGCACTTTACTTTTGTAAGTTATACAACAATTGCTTAACTTGAAGCTCATCTTACTTCTCCCTTGTGAATCTTACAGGCGTACTGTTGTGAGCATTCCCAATGGTCCTTCTGCACTTGCAGTTAAGGAAGCAGCCTGGGGTCTTGCTCGCTATGCTGCCATTTCTCAGGTAAGCTGGCATGTATATAGGAAACAGAAACACACAAATCTGAAAGAATTTCAGTTAGAGTTCAAGTTTTGTGCAGGTTAAATTTATCTACAATAGTAGGTAACGTGCTATAATAGATGAAATTGCGCTAATGTTGTAAATAATTTTAAGAAATCAGTGTATATAAGTTAAACTCTATGTTATTCTAAGCTTTTAAAGCGAATAATGGTTAAAGTTTTTTTTATTCTTGTAGGACAATGGGTTGGTACCCATCGTTGAGCCAGAGATCTTACTTGATGGAGAACACAACATTGACAGGACCTTTGAAGTCGCCAAGAAGGTGTGGGCTGAAGTGTTCTTCTACCTCGCCGAGAACAATGTCATGTTTGAAGGTATCCTCTTGAAGCCCAGTATGGTCACCCCTGGAGCAGAGTGCAAGGAAAGGGCCACCCCACATCAAGTTGCTGACTACACCCTCAACCTCCTCCGCCAAAGAATTCCTCCTGCCGTCCCAGGAATCATGGCAAGTATTATCTGCATTTCTATTATATCAAACATCTTTCCGTAATTCCAAGAACTTGACTATTAATCTTTTACATGGTTTGTTCTACACAGTTTTTGTCTGGTGGACAATCTGAAGTTGAGGCAACTCTTAACTTGAACGCCATGAACCAAGGTCCCAACCCATGGCACGTGTCCTTCTCATATGCCAGAGCCCTTCAGAATACATGCCTCAAGACATGGGGTGGAAGACCAGAAAATGTGCAGGCAGCTCAGGAAGCTTTGCTTGTTAGAGCAAAGGCCAACTCTCTTGCTCAGCTCGGGAAATACACTGGTGAGGGTGAGTCCGAGGAGGCCAAGAAAGGCATGTTCGTGAAGGGATACGTTTACTAAGTGTTTACCAATGTCTATTAGAAGTTTGAATATGAAGCATGTAATGTAGCTAAGTCAAAACTGCATAAATGCTTATAGCTCCTGAAGACTGTTTTGTTCATATAGCGTTGCGCAATTAGCAATTTATAACACTCATCAAGCTTGCTCAATTTTATGTTATGGGTTCAACTTCTTCACAGTGTTAAAGGTGCAAACATGTGGCAAACGCCATCAAAATCAAATTTAGTGGAAAGGAAGAAAAAAATCCAATTCTAAGATACATCCAAAAGCATGATCATAGGCATAGTTGAGCAGGCACACCAATAGGAAAACTGAATGCTATAGAAATGAAACATAAGGGCATAGGCAGGATAACTGCTACAAAAAAGATGGGATGATTCATGGATGAGAAATTACATATCTGTTGTGACAACGAGATACATAATTTAGTGATAGTTTAAGGACAAAATGTACACGCTTATAACTGCAACTGAGGCCATAGCTAGAACTGCCATCACACCAACTATGATCTTCCACTACCATTCCCTCAAAGAGTTAGCTTCAGATGATTCACCTAGTTGAACACAATCCAGACAATCAATAGTTCTTCTTATTACTAGGCTCCCATTGGTCGAATATTACACTGTTGAACTCATGTTTCACTCTGTTTCTTCTTTTCTTTTTCCTTCCTTCTTGCTTATGGAATCCTGTATTTCAGCAGAAAACTTTCTCGACAGCTGCTTTCTGTAATTCTTTTAATTATTTGGTTTCTTTTCGAATGTAGGAGTCACCTCTTCTTCCTTACTGGCGAAGCAGGAAGAGTTGGTTGTTTCTGTTGCCATTCCTTTTTCTACAAAAGAAACCATCCTACGGGGATGTTACGTATTCAATTTCTATTCTTTTTTATAAATAATTCTGTTAAGTCCATTAATTCCCGATAGCTAAGATTTTGTTGAATGTCAAATGTGTTTACTAGTACACACGAATTAGAACATAAATAAAACAAGTGCTGGTTCACAGCTGTTCCAAGCTAGGAGAGATGACGAATTAGAAACTGCAGCATTTCCTGCAGGCTAGGTCCTTACGGGAAGAAAATTTTAATGAACCTCTATACAACTGCAAGAAACAATGAAAATAATCTCTACACTCAAAAGTGACCTTAGATTTTAAGATAACAGCAACTTCTGCCAAAATCACCTTAAACTTCAATTACATCAACAACTTTCAGCAGGCAGTTCTATGATGCTGTCTTAACAGCTAAACTAAATCCTAAAACAAAACCTGATTACGAGTCTAGCAAAAAGCTAATAGCGATGTTTTTCAGCAGGACCTCAAAGCAATCAGAACATGCAGTTTATCATAAACTAGCTGCCTGTATGTTGTTGGACTACTAATCTGGGCTAATGAGCTCCATCAATAACATTGGTGAATCTTCTATCACATGCGCAAAGGTGGAACATGCACACCATATGAGTTAATAAGTGTGACACCTCACTTACATTTCTTCATATATGCGGTCTGGCTGGAACAGCCCTCAAGATGTATTAATCCTGTTGAGGTAAAAAAGAAGCAGTTCATAAAGTAATGATCAAAACCTTACAATAGGGAAATACTATGGGATCAACCTTTTCATGAACAATCTGTCAAGTTATTTTCTTCCTCTTTTTTTGGCTAAGAATAGAATCATCCTAGTTGGTTTAACAAAGACTGGACAGTGACGACAACAACTTAAAGCAGGGACCTTCTATACAAAATGATTCATAAACGGGATTCCAGGAGACTTATAAGAGAGACATTAGCAAGAAAACACGAAAATGAAAAAACCATATCTCTTCAGCAGATATTTCAGCAACCTCCAGTAGTTCAGAAAGGATTTACAGTTTCCACAGTAACCAAAAGTCATCCGGTTTACCATATTTCCTCTCAGTAAATGAAAGGCGATATATGAAAGGTGATATCTCTATAAGCATTTATGCAGATCAAATTGGATTACCCTGATTGGAAATCAAAGTGGTAAATACTTTGTTTTGGTTTTTCTTTTTCTATTTTGAGGTACTTCAGAATTCTTGACAAATTATCTATCTTCTATAGACCAGTCAATTCTCCCTCTTCAAACATCAACAACAACAACAACCCAGTATAATCCCACTTAGTGGGGTTTGGGGAGGGTAGTGTGTACGCAGACCTTACCCCTACCCTTGGGTAGAGAGGCTGTTTCCAAATAGACCCCCGGCATCCTTCCCTCCAAGAACTTCCCACCTTGCTCTTGGGGAGACTCGAACTCACAACCTCTCAGTTGGAAGTGGGGTTGCTTACCATCAGAACAACCCTTCTTCAAACATCATCTTTTATATGTTTTCAAACAGTTCAGTTCACATGATAAATTTTAGCATTAAAATTAAAAATAGAATGTGAAAACTCACACTTTACTAAGTAGATATTATTGATGAAATATGAAAAAGTTATTCTGGGATTGATTCTGAGAGATGTAATGTGCCTAACCTGATTAGATGCCTAACCATGATAACGATTTGGCTTCAAATTTAAGTCGATCATTTTGTCCTTCTTGGCATGATCATCTGAACTCCCATATGAAACTACGACAGGAGAGGATCTGCGATTTTGTTGATTGTCTTCAACTATTGGCTTTGGTGAGTGACTATATTCCCTCTTGTTTTCACCAGGATCTAATGTCTTCCCGGCTAACTCCTCCGTAGGCCCAGGTTTGTCTCCCGGAAACTACATGAGAAAGTACAGAAAGATGAACCAAAGCATATCACACTGCACATATCAAGAGTAGGATGTGACTGAAATACGACAGAGTTACCAACCTCAACTTTCTGCCTCAACAGGAGATATCTACTGTGTGTTCGTTTACCTCCAACGTGTACAATCAAGTCACATTGCAGACAAAGAGAACTTCCATCAACCTCACAGTAAAAGAATGCTTCATGTGTAATGCAGAGGAAATAAGCAATAGTTAGTTCGTTTTGCAAGACCTATTGAGTAGGATAATAACATCAAAGGAACCAGAAGAAAAACTAACTGAAGAATAAAAGGGATTAAACTCCACTAACCAGGTGCATTTTCACATATGTCGCAACGAGGAACATCACTGGGCTTAGCTAGTCCAACCCTCACATGTCTACTAGCAAGCTTATTACACATATGAACCTACTGATCAAATTTGAATATGATTAGACGTGTCCATAAGAATGAAAACATCAAAAGTCCTTAGTGGCATTATCAAATATTAATTGGTTAAAGGTTGACTCCAGTAGATTTGCTCTTTCATGCCTCTGGGTCAAACGTGAGTAGTGTTGAAGATATTATTAAGAACATAGAAGTGTGTACCCACTCTAACATCTTAAACTTTTAGATATGGTGACCACATAATTCAACATGGTATAGAAGTAGGCAGGAGTCCTGGTTTCAGGAGTCCTGGTTTCATGTCTCACCACGATTCGTTATCAATAGATTTTTCCCACATGCTTGACCCATAAAAGTTAGGCTCACACGTGATAGACATGTTAAAAGATATAAATATAAGTGTGTCTCTCTAATATAGCATAAACTTTTAGATAAGATGATCACATAATTCAACAACGGGGAAGATCACAATCACTAGACAATTCCAACATATAGTTAAATAAAATAACCCTTAAGAACTAAGAAAGTTTTTTTACTAACTTAAAGTAGATGAACAGAAGAAACCAAAACCAGAGAGAAGAAGCAATGATTCCTTAGTTGTAAATACTGAAGAAATGCCAACTTGCATAACAGGTCAGCATGATTTTTGACCTTAAAGAAGTTGATGATGGAACAGCAGATTACGGCCTCTTTAAATAACACAAAGACGCACATAATCACACTTATCAAAAGAAAAAACACACAGACACACACATAGATAATTTCAGTCCTAAAAATTAGCATCATCCTATCTTGTTGATTTTATAACTATGGTCGACACAAGATATCTGCAACTGATCAGTACACAAAAAATAGTCATTTCTTTGTTCTTCCGTTCCCTTTTCCAGATATAAGTTGACTTGAACAGTTATTCCACCCCATCAACAAATAATATACTAAACTGAACACATCCTGGTGAGTTCAACAAACTAGTTACCTCTAAAAACCAAAAAAAAGAAACAGAAGTTTCATGCAAGTACAAAGGGACAAACGGTATTAGATTGACAGTAAAATTAGACCTTTTCGTCACAGGCACGGCAAAGTGCAGCCTCATCTGCAGCACAGAAAAGAATGGCAGCAGCACTTTCACAAGCATCACAAAGTGTCCGCATTATTCATTTCTACGACTCCCCCAATATTAACACAATCTTAAACATTACTTATATCACTTTCAACTCTTTATCAACAACGCTTCAATATAGTTCTATTTCGTTAAATAACCTGCAAAGTCTGGATCTTTACGTCAAGTTGAATACTTAGTACAAATGCAGGAAACAACTATTTTAACAAACGATATTTCTTTAAAGGAACTGCAGTTTGAAAAGATAGTAGTAAACGATAATGATAATAAGTGGGACTAGGATTATTTTTCTGATTGGCTCGGGTTTTGAATATCATACCAGAAATAGCACCATGATCTATTAGAGGAACCGTAAAGAAAAACACATGGTGGCGTCAACTGAGGGAATGCTCCACAGCCACAAGATTAAAGAGGTTGGCCATGAAAATTCCCACTGGAGAATTCTCAACCACAAAAAATTACATATATATCTTAGATCTGGCCCATCGAATTTAATTGAGTACTTGTCTTTTCAATGATGCTTCTTCATTTTCATCATTTTTGGATATTTTTAATGCAAGCCACCTTGTGAGGTCTATGATTACGCCACGTGCCCCTTGGCCTTTTTGTTTCAACAACCGTGCGTAAAATTTGTTATTGCACCCCCAATGACTTGCCTAAATCGATTTGGTAACTTAATGCTTATTTTTGTCGTACTAGTTGCCTTGTCGGTGTATTTGCTTACTTGTTGATAATCTCGATTTTAGTTGAATTTCATTTTATACCACAATAATTATCCAGTATAGTCCTATAAGATGAAGTCAGGAGAGGATGTTTCCCCTCAGCTCAGGAAAGAAAGAAAAAATAAAAACAAAAACAAAAATAAAAGAGCATTAGTCTCTTCAGCAAAAATCACATAAATAATTAATTAAACATAATTATCTAAACATAAAAGTATAAATAAAGTGATATGTAATAATATCAAATAGTAAGTACTATAAGAGGCACAATTCAATACACAAATCCTCTATGGAGAGCCTTACCAAACCTCCCCTCCCCCACCCGAAGAAGAAGTACGAAAAATTTTAGAAGCCCCTATCCTACAATCCTGATCCTAGACCTCCAGAATTGATGGTATATACCTATCATGCATGCTATCGTTATAACTTGCAACATCATAGCAATTTGTCTACTATTTTTGAACTAGTTTCACTAATTATGAATAATTACTTATACAGTAATATTTTTTAAAGTAATTTGATATATTATTAAAATTGTTTATATTATAAGTATATATAAGTTAAATGCATCAGTTCCATTTATCTAAATTTGGATCCTTGTGGAGCAAGTTGAGTCATAGGCAAGTCTAATCAAACCTTATTGGTCTATATATCTTTTGGTCGAATAATAATATGCATTGATAGGGCGGCGTTTGCTAAGTTGACAGGGAACACAAGCGAGTAAGAACGCAGAGCGAACAGGGATATCTACAAGGTGGCGAGGAAAGAAACAAAGCTGGCGGTTACGGAAGCTAAAAACGCGGCGTTTGGTCGCATGTACGAGGAACTAGGGGAGAGAGGCGGGGACAAGAAGTTATTCCGGTTAACTAAAGCAAGGGAAAGGAAGGCGCGTGATCTTGACAAAGTTAGGTGCATCAAGGGCGAGGATGGTAGAGTTCTGATGGGGGAGTCTCAAGTTAAGCAGAGGTGGCAGGCATACTTTCGAGATTTACTTAACGAGGAGGGGGATCGTAACATAGAGCTAGGGGAGTTGGGGCATTCGGAGCAACATAAAGACCTTGGGTACTGCAGGCGCATTAGGGCGGAGGAGGTCATGAGGGCTTTGCGTAAGATGAGTAGGGGTCGAGCGACAGGACCTGACGAGATCCCAGTGGAGTTCTGGAAGTGCATGGGTAGGTCAGGAGTAGAGTGATCTCCAGGTTGTTCAATGCGATCTTCAGGACCAAAAGGATGCTGGATGAGTGGAGGTGGAGTACAGTGGTGCCCTTGTACAAGAACAAAGGGGACATCCAGTGCTGCAACAACTATAGGGGTATCAAATTAATAAGTCACACCATGAAGGTCTGGGAGCGGGTGATCGAGGCGAGGGTGAGGGAGATGACATCTATATCTGCGAACCAGTTCGGTTTCATGCCGGGTCGCTCCACTACAGATTGCTAACCACCTTGTCAGGGGGTTGGTGGAGCAGTTCAGGGATAAGAAAATGGACCTGCACATGGTGCTTATCGACTTGGAGAAGGCGTATGACAAGGTCCCAAGGGAGGTGCTATGGAGGTGCTTGGAGGCGAAGAGCGTGCCGGAAGCCTACATCAGAGTAATCAAGGACATGTATAATGGAGCTAAGACTAGGGTTAGGACGGTGGGTGGCGACTTAGACCATTTTCCAGTGGTTATGGGGCTCCATCAAGGATCTGCGCTTAGCCCTCTCTTGTTTGCCTTGGTGATGGATGCTCTAACCCGACATATTCAAGGGAATGTGCCTTGGTGTATGCTATTTGCTGATGATATAGTCTTGATAGACGAGACGAGGGTCGGTGTTATTGAGAGGTTAGATGTATGGAGACAGACTTTCGAGTGTAAGGGTTTCAAAATAAGCAGATCTAAGACAGAATACCTGGAGTTCAAGTTTAGCGCCGAGCCGAGCGAAGTAGGCAGGGACATGATGATTGGATCTCAGGTCATCGCCAAGAGGGACATTGTCAAATATCATGGGTCGGTGATCCAGGGGGACGGAGAGATTGACGGGAACGTCACTCATCGTATAGGAGCAGGGTGGTCAAAGTGGAGGCTTGCATCAGGAGTCCTGTGTGACAAGAAAGTTTTACTGAAACTCAAGGAGATTTTATAAAGCTGTGGTTAGACCTGCAATGTTGTATGGGGCGGAGTGCTGGCCAGTGAAGAACTCTCATGTTCAGAGAATGAAGAGAGCGGATATTAGAATGCTCAGGTGGATGTGCGCGCTCACCAGGTTAGATAAGATTAAGAATGAAGTTATTCGAGAGAAGGTGGGGGTGGCCCTGGTGGATGAGAAGATGCGAGAAGCGAGGCTGCGGTGGTTCGGGCATGTGCGGAGGAGAAGTCCTGATGCCCGGTGAGGAGTTGTGAACGACTGGCGATGGTCGGCGTTCGGCGAGGCAGAGGGAGGCCTAAGAGGTATTGGGGGGAGGTGATTAGGCATGACATGGCTAGAATGCGGGTTTCCGAGGACATGTCCCTTGATAGGAAAGTCTGGAGGTCTAGTATCAGGGTTGTAGGATAGGGGTAGGGTTTTTCTTACTACTCACGCGGGGTTGGGTGAGGCTTGGTAGGGCTATCCATAGATGATTTGTGTTTTGGATTGTGTATCCATTATGGTAATTATTTATGGTAGTACTGTATGATATTATTGCATGCTATTTTATTTATGGTTCTTATGTTTAGATAATTATTTACGCTATTTCTGCTGGACTTACTAATGCTCTTTTGTTTTTGTTTTTATTTTTGTTTTTCCTTTCCTTCACTGAGCCGAGGATCGATTGGAAACAGGTTCTCTGCCCTTTCGGGTAGGGTAAGGCTCGTCTATATATTATCCTCCCCAAACCCCACTTTGTGAAATTATACCGAATAGTTGTTGTTATTGTTGTTGATAGCCCAAAAGTAGAAGTCTAAAACAGTATAAAAGAGGCAAAAACTCACAATGTTACGAATTGACGGTTATTGTCTGTTGTTGGTCTTCAAATCCCTTGCCCTCACCCAAAAAACCTCGATTGACACAATGGGTTTAGAAAGTATTGACAAACAAATTTGTTGGAGGCGTGGCTTTAATTGTCTAATTAGTATACTGTTCTGCGATCCGCAAAAAATATTAAATAAAAGTAATTTTATAAAATTCCTATCTTACCAACATTATTATTTTTACAGCTTTATTGTTAGAGTTTCTTGCAGTCTTAATTGTACTATACTACATTATAAGTTATTTTATTTTGCGTATCGCAAATAATAAATTTTATATTTGTGTAAAATTATTTGAACTTTTGAATGCAAAAATATTTTTGAGCAACTCCACGCATTAGGAAGGAAATTCTGCAAGAATAGTCATGCTAATTGGACATTAGCTGTACAATTTCGAGTACAAAGGAAGGACTGTGACTTAGAAAAATAATGGAAAGTAAATAATTTTAACAGATAAATCATTTTGGTAACCATCTCAAACTTGTCAATCGAAATAATATGGAGGGATGTTATCTGATACTTGGTTTGTCATACAAAGTTAGTTGTTGCATATAAATATCAGTTAATATTTATTTACTTTAGATAAACTTACATAACATTCAATAGAAAATCTATCCACAACATATGATAACAACAAACACTTGCCAATTTTCACAACAATCTAAAAGATCTATTCTTTCTCCCTAAGACATAATTTTATATATTAAAAACTCATCAACAACAATGTACTTCAGAAACTTTAGTACATCTCCAATTTCTGTAAAGCAACAATGAAGATATTATTTATCCATTCAAAATTGCAGATCTCCAATTTAAAGTGTCTGCATATCATCGACACTGATTGACCAAGCCGATGCCATGAAACCTACACCAACCTTGTTCTACATTTCTAATGTATGTACCTTGTGGCATGACGATCACCATTTGTTATATTACCTTAAGATTGTGTTGATCAATCTTATTTCCAAATTAAAAGCTTCAAAAATCAACCTCTAACCCAACATTGAGAAGGGAGACTTTAATTTTTATGTTTCTGGGTCTCTGTCACTAAAAAAAAAAACTCGATATAAATGGGATAGACAAAAGAGAAAATAACTCGATATAAATAGAACAGAGAAAAATTGTTAAAGCGAGATCAGTTTTAAACAAAATAGTGTTGAAAGGAAGGAAGAGAATTATTAGAACTCTCGTCTGCCCTTCTCTTTACCCTCTGTAGCTGAACTTTCTTACTTATGCGATGAGGAGCTTACTTAGTATTGAAATGGAGTTGGCAGAAAGTACCGAAAGTCGGCCGCCCGCCCTATCATCCCTAAATAGTCATATATGATAACTAAATAACTTTAGTTATTAAGCCTCACAAAGTTACTTGTAATATCTCGAAAGTTATTCACAATACATAATAATTGGACTTGTATATAATTAAGTAAGACATAGATTTAAGATTTAAAAACCTACCAACTGCAGGCTCGGGTGCGAGAACGGTATCGATTAACATATTCTTTTTTTTGAGAGAGGGGAACCCTTACTTAAGAACAGAGAGTGGCCGAGCAAAAAAGCAAGGCAAGGGATAAAGGAGAAGTACCCGGCCCGGCAAAGAAGGGTCTCCCCTCTTACTATTTTAAAAAGCGGAAGAAAATGAAATTCCACCAGTGTGTATGTAAGACAACCTTAATTCTCTATGTTCAACGCTTTGGGCAAGCCAGAGCAAGACTTCTCTGTGGGAATACCCGGCTATCTCCTACTTTAAATAGAGAAAATCCCTGGAATTCTCTGATGCCGGGGATTATGTCTTTAAGTTTATCGATAATATCATCACCTTACTTTTCTTTAAGCTAAGAATATTAAAAAATGAGTGATGACTAATTTTGTTGTTGTCTCTACACAAACCCTTTTCCAGAATTATTTTCCAATAACAATAACAAAAGAAAATCAGCCTAAGGGAAAAAATGATCTACAAAAATAGACGATGATAGAAGAAATTATGGAAAGTAAGGATGTAAGTGAAAAATTGATCTTGCACATCTAAAAAAGAGGTAAATGATATACTTGTAGAAACATAATGAATAAACTTCCATAATATTCATAGTATACATGCGAAAAACAAGTCAAAAATGGAAGAATCTAATAATAATGAATATTAATCTGATTGTGAAATGTAAAAAGCTAATACGGTTCCATCACGAGGTGCATCTTCCTCAAATATAACTTTGTGCATTTGAATGTCCTTAAGATAATGCAAATATCTAGTAAAAAAAAAGCCCTACGTTTTGGATAAAATTTTAATAAATAACAAAATAGAACCCATGACATATACAAAGATAAATTTTTAAAGACATACATATTCCTCAAATACAACTTTGTGCAGCTAAATAACACTACGACAGAAAAAAGAAGCATCACATTTGGGATAAAACTTTAATAAAGTTACGAAAGATATGAAGAACATATGCAGAGATAATCTTTAAATACCACGAGGAGAATGCTATAACATGATAAAAGCCTTAATTTCTAGTTACTTTCCCTTATCGCATTCCACTGCTAGAAGGCATTCAATCGGTCAACTCTGTAGCAAGCACAAATGATGCAGACCTAAAATAAATGTGAGAAATAATTTATTGAAAAATATTATCTAGAGAGAACGACTAACACGCTTATATACCTTATTTTGTCTTTTATTCACTTGTTTTGTTGTCCTATTACATTCTAGATGATTTGTTAACATATATATAAAATAACAACAACAACCCAGTATAACCCCACTTAGTTGAGACTGGGGAGGGTAGTGTGTACGCAGACTTTACCCCTACCCTGGGGTAGAGAGGCTGTTTCCAAATAGACCCCCGGCATCCTTCCCTCCAAGAACTTCCCACCTTGCTCTTGGGGAGACTCGAACTCACAACCTCTCGGTTGGAAGTGGGGGTTGCTTACCATCAGAGCAACCTCTCTTGTCTAACATATATATAAAATGCTGGTTCAAATAATACCTATTACTAAAGTAGAATATTATCAAGACATGAAATGTTAGTTCAAGATTATAATACAATTAGAGCCAGGACTGAAACCAACCTAAGTCTCATTTATGGGTATTGGTTCTTTTTTGTCTCTGAGTCCTAAAAATGATGGAGAGTAAAGAAGAAGCTCCCTACATATTGGCTCATTTTCTATAAAATATCGCTATGAAAAATGACTTAATTAAACACATGCTTATAACATCTACCATGTCATATAATTTTTTATTTATTTATTTGAAAAGGAGGAAACTATATATTTATTATATGGGTTCAATCCACTAAACAACAATTATTGGTACATTTATTTGAGAATAAATTTGTACAGTTATATGTTTTAGCTTTGTTTCTATGATTGTCAGAAAAAAATAAAATGACTATTCATGATCATGTTAATGGTCCACAAATAAAGAGGCTGAGTCAAAAATTAAACATATTACTTTCTTTTATCCTCAATTTCCTTCAATAATATTTGGCATCTTGAAGAAAATGGTTATAAATAATAAGTTGATGCTTATGATTCCTTTTTATTATTTGACATTCTGGAAAATTTTTACGCGGAATAGTGAAGCTCCTAAAACATCATAAGCTAGAAATTAATAATGGCAACGAGCAATCCAAAATTAAATCACTCGTTGCATGTACTTTGAAAAAGGCAAGTTTCCATTAGATCATTCTAAACTCAACTATTTTCTATTCTTTATATTGATCTATTTCTAAAGACTAAGACTTGATGTTTAATCATATCTTATCCAAAAAGGAAAAGAAAAGAAAAGAAACTTAATGTTTAATCCAAGCTAAACCAATTAAGTTACTTTGAAGGTAAATATGTTAAATTAAATCACCAAAAAGCACAATCTAATAACTAAATTTTACGTTCATAATATTTTTAAAATAAAGCAATAAATAATGACAATGAAAGGAACTTACTTGAGATGCTCCATAGACCACCCAAAATATATTGGTGAGCCTTTTATAACCTCTAATTCATCTTTATTTTTATATGTCACAAATCAACCGTGTGCAATCCTTGAACTTCTTTCACAAATGCATATTTAAAACTGCTATGAGGTTTGATATAGTGATATTTTATCAGTCTAATATTTTTTAAATCAAAAAATTTGGAACATTATAATGCTAATTTTTCTTCTACTTGCCCGAACTAGCAACTTACATTGAGCATCACATTCATATTACATTCATATTCACACACAACTAATATAGAAAACACATAAATGTAAACCTTTTCTTCATAAGGAGAAACACTAAAATTGCAAATTTCTCTTTACATATACAATTCAATCTAAATCATTGTGTATTCGGTGATTTCATAACCATTTACTTATAAACCTCTTTCTCACATATTTTCATGATTGTTGAGTCACATCTTTCGGTCAAACAACCTTATTTACCATACCATTATTATGCTACTACATAATTTAACGATTCAAACTATTTTTCTTTTTTCGCATATAAAACATCAATCACCGATTTGAAACGAAGGCATCTTTTATTATTTGTTTTTCTCTGCTTGTACAATATTAGAATTTTCTTGAATTTGTGAAATATGTATGAAGTTGAGTTTGAATTTAAACGATGTAAACTATCTATGCCACAAGTACAAAATAAAAATGCTAAAAATCACAAAGATTTGCATAAATTATGTAGCAAATTATAGAGTGACAACCAGTCAATGGAATTACCATCAGAGAATGCTCCAAATGAATCTATAACCAAAAATATATAAGCATGTGTACTCAAAAGGTAAATGCTTAGCCTCTACTCAGTGTAACTATCCTGAAGCAAATGCAATACCTATCTAGTAGCAATTCCAAGGTTATTTGTTTTTGGTCTAGGAGAATTATTGAGGCCACTAACTTACATTTATCAATTTTCTGGTTCAAGTGAGGATGAAATCAACAAATATATGACGACTAAATAGTACAAGATCCACTAAGTATTTTGTACATGACATATAACATGCAAAATTGGATGAAGAGCCTCATTCAATAAAAGAACACTGAGTACTTTGTAAAAATTCCCCGATCGCTTAAAATTATATCAATGAAATTATAATTATCAAAATACATGTGACAGAAGATTTTGCCTTTCTTTTTATTACAACTAGTGCTAGCACACACTGATCACGCCCAACTATGCCTTATAAAAAGGACTAAGCAGTCATTGCAAATATAATGCGGTTTACAAGTCCGGAGTCGAATCCCACAGAAAACTAAGGTTTAGCTACAAGTGTTCAATATTTCTAGTAGACAAGTTCGAACAATTCCTAATTTATAACTAAATAATTAAATTAGTAGATTAACAACTAAAGATACTACGGGTTGGAGAAAAGATTAAGGAGGTCTATAGTTATGATTTTCCCAATTATTGGAATCCTTCCCGCTATGTCTTCTATAATTTCACCTACGTATTCGATCATGAGAGCTCTGCGTGTTGTAATTCTCTTCTGAGTAATTACAATAATTTACTAGACATACTCTCCCGAGTTACGCTAGTTGGCTTTAATTACAACTCAATTAGATCGCTCCCAAGGTTTCGTTATCCCTAATTCCACTTTTAAACCCTTGGTTATTAATTCCTCACATACGCCGAGAGTGATGTTGTTCAATAATTACCTAAATATACATTATATCCCGAGTAATACACAGTAAATAGGCACAGTCAATTTTGAGCTCTTCAACCAACCACAATATAAACGTAGTTGAACAAATAGAGAAAAACTATAGCTCAATCATATAAAAACATAACAAGAATTTATCTTATAAAAAGTTATAACAAAACTCTAGATAACGAATTAGCTATTCATAATAGTGAACGAATTAGCTATTCATAATAGTATCGCGACCCAATTTCTAAACCCGGTCGTGATGGCGACTCTCGTGAAGACAAGGCCAACCAACTAACCCAAATCGTCACTTTAACAATTATTAAACATAAATGATTTGATAAATACAACTTAACGTCAATAATAACCAGTATTTACAACCCAACACGACCCGACCGGGGTGTCACAAGTCACGAGCATCTAAAGAATCCTTACACTATTACAAGACCAGTAATATATAGATTGAAATTTAATAACAATGATTGAAATAAGGTGCCGCAAACGTTGACGGTCACCTGGTACAGCTACGATAGCAAGATCTCCAATCGGCTGAAAACCCGCTACCGGGTGAACAATTACCTACATCTGCATGTGAGGTGTAGGGAGTAAAGTGAGTACTCCAACTTAGTGAGTAACAAGAGTAAATAATAGCTGAGCAGCAATAAACCACGTAAAGCAAATCAACATGCTATATAAGTATATAGTACATTGTAACCCTTTGTGAAAACAGGAAAACATAAAAAATCCTTTAGAAAATATCTTGACTCAGTTAAAAATCACTTTTGAAAGTATCTTTTTCCAACAGTTAAGAAAATAAATGCGGAACAGGTAGTGCAAGTCAGTACAAAAGTCAGCCCCTCGGGCACAAACAAGTATGCATAATTGAGCTCATAAAACTCGCCCATCAGGCAATATTCTTGTTCTTGGTCATCCATTGTTACGTGACACGTTTATATCATACAGTGTCACTGTTACTACTGTATACTATTTATCCTCTTTAAAAGTGATCAGAAAATATCAGAACAACAAATAAATATCTCAAAAAGTAACACCAACAACGAATAGTGAACAAATGTATGAATGCAATGCAATGCATATGACGGTACACTCCGGTACCCACTGCGGCGTGCAGTTCGATCCATTTAATGTCGACAACGCTTACTGGGGGTGTGTACAGATTTCGGATGGGCTCCTACACCCCAAGCGCAATATCAGCCATGTCGTGGCATCAAACAGGCTTTCGGCCTTAATATCAATATATCATCGCTGCGCCGTGCAGCCCGAGCCATCCATATATTCAGAAATCACTATAACACTGCTGCGGTGCGCAACCCGATCCATGCTCAGTCGAGAAATGCATGTTAGACACTTGGGCAATATTAACATGATAGTCCTCATCTCAAAACATCAAGTAAATGTTGTTTAAGTTTTTCAAATCTTAGAAAACCAATTGAGTTTGCAAAATAGTATTAAAACCTTGGACCAAGATCAAATAATATGCAAAGTAATGCGAAAATAGTGATATCAATCAACGAAGGATTCACATAGTTGGCACGAAGACCAAACATGGCAATTAGCCCAAATTATAATGATAACTAGTAGTTTCAGTCAAATACGCGATAGAATCAACAATCGGGACGGACCAAGTCACAATCCCCAATGGTGCTATACCCCACGCTCATATTCGACATGCAAGTCACCTTAATACAGTACTATGATGTGCAAATTCGGGGTTTCAAACCTTAGGATTTCATTTACAAGTATTACTCACCTCGAACCGGTGAAATCTATAGCTCGCAACGCCTTTGCCCCTCAAATTGGCCTCCACGCGTGTCGTATCTAACCAAAATCAGAGCAAATACATCACAATATGCTAAGGGAACAATACCTAATCAAAAACTATTGAGATATAGAAAAATCTCGAAAATAGGAAAACTCGAGCACCGGGCCCGCTTTTCGAAAAATTACAAAACTCGCATTACCAGATTCCTTGTCTCGCCATGAGTACATACATACCAAGAACTCCTAAATTCGAGCTCAAATGGCCAATCAATTTTCATATCTAATTTTAAATTCTCAAGCCCTAGTTCTTCAATTTTTGGCTTAATTTCCATAAATTTATATATAGATTTCACAATAAGAACGAGTTTTAAGTTCAAAAATCTTACCTCAAACCGATTCTCCTTGAATTCCTCTTTAATTTCCTTCAAAAAGCTCCCAAAAGGATCAATAATGGAGTAAATGAGCCCCAAAATCGCAGATGAAATGCTATAAAACAGTCTGCCCAGGTCACTGTAGCTAACCCTATGCGATCGCATCTCAACCTCTGCGATCGCATAGCACAAAATTTCCAGCCCTAAAAAATGCCCTGTGTGATCGCAACATAAGCTCTGCGATCGCAATGCATCAACACCTAGCATTGTGCGATCACAACCAACTATATGCAATCGCATTGAAACAATTTAACATCCCCTCAAAATCCTTCTATGCGATTGCATGACGCCCTCTGCGATCGCATAGAATAAAAGTTCTTTGCTATTTTGTACTGCATTTTTACAACTCCAAACTTTTGGATAGCCATCCGAAATCACCCCGAGGCCCCCGAGACCCCAACCAAAAATATCAACTTATCTTAAAACATTATCCAACTTGTTCCAATCATCAAAACGCATCAAACAACCCTAAAATCGTTAGTTCTCATTAGATTCAAGCCTAAGTTCTTTAAAAACTTTCGAAGCACGCATTCGATCAAAAACCCGATGAAACAACGTCCGAATGACTTGAAATTTTACACACATATCCAAAATTGCCTAGCAAAGCTACAGCAACTCTCGGAGTTCCATTCCGACCCTCGGTTCAAAATCTCACCTATCAACCCAAATCACCAAAATACTAGTTTCGCCAATTCAAGCCAAATTCCACACCGGACCTCGAAATTCAATTTCGATCGCACTCCTAAATCACAAATCACCTCCCGAAACTAACCGAATTATTGGAAATCACGTCCGAGCCCTATAACTTATAAGTCAATATCTGGTTAACTTTTCCAACTTAAGCCTTCCTTAAAGAGACTAAGTATCTCATTTCTATTCAAAACCAGTTTAAATCAACTCTAACACACCATATACCGATAACGAAGCATGAAGAAGGATCAAATGGAGAAAACGAGGCAGTAACACATGAGACTACGGGTCGGGTCGTCACAAATATTATGTAAACCAACAATACTAAAAGTCACAACCGGAAATATAAAATAGGAAGAGAAAGGAAAAACTCGTAGAAGAATTCCCCACCTTGAGCCTATTGTGTCTCTGCCTCCTTAGGTCAAATTTGTGTAAAAAATATGTCCAACTCTTCAAAAATACTGTTTTTTCATGTATATATATCAAGTAGAGTCGGGTCTAAATAATTATACCTTCTCTTATGCGAAAAAGGATAGTATTTAATGTCTGGATTGCCGCGGCCATGGCGTGCACCGCGGTTATGACTGCGGAAGGCATTGCCTCAAACCGTGGGGCGGACCGCGGTAAAGTCTCTACCGCATAGTTCACCCTATTCCATTTAGAATTTGGAAAAATGTAGATATGAAGGTTGTAACCCTTTGAGTTAGCATTCCAACCATATACTGTGGAGCCCAAATAGAGTTATGAGCAAAATATTATGTCTATTTTACTAGATAGTATGCAATATGCCTCCTCGAGTCTTCGTTCGTACTTAATTATCAAATTTGACCTCCGAACCCGATTCCAACTTCTTTCCTTGGGCTTTTACTCAGACTTCAAAGCTCCAAATCACTTGAATTCATTACATATTATCTATATAGCTCGGAATCACTCCTACAAGGCATAAAACAGATCGGTAGTGCAAAATACTAGCGATTACACCGCAAACTCAACTAAAGTATAGTAAATTAGAGTGTAATAATCGACTCAAATATACAATTATAGCCTATCATCACACGCAAATTGATAGATTGGAAAGTGATGTTTGAGGAGAAATACTCTTCTTCTCTGCTTAAAACCTTTCTTCATTTGTCTTCTATCTTTTTGTATGCTATACCCGTGATCCATTGAAAATTTTCTTATCATCATTCAACTTATTTTGTTTTTGGCGAAAAGTCAAAATCGTGTACTAAATTTCATCTATCAAGTTAATTTGGTTATAATAAATTCAATTCAAATTTCAAATAGAAGATAAATCAAATCTGTAAAAAGAAGAAGAAAGAATCTATTTTCTATTTGACAAACTTAAGATTACATGCCTACAACCACCAATTGGAACGTCTTCTTTCGCAATCTGTCATCGACATTGTTGGTTCTTTGATATATTCATCATTTGTACAAATTTTTTGCCGTTCATATCAATGAAAATAGTAAAACAAACTTTGGTTCTTCGATCTAGTCAGCTTGATGAAATTAGAGGAGTTTTAAGTTCTCTAGAAAAAGAGAAGAGAGATTTGTTATCCTTTTTGTGCGCTTGATTTTGCAATTTCATGGGATCATGTGAGAGGGGGGTTCTTATCTTTTAATTTAATTTAATGAAATAAGATAGAATTAATCTACAAGTTTTTAATGAAGAAGTAGGGCAAAAGAAACGAAGAAAAAACTAAGGAAAAACGTGGGGTTCTTTTTTGGAATTGGAGCAGTTATATATTTTTAGTTCTTTATTTTTAAAGATACGTGTATAAAAAGTTTGGGACTTTACAAAACTCCAATAACTGAATCGGTTAATTATTTGAAATAGTTTCATCTTTTTTTAAATTCTTTTTTGAAATTTCAAATTTATTGAAATTTTGTCCTAATTATAATACGTATTGATATTTCGTTGTGACACTTAACCTAATACCATGGATTTACTTCTCCTTTTATATATTAATAAATTCCTCCACTTACTAAGGTTGGTATAGACATGTAAAATCAAGACTTACGAATAAAGTTGCAGAAGCATAAAAGATAATTGTAGATATTATTCCGTTGGGATACTCCGGGAAAGGGGACAAATATCTACTACTGTCTATTTTATTTAATTAATAAATAGGATTATGTACGAAAACTAAAGTGAATTTTGAGAAGAAATGGATACATTGGTACAAGGATTCCACATCTATTTGAACTTTATTGAGGCGCTCGATCGGATATATAGACAAAGTAACAATGTCGACCAAGCACATGCATGATATCATTATTGTAGTAGGCAGGAAAAAAATATATCTGCAAATGTTTAATAATATTGTTTACGGTAAAATTAGAGGTTTCAATTTTCTCTCATTATGATGTCTCGTAAGCATATTTCACAAAGTTCGAGACTAAGGTCGTGGTTCACCCTTGAGGGCTATCAACGCTCGATCTCGATGCGATGCGGATCAACGGCTATGATGGAAAAGTGGAGAGTTCCCAAGGCGTGCAGCTAGAGCCTACAAAGTCTGTCAGGCTAGTCTAAGTCCGCATCATGGTATTAACTAGTTGTTCCATCTCTATATCTTTGTAATTAATATATTTGTACTATGTTGGAATTTTCCCTCTTATATAAAAGGGATCCTTGTCATTATGTAAACATATGTTGCTCAATACTAAATGCATAAGAACATTCTCTCTGCTCTGTAACATATTCTTCTGATATTATTGCTTCTATTTATTGCCTATATTTATTGTGTTCTATTTATTGTTCTTCATTTATTGTTATTGGCCATAAAGAGCCGTCGTTGATTTGTTACTATTGTTAGTCACGCATAGACACCCTCGATAGTTCCCGGCCAAGCTTCATACTCGACCCCGAGGCCCTGGAATAGGCAAGCTCTAGGCCCCGATTACTAACCATTCGGTTTGGTTATCACCTTGCTCTCAAGCTCTTATTCCGTTTCTAAGTCTTTAACATAGCATCAACTGCTTAACAACTAGCATAAAAATAGATCACGTATTTTTAGAACCATTACATCAAATTTTATTGTTATTATCATTTTCACGGTAAAGAGTTTTGCATTCACCGCGAGGCTAAAAATAATAGTGATTATTTTGTTGTTGATTTTACTACACAACGCAAGTTATCTTTCACACTTTTTCTTTTCCAACATCTTTGATTTTAGGTCAAAATGCCTAAACTAGTGATTGTACCTGAAAATAACAGCCTAAAAAATGATGGAAAGGGTGGTATGGTTATTCCAAGTATAGGCGTGCCACCGCGAAACCCTGAGAGCACACCATAGCCGATTCCCAATGGTACGACCTCATGTGATGCCCAATGCATTAGTGTCGGTCCTCACATTAACTAGGGAGCGCACCGAGAAAATCAGCGGGAAACTAAGGAAAATCCAACCTAGGAAAAAGAGAGATTTCTCGACATGTCGTTCATATGATTATCGGGGGGGGGGGGGGGGTCAACATTCCTCGAGGACCCGTGATCAAATAGATAAAAATATCCGCTGTTATAGAAGGGCGGATCCGAGACCGCATGACCGAAGACACCCTTGCATTCAGCGAGGAGGATCTAGAGACCTTGGCAGAACTACACAACAAGTAACTTCATTTCTTTTAAGCAACATTCTAATTAAATGTGTGCTCGTGGATCCGGGCAGCCCGACCAACATAATCAGATCAAAGGTAGTAGAACAACTTGGCTTGCTCAATCAGATCGTACCCGCCTCCCGAGTCCTCCACGGCGTCAACATGGCTGGCAAAGTAAAAAATGAGAGATCCCCCTTCCCCCGGTTGACATGTATGGTACATTTCAGAATACCAAGTTCCACATCATCAGCGGTGACATGAGGTACAACGCATTGCTTGGAAGGCCATGGATATACAACATGAGGGCAGTGCCGTCAACTTTGTACCAAAGGATAAAATTTCCAACAAAGGATGGTATAACAACCATATATACCAGGAGGCGCTGACTCTCATACACTCTACCTTGGATGAGTCTAGGAGCGTACAGACCCCAAGGATGATGAAGAAGATTTCCTTGCTTCTTGAACTTTCGTTGCCCCTGAAGAGTCGAATGCAACGGAATCAACAATTGAAACTGGAGCGAGCTGTTTTGATCGAGCACCTCCCAGATCGGAAGGTATACCTAGGAACAGGATTAACCCCCGAACTCAGGAAAGAACTCATTCAATTTCTAATTAATAACATTGACTGTTTCACTTGGTCCTACTTAGATATTATAGGAATACCGCCGTAAATAACCACCCACCGATTGAGTGTCGACCCCAGGTTTAAACCGGTGAAGAAAATAAAAGACCCTAGTCCGAAGTAAAATACACATTCATCAAGGACGAGGTAACAAAACTCCTTAAAATAGGGTCTATTAGAAAGGTGAAGTACCCCGAAAGGATTGCAAACGTAGTGGTAGTACCCAAAAAGGAAAATAAGTTAAGAATGTGCGTAGATTATAAAGACTTAAATAAAGCGTGCCCCAAGGATTTTTTCCCATTGCCTAACATTGATACGGACGACCACGAGACGGTCACCTTTCTTGATGCCTACTTGGGGCATAATCAAATTCAGATGAACCCCGAGGGTAGGGAAAAGACTTTCTTCATCACGAAGTATGGTACCTACTTTTACAATGTAATTCTCTTCGCACTCAAAATCGCAGGGGTTGTGTACCAACATCTAGTTAATAAAATGTTCGAACATCAAATATGCAAATCCATGGAAGTATATATTGACGACATGCTAGTTAAGTCCCTGCGCCCAGAGGACCATTTGGCTCATTTGCAGAAAAACTTCGACATCCTCAAAAGTTACAACATGAAGCTTAACCTCGAGAAATGTGCCTTCAGAGTGGGTTTGGATAAATTATTAGGCTTCATGGTATTGAATAGGGGGGTCGAGATCAACCCCGACGAAATTGAGGCCATCTAAGAAATGACGATGATAAATAACGTAAAGGCATTGCAATGGCTCACAGGGCAGACATCGGTTTTGGCAGATTCATATCAAGGTCGTCGGACATGAGTCATCATTTCTTCTCTTTACTCAAAAAGAAAAATAACTTCGAGTGGACTCTAGAATGCCAACACGTCTTAGAGGAATTGAACGATATCTGACCACTCCGCCTTTACTCCACACACCAAAAGAGGGTGAAACACTGTATCTATACCTGGCCGTATCCGAGATAACATTAAGCGGTGTGCTGGTTTGAGAAGAGCAAGGTACGTAAGTCTTTGTTTATTATGTAAGTCGAACCCTAGGGGATGCCGAAACCAGGTATTTGCACCTAGAATAATGCGTTGTTGCGTTAATAAGTGCATCACAAAAATTGAAACCCTATTTTCAATGCCACCGTATTTGCGTTCTAACAAAGAACCCTCTTCGAAGTATATTGCATAAACCCAAACTATCAGGATGATTGGCCAAATGGACCATCAAACTCGGAGGGGGGGGGGAGGGGGAAGGGGGGAGGGGAGGGGGTATGATATCGAGTGTAACCCCGGAAGGCCATCAAGTCCCAGATTCTGGCAAATTTCGTGGCCGACTTCTTACCCTCCCTCGTGTCCGAGGTAGAAAATAACTTTTACTAAAATCAGGCACATCTTCCGGGGTATGGACCCTGTTCACTAACGATGACACAAACGTGAGAGGATCCGAACTCGATATATTCCTGAAGCCATCTACGGGTGGCATAAATAGGCTATATATAAAAACTGCAGGATTGACTAACAACGCAGCCGATTATGAGGTTATGATTGCAGGTATTGATTCGGCCAAAAGCCTAGGAGATGAGACCGTCCAAGAAAAATGCGATTAACTCATGATAGTAAACCAGGTAAATGGGAGCTATGAGGTCCGAGAAGACAGGATGCAAAGTTATTTGGACAAAATCCAAGTCACATTATACTGTTTCAAAGAACCTTGGTCCACGTAACTCGGGAGCATAACAGTGAGGTCGATGCCCTCGCAAACTTGGGATCATCCGTTGAAGAAGATGACCTACTCCTTGGGGCTGTTATTCAGTTGTCCAAATTAGTGCTTGAGGAAGGTCATGCCGAGATTAATTCTACTAGCCTAACATGGGATTGAAGAAATAAATATATTGACTATTTGAAAAACAGAAATTCACCTGTGGATCTTATGGAATCGAGGGCCCTACGAACCAAAGCAGTCCGATTCTCGCTCGATGAAAATGAGACTGTGTACAGAAAAACTTTCTATAGCCCCTAGCAGTATGTCTGGGTCCAGGAGACACCGATTATGTACTCCGAGAAATTTACAAAGGTACTTGCAGAAACCACTACGACGCGGATTCCTTAGTCCGAAAGCTGATCAAGCCAGGCTACTACTGGGACAACATGGAAAAAACATTAAGGAATTTGTCCGAAAGTGTGTCAAATGCCAGAGATTTGTCCCTATGATTCACTAACCCTGCGAACAGCGATATTCAGACTTATCGCCGTGGCCGTTCATGAATTGGACCTCTACCAATGGTTCCAAGTAAAGATAAATTCATTTTATTTGTTAGTGACTATTTCTCAAAATGGGTGGAGGCTATTCTTCGTGAAGATACGAGAAAAGGAAGTCATTGGCTTCATCTGGGACCACATTATGTGCTGATTCAGAATACCTTGCGAGATAACACGCGATAATGGGAGTTAATTCATTGGAAGCAAAGTAAAACAATTCCTTGAGGACCACAAAAACAAGAGAATCATGTCTATGCCTTACCACCTGTGTGCAAACGTCCAGGATGAGTCCACAAACAAAATCATCGTCCAAAACTGTAAAAAGTAGTTGGAAAGTTCTAAGGGAAATAGAGAGAAATATTGCCCGAAGTGCTATGGGCATACCGAACAACTTCAAAATCAAGCATAGGGGGAAACACCTTTCTCATCAGTGTATGGCACCGAGGCTTTGATATGGGGAGCCAATCACCAGATTCCGACACACCATTGAGAGCTTGAACAACAAGACCATGACTACCACCCTCGAACTATTAGATGAAAAGCGAGAAGCCTCGCTAGTTCGAATGGCCGCCCAAAAGCAAATGATCAGAAGGTATTATAACAGAAGAACACACCTCCGACATTTCGGAGTCGGGGACTTTGTCCGAAGGGAAGTCACCCTCAACACCCGAAACCCGTATGAAGGAAAGCTAGGCCAAAATTAGAAAGGACCATACCACATCCTCGGAGTAATTGGCAAAGGGTCCTACAAGCTCGGTACCATGGAAAATGACCAATTTCCAAGCAAATGGAATATATCAATGCTAAAACGATACTACTTCCAAAGGTGGTATGAAAGATTTTGAAATACCTTCAAACTCGAGGACCTCGGGCTATTAAAAGCAAGTGTTGCACTCTTTTCCTTTGACAAAATTTTGTCCCTGGAAGGGTTTTACCGACAAGGTTTTTAATGAGGCAACGTCCATATGCTGCCTAAGAAAGATTTAACAAGTATTCAAGGTTTCTTTTGCAATCAATCTCGAATACTGGGAGCACGCCCCGAATGGTCTTTTACTCGAAGAAGCCAAGATATATCAAATGGGATCTCGATAGGAAAATAATGTACCAGGCCAAACGGTCGAACGAACCATGTCTACATAGAGTAAATGAGCCCTTAACAACAAAGGCGTGTATACTTGTACCAAGTAATAAAACAATACTTCCCAAAAGCATTCTGCGTTTCAAGAAAGCTTGATATTTTTCAAAACGGCCCCAGAGCCGAAAATGTCCTGAATACTCGGGGACTAGCATCGACAACTCGAAACGGTGAGATCCCCGGGTTGAAGCTCCTAACTCATAAGCCCTCAAAGAGGCAACATCAAGATCACAAAATAGCTCCAAAGCCAAAAACATCCCGAACACTCGGGGACTGACGTAAAAAAGGCCACATAATCCCTGGGTCGAAAACTTTAAAATCGTAAGCCCTCAATGAGATAATACCAAGTTTACAAATAACAGATCCCAAGCCAAGAAATCCTTGATGACTCGGGGACTACCGTCAATCGCCATCTCCATCGACTTATCAAAATTCGAGGCCATAAGACCACATGTGGGAAGTCTCGGTCTTGTAAGACCTATATAAGGCAACAACAATATTTTTAAGACCTCAAGCAAGACATGAACAACAGTTGTACCAAGTGACAATATCTGTATGACGTCAAGCAATGTATGAACCATACTTGTACCAAGTATCCAAAACTGTAAGACCTCAAAGGCATGTAGAACTTGTAAGACCTTAATAAAGGTATAATCCCGATCTCAAAGTTATGGCTATATGTCGAACTTGTAAGTCCCTCTAAAAAGGCATACCCTTGATATAGACGTCGAAACTACACTCGAGACTGAAAGGCTCCGGCCAAACATAAATGACTACGGTCACAAGGCTGTACCAGCCAAACTAACGTGACTCGGGGATGCCTGACCGTCTCTACAAATCACAGGCCTTCAAATACTTCGAATATACTTTGGAAAAATCGATTAGACAGGCTACCGTCAACATAGGCAAAAGAGCTTCGACCATGTCATCTCCTAAACACTGGCTTCGAGATACTCAGCCTCCGAGCCAAACCTCCCGAGGTGCTCGATCATCGCCATATAACGACTCACAATCGAGGTTTTTTATGAGTTTGACATTCTGTTTCCCCAATCGAGGTAACAACCTAGCCGGTCGTTTTATGAGTTACCATTCTGTTTCCCCAATTTTTGCTTCTTTATGGTTTTTTATCCATGTTATGTGGTATCAGGTTAGCCAGTTAAAATTTGAAATGGTATTGGTAAGGTTTGAGACACTTAGACTCTATTGAGTAAGCTTAAGTTGGAAGAGTCCACAAGATGTTGACTTGTATGAAAATGGGCTCAGATGTGAATTCCGATGGTTCAGATAGCTTCGAGAGATAATATGGGACTTAGGAGTGTGATCAGAACATGTTTTGGAGGTTCGTAGTAGATTTAGGCTTGAATTAGCATAATTGGAATTTTGGCATTTTTTGAGTAATAGGTGAGATTTCGATATCGGTGACAGAATGGAAATTTGGAAGTTGCAGTAGGTTTGTTGTGTCATTTGGGATGTTTGTGCAAAATTTCAGGCCATTCAGACATGGTTTGATAGACTTTTTTTTATCAAAAGAGGAATTCAGAAGATTTTTGGAACTTTAGGCTTGAATCCGACGCACTTTGGTTGATTTGATGTTGCTTGAGGTTTTTTGAAGATTGGTATAAGTTTGGATGGTGGTATGTGACTTTTTTGTTCTTTTCGTTGAGGTCCCAAGGGCCTCAGGGCGATTTCGGGTGGTTGACGGGAGGTTTTGGAGTTGAGTTTGGCAGTTAAAGTTTTATGGTTGCTGTCATAACTGTATCTGTGGTTGAGAGGCCGCAGGTGCAACTTCCACAGATGCAGAAGCAAGCAGCAAAAGCGGCCAAGAGGGAATCAGCTGGAACCGCAGAAGCGGCTAAGGGAGCACACCTATGATAGGGCAGGTGTGAGCATTGCATCGCAGATGAGGAAATGGGTTCATAAGTGAAAACTACAGATGTGGTGCCTTGGACCGCAGAAGCGAGAATTGACCGCAGGTGCGGAATCCCTAAGTCAAAAGGTATATATTTCACCCTCAACGATTTTGGCAATTTTTCTCAATATTTCATTCGGGGTGAAGCTTTTGGGAGCCATTTCAAGGGAGATTTTCAGAGGGATTCAGCGAGGTAAGGTCCTTGGTTCCTAAGCTCATTATTATGGTGATTTTTATCGTTGTTAGCATGATATTGAAGGGAAAAATCAGTGATAAATTTGGGGGTTAGGACTTGGTTAATTGGAGATCTTTGAGTATTGATTTGCGGGGCCATTTGAGGTCCGATTTTGGTACTTTTGGTATGAATAAACTTCTGGAGGAATAATTATTCTATTGATGTAAAATTTTTCATATTTCTGGATATGGGCCCGAGGGTCAGCTTTGGTTAGTTTCAGATTTTTGTGTTGTGATTTGATTGTTCTAGTGGGGTTTGTTCCCTTAGCATATTTTGATGGTTATGAATCGATTTTTGTTAGATTTGAGGCATTCAGAGGCAGATTCGAGAGGAAAAGGGATCGCAAGCTAGGCGTTTTGGCTTGGCTTGAGGTAAGTAACGCTTCCAATCTTGGTTCTGCGGGTCCAAACCCCTTAGCGATGTGTTCTATGACCATTATGAAGGTGATGTTATGCCAAATGACGGGCGTGTAGGCGTGCACCATGAGAAATGCAGCTTGGATTATATCATGGCACCGCTTAGCTACTCTTTTATTTTTATATCTGTGTTGTAATCTTGTGATCAAATTGATAAGCTGCAAATCATGTTAATTATCGGGTTAAGGCTTCACGCAAACACTGTTGAACCTGAGAGATCGTTTGATCACGTGTCATTAGATTCATGTATATTCTATACTCAGTCCTGTTCATGCATATTATATCGTGCCTCAATCTCGATTACTGCTATTTGACATATCATTTCATTGTTCGGAGATGTGTGTGAAACTGGAGAGTATTGATTGAGTGAGGTCGAGAGCCAAATATTGATTTACAGTATGGGATCGGGCTGCACGCCACAGTAATGATATTGATCATGCCTTTGCTGGCATTGATATAGCGCTTGGGCTTAGGGAAGCCCCTCCGGAGTCTTTACACCCCCATTGAGCACATTAGATGATTATATATGAGGAATGGATCTTCCCTGGACATGGATCTTGTCCGACGTACTATACCGGGAGATGGATATTTTCCGAGAGGCTGGATTGTCCTGTGTCCTTAGTAGTGAATGACTGAGGTCAGTGATATAATATTCTGAGATGGACCTTCCTTGGGCCAGATGGACATATAGAGTACCGAGTGGTTAAGCACTTGTGAGTAGAGGTTGTAGAACATTGATCATGCTAGTGTGTATTGGTACATATATGAAATCTCTAAGCTTTGAACTATTTTTACTGATCAGTTGCATCAATTACTGTTGAGTTTTACTTGAACTGTAAGCATGTCTACATTTCTTTTCTGTTAATTGCTAGTTGCCTATTGATGTTTTTGTCCGTCACTACCTATTAATCCAAAGGTTAGACTTGTTACTTACTGAGTAGGTGCACTCACGTTACTCCTTGCAGCTTGTGTGCAGATCCATGTGTATCTTGTCACGATAGCGGTTGTTGATCTTCTTTGTGCGGAATTCCACCAGAGATTGCGAGGTAGCTGCTTGGCGACCGCAGTTCTGCCTTCTCATTCCCTATCGTCCTCTTGCTTTACTTATTGGATGTATTCAGACTATTCTAGATTTGTATTTCAGACAGTTGTATGAGTTTGCTTATGACTAGTGACACCCGAGGTCAGAGTTGTATTTCTTTCCGCTGTTTTGATACTTCTAACATTTATTATTGGAATTCTGTTTAAAAATTGATATTTTCCAAAGTTCATAATTTTGGTAAAATGGAAGAATTGGAATAAGTGTCTGTCCTAGCTCAACGATAGTCGCTATCACGACCGCGCTAGAGTTTGGGTCGTGACATTTTGGTATTAGAGTCTAGGTTACATAGGTCTCACATGTCATGAGCATGTTTAGTAGAGTCTTGCAGATCGGTACGGAAATGTCTGTATTTATCCTCAAGAGGCTGCAGAATCTTTAGGGAAAACATCATATTCTTGAATTCTATCATGCAAATCTGTTGATTCGAGTACTCAACTTCTGTTATTCTATTCTCTCACAAATGGTGAGGACACACGCTACCTGTTAGAATGGACGACCTTCAATACCATCAGATTGGGCCGCTAAAGGCCGAGGACGCGGTCGAGGCCGTGATATGGGTAGGGGTGTGGCCCGCCAAGCAGCTAGGGAAACACTTGCAGATCCACCCGTCGCCCCAGTTCATGATCAGGCTCCAGCAGGTGGTGCTACAGCAGCACCAGCTCAGGCACCGACTGTGCCTATTGTTATTCCAAGTCTCCAGGAGACTTTGCCTCAGATTTTGATTGTGTAAACTAGTCTTTTTTAGGCAGCCGTAGTTTTTACAGCAGTTACTTCTAAAGTCGGGGGAGGCACTCAGACTCCTGCTGCCCGTACACCTGAGCAGGTTGTTTAGGGACTCCAGACACCGGAGGCACCACTAGCCTAGCCGGTTGCACCTGCTCAGGATTTTGTGGTTCCAGTTTTACCTGAAGACGAGCAGCGTTAATTGGCGAGGTTTGGTAGACTTCATCTCTGACGTTCCTTCAAATATTACAAAAGTTAAACTACTGTTGAACGACAACTCAGGCTATGTGCCTTCACCTAAAAGGTTCAACTACGGTTGGAGTGGTACTCAGGCTATGCGCCTTCAGATATCACAAAGGTTCAACTATGGTTGAACGTCAATTTGGGCTACGTGCCTTCGACTCAGGCTATGCGCCTTCACCCAAAAGGTTCAACTACGGTTGAACTGGTACTCAGGCTATGTGCCTTCAGATATCACAAAGGTTCAACTACGGTTGAACGTCAATTCGGGCTACGCACCTTCGACTCAGGCTACGCGCCTTCAAAAATTTAAAAAGTTTAACTACGGTTGAACGACAACTCAGGCTATGCGCCTTCAGATATTACAAAGGTTTAACTACGGTTGAACTTCAATTCGTGCTATGTGCCTTCGACTGAGGTTATGCGCCTTCACCCAAAAGGTTCAACTACGGTTGAACTGGGACTCAGGCGATGCGCCTTCAGATATCACAAAGGTTCAACTATGGTTGAACGTCAATTCGGGATACGCGCCTTTGATTCAGGCGACGCGCCTTCAAAAATTACAAAAGTTCAATTGCGGTTGAACGACAACTCAGGCTATGCGCCTTCAGATATTACAAAGGCTCAACACGGTGGAACATGAATTCAGATTACGTGCCTTCGACTCAGGCTACACGCCTTCAAAAATTACAAAAGTTCAACTACGGTTGAACGACAACCCAGGCTATGCGCCTTCAAATGTCATAAGGTCCAACTGCAAATTGGACCAGAACTCAGGCCAAGTGCCCCCGCCATTACGAATTACAAATGAATTCAATTATGAGTTTAACCAGGACTCAGGCTACACGCCGCCACCACAAAAGCCACAAACTCAACCACGGACAAATCAAAGCCAAGGACACACGTCCACGAGGCCATGAGACGGGCCGTGATCAGGCGATGACAAACGCCTCCAAATGCCCAACCACGAACAAATTCCGGGTCAGGCCTAGAGCCCTCGCCATTCAAGTAAGTACAACTAACTAGAAACTAAAGTATTAGCCCGCGTAAAGTTCGGCCCAAGTCGAAACTACAAGGCTGCGATTTTCGTTACCACGGCCAGTAGTTCGACTAAGCCCGAACTGGGACTAAGGCCATGTGCCGCCACTGCCCAGACACGGCTACAACCCACTCCCCTAAGTGGAGGAAGGTGATGACCAAGAGCGTCTACCTATGGCCAAGGCCATCTGCATCAATCGCCGCCTAAGGCGAAGGGTCGATTATGAAATGGTCGAAACCACCTAACAAGTCAAGACTATTAAAATGACCACGGGGGAAACTCTAAAGCAAAGCCCTTGCAAACAGGCACAAAAAAATATATAATGTATTCGACACAAAACAAACAGAAAAGAAGAAATTCACATATATTTACAGTATTTACACGGGGTTACCCCAATTAAATTGGCCCAAGGACGGCAAAGAAAAAAGAGAAAAAGAGAACAAAAACTAAACAAACATTACAAAAATTTTCATTTGTTCACTCGGCGCCCCCAGCGCCCCCTTCAGCATTATCAGCGCCCTCTGCGCCATCATCACCCCCGGGCATAGACGGGTCAAAACCACAGTCGAGGCGGGCTTCATGAGACTTTTGGCATGCCTTCTTATAAGTTGCCTCAGACACGATGCCGGCTTCCCACAACCGCCTGTACACGTCGAGCTGGGCCTCGGGATACGTCCAAAGCTCACGATCATGACCAAAAGAAGCGGCCTGGTCCCTCAGGCGCTGGTTCTCGGCCTCCAAGGCTGCAATCTGGTCCATTGCAGCACTGGCGTCCCGCTTACAGACGGCAATACACCCCTCCAACAACCACTCTCGAAAGGTAGTGGCGACCCTCTCTAATCCACGCTCCCTTTCTTGGGCACGGTTGGTCGCCTGCAGTGTTCAACCCTCTCCAGGGCATTCTATGCCTGCTTTCTTGAAGTGGCGGCATTAGTCTCTAAGGCAGCCACTTGTCTAGTAAAAGCTTCAGCGGCCTCTGCTGCCGCAGCCAGATTTTGGCGCTCCCTCTCAGAAGCCGCCCTTCTCTCAACATCCATCCCCTCGTTCGCTTGGCGGAGCTGCCCTCAAAAGTGGTTACCCTGCTGACGGTCTGTTGCATATGAAGCTCCCTCCGTGCCAGCTGTTCTACCAGCTCCTGGTTCCACAGGTCGTTCTTTATGCGTTCATGCAATCCGCGGCACCGGTCACGGTAGCGGCGGTACTTCTCCAACAGTCGCAAAAACACCGCCGAGCGGACGTTAGCCCGCCTGATGCTCTCCGCCTCCAGCAAAAATGTCTAAAACAAACAGAGCGACAGTTAATACAAGAAGACATGCTAAGAAATAAAACAAACCAAAGTTTTATACATACCTTTACACTCAGGGCGGCCACGTCGCCCATCAACCTGACGTTCTAGATGCCCCTCAGGGACGTTCTCTCCGCTTCCGAGCACAGAAACTCGAACAACGTCACCTTGTTATCCTCCCCGAGAAGTAGGTTTAGGTCTTTAGGGATCTCCAAGTAACGGTAATCCCCTTTGTCCTGCACCGCTGGGCGGGTATAACCATCCTGAAAAAGACAGACGTCATCGGGATCCATATCAGACTCCGAATCTTCCCCCTTTCTTGAGACGCCCATTCCTTCCGCCGCCCTGGAAGTCGAGGCCTCCGCCGCCCGAGACGTCGAAGCGCCCGCATTCGCCACAATGTCGGTGCCTGCAATCTCCACCAAAACAGTTGCCGAGGAATTACCTTCCTTCTCAGCAACAGGAACAGAAACTTGAATTGCCGAAGTGATTGTGTCGCCTTGGCCTGAGCCAACCGGGGCAACCCCCACTGAGTGCTCGCCCTCTGGGTCAAGGTCCAATGCGCCCCCCTTCTCCGCCGATGGCGAAGAGTCTAAACTAATCACCAACGGAAGAGCCAGGGTGAACGCCACCCTGTGCCGAGCCAACAGCCTCCAATCTTCTTCTTCATCTTCATTTGGTGATCGCTCCGCCCTGTAACGCACGACCCTTGGAGACTCCTCAACTCGGGGCACGGGTCGTATCAAAGAGTGTGCAACCGAGGATTCCACTGAAGTTGCCCTCAGGACCGGGCAAGGCACCGACATTGTAATCAATCGGGTAGTCGCCCCCAGCCTGCGGAAAGCAAGCTGAGGAGCCCTCCTGCACCGTGGTCGTCCTGACCAACCAAAGAAGAATGGTAATCCAAAGAAGTGAAAGACTACGAAAGAACATTAATAACAACAAATCAGACTCTCACCAGCATCCTACCTACGACCATGGACCTACTAGAAAGACGCCAACGTACGAATCCCCATCGTGACAGGGAGCACGACCTCAACCCACTCACGAATGCCAGAGAATGGCATCGGTGGCGCACCTCCCGTACGGTCAAAAAGAAGATCAATACGTACGAACATAGAGCAGAGCATTTGACCAAAGGAAATCAAGGCCAGCATAAAATAAACTTACGTGCATAGTTCCACTCCTCTGGGAAGTCAGTAGCGCAGGCCACCAGGTGCCCGGTCCTAATGTAGAAGAAATGCTCGTATGGACGAGTAGCGACCTCGTCATCGAGTTCCGCAGTTAAGCCGTCAGTCCCACGAGGGAAAAACCGAATCATGGTGCCGCGTACCCTCTGAGGGGCGTACAGAGTCAACACATGCCCAATTGTAATTTCCCTCTGTGCCAACTCTGCATATTTGATCAGCATCGACAATAATTTGTAACAAGAAGCGAGCTGACCGGGGCACACCCTGTAGTAGCAGCAAAAGTCCACCACCAGCATGGGGAGAGGAAGCCTATATCCCAGCTTGAAAGGGTAGGCGTCAAATACGTAGTAACCTCGGTAGTCGACGTGCACCCTGTCACCGCTCCTGGCCAGGATGATTTCAGCAAAGCGAGGAATATCACATTGCTCCTTCAGCTGAGCAATGCAAACGTTGTTTATCAGTGGAGCCTCATCCTCTTGATCTTCTCCCTCGGGGTCAGTAAAATCGGTGGCCGAACCGCCGGGCAGGGAAAAAATGTCAGTCACCGACGGGAACCGATCAACATTCGACGAATCGGTCGTTCCCACTACCGTAGATGGGCCCTCAGCTGCCGCAACCTCCACCAGAGCTATATCACAACAAGAACTGTTCACCATTATAGTGTAATGAGAGATAAATGGCAAACTTCACCGGAAAAATAAGATAATACGAAGATCCGACAAAAATGACGGAGAATGAATTAACGAGGAGTAAACGACTAGATAATCTTAAAGCAAGAAGGGCTATCTCTCTCAGAATTCCACTTAGACAAATATCGAAAAAGTGAGAACTGAACGATATAATCCCTTATTTATAGACAAAGCATAAATGACCTTCACGAATCCCAAAGGTCACCATTAACTACCTGACCAACCGCAAAACGATTCAGGCCTACAGTAACGGGCACCATTATGACAGATACCATTGAACGATCATTCAACCGTCAATCGGCACGTCCCCCATGAAAAGATTTTGACGACCTCAAGATACCATGGGCACGCCCCATGCATTACCATGCACATGATGTCCCCCTTATACGCGACAAGCGTGATCGTACTCTCTCCGAGCTCGTGTAAATGTGGCTACGACCATCTCCAAAAGATAAAAGGCTACGACCATCTCTAAATTAAAAATGTCTACGGCCATCTCTAAAGTAAAAATGACTACGGCCATCTCTAAAGTAAAAATGGCTACGGCCATCTCTAAAGTAAAAATGGCTACGGCCATCTCTAAAGTAAAAATGGCTACGGTCATCTCTAAGGATAAAATGGCTACGACCATGTCCAGAGTAAACATGGTCACGACCATCTCCAAAAGATAAAAGGCCACGTCCACCTCTAAATTAACAATGGCTACGGCCTTCTCCGAATGATTGAAAAGGCTACGACCATCTCTAAAAGTAAAAACGGCTACTCCCGTCTCCGAAGAATAAAGGACTACGATCATCCCTAACGCATAAACGGCTACGGTTATTGGCGGAATCCGCTCATCGAGCTCGACCTGAGCCCAACCTCAATAAGTGGAGGGACTATCTGTATGGGTCAAAACTTGACCTCATGATAATGAATGAGATCAGCGCATTTATTAAAGCCTATTTATGACTAATAAATGGTATGACCATTTATTCATAAGATTATCAGGTAGTTATCCAATTTGACAACTAAGGCCACGGCCTGGCCGTCCTCACGAGGGCATCCCTTCTGTGTGGTTCCAATCCCTTGGCGCCAGCTGGCAGATCTCCTAGCTATAAATACTAGGAGAAAGAACCCAAAAAGGGGGGTTGCTACTTCTTCTTTGGATCTCCTTCTAAAAGAAGAGAGAATACATCATTGTAAGGCCCTAAACCTCTCCATGGAGAGGCAGACCGAACCAATATCATTATTAAAAGATCCTCATCCTCATCCCTTTAATCTATAACTGTTGTCTCTTATATTTTATTCCTTTGGTCTTTGGATTTATTACGATCTGCTATGATTGACCCTCCATTTATTTTGATTGTTTTATGTTTCTAAAGTAAATGAAAACTTTGAGCTAAACAATTGTCATTACCAAAATAAAATAAAATAAAATAAAATAAAAATAGTAGTACATAGTAGTAGTTTTCTACCCAGTCTAAAACCTATTTCTGGCTAGTAGGTATCATCACTATAGATTTTCATTGTGTCTTATTAGCTAAGTATGCAACCAAGGATTTGTAGGTCTTTTGAGACAACTTCCTTCTATGTAATTTTAGGTCTATCCCATCCTTTTTAATACCTTGCTCTATCATAGTTTTACACTTATGGACCGGTGCATCTGTAGGTCGCATGATCAAATTATCTCAAGCAACCTTATATCATTTATCCTCAATGTATGCTACTTATGCCTTCTGGTAAATATGCTCATTTTAATCTTATCTAATTTTATGTGACTATGCATTCAATTTAGCTTTTGTATTTTTATAGCACCCATCTTGTGAATATGTTAAACTTTAGCGGCCCAATATTCACTACCACGTAACTTTTTGTTGAATTGTATATAGTTTTAAAATTCCGAACAACGAAGAGCTGTAAGTTATAGAACAAGCATTAAGGGAAGTACATTTACGCTTCACTCCTATATGAAAATTCCCTACAACTTGTAATACTTTGGCTCGTTTGGAATTGGATATTTTATAGAGCATCAATACGGTACTGATACGAAGGAATTGATGTATATTTGCATTCTTGATTTACGCTTACTCACAAATAAGTTTCCTTGTCTTTTATTTCCCTTCTAAAGATTAAGAATGATTTTGCCATATATAAGTGGTGGTATGCATATTAAATAATTATTTTATGAAGTATCTATATCTATTTATATTTATCTATCTATATTTATATTAAAAGCACGAAGGCCCTTAGTGAAATGTCGTTCGTCTTTTTTACCCTTTTAAAGTAGTGTTCATATTGGACAAAATAGTCATTCAATTTTTCAGTAATCTTTATACATATTTATTTAATTATTCTTTTAATATTTAAGAATTCAAAATTAACTAAATATTACGTATTAGATTTTTTCTTGTTTGAACTATGCAATATACCATATTTGCAAAGAAAAAGTAAGAATACATGACACAAGAAAATCACGTTTTTAGGGTTTAGAGTCTTTTTGTTTGTTATTAGATCCATTCCAAACAAATCCTAAAGCCTTACAAAGAAAAACTATGTGGCTATCTTATGTAAAGCGCACAACATAATTTTGATTATTTGCATACTTGAGGTTGAGGTTAAGTATTTGCTCTTTCTACTTTCTTTTTTTACGTTAATTAATTCTTCAATGTTTGTTGTCTCCTTGATGTTGATTTACTTGTGTATTTTTATTGTGTGTCTGAATCTTTTGGCATATAGTTATAAGCATATTGTATCCTATTTATTTGAATCTTCTTCATATTTGTTTAGGTCAAAGTTCTCGTTTATTTTAGAAGCATAAAACAATTAAAAATAAATGGAAGGCCAATCATAGCAGATCGTAATAAATCCAAAGACCAAAGGAATAAAATATAAAAGACAACAGCTATAGATAAAAGGGGGGAGGGCGAAGATCTTTTATTAATGACGTTGGTTTAATCTGCCTCTCAATGGAGAGGTTCAGAGCCTTACAATGATGTATTCTCTCTTCTTTTCGAATGAGAGGTGAAGAAGAAGAAGATGCAGCCCCCCTCTAGGGTTCTTTCTCTAAGTATTTATAGCCAGGAGATCTTTTAGCTGGCGCCAAGGGGTTGCGACCACATAGAGGAGACGCTCCCGTGAGGACGGCCAGGCCGTGACCTTAGTTATCAAATTGGATAACTACTCGATAATCTTGCGAATAGATGGCCATAACATTTATTTGTCATAAGTAGGATTTAATAAATGTGTTGATCTCATTCATTATCATGAGGTCCAGCTTTGGCCCATGCAGATAGTCCCTCTGCTTATCGAGGTCGGGCTATAGGTCGAACTTGATGAGTGGATTCCGCCAATAACCGTAACCGTTTATGCATTGGGGATGATCGTAGCCCTTTATTCTTCGGAGAAGGCCGTAGCCGTTCATATTTTTAGAGATGACCGTATCCTTTTTTTATTTTGGAGATGGTCGTAGCGTTTTTATTTTGGAGATGGCCGTAGCCGTTTTTACTTTAGAGATGGCGGTAACCATTTCTACTTTGTAGATGGCCGTAGGAGTTTTTATTTTAGTGATGGCCGTAGCCATTTTTACTTTGGAGATGGCCGTAGCCGTTTTTATTTTGGAGATGGCCGTAGTCGTTTCTACGCGTGCTCGGAGAGAGTACGATCACACTTGCCGCGTATAAGGGGGACATCATGTGCATGGTGACGCATGGGGCGTGACCATGGTATCTTGAGATCGTCATTTCCGCTTCAAGGGGGATGTGCCGATTGACGGTTGAATGACCGTTCGATGGCATCTGTCATAATGGTACCTGTTACTATAGGCCAGAACCATTTTTTGGTTGGTTAGGTAGTTAATGTTGACCTTTGGGATTCGTGAAGGTCATTTATGCTTCGTCTATAAATATGGGATTATGTTGTTCAGTTCTCACTTTTCCGAAATTCGTCTAAGTGGAATTCTGAGAGAGATAGCCCTTCTTGCTTTTCAGATTGCTTAGTCTTTCATCCCTCATTAATTCATTCTCCGTCATTTTCGTCAGATCCTCGCATTCTCTTGTTTTTTCGGTGATTGTTATCATCTTTCTCTCATTAAATTGATAATGGCGAGTAGTTATCGTTCTGATGTAGCTCCGGTGGCGGCTCCGGCGGTAGAGGGCCCATCTACAGTGGTGGGAACCACCAATTCACCGACTGTTGATCGGTTCTCGTCGATGACTGACATTCTTTCCCTGCACGGCGGTCCGAAAACCGATTTTATTGACTCCGAGGGAGAAGATCAAGGGGATGAGGCTCCTGATGGGGGAAGTCGGCAATGCTCAGCTGAAGGAGCAATGTGATATTCCTCGCTTCGCCGACATTGTCCTGGCCAGGAGCGGTGACAGGGTGCACGTCGACCAACAAGGTTACTGTGTCTTTTACGCCTACTATTTCAAGCTAGGATTTAGGCTTCCTATCCCCATGCTGGTGGTGGACCTTTGCCACTACTACAGGGTGTACCCTGGTCAGCTCGTCCCCTATTGCTACAAATTATTGGCGATGCTGATTAAATATGCGGAGTTGGCATGGAGGGAAATTACACTTGGGCACGTGTTGACTCTGTACGCTCCTCACAGGGCACGTGGCACTATGATTCGGTTGGTCCCTCGTGGGACCAACGGCTTAACTTCGGAGCTCGATGATAACGTCGCTACCTGTCCTTTCGAGTATTTCTTCTACATCAGGACCGAGCACCTGGTGGCTTGCACCACTGACTTCCCGGAGGAGTGGAACCATGCGCGTAAGTTTCTTTTACACTGGCTTTGATTCCTTTTGGGCTAAATGTTCTACTTTATGCTTGTACGTAATGACCTTCTTTTTGTGCCATTGCGGGAGGTGCACCACCGGTGCCATTTTCTGGCATCCGCGAGTGGGTTGAAGCCGTGCTCCCAGTTACAACGGGGATTCGCACGTGGGCGTCATTTTGGGAGGTCTATGGCCGCAGGCCGGCTGCTAATAAGAATCTGATTTGCTGTTTACTGTTCTTTCTTCGTGGTTTTTAGTTTCTCAGGCCTAACTCTTCTTCTTTGGCTCGTCAGAATGAACACGATGCAGGAGGGCTCCTCAGCTTGCTTTCTGTAGGCCGGGGGCGACTGCCCGAATGATCACAATACCGGTGCTTCGTTCGGTTCCGAGGGTGACTTCAGTGGAATCTTCGGCTGCACACTCTTCGCTACGGCCCGTGCCCTTGAGTTGAGGAGTCTCTAGGGGGCGTGCGCTCTAGGGCGGAGCGATCACCAAATGAAGATGAGGAAGAAGATGGGAGGCTGCTGGCTCGGCGCAGGGTGGCATTCACCTCGGCTCTTCCGGTGGTGATTAGTTTAGATTCTTTGCCATCGGCGGATGAAGGGGGAGCATCGGACCTTTCCCCAGAGGGTGAGCGCTCAATGGGGGTTGCCCCCATTGGCTTAGGCCAAGTTGACACAATCGCTTTGGTGATTCAAGTTTCTGTTCCTGTTGCTCCGAGGGAAGGCAGTTCCTCGGCAGCTGTTTTGGTGGAGATGGCAGGCGCATATGCTATGGAGAATGCGGGCGCTTCGACGTCTCGGGCAGCGGAAGCCTCAACTTCCAGGCGGCGGAAGGAAGGGGCGTTTCAGGAGAGGGGGACGATTCAGAGTCTGATATGGATCCCGAGGATGTCCGTCTTACTCAGGAGGGTTATACCCGCTCGGCCGTGCAGGCCGAGGAGGATTATCGTTATTTAAAGATTCCTAATGGCCTGAACCTTCTGCTCGTGGAGGAGAACCTGGTGACGATGTTCGGGGTCCTGTGCTCGAAAGCGGAGAGCACGTACCTGAGGGGTATTTCGGACGTCGGATTGATGGGCAAGGTGGCCTCCCTGAGTATAGAGGTATGTATAAAACTTTGGTTTGTTTTCTTTCTTAGCATGTCTTCTTTTATTAACTGTCGCTCTGTTCGTTGTAGACATTTTTGCTGGAGGTGGAGAGCATTAGGCGGGCTAACGTCTGTTCGGCGGGTTTTGTGCGGCTGTTGGGAAGTACCGCTGCTACTGTGACCAGTTTCGTGGCTTGCGCGAATGCATATGGAATGACCCGCGGAACTGAGAGCTTATGGAAGAGCTAACGGAGGGAGCTTCATATGCAATAGACCCTCAGTAGGGTAACCACTCTTGAGGGGCAGCTCCGCCAAGCGAACGAAGGGGTGGATTTTGAGAGAAGGGCGGCTGCTGAGAGGGAGCGCCAAAATCTGGAAGCAGCAGCAGAGGCCGCTGAGGCTTATACCAGGCAGGTGGCTGCTCTAGAGTCTGAGGCCGCCACTTCAGGGAGGCATGCAGAGGACGCCCTGGCGAGGGTTGAAGCACTGCAGGCGACCAGCCGTGCCTAGTAAATGGAGCACGGGTTAGAGAGGGCCTCTGCTGCTTTTCGAGAACGATCATTAGAGGGGCGCATTGCCATCTGTGATCAGGACGCCCGTGCTACGGCAGATCATATTGCGGCCTTGGAGGCCGAGAACCAGCACCGAGGGACCAGGCCGCTGCTTTTGGTTCTGCTCGCGAGCTTTGGACGTATGCTGAAGCCCAGCTCAATGTGTACATGCGGTTGTAGGAGGCTGGCATCGTGTCTGAGGCCACTTATAAGGAGGCACGCCAAAAGGCTCGTGAAGCCCACCTCGACTGTGGTTTTGATCCGTCTACGCTCGGGGGAGGTGATTGCGCCGAGGGTGCTGATAATGCTGAAGGGGGCGTTGAGTGGAAAGAAAATTTTTAATGTTTTTTTAGTTTTTATTTTCTTTTTCTCTTCTTTCTCTGCCAGCCTTGGGCAGATGTAATTGGGGGTAACCCCGTGTAAGTATTGTGAATATATTTGATTTTCTTCTTTTCCGTTTGTTTTGCGTCGAATACATTATATATTTTTATTTTTTTTGTGCTTGTTTGCAAGGGTTTTGCTTTAGAGTTTTTCTAGTGGACATGTTAATAGTCTCGACCGGTTAAGCGATTTCGACTATTCTCGAACTGATTCCTTGCCTTAAGGAAAGTTGGTGTAGATGGCGTTGGCCATAGATAGATTCTTTTGGTTGTCACTTTCCTCCACTTGTTGGGAGTGGATTGTGGCCGCATTTGGGAAGTGGCGGCACGTGGCCTTAGTACCAGTTCGGGCTTAGTCAAACTACTGGCCGTGATAATGAAATAGCATGGCCTTGTAGTTCGACTTGGGACAAACTTTGCGCGGGTCAACACTTTAGTTTGAGTTAGTCCTACTTACTTGAACGGTGGGGCGCTTGGCCCGACCTGGGGTTCGTCCGTGGTTGGACATTTGGGGGAGCTTGTTCTTGTGTGATTACGGCCCGACTTATAGCATTGGGGATGTGTGTCCTTGGATTTGATTCGTCCGTGGTTGAGCTTGTAGCTTTTGCGACATAGGCGTGTAGCCTGAGTTCTGGTTCACCTCATAGTTGAATTCCTTTGTAATTTTTAATGGTGGAAACACTTAGCCCGTATCCTAGTCTAATTCGTAGTCGAACTTTTAGGTGAAGGAATGTAGTCTGAACTGTCGTTCAACCGTAGTTGAACCCTCGTAGTTTCTGAAGGCGCATAGCCTGAGTCCCAGTTCAACCGTAGTTGAACTTTTTGGTGAAGGCACGTTGCCTAAGCAGGCGTTCAACCGTATTGAACTTATGTAATTTTCGAAGGCGCATAGCCTGAGTCCCAGTTCAATCGTAGTTGAACTTTTTGGTGAAGGCACGTAGCCTGAGAAGACGTTCAACCTTAGTTAAACTTATGTAATTTTTGATGGCGCATAGCCTGAGTCCCAGTTCAACCGTAGTTGAATTTTTTGGTGAAGGCACGTAGCCTGAGAAGACATTCAACCGTAGTTGAACTTATGTAATTTTTTAAGGCGCATAGCCTGATCCCAGTTCAACCGCAGTTGAACTTTTTGGTGAACGCACGTAGCCTGAGCAGACGTTCAACCGTAGTTGAACTTATGTAATTTTTGAAGGCACATAGCCTGAGTCCCAGTTCAACCGTAGTTGAACTTTTTGGTGAAGGCACGTAGCCTGAGCAGACGTTCAACCGTAGTTGAACTTATGTAATTTTTGAAGGCGCATAGCCTGAGTCGAAGGCGCATAACCTGAACTAAAGGGGAATAGCCTGAACTGTCATTCAACCGTAGTCAAACCATTGTAATATTTGAAGACGCGTAGCCTGAGTCGAAGGCACGTAGCATGAATTGTCGTTCAACCGTAGTTGAACCTTTGTAATATTTGAAGGCATGTAGCCTGAGTCGAAGGCGCATAGCCTGAATTGTCGTTCAACCGTAGTTGAACCTTTATAATATTTGAAGGCGTGTAGCCTGAGTCGAAGGTGCATAGCCTGAACTGAAGGCGCATAGCCTGAATTGTCGTTCAACCGTAGTTGAACCTTTGTAATATTTGAAGGCGTGTAGCCTGAGTCAAAGGCACATAGCCTGAACTGAAGGCGCATAGCCTGAATTGTCGTTCAACCATAGTTGAACCTTTGTAATATTTGAAGGCGTGTAGCCTGAGTCGAAGGCGCATAGCCTGAACTGAAGGAGCATAGCCTGAATTGTTGTTCAACCGTAGTTGAACCTTTGTAATATTTGAAGGCGTGTAGCCTGAGTCAAAGGCGCATAGCCTGTATTGTCGTTCAACCGTAGTTGAACCTTTGTGATTTTTCCACATAACCCGCTCCGTGCTGGGGGTTGGGATTTGTTTCTGGTTTTCAGATCTTGCCTAGCGTGCACTTGTAGTTAGTTTTTTTTTGACTGGTTCGCTTGAGTTGCCTTGTTGCACATCATGGTTAGAGGTATGATTTCATGCTGTCCTCCCTTAGGCCCATTCCCTCATAAGGATGGGGGATCTTCTTCTTCTTCTTCCCTTTGCTCGGAGACGTGAGGATGTTGAAGCAAGCTCGTCTCGAGGTTTTTGACTTCCTATGGTCAGATATGCCGTTTGGGCTTGTTCGAGCTAGGTTGATCGTTTTTCTTTTGGTCTAAGGATAAACTACCCGAGTCCGTTATGAAATTCCCACAGACGACGCCAAATTATTTAGCTCAAAGTTCTCATTTATTTTAGAAGAATAAAACAATTAAAATAAATGGAGGGTCAATCATAGCAGATCGTAATAACTCCAAAGACCAAAGGAATAAAATATACGTGACAACAATTATTGATAAAGGGGGGGGGGGGGGGAGGGGAGGGAGAAGAGCTTTTATTAATGACGTTGGTTTGATCTACCTCTCCATGGAGAGGTTCAGAGCCTTACAATGATGTATTTGCTCTTCTTTTCGAAGGAGAGGTGAAGAAGAAGAAGATGCAGCCCCCCTCTAGGGTTCTTTCTTTAGGAGATCTGCCAACTGGCGCCAAGGGGTTGGGACCACATAGAGGAGACGCCTCGTGAGGACGGCCAGGCCGTGGCCGTAGTTGTCAAATTGGATAACTACTCGATAATCTTGCGAATAGATGGTCATACCATTTATTTGTAATAAGTAGGCTTTAATAAATGTGTTGATCTCATTCATTATCATGAGGTCAAGCTTTGGCCCATACAATATTTTTGTTATAAATATTTATGTGTGGTTCGTTTAAACTATTTATCTTCTCGGTTCTATAGAATGAATTATAACAAAATTTTCTTCTTGTGAATCAGGGAAAGAAAGATCCGTAAAGCTTAGGTTGATTAGGATTGGGTGAAGGTATGTCCTATATATATATATATATATATATATATATATATATATATATATATATATTATGGTTATCATATTATATTGTCGCTACTGTTATATGCTTAAAGATATATTTGCGTTCTAATTGAACTTACGAAGTAGGTCTGGGATGATATTTTGATTCAAGATGACTTTATGTTTTAACTTCTTTTACCGCATATTCTATGAAGATTAATTTAAAATTTTGATTGTTTGTTTCCATCTTTTAACTATTATACTACTTGTGTCTATTGCTCTTTAAAAATATTTTTTTTTTTGTTATGGTTGTTTAGCAATAAAAGATCAACAATTATTCATTCCCCAAGTTAATTCCTCCATTCACTTCTACAACGAGATTTGAGCAGAGGAATTGATACTCTCCAACTCTGGTTGTGGTTAGAAAACAAGAATGAGTTTGGCTTGAGGAACAAAAATTTTTCATCTTTATGGCTATAATTATAACGTTTAATTCGGTGTGTTTCTTTAAATGTTTAATTGATAATTTAGAATTTTTAACTATTCTTGAAATTTGATTAATTAGGCAAGTATTTCTACAAGTTCTTTTACAGATATATAGTATCTATTGGGATATAAATAGTAGTTATATGAAGTCTTTATTTGTTGAGATTTGTTACTGTCAACAGAACTATGTACTTTTGTGCTTTGTATTTGCTGAACTTTGTATCAAAATATATTTACGCATGTGTGCATCTTTTTAACTTGTTTATCTAATATTTATGGATGGTCAAAGAATTTTGCACATCAATTTAATTTTACCTACTTCACTTTCAAAATCGTAAATCAAATTATTTGTAGATATTTTTGTGTGACCTAATAATATAAAATATTATTGATTTTTCCACTGCATAAAAGTTAAACTTTTTATTTTTTATGATATCTAATATGTTGGATTACGGCATTAAGGAGATGAAAGAAATTTGTGTGTAACTTATTTACAAAAATTATACCAATAATAAATAATAATATAATACATGATGGATCTACTTTGCTGCTTATGTTTTGAGGATATTTTTTTGTATATCTCTTCCTTTATATCAATAAATATTTATATTTTGATAATAACATTAATAAATTTATCAATTTCACGAACTTGTATTATCCTTGTATGTTATAACTTATATATATTTTATAAAATTTATTAATATGATTATCAAAAAGTTTATATTCATTGATATATATATATGTGTATGTGCGTACCCTAAAACTAGTACTATATTAAAAGCACGAAGGCCATTAACAAAATATCATTTTATTTTTTTTACCCTGCGTTAGTACACTTTATAATGGTTAAAATAGTAACTACAAATACATTACCTTTTTGAAAAAATAATAATAACTTAGCATACAAAAATAATTAGCAGAAGAGGTAAGATTCTCCTTTAAATGCATTACCTTTTTGGAAAAAATAATGCCGTAGCATAAAAAAATAACTAATAGAAGAAGTAAGATTCTCCTTCTTTAATTACTATCCTTAATACTGCAAAGAGTTGCACCGTCGAATTTTTTCGTTGGTTAAAAAGGAAAAATAACAAGACAATAACTAGGAGACCCATTAATATCCTAATAAAAAAAAGAGCCAAATTTATTGTACTTAAAAAGGAAAAAAATATTTGATATAAACTTGCTAAATCTTAGATTGTTCGGGTAGTTTTTTTTTTTATAATAAATGACTTCGCGAATTTTGTAGTTATAAATGTTCTTGTAATTTCTGTATAGCTATCAATTCAATTGTGTAATTACAAATCAAATTAAATGATATTTTTGTAGTTTTTTATAGAAGAAATTACACTCTATGTCATTTGTGCCATACAACCAACTCAAAAATAGTCCATATTTGGGGCCTTAACTTGTCATAGCCCATGTTAGCTATGAAATTTTATTTTCACCCGGTAGCTCACAACCTAAAATAACCGTTTTAATATTTTAAATTTTATTTTCTCTATTGCTCTCTTCCTCACGCATTCTCACTCTCTCTTCCTCTCAATTTTCTCAGACCATACCGGACTCCATTGTTGTGTTCAAGTTATTTTTCGAACTTTCAATCTTAGTTTGAGGTAATTTTCGTTTCATTTTATGCTTTTCCTACAGTGTTGGTTTTGAATTTTGTTTTTTTGCTTTTTCTGATTACGCCAATTTTTTTACAATGTTACTGTATTGTTACTGTATTTTTTCGGATGATTTTGTGTTCCTTGTTTCTGCGTTTGAGACTTAAACTTGATGAAACGAAATGCATGCTTTGTTATTTCGACTTTTAGGGAAGAATTTTTGGTTTTTTAGTTTTGTTAAAATTTTGGAAAATTGGCCTCTGCTTCGAGTTTATGGCTTTTATTTTTGTTTTGCTTTTGAGTTTTGTTACAGTTTAATTTGTTTGTTTTTCTTCAATTGTCTTCACTTTTGTTAAAGCTTTGTTTTGGCCTCTACTTTGTGTTTATGGCTTTTATTTTGGGTTAACTTTTGAATTTTATTACAATGTGATTGTTTGTTTTCCTTCAGTTGTCTTCATTTCTGTTAAAGCTTTGTTTGTTTAGTTTATTGTAGAAAATGCGTTTAAAAATGTCTACTTCGAAAAACAAATTGAAGATTTCTAGAAAAGGCGTTAGGTTAGATTATGCGAAAAGATTGAGGGAGTTGCCCTCAAGCCCTGATTCTGAATCTAATGTAAATGCCCCCGCACCAGAAGTTGATGATTTTGAGTTTGCTGCTCCTCCTAAAAACTTGCAACCAGAGAGTAGTCGGATGACTTGCTCTCAAATTAGAAATACTCCCACTCCCGTTAAAGCATCAAGGGACTTGCCCTCACCCTCTTCTTCTGAAGTGAATAAGCATGTCCAGGCTCCCGATGACGATGATTTTTAGTCTCCTCCTCCAAAAAAGTTGCAACGAGGGAGCATTCAAATGACTAATTCGCAAATAAGTAATACTCCTACTCCGGTAAACATCGTTAGACTAAGGAGTAAGAAATGCGGCAGACCTGTAAAATCAACAGAAAAGATGAAAGATGATTTGTTTAATGAAGATGATGTAGTCCGCAATGTCAAATGGAAAAGGAGAAAGATCAAGGATGATGGTGAAAGTTGCCTTGATTCAAAATGAAGAGAACAAAGGGTTTCTATTCGCTTGAAATTGAATGAGAGAAATGCTAAGTTGAAGGTATTCCCTGTTTTGCTATTTATTTATACATGCATATACAGTTTTATACAAAGTTATACATCTTTTTATGCATCTTTATACAAGTGCTACTATACTTATATATACAGTTTTATAAAATATTTTAGTATAGTTTTTGTTCTTGATCTATTTCTTTTTATTTTCCTATATGCAAGGTTAGGGAATTCTATATACAACCAGTTGATTATTTCCACAACTGGCCTTGATGGTGTTTGTCCATTATTTCATCTTCTCTGATGCAAATAATCATGGTATCACCAAAGATGATTTTGATATCATTGAAAGTGGCCAATACAAGATGTTTCCTTGGGGGAAAAAAATCATTTGAAGATGTTTTAAGGACAATGAGGGACATGCAATGCGATTATTTGACAATGTATAGGCTTGGTGGTTTGCCACTTGCTTTACATGTTTGTTTTTTTTTATTGTTGCTCAATGGTTGATAAGAATCTAGCTATTTGCATTGGCACAAATGTGCCACGCATTCTTAATTGGAAAGTTACTAACACTCCATCATATGCGGATTTGACTGGCGGCGTGATCATGTATAGTGTCGACAAAGTAAATATTTTGTACCATAATACTTCTTCATATATGATTTCAGTTTTCTGTATTTTTCTACTATTGTAATCCAGTTTTTGTCTTCTTGTAGTTGAACTATAGGAACATTTTCCCTACTTCTGAAGAGATGTCAACTCTGAATATAAACACACTTTTTGAAGTCAATGCCGAGGATGTTGCATCAGGGGAGGTGCATGTGGTTCCTGCTCTCACACCAATGATTTTGTTGATGCATCTTCACCTTATCCTCAGCATGTGGAGCAATAGTCTACACGACCTTATCCTCACATTGTAGAGTAACAGTCTAAACGACCTTGTCCTCAGAATTTGAATCCACAGCCTAATCCGAGTTACGATCCTTTGGTGCGCCTTGATCTTTTGAATGATGAAGTTGAGAAGTTGAGGAATGATGTTGGAAAGGTACTGGACCTTTAGCTTTTATGTAGTTTATAATTACTTTTTGGTTATAAACATGGTTTTTTATTTGATTTTGTTGTAGTTGACTGATACAGTGACGATATTCAACAACTATGTAGTTTCTTCCTTTGAAAAAGTGTTCAGTTTTTTGAATATGAAGGAACCCAAGCAAACGAGGGAGAATTTTAATGATTCTAAGATAATTGTTTACTAATAAAAGAAAATCACTCAACAGTTATGCCTTCTTTGAACTCAACATGACTTCTTTCTATTGTTTTTATTAGATTCGTCTGCCCATATTTGATGACAATACATATGGTCTTAGCGAATTTGATGGCTATCAATATGATGTTGTTCCTAACTTTGTCAATCAAATGAATCAAGATAATTTAGTAGCTGACGAGGGAGTTACTGATGTGTCGATAATGGTATTTGTTCTATTTTTTTCTTTTTTTTTTTGGTCTGATTTTTCTTTTCTTGTTTTGAAGCTTTGTATTATTTGTTTTCAATGTCTAAGGGGTAGCAGGTGATGTCAAGGGTGACACATTTTGACCAAAGTGAGGAACAAGAGTGTTGTGTTCTCGGGAGCATTTAATAAATATTTGGGTTTCTATGATGAGTACGATACCTAACACTTGGAGAAGCTGGCGATGAAGGAGGAGGTTTTCCCATGGATGGTAGAGTATGTGGCTCATTCGGGTGTTGTTCCGGATTGGGTACAGGCATGGGTCAAAATTTTAAGAAAGAACTTGAACTTTGAGGCGAGAGGGTGGCTCACCTTTTTCGCAACAGGCTGGATCCCACTTCACATGACCATACCATCCCTCTTCCTCAAGTTGTGCTTATTGCTTCTATCATGGCCGGGTTTCCTATCAATGTAGGGAACGCTATGTACATGGGGATTACTACTATGTGGATTGATAGTGTGTGGAACTACCTATTCCCCAACACTCTATCTATGTACTTTAGGGACTTGAAGGTGAAGAAAAATCCCTATGATGTGTCACTACACCTAGTGTCCCCGTTCTCCTGGTTCAGTGTTCAAGGGCCCGACAACCCAAAGGGGGACAAGAAAAAGAAAACATCCACCTCTACCCCGACTGGCCAGTCTGAGGAACCAATTGAGGTAGAGACTTCAGTCGAGCCTTTTTACAAAGCTTCCCTCCATTCCAGCTATTTCTGCCCTAATTGATGTGCCTTCCTCCTCTACGAGCCCTAGTTCTTCAGCTGAACCTATGATCCCCACTTCCCAGACCAACCCTATGATAGCCCAGCAGTTAGTTATGCTTTGGCCATTCTAAACAATTGGACGTCAGTTGTGACATCCAAGTTTTCCACATTGGAAACTTTAGTTGAGGCCCAGTCTGCACCAGCCACTATCCAGGTTCCCCCGTCTATTGAGGAAATACTGAAGACGCTCGTTGCCAACCAGGAGAAGATGATTGAGACTCAGACTGCCTTGACTAAGGTAGTTGGTGCATATAGCACAACTTTGGAGAAGTTGTCCCGGGAGCACAAGAAGATGAGGAAGTCCAGGGCATCAAAGGACTCGGTAAAGGTACTACGAGCAGATGTGGACAAGCTAATAGCGGATCAGCTACCGTTAGACTTGTTATTTGGGGAATCATCCACTCCAGCAGCAGCATCAGTACCTGAGCCACAACAGTAGCAGGCACCTAGGCGACCGAGGAAGAAGAGGAAGCTACCCGGCACTGAGGGAGTCGTGATTGAGTTAGCTGAGATTCAGGTCACACCCTCCGATGATGTACCAGATGTCCATCGGTCCAGCAGCAGGACCCTGTCCCAACAACATAGTGGCAGCACGCTGGGAACTAGTATGAGGTTCCCGCCTATACAGAAGATCAAGGGACCACTGAGGATCCAATGCAGACGAACTGGGTTTAGGGAGCTCTCTATATCTTTTATCTATTTTTTATGCTTATTTTGGTAGCTGGCATTGGGGACAATGCCAGTTCTTATTCGTGGGGGTGCGCCCTACTATTTTTATTTGATACACTTGGATGACTGTATATATTTGATTCTCAGTTTTTGCTTTTAGATCTGATAGTTGGTCTATATATAATTTTGGCTACTGTTCTACTTTATGTATATATTCATCCCCTGTTGTATATTCTACTCCCCTGTTGGACATATTCATTCGGTTTTTCTATTTTCGTTAAAAATTTTCATTTTTTTAGCTTTGTAGTTAGACTCGTAGACTATTGTTTTGGTTTTGGCATTTTCATAAGCTCTTGGTTTTCTTAATGCCACAGTTCTTTTCAAGGGTAGAGTGTTGTGCGAACCGGGTGGCTCTTCCCAATGATAGATGGTATGGCAACCTTCTTAAGGGATTGAGTCCATTTTTGATTTTCTTCTTTTGATTTTTGATATTTCGTAGTTAAGGGTACCTTAGGCAAAGCTTCACTTGGGTCTAACACATTTGCCTTTGATCCCATGGTCAAAGACAAAATGTTGTGCTTAGGATGGTGAAAGTCGTGGCCTTGAAACTCTTGTGTTGACCAAGCAGTTATCATGTGGTCGTGTTGGACCATTGTGCACTTGAATAGTAACAAAGGTTGTTGCGGGCCCTCGACCTGATATCTTTAGCAATCCTTGAGTGTGTGTGGTGAGAATTCGATTTGTGAGTCCAATTCCCGAGTCGATGGTCTAGAACTTGCCCCGAACGTTTGTTGAGGCAAAATTCTAGATGAAATTTGGCTTAAGAAGTGATTATAGGCTCTCCTTGATCCAAACTACTAAGATTGAACAATTCCATGACCTACCAATGAAATGATACCTAGTTAACACTTTTGAGCCTTGAACCTTCTTCTTTCAAGAACCAAAGCTACAAGCCTATACTCATTCTTAATGATACTCTCTCTTGGCACCCTAATCTTCCCTTGAGTAAATGGCAAATGTCTAAGTTTGGGGGTGGGGGGGATAAGAAAGGAAATAATTAGGTAAAAGGTACAAAAGCAAAAGAAAAGGAAGGTAATGAAAAATAAAGAAAAGACAATACAAAAAGAAATACGAAATTGAATAAGGTCAAAAAGAGGAGTCAAAGAAAACAAAAGTGAAAAAGGGTGTGGAAAAAGTAGAAAAAGGGAGAAATGTGTTGAATTGCATATGAATGATTGACAGAGTGTCTTTCTAACCCCGTTAAAAAGAAGTGAATACTCAAATGAGTCAAGAAAGTGTGCCAAAATGAATCAAAAGAAGTGCTTAAGGGAAGATTGAATCCACTTGAACAAAAATATGTCCTACCCTAACCCAAAATCCTTCATAATGATTCCACAAAAGCCCTATATGATCTTGAGTTGAAGGAAACCTATATTACTGGATACTTACATAAGGGGAAAGCATATGGTACTTATAGCCAGACTTGTGACCTTCTTCTTGTGAGAGATGAGTTAAAATACAGCAGCCTCGGTTTATGTGTTAATATTCTAAAAGGTGAGGTTCGCTTAGGGAGAGTTGAGGATGTGTGAGTTTGGGTTCCACAATGACCAAAGTAATTGAGAGAAGTTCCTTGATGAATTGTGTCAACCCTTGATGCTCTTGTGTCACACTTGATCCACAAGTTTTCAACGTTTAAAATATGTTAATGATGCATTTTTATTGAGGGCAATTGTTATTCCTAATTGATGCTTGTTGAGGTTACTTTAGGATAAGCTGGAATTACTTGGATGTTTCCTTTGAGGGGTGGGTCTTTTTTTGTTTACTTGAGGACAAGCAAAGGTTTAAGTTTGGGGGAGTTGATAACTAGGATTTTACATGTTCTATGCCCATACTTGCATATGCTTTGGGTATAATTTGCTACAAAATAGTCCCAAAAGGCTTACAAGTTGTGCTTGATTGCAGATTTGAGCGACAAAGTGACGAAATGTCAAAGATTAGCTCAAAATAGAATGAAACCAGCTCAAGTGTCAAAAGACCAATGAAGTGGCGGAAATCAAGCCGGGTGCGGGCCGCACAACTGTGCATGAAGCCGCACCTCAGAGTTCAGAGAGGGCTCAAATTGAGATAGATTCCACGCAGCCGCGGTTGATATTACGCGGCCTGCATCCAGCTCGCGTGGCTGCACCATCTTGTCACGCAACCCTTACCACAGAGTTCAGAGAAAGAGGAGTTTTGGACAAGCCCAGCCATGCGGTTGCGCCCCTGCTCGCGCGGTCCGGGCTTGAACCTCATGCGACCGTTCCACATAATTACGCGGTCCGCACCATAAACTTCAGAGAGATATACTTGGGAATTTTTGCCTCGATCATGTTTGTGCGGCCCGCACCAAACCTGCAGGGGTATTTTTGTCCAGTTTTTCCAGCCCACTTTAAATAGAACATTTGCCATTTTTAGGTTAAGTTTTGAACATCAGATAGCTGCTGCGCTCGTGAGACATATGTTTTAGCCTATTTTGGGCATTTTAGCTTTATTTTCTTGATAGATTATTGTAGTATAACATTAACAATTAATTAATATGGTTGTTTCTTCTTCTATTTCTTCTTAAATATATCTAGCTAAACCCATTATCTAGGGTTGTGGCTCAATCCTAGTGTGGGTAATTGTTGGGTGTTGCTTCTTAATGATAGATTGATATTGAGTGTTTGTTATTTGGGTTAATTTTATGCTTTAATTAAGGACTAGTGGTTGCAAACATTGATTCTAGCTTATTAGGTCTTGACTCTTCTTGAGAAAGAGTTTATGACCCCAAAATTGACCCAAGAAGGAATTGGGATGGACCCATAAGAAATGGTAGTCCCAATTAATGGGTTAAACCTCGAGAGAGTAATCACCCTACTTGAACCCTAGTTGCTTGATCTAATTGGCCTACCTAATTGGTCTCGAGAGAGTCAATTGGGCAAAATTACTCTATTTACCGAGAGGTGTGAGAGTGGGTACAATTGTGCAACGGTGATAATATTGATCCCGAATATGTCAATCTATTATTAGTAGTCCCTACCCGTTAATTCACCACATAGGTGATGCCACGACCCTAATGCCTTTGTCTATATTAATTACAACTTGGAAAATATCCCTTTAGCAGAAATTAGTCTTTATATGTAGTTGATAATAGTAGTTGATGAACAAAAACCCAAAAGTGTTAGGAGTGCAATTAGGAGCACAAACTCATTCCTAGTATAGACAAATACACAATTCCATTCCAAGCTCTCTATGGAAAATCGACCCCGATACCACTATTCGGGTAAACGTTTTAGCGCCCGCTCTTCCTACCATCGTGTAAGGTTGGTTTTGTTGCGATCAGTATGTAGTTCCTACATTCTTTAGTTCGAAAGACATTACTTTATAGCAGTACGTTTCTTGGTGAGTGATGAAAGTCATCTTTTCTTGATCTTCTTCAACCATTAGAATTTGATTGTAACCGGAATAGGCATCCAAGAAGCTCAGCAAGTCGTTCCCCACTTTTGATTGATATGGGGTAACAGGAAGGAATCCTTTGGGCATGCTTTGTTTGGATCGGTGAAGTCTACGCTTATTTGCCATTTGCCATTATTCTTTTTTACCATTAACACATTGGCGACCCATTGGGGGTATTTTGATTCTCTTATGGAACTGTTAACGATCAACTTATCTACCTCTTTGCTGACTACCTCATTAATTGCAACATTGAACTTTCTCCTTATTTTTCGTACCAACGGATAGAGTGGGTTGACATTCAGTCTGTGAGCGGTGATGTCTTTTGGGATTCCTGGCATATCTGAATGGGAGAAAGCAAACAAATCGACATTGTTAGTTAAAAATTCACGATACTTACTTGGCTCGAGAGATTGTTCCTTATCTAAGCCTTTTTTGTGTTGTCGGCATCATCCAATTTGATGGGGTCAAGATCCTCTATAGTTGCATTGCAGGATTCTACTATGTCTGGGTCTTTGATGACCTCTGTTGGTGGGTTGGGTTTAGTTTCCGACACAGCTGATTGCTATGCCTCTGCACTTGCACCATTCAGCTATTTGGTATACGTGCAATCTTGGTCAATCCGATAGCATTATTCAGTGGTGCGTGGCTCGCCTCGAATGTTGAATATTCCCCACAGGGTGGGAAATTTGATTACTTGATAGAAGCTTGAGGGGACAACATGCATGGCGTGTATCCATGGTTGTCCTATGATGGCGTTACAGGTTGTTTCATGATTCATGATGTGGAATGTTGTTTCCAGTGTGACTCCTCCTGCTAGGATGGGTATCACTATTTCTTCGAATGTCCGCTCTAGTACATTGTTAAAACCCCTTGGTGTTATGCAATGCGATATTATTTTATCCTCAAGCCTCATTTGCATGAGAACTCATGGGTGGAAAATACACGCACTGCTTCCGCCGTCTACCATGATTATTTTACGTCTATATCAGTGATGCATAAAGTTATAACCAAATCATCATTCGTGGGCATCTGACTTATTGAAGATGACACTGTATTCAAGGTCATCATATCATTCGTGGGTGATTGTCCATTTTAGTTTATGGATGGTGGTGGACTTCAGATGGTTGATCACCGCATCGTCACCACCGCTAATGATCATCTATATGGTGCGTGGTGGCGACGGTGGCTTTGGAGTTCTCTCATATGGATCGTGTCCTCTAGAAAAGTTGGCCCTCCCTTTATCGCTGAGCAATTCTTTCAGGTACCCCTGGTTCAACATCCTATCTACTTCCTGTCGTGGGCCTATGAAACTTTCAGTCTTGTGTTATCTTTCTTAATAGAATTCAACAGAGGACATTTGACCTCCTGGTGCTTGGGTCCAATTTTATTTTTGCAGTCACTGCACCTTAATGCCCAGTTTTTCCAATGCGTGTAACACCATCTCTGAAGGGGAAACATAAATTTATGAGCAGATAATAGGGGAAGAACACCTCTTTCATTTTGAAGGGGTGAAGTGTGTTGTAGCACGATATCCGGATGTATTGGAGGGGGCAGGTTGGATGTTCGGACATAGGGCTGATTCCTTTCTCGATTAAAATGTGGGGATTGATCTCTTCATCCATTGTTAGGTCGATCTCTCCTTGCCTTGGTCTGAACCGATGTTAATCGCTGAATCGAGCCATTCAGATTGTCCTCATCTACTCTTACCTCTGCGCAATTGGCATTATGGATCTATTCCCATGTGAGGAGGGGGTACTTTATGAGTCTGCTGAGCAATATTTTGGATGCTTTGATCTGTTCCTGTTTAACCCATTTTGAAAGGCTGCCACTGCCATCATTTCTGATACATTCGGAAGGCTCATCCTTACTTTGTTATATCGGTCCAAGAAGTCCTAAAGTCCCTCGCCTTTCGTGTGCCTGACGGCGAACATAGCATTGACCCTAGCTTTAGCCTTCTTTTCTCCTGCATGAGCGGTGGTGAATTTATCCTCCATTTTTTCGAACGTTGAAATTGATCATGTCGGTTGCTGGGAGTACCATGTCAATATTCCCCCTGTCAAAGTTTCACCGAACGTTTTTAGCAGCACAGACGGTACATGTTCTTTTGACAGATCATTGCCCTTCACCGCAATAACATAATGGATTAAATGATCTTCTGGGTAATCACTACCTACTAAGCACTACTAAAAAGTAGGAAGATAGGATCACAATAGATTTTACCTGATTTGTGAGTTGGGATCGATTTCCACATGGAGCTAGGAAGGGAGTCGAGTATCTATCTAGAGTAGAATTTGGTATTTGTTCCAAGTATCACTTCCAATCAGTTTTGGGATTTTCTTGAATAATCTACAATTATCAACTACTAATTATAAAAGCAAATAGATTATGCTAAGCAAAAATTGCTATTAGTTATATCTAATGGATAAAAAGGCACTAGGGTAGTAGCTTTCACCTAGGTAGCTAATTGACGGGTAATTGATTCCAAGGCACGATTGACATAACTGGGGAAATATGCAATAACCGTTGCACAATTTTACCCACTCTCACACATCTCGGTAGAGAGAGTGAATTTTGCCCAATTGACTTTCTCAAGACCAAATGGATAGGCAAATTTTCTCAAGCAACTAGGTTTCAAGTCGGGTAATTACTCTCTCAAGGTTTAACCCTTTAATTGGGACTATCAATTCTATTGAGTCCATCCCAATTCTGTAATGACCCGACCCGTCATTTCTTGTATTTCATCCCTGACATCCATGTATTATGTTTCCCTGTATGTTGATATATGTGTTTGGTGAGTTTGAGATGTTTTGGATTGAATTTAGTTAGAAATGGGACCAACAGTCTCTTTAGGGAAAGCTTAAGTTGGAAAAGTCACCGGACATTGACTTGTGAGTTAGAGGGCTTGGAATGGATTTTCAACAATTCGACTAGTTTTGGATGGTGATCTATGACTTGGGAGAGAAATCGAAAGTTAATTCGGAGGTTCTGTGTAGAATTAGGCTTGATTGGCTAAGTTGAATTTCGGCGAATTTCGGTTGATAGGTGAGATTTTGATCCTGAGTTCAAAATGGAATTCCGAGAGTTGTAGTAGATTCATAAGTTTATTTTGGATATGTCTGCAAAATTTCAGGTCATTCGGACGTCGTTTGGTTGGGTTTTTGATCGAATGTTAGTTTTGGAAGTTATAGTTGAACTTAGGCTTGAATCCGCTAAAAATTTGATGATGTTTGTGTTTAAGGATGTGTTTGTATGATTGGAACTAGTTTATATGGTGTGTTGGAGTAGGTTGGTGGTTTTGGTTGGGGTACAGGGGGCTCCGGGGTGATTCCGGATGGTGAAACGAAGAAGTTTTAAATTTGCATCAGATTTTTGAAATCTACCTTCTGGTATTTTCGCTTTTGCGGAAGGGGAGCCGCTTAGGCGGTGACCTCGGAAGATGCTAAGAAGCCGCATAAGTAGAAGTGGGACTGCTGGAGCGGCCAAGTAACCGCAAAAGCGGTCGAAATGCCACGGAAGCGGAAAACGGCCTGGGTTTAATGAAATAGTAGGTTTCAAAAATTCAAAAGAGAAGAACATTTGGACTTCGAGCTAAGGCGATTGTGGGCGATTTTTGGAGAGGTTTTCAGGGGATTCATCAAGTATGAAATATCGGACCGATAGTATGTCAATATATTGTAAAATCATGGATTAAACACCAAGAAATCAAGGTTTTGATGGCAATAATATTGGTTAGGGCTTGAAACCCAAGTGAACCTTAAAGTGATGATTTAAGAGGTAAAATGGACTCCGATTATTGCAAATTTGATATGTATGGACTCGTGGTGAGACGAGGATTCTAAAAATGTGAATTTTATAGTTTTTCGAGAAGTGGGCCCGATGCTCGGGTTTTGCCAACTTCGTGTTTTTGGGTGTATTTCGAGTTATGTCGATTGGGTTGCATCCCATTATCCTAATTTGATGTATTCCTATTGGTTTGGATCAGATTTGGCATCCGTGGAGATAGATTCTCGAGGGAAAGGCATTTCGAGCTAGTCTACGATTGGCTAGAGGTGAGTAATGCAAGTAAATGATGTTCTGAGAGTTTGAAACCCCGGAATTTTACATCGTAGTGCTATGTTGAGGCATTACACGCACTCCATGATAAGTGAGGGGTCGGATACTCTTGGGGGACTGTAACTTGGTCCATCCCGAGTGATATTTATACTATATTAGCGTATGATACACACATACTGTGATGACCATTATTGGGCTTTATGCCGTGTTTGGGGCCTAGTGCCGAACTTTGATATCCTTCAGGAGTTTGTATTACTGTTGGAGCATGATTGCATATCATTTATTATCAGTCCATGGTTTCGAAACATTGTTTTCAAAATCCAACGTGTTTCGAATGTTCAGAACTCATATGCTATCTTTTAAATATATTTCGGCCGAGGATAATAGTTTATTACTGCCCCAGGGGCTTATGATATATTTTCTTGACTGAGTTTTGGGTGGCTCGGGCTGCGCGCCGCAGCGGTGATAAGAAACAGTGATAACACGGATACTGTGTGATATGAGTGGTCAGGAAACATGGACTGGCCTGGTCATTGATTATCGCCACTAGATGGCTGGTTTGATTTTTCGCCGCGAGATAGCTGGTTATTGCGCTTGGGCTTTAGGAGCCCCTCCGGAGTCTGTACACACCCCCAGTAAGCGCAGTCGACGATAAATGATATGCGTGGCTCGGGCTGCACGCTGCAATGGGTAGTGGATTGTACCATCATATGCATTGCATCGCATCCGTGCATTTGCATCACATATATGTATTGTTGTTCAGTTGTAGATACTGCAATACACTGTTTTAGCTAACTTTGTGTAATTATTTGGGTTTCTGCTTTCGGAGCTTTATTTACTGTTATTACTCACTGGGTCGGAGTACTCACATTACTCCCTGCACCTTGTGTGCAGATCCAGGGCAGTCTCAGGATGAGTAGATCCTGCGGTGGTCAGCTTTCAGCAATTCAGAGTGTTGAGGTAGCTGCACGGCGTTTGCAGCCATTGACTCTCCTTCCCCTATCTTTATTTCCTGTTTTTTTCCTCTGTAATTTCAGTACAAACAGACTTGGATCGGATTGGGTTTTACATTTTTAGAGGCTCTGACTTGTGACACATGTTCCTAGGTGGTTTATTGTTGGTTTCAGCATATTCCCCTCTGTTTTGGTCTTAATCCTCTTTCGTTCTGAGTTTATCATTTCTTTATCGTCTTTCATCTAGGATTATCGATATTAAGGTCGGGCTTGCCTAGCCTTACGGTCGGGCGCCACCACGACCAGGTTTGGGTCGTGACAAGTTGGTATCAGAGCCTAGGTTACTTGGTCTCGCGAGTCATGAGCCGGCTTAGTAGAGTCTCGCGGATGGGTACGTGGACGTCCGTACTTATCCTCGGGAGGCTACAGAACCTGTTGGAAACACTTCATATTCTTGAACTCTTATCGTGCGGCTATGTTGGTTTGAGAACTGAAACTTCTTATTCTATTCTCTCACAGATGGCGAGAACCCGCGCTATCGGACGTGGTGGATGACCACCTTTGCCACCAGCTAGAGGCCATGGACGCGGTCGTGGCTGAGAAGCAGGGGCATTACTAGTGGACCCACATGTTGCTCTTGTTCAAGATCAGCCCCCAGTTGTTGAGACTCTAGCAGCACCTGCTCGGGCACCAGTTGTGCCTATTATGATTCCGAGCTTCAGGAGGCCCTAGCCCAGATTCTATCGGTTTGCACTGGCCTAGCTCAGGTGGTATCAGCTTCTACTGTTGCAGCCATATCTCAGACAGAGGCTGGACATCAGACCCCTGCATCTCACACTCTAGAGCAGGTTGTTCAGGGCTTGCAGACCCCAGAGGCAGCCCCTATTGCCCCAGTTGCTCCAGCAGCACCGGTTGCCCCAGTTGCGCCAGTTCCACAGGTTGCTCCAGTTCAACCGGTTGCTCCGGTTCAGTAGGTTATGGTTCCAACTATGCTGACGACGAGCAACGTCGTCTTAAGAGGTTCAGCAGGCTGTTACCTCCTACTTTCAGTGGTGCTCAGGGCGAGGATGCCCAGGGATTTCTGGATAAGTGTTGATGTATACTTCGGAGCGCAGGGATCTTGGATTCCAGTGGTGTTTCTTTTACTACATTTCAATTCTCGGGTGCAGCCTTCCATTGGTGGGAGGGTTATGAGAAGCGTAGGCCGGTGGGTGCAACGCCTTTATCGTGGCAGGAGTTCTCCACTCTCTTTCTAGAGAAGTGGGTACAACAGTCCCAGAGGGAGGAGCTGCGGAGACAGTTTGAGTACCTTCGTCAGGGTGATATGACAGTGACACAGTATGAAATGCGGTTCTCAGAGTTAGCTCGTTATACTCCATGGAAGGTCTCGACTGATCGGGAAAGGATTCAGAGATTTGTGGATGGACTCATTTATCCCATCTGTATTCTGATGTCGCGAGAGAGGGTTCTGAGCCATACTTTTGAGGATGTTGTTGACATTGCTAGATATATTGAGGCAGATCATCGTCAGGAGAGAGAGGAGAGGGAGGCCAAGAGGTCTCGTGGATCAGGTAGTTTCAGCAGTGCTCTGTCTAGGGGCCAGGTTAAGCATAGCAGAGTCCGCTCTTTCAGGCATCAGCATCCGGCCCGTCCCGAGTATCGCGGGGCGCCTTCAGGTCGTGGTCATCATGGTACACAGCCGGGTTAGTCTTCACTGAGTACACTTCCAGCACAGGGTTCATCATATGCTTCTCTAGCTTCAGGCGGTTGCTTTGAGTGCGGAGAGTTTGGTCATATTAAGAGGTATTGTCCTAGACTTCGTGGTGGTAGGTCTCAGCAGAGGGATTAGCCCTCCTCTTCTTCTCCATCTGTTTTAGCACCACCCCAGTCTAGTAGGGGTGGGGTAAGTCATCTAGAGGCCGCCCCAGGAGGGATGAGCGGTCAAGCGGTGGTCAGACTCGTTTCTATGCACTCCCATATCGGAGAGATGTCGTTGCTTCAGATGCGGTAATCACATGTATTATCTCAGTTTGCCACAGGGATGCTTCTGTTTTGTTTGATCCAAGGTCTACATATTCTTATGTGTCTGCTTACCTTGCCCATCATTTGGAGACTACCCGAGGGTGTCTCGCATTTCCTGTGCATGTATCTACCCCGCTGGGTGATACTATTATTGTGGACCGCGTGTATCGGTCTTGTCTTGTTACTATTGAGGGTCTGAAGACCCGAGCTGACTTGCTGCTTTTGCGCTTGGTAGATTTTGATGTTATTCTGGGCATGGATTGGCTATCACCATGCCATGATATCTTAGACTGTCACGCCAAGACAGTCATGTTGGCAATGCCGGGTATTCTGAGAGTTGTGTGGCGTGGTTCGACTGATTATGTACCCAACATGGTAATTTCTTTCCAAAAGGCCCAGCGGATGGTTGGGAAGGGAAGTTTAGCATATCTAGCATTTGTGAGAGATGTTTGAGTTGAGACTCCTAGTATTGATTCAGTTCCCGTAGTGGGGGAGTTTCCTGATGTATTTCCAGCAGACCTGTCGGGCATGCCGCCGGACAGGGACATTGATTTTGGGATTTATTTGGTGCCTGGCACTCAGCCCATTTCCATTCCACCTTATCATATGGCACGAGCAGAGTTAAAGGAGTAGAAATAGCAGCTGCAGGAACTCCTAGATAAGGGGTTCATTCCTCTGAGTGCGTCGCCATGGGCCGCACCAGTGTTATTTGTTAAGAAGATGGCACAATGAGAATGTGCATTGATTACAGATAGTTGAACAAAGTGACAGTAAAGAACAAGTATCCATTACCTCGTATTGAGGCTTTGTTTGACCAGCTTCATGGAGGAAAGCTATTCTCAAAGATTGATCTTCGTTCAGGCTATCACCAGTTGAAGATTAGATATTCTGACATCATGAAGATAGCTTTCAGGACGAGATATGGGCATTATGATATTCTAGTTATGTCATTTGAGCTGACTAATGCCCCAGCAGCATTCATGCACTTGATGAACAGTGTATTTCGTCTGTATCTGGATTCTTTTGTGATCGTGTTTATAGATGATAGTATTGTCTACTCGCGTATCCAGGAGGAGCACCCGCAGCATTTGAGGGTAGTATTGCAGAGATTGAGAGAAGAGAAGTTGTATGCAAAGTTCTCCAAGTGTGAGTTCTGGCTCAGTTCTGTTGCTTTTTTGGGACACGTGGTGTCTAGTGATGGTATCCAGGTTAACCCACAGAATATCGAGGCGGTGCAGAGTTACCCTAGACCGTCCTCAGTTTCTGAGATTTGGAGTTTCCTCGGTTTGGCAGGTTATTACCGCAGGTTCGTTTAGGGTTTTTCATCTATTGCTTCGCCTTTGACGAAGTTGACGCAGAAGAATGCACCATTTGTGTGGTCTGATGATTGTGAGGAGAGCTTTCAAAAGCTCAAGTCATTGTTGACGACGGCTCCAGTGTTAGTGTTGCCAGCAGCTTCAGGTTCTTATACAGTATATTGTGATGCTTCGAGGATTGGTATTGGTTGTGTTCTGGTGCAGGAGGGTAGAGTAATTGCATATGTTTCTCGTCAATTGAAGCCCCATGAGAAGAACTACACTGTTCATGATTTGGAGTTGGATTCTCTAGTTCATGCTTTGAAATTTTGGAGGCACTATCTTTTTGGAGTATCCTGTGAGGTGTATACAGATCATCGCAGCCTTCAGCACTTGTTCAAGCAGAAAGATCTGAATTTGAGACAACGGAGATGGCTTGAGTTGCTCAAGGAGTATGATATTATCATATTGTATCATCCGGGAAAGGCCAATGTGGTGGCCGATGCTTTGAGCCAAAAGGCGTTGAGTATGGGTAGTTTGGCGTATATTCTAGTTGGGGAGAGGCCCCTTGCAGTTGATATTCTGGATTTGGCTAATCGTATGGTGAGGTTAGATATTTCAGAGCCCAGTCGAGTGTTGGCTTGTGTGGTTTCCCGGTCTTCTTTGTATGAGCGCATCAGGGAACGCCTGTATGATGACCCGTATTTGCTTGTCTTGAAGGACAGGGTCCAGCATGGTGATGCCAGAGATGTGACTATTGGTAATGATGGTGTGTTTCGGAAGCAGGGCCGGATTTTTGTGCCCAATGTGGATGGGCTCAGGGAGATGATATTATAGGAGGCCCAAAGCTCGCGGTATTCTATTCATTCGGGTGCCGCGAAGATGTACCAGGACTTGAGGCAGCATTATTAGTGGAGGAGAATGAAAAAGGACATGGTGATTTATGCAGCTAGGTATCTAAATTGTCAGAAGGTAAAATATGAGCATGAGAGACCTGGTGGTTTGTTTCAGCAGATGGATATTCCTGAGTGGAAATGGGAAAGGATCACGATGGATTTTGTTACTGGTCTCCGTCGGACAGCAAGGAATTTTGATTCTATATGGGTGATTGTGGATCGGCTGACCAAGTCCGCACACTTCATTCCAGTTTCTACTACCTATTCTTCAGAGCGGTTGGCAGTGATTTTTATTCGTAAGATTGTCCGATTGCATGGTGTCCCGGTTTCTATTGTATCGGATAGAGGTTCTCAGTTCACTTCTCAGTTCTGGAGAGCTTTTCATCGAGAGATGGGTACTCAGGTTGAGTTGAGTTTAGCATTTCATCCTCAGACGGACAGACAGTCCGAGTGCACGATTCAGATATTGGAGGATATGTTGCGTGCTTGTGTGATTGATTTCGGTGGTTCTTGGGAGGAATTCTTGCCCCTTGCAGAGTTTGCTTACAATAACAGCTACCAATCCAGTATTCAAATGACGCCATATGAGGACTTATATGGGAGACGATATATCCGGTTGGTTGGTTTGAGCCCGGTGAGACCAGATTATTGGGTACAGATGTGGTTCAGGATGCCTTAGAGAAGGTGAAGGTGATTCAGGAGCGACTTCGTACAGCTCAGTCGCGTCAGAAGAGTTATGCAGATCGGAGAGTTCAACATTTATCTTTCATGGTTGGCGAGAAGGTTTTGCTGAAGGTATCGCCTATGAAGGGCGTTATGAGGTTCACGAAAAAAGGGAAGTTGATTCCACGGTTCATAGGTCCTTTTGAGATACTTGGTAAGATTGGGAAGGTGGTCTACCAGCTTGCTTTGCCACCCAGACTGTCAGGAGTTCATTCGGTGTTTCATGTTTCTATTCTTCGGAAGTATGTAGAGGACCCGTCCCATGTATTGGACTTCAGTTCGATTCAGCTAGGTGATGATTTGACTTATGATGTAGGGCCAGTAGCCATTTTGGGTCGTCACTTTCGCAAGTTGAGATCCAAAGATATAGCATCGGTGAAGGTTCAATGGAGAGGTCATCCCGTGGAGGAGGCTACATGGGAGACCGAGCAGGAGATGCGGAGCAGATATCCTCACTTGTTTACTGCTTCAGGTATGATTCTTGACCCGCTCGAGGAGGATCGTTTGTTTTAGTTGGGGAGGATGTAATGACCCGACCCATCATTTCTTGCATTTCAGCCCCGACATCCTAGTATTATGTTTCCCCGTATGTTGGTATATGTGTTTGGCAAGTTTGAGATGTGTTGGATTGAATTTGGTTAGAAATGAGACCAATAGTCTATTTAAGAAAAGGCTAAGTTGAAAAAGTCAACTGGACGTTGACTTGTAAGTTAGAGGGCTCGGAATGGATTTCTGATGATTCGACTAGTTTCGGATGGTGATTTATGACTTCGTAGAGAAATCGAAAGTTAATTCAGAGGTTCGGTGTAGAATTAGGCTTGAATTGGCTAAGTTGAATTTCGGCGAATTTCGGTTGATAGGTGAGATTTTGATCTGGGGGTTGGAATGGAATTCCGAAAGTTGCATGTAAACTATAGGACTTCTTGTTCGAGTAGGAATATTTCGGTTTTCTCGTTCCTCAGATGACGCTACTAAAGCCAAAGAGAAAGAAGGAGGTGATGATGTGATTCCTTATGTATCTGTGTCTGTGTCGCTTGACAAGTATACCTATTAATTAGTTGACCTCTCTCTATTTGTGTTTTCTTCTAAGTCGGCTGACCCTGGTCTTCTTTGAGTTTATGATATTCCCCGCTCGTCCGAGCTTTTGTAGGACGAAGCAAATGCTTAGAGTAGAAGAAGTCAGAGCAAAATGCAGTAGCTTCGTTAGGTGATTTTGTATATGTCTGCAAAATTTCAGGTCATTCACACGTCGTTTGGTTGGGTTTTTGATCAAATGTTAGCTTTGGAAGTTATGGTAGAACTTAGGCTTGAATCCACTTCGATTTGATGATGTTTGTGTTTAAGGACGTGTTTTTATGATTGAAACTAGTTTATATGATATTTTGGAGTAGTTTGGTGGTTTTAGTTGGGGTCTCGGGGGCCCCTCGGTGATTCCGGATGGTGAAACGAAGAAGTTTTGAATTTGCATCAGATTTTTGGAATCTGCCTTCTACTATTTTGGCTTTTGCGGAAGGAGAGCCGCTTAAGCGATGACCGCAGAAGCGGCTAGGAAGCCGCGTAGGCGGAAGTGGAACCGCTGGAGCGGCCAAGTAACCTCAGAAGCGGTGGAAATGTCACGGAAGCAGGATCACAAAAGCGGAAAACGGCCTTGGTTTAATGAAACAGTAGGTTTCGAAAATTCAAAAGAGAAGAACATTTGGACTTCGAGCTAAGGCGATTGTGGGTGAGTTTTTGAGAGGTTTTGAGGGGATTCATCAGGTATGAAATCTTGGACCTAAAGTATGTCAATATATTGTAAAATCATGGATTAAACACCAAGAATTCAAGGTTTTGATGTCAACAAAATGGTGGTTAGGGCTTGAAACCCAAGTGAACCTTAAAGTGATGATTTGAGGTGTCAAATGGACTCCGATTCTTGTAGATATATATGTATGGACTTGTGGCGAGATGAGGATTCTAAAAATATGAATTTTATAATTTTTCAAGAAGTGGACCCGAGGCTCAGGTTTTGCCAACTTCATGTGTTTTGGGTGTATTTCGAGTTATTTCGATTGGGTTGCGACCCGTTAGCCTATTTTGATGTATTCCTATTGGTTTTGATCAGATTTGGCATCCGTGGAGGTAGATTCTCGAGGGAAAGGCATTTCGAGCTAGTCTACGGCCGGCTAGAGATGAGTAATATAAGTAAATGCTGTTCTGGGGGTTTGAAACCCTGGATTTTCACATCATAACGCTATATTGAGGCGTCACACGCACTCCATGATAAGTGCGGGGTCGGATACTATTGGGGGATTGTGAGTTGGTCCATCCCGAGTGAGATTTATACTATATTGGCGTATGATACACACACTGTGATGACCATTATTGGGCTTTATGCCGTGTTTGGGGCATAGTGTCGACCTATGATATCCTTCGGGAGTTGGTATTACTGTTGTAGCATGATTGCATGTCATTTGTTATCAGTCCATGGTTTCAAAACATTGTTTTCAAAACCCAGCCGTGTTTCGAATGTTCAGAACTCATATGCTATCTTTTAAATGTATTTTGGCTGAGGATTATTGTTTATAACTCCCCAACGGGCTTATGATATATTTTCTGGACTGAGTTTTCGGTTGCTCGGGTTGCGCGCCGCAGCGGTGATTAGAAAACAGTGATAACACGGACACTCTGTGATATGAGCGGTCATGTAACATGGACTGGCATGGTTATTGATTTTCTCCACAAGATGGCTGGTTTGATTATTCGCCACGAGATGGCTGGTTATTTTGTTTGGGCTGTAGGAGCCCTTCCGGAGTCTGTAAACACCCCCAGTGAGCGTCGTCGATGATAAATGATATGGGTGGCTCGGGCTGCATACCGCAGTGGGTACTGGATTGTACCATCATATTTATTGTATTTGCATCCATACATTTGCATCACCCACACGCACACACACACACACACACACACACACACACACACACACACACACACACACATATATATATATATATATATATATATATATATATATATATTGTTATACACTATTTTAGCTTACTTTGTCTAATTACTGGGTTTTTTGCCATCAGAGCTTTATTTACTGTTATTACTCACTGGGTCGGAGTACTCACATTACTCCCTGCACCTTGTGTGCAGATCCAGGGCAGTCTCAGGCAGAGTAGATCGTGCGGTGGTCAGCTTTCAACAATTCGGAGTGTCGAGGTAGCTGCACGGCGTTCACATCCATTGACTCTCCTTCCCCTATCTTTATTTCCTATTTTTTTTCCTTTGTACTTTCAGTACAAACAGACTTGTATCGGAATGGGTTTTACATCTTTACATCTTTCGTTTCTGAGTTTATCATTTCTTTATTGTCTTTCATCTGGGATTACTGATATTAAGGCCGGGCTTGCCTAGCCTTAAGGTCGGGCTTGCCTAGCCTTACGTCGGGCGCCACCACGACCGGGTTTAGGTCGTGACAAATTCCTTGTTGGGTCAATTTTGGAGACGTAAGCTCTCTTTCTCAAGAAGAGCCAAGTCAACTTAGCACAAACCAGTGTTTGCAACTACCAATTCATAAGTTAAACCATAAAATTGACCCAAATAACAAACATCCATAGTCAATCTAGCCCTAAATTGCAACACCCATCAATTACCCACACTAGGGTTGAGCCATAACCCTGACTAATGGGACTAGATAATTATGCTTGAAGAGAAAAATAGAGAAATAGATGAAGAGAAAGACATGATATTAAATTACTGAAGTAAATATAATGATTCAATTGCTAAAAATACGTTAGAGTGCCCAAAATGGCTACGAAATACCTTCTCACGAGCGCAACTCAAGTCTGGTAATAGTTGATACCCTAAAAATAAAAAAAAGGTTCTATTTATACTAAGCTGGAAAAACTGGACAAAAATGCCCATGCGGGGCCAGTGTTGACTACACAAAATGGTGTGCGAACGCACTAGGCTCTTGACTTTGAAAAATCAACTCTCTAAACCTAGGCTCCGCGGACCGCACAGAATGGATTATAGCCACGGAGGCATCTAGTGCGGTCCGCACAAACACGATCGCGGACCGCACAGGCTTGAACCTTGGCACTTGACATCTCTCTGAAGTTTGCTTGCGCGGACCGCATAAAACGGTAGTGCGGCCGTAGTGTCTTCAGTGCGGGCCGCACAATATCACCTGCAGACGCACTGATTTTATGCCTTCAAATCCAAGTCTCTGAATCTCCCTTGTGCGGACCGCACAAAGTGTAGTGCGACCGCACTAGGCCTATTTGTCCTGAGTTGTCTTGTCTTTGTTACTTTTGCGGGTTTCATTCCTTTTGAGCCAATATTTGACATCTCGTTACTTTGTTAATCAAACTTGCAATCAAACACAGCTTATGAGCCTTTTGGGAATATTTTTTAAGAATTTATAGTCTAAGCGTAAGCATGATGGAGCATGAAACACATCAAAATCCCTAGTTATCACCGAGTCTGTGGCCCCGTCGTATATTTTCAAGTATGGAGGAATTTTGAAGGTTTTTGGAATAGGATATGGAGCAGCCCCATCGCTGTATGGTTGTTCGACAGATCGGCCCATATCGCATTTTGGTAGTATCTTAGGGGCACCTGGTAATTTGTCAATTCTTTCCCGATGCTCCTTCATTTGATCACAGAGCGTCTTGTTCTCTTTTTTCATCTCTTCCATTTTGTTTAAGATGTCCACGAGTGCATCATCACCCGCATCAGTGATAGTGTTGTTGTTTCCCATTTATGTAGTGCTTGGTGTTGAAACACGTTCTCAAGGCACTAAACTAAACGTGTGTTCATATTTGTAGGTTTTGATAAATGACAAACGATGCGCAATTGACATATGACGAGGTCCAAGCACAAGAGCGCAATTGATACATAACGAAGTTCAAACACAAGACAAACAAAGATCAAGATTAAACAAAGTTATACATGAGTCGCTCTTTAATTGTGATCTTGATCCGACAATTTAACTCAAGACTTGGCTTCTCTCGTAAAAATATTTTTATCAAATCATGCATATTTAATTTAGAGCAAAATGATTTTAAATCATGCATATTTATTTTAGCAAAATAATTTTTAAACATGCCTCTAAAATCTGGACAAAGATAATCGATTATGTACTTATGATAATCGATTATGTTAAGGCAGCTGCAAGACAATCGATTGTGTACCTTATGACAATCGATTGTGTTGAGGCAGTGTCCATCAGATTTTTGAAATCTGCATGACAATCGATTGTGTACCTTATGACAATCGATTGTGTTGAGACAGTGTCCATCAGATTTATCAAAGCTACAAAATAATCGATTGTGAACCTTATGACAATCGATTGTGTTGAGGCAGTGTCTATCAGACTTTTCAAAGATACAAAATAATCGATTGTGAACCTTATGACAATCGATTGTGTTGAGGCAGTGTCTATTAGATTTTTCAAGACTGAAAAATAATCGATTGTCCATATAGCATAATCGATTATGTAAATGACCGTTGCCAAAATATTTTCAAACTCCGTCAGATAATCGATTATAGGATTTAGTAATCGATTGTTTTAAGTAAAATCTGAAAAAAAGATTTTTTGAACGTTGCCAAGTAATCGATTGTATATTTCTGATAATCGATTGTTTTAAGTAAAATCTGGAAATAATTTTTTGAACGTTGCCAGTAATCGATTATACGTCTTAGATAATCGATTATGATGCGTAAAATCTGGGAATGATTTTTGGAACGATTGGAAAACAATCGATTGTGCCAATTAGACAATCGATTGTCGTAGCACAAAATCATCAATTCTTAATTGGCAATTAGGCAACGGTTATGCATGTTTTTGACACTATAAATACATCTTCAAATCAGTCTTCTAAACAAAAACAACTGATCATATTATTGCTAAAGCTTGCATACTCTCTTATTCATCATTTTCTATTCATTACATAAGTTTTTGAGAGCCAAATTCTTGACGAAAGTTGTTGCGTTCTTGAGCGTATTTACTTTACTCATATCTACTCTTAAGGAGAGTCTTTTTTTGAGTGCAAAGTGTTTTTATACACTTGAAGGGAAGTGTTAATCCCTTGTATTGTAAGAAGGAACGTTGTGATTCCTTTGGTTGAAGTCTTGAAGTGTTGTATCTTCGAGCAAAGGTTGTTGAGGCTTGTGTGACTCAAGTTCTCAGTTTGTAACGGTTTGTTAAGCACCCGTAAGCTTAACGAAGTTAGTGGAAATCTCGAGAGAGTCTCTCGGGGACTGGACTAGCCACGGGTTGTGGTGAACCAGGATAACATCGGTGCGTTCGTTCCTTATTATTTACTTATCGCACTTATTTCATTCCTGCAATTTTTAAATTCCGCAAGTTTACGCTGTTTTTTATTATAACGCTATTCACCCCCCCTCTAGCGTTAAGCATATATTCTAACACTTGGCTCGTTGGTACTGGCAGTGGTTCCTGCAGGCGGCAAGTCTTCAACATTTTCTTGAGGAGGATTTTTGAGCATGTTGCCCAGAGCACTTTCCAACCATTCTTCTAGCAGATTTTTGACTGGTGCTGGGGTTTCTCCCACCGTGGCCGTTGAGGATCCCCTCTCGCGCAAGACCGTTATATCCCTGTGTAGAGAAAGTGAGATCTCACCCTCTGGTGTTGTATTCTCAGTGTCTTCACTACCGGCTTCGTTGAGCTAGTTCAAGAGATTATTTGAGACATCTGCTATCATCTTCAACATCGCTTCTTTCTCCGCCATTGTTGGTTTTTATGGGGTTTGAAGAATAGTAATCGTAACTTTCAAGAACCTAGATGAGAACTATGATTTCAACTATGGAAATCCCCACAGATGATGCCAAATTATTTGACTTAAAAGATGTTAAACTCTTTTTGGACAAATCAATGAAAGATGAAGGGGTAAATCGTAACTCAAGGTAATAAACTCTAGGATGATAATAATAGAGAGGAGAGAAGAAAGTTGTCAATTTTCAATCTAAGGCTAGTAAAATGTATAAAGTGTGCATGGCCCGTTTACAAGGCTTTCATCCCTCTTATATACTGAGGAGTTTCTTCCAATCGCAGGAACGACAAGTCACGAATTATCCAAGGAATATTCTCTAGGTCTCCTAATGTGCTGATTCTACTACCGAGGTCGTAGTGTCTCTCATTTTACCACAAGGTCGTATCCCTCTGGGCATCAACTCATAGATGCTCGATCGTTTGTCGTGCTCATTGTAGGTCGTGGTCGGTCAAATTTGGACCCATACACAAAGCAATATTAGATGATGAGTAGTATATGCTTAAGATTTTGCATGTGTAATTTTCTAAATGTAAGTTGTTTATATATATATATATATATATATATATATATATATAAGAATTATATAGTCACGCGGGACATTACTATTGTTTAGAGTTACTAAACTATTACAGACACTGGAATTTAGTTTTTTAATAATTCTCAATGTAAGTTAAAACAAAGTAATGGTCGCCTTAATAAAAGTTCAGCAAAATTCTTAAATAAATCTTATATTGTAGGCGGTCATTTTTTTGAACAGAATGAAATATATTAATAATAAAAGTTAAGTGTCATGCAACGACATATTACATCCTATACTGCCGCAATTGGCACTAACATTTGCACTACAGCCTTTTAAGGTATCGACATTTCCTAACGCATCCAACCTAGTGCATATAGTAGCCGAAATAGTTTTTACAGAAAAACAAGCCTCCATGTCCCTTTGATATTGATTCATCACCGGTCCCGGTGGGGTAGGAAAAAGATGAAGTTTATGATGTTGGTATGCAAAGTGCTTCCCGAGCTAAAATATGTGCCATTGCGTTTCCTTCCCTAAAACTATGCTTGAGGAATACCTGCCCCTTCTACCTCGCCTGAAGGAGCAACAACCTGCATGTAAAGATTAGATGTGTGTAAGAAGAATGGTCTTGCTCTATCATGGATATTGTTTCTGAGGCATCCTTTTCAATTTCTATCGGGTAAATGCTATGTGCTAAAACCAGCTGGAATCCTTCCTGTAATGTTTGGAGTTCTACTTGAGTCGATGAGAGTATATGCACCTTCTTGATGAAAGCCATTATCCATCTCCCTGTGTAGTTTCATACAATACCTCCAATTCCACCATGATATTTATCAACTTTAAAGACAACATCTATGTTTAGGTTAAACCAACCTAGTGGTGGCTTGTTCCAACTGACCTTAATAGATTTGTGGGGGGAATTGTTAATGTATTTTTCAGTTAAAATTTTGTATTCTAAGGAGATGTTGATAATAGTTGGCCAGCGAATTTTGTTGGAAGTATTGTTGTGGTTATTGTCATTTCTATTTTTCTAGATATTTCAAATGGGAAAAGGAAATACTTCACTCCAAGAAAGATGTTGGTGGCTAAAAGATTTTTTTTTTTGTATAATATGATCGACCCTGTGCGTAGTATGCATCTTATTGAATGTGAATGTCATAAGTATACCATAGGTTGTTGGCTGAGGGGCAATCTCAGAAGACGTGTTGAATAATTTCATCATTGATTCTGCAAACCGGGGGAGGGGGGGAGGGGGGTTGATATTGATACCTATTTTAGCTAGGTAAGAACGAGTAGGAAGTCTAACATTTCGAAAGATTTTTTTATCTTATTAGGACAATGTAAATTTCATGTCAAGCTGAAATCTTTTTCGTGGTTATCCTCTCCGTTTATGATTTGATAACAAGAAGATGTGGAGAAAAGGCCATTAGAGGATAAACTAGGTACTATGAGGTTTCTTACCAAGGGGTGTGAGAGCATTTATGCTGTCAGTAATTTGGGAAGGAAGGACAAATGTGATTTTTGAAAAATCCCATTGCCCTTTATGCTTGATTTGATTAACTGTAAGATTGTGCTCTTGCTCCATTAGGGGACCAGTTATTACATTCCTAAGATTTTTTATGCTGGAAATCCAGTTAGATTGCCAAACACTAAGGGGATTGTGTTATTGATGTCCCATCTTGTTCCTATATTACAAAGGTATCATCACCTAAGGATGCTCTTCGAGGTGTGTGAGTTAGTGATCTTCCCCCTCCTATTTCCATATGTACTAGAGATTACTTTCGTCCATAGCGCATTAGGGTTATTAATAAGTCTCCAAGCAAGACTTGTTAGGAGTGCTAAATTTTTACTTTTCGCTTTACGAATCCCCAGGCGACCTTTACACTTATCTTATGTAACAATGTTCCAATTAAGCATGTGGAGTTTCCTTTTTTCTGGAGAAGAGTTCCAGAGAAAATCCCTATGAATTTTGTCTATGTCTTTTAGAGTTTTTTTTGGGAAGCATAAAGTATTGCATAATGTGATTGGGAATAGTGTTTAGAGTAGAGGAGATAAAGGTACACCTTCTCGCTGTATTGAGCCACTTAGCTTTCCAACTACTAAGTTTTTTTCTCATTTTATCAGTGACAAATTAGTAGTCTTTTGATTTAGGGCTAACGTTTAGGATTGAAAAGCCAAAGTAAGTACCAAAAATATGGCTTATTTTATATTCCAAAGATTCGAAAGGTTGACTTGGGTTATTGTATGCGATGGTTGCTAAAATAGGAAGCATTTTTTTTATTATTAGAACAAAGGAATTGTGTACTAATAGTAAGAATAGTTCATTTGGCAATTTCAAAATTATTTATTTCAAAATTTATTTTGTAACTTATCTGTTATATTCACAAACTATATGGATGTGATAGTTTTTACGGTACAAAAGCTAATAACAGACAATTTGATTTTTATTAATTTCATAAACTTCTTTCCTGAATACATTGCGTAAAAAAATAATAGTTGAAATTTTGGTGACACAATCAGATTTAATGTGCTCAAATAAGCAAAATAATATTTTTATGATCCTTTAACTTTAATATTAACTGCTAATTGGAGTGGGTCCTGCAACAAGTTTTTTTAAAAAAGGGAAAATTAAGAAAAAGCATGTTGCGGCTGATCTAACAGGCGACCTAGTGGAGAACTATAGTGTTACTTGCTGCAAAATGAACAACCTTCAAAAGACACATAATGTATTACGATAATAAAGTTTATAACAAGGATACTCGATCAAACCCGGATCCAGTATTTTTAGACGGCGTGGGCATAATATTTTGCTCAACCAATGCTCCCTAAAGAATTTTAGTATTCTAGGTATCAAGTGATTCAAATTAACGATTTTTAAAGTATATACATATATATATAAGATTTTTGTCGAAATTTTCTGGGTCTAATGACCCGTAAATAATACACATAGGTCCGCCCCTGTACTCGATGCTCTATATGGATCAAGGTGGAACACGTTAGCTCACGGGCTTGTGCGGTGCATGTAGTACTTGGCCAAACTATTTAAGAATGTGTGCAGTAAGTGCTTACTTGTTCCCTTTTAGACCTTTGCTTCTTTTTGTCTCATTTTTCGTTTAAGCTTAATATTTTCTTTAATCAAGATTGCACTCAAACTTAATAGTTAATCACCCATCCTTATCTTTGCTTAGAGAATAAAAATTAATCAAACTCGTACATGGTGGTTTACCTTGTAGACTTTTTCTCAAAACATTGTTAACAAAAAAAATAGAGAACACTGGATTGCATAACATATTTTCGATATTGCAATTCGAATTTCTGAATTGTCATATCAATTTACCTTCCAGACCCCATCTGGTGGAAGTACACTGGATAGTTATTGTTGTTGTTGTCATATCAATTTACCACGAAGCGATGATCAGTTTAAGTATTCGATACCTGAAATCCACTAATATAAATTTTGCACTAGATAAATTTAGCTCTCATTTGTCCATTTTCCCCCCTTTCAATTTTTTTCTTTACAAAATATGTCCGTCCATGCAATTTTACAAGTTTTTAAAAAGAAAATCAGAAATGAGTTTTTCAAAAATTTCAGATTTTTTTTCCCACTCACAAAACTGTAACATTTTTTCAAGTAAAATGCATGTCCAAACATAATAACAAATTTCAAATATTATTTTTCAACTTAACTCCAAAAACTATTCTTTTTTCACAGAAATTACGTAGGCGTTTAAACATAAGAATTGTAACATTCGGAAAATTTGTGAAAATGTTTATTTAGTAAAAATAGTATTTAGAATTTAGAGTTGTGTTTGGATAAAAATTTCAATTTGGGTTGTTTTTTGAAGTTTTATAAGTAAAAATTTTGAAAAATAGCTTTTTGCAGTTTTTTAAATTTTCGAAAAATTTTCAAAATATATATTCAAGTGAAAATTAAAATTTTGTAAACAAACACTAATTTTAAAAAAATAGTGAAATTAATTAAAGAAATCTTCCATCAAATTTTATGTCCAAAGAGGCACTATAATTATATGTCCAAAGTCCAAACGCGTACTTAATATATCACCGGATTACAACTATGTAAACACACCTTTAGGTATCTTTGCGCAAACTATATCAAGCATTGGAACAACTTCCTACATGTGGTGATAGATTCTGGTAAAACTATTTCAGTTCAGTTGCACCTAGGTTCGAATTTTATAGTCACCTAGATTTGATGTCCAAAGATACAAGAAATGAGCAGCATTTAAAATTACGCATATATCGTATGGTTTGCTCATCTTCCTCTTTGTCACCGACAACCTCTGAAAAATGCTAGTTGGAGATGCTCGTCACCTCCCCTCTACATTAGCCTCTGCACAAATCGACAGCCACCCCTTTAATTCCTCTATTCGCCATGCCAAGGTCCACTCTTTCCTCTGTTTTTCTATTTCATTCCACATATGCTATCCTATTCGTTGATTTCATGAGTCTTTAGACATTTCGCCTTTCCTATAATTGACATGAAAGACATTGTTTTTAATTCGTTTAGTTTTATGTTTTCATTGGGAACTTAAGTTGGTTGGAACTCTTTGCTCACCTTGCAAGATTTCTGTAGCCATTTGATACTCCATTAGAATAGCTCAATTCTAAATTCTCAAGTTTTCGAACCCCCTTTTTCAAATTAAATAAAATACAAGACGGTCATTATCTGGTGCAAGTAAAACTAAAACATCCGGCCGTTCGAAATGATGTTGTAATAGGTTTCATGTTCAATGAATCAATATTTTGACTGGTTATTCTAGTTCGAATTTTTTAATTATTTTATTTTATACTTTTTTGACTGGTTATTCTACTGAAAAGTGGAACCTGCTTTGGGATTTTCCTAATTATCATCTGCTCAAAGATGAAAACACTACTACTATTCTTTCAGATATTGCATGTTTGACGTTTTCTATATTTAGGGGCCCATTGTATACCTTGAAGCAAGCAGCATAAAGTTCCCAAATATGGGAGGCTGTCCTCTGTTTGAACTTTTTTTTGCACTGATCTCTTGCTTTTGGGGTGTAAGACATTTTTTGTTCCGCACGGAGAAACTAACATTCATGTTTTACTGTAGTTATTCTAATAGTCACTGTTGTTGAATTGGTATTTGAGTTGCACATCTTTAAAAGAGGAAATCACTTTGTGTGAAATGACCATATATTTTATATTTTGCACCTGCTAAGTTGTCTTGTGCCTGGTATGCAGATTCTTGGCAGTTGGTAAAACTAAAGGACTTGGACAATCCTTATGCAGAAATCTGACCACTATCCGTCCAGAACAAGTGAGAAAAGGAACACTTATTAGGAATGGGGTAAGTTCTCCTAGATGTAGATTTTACGGGCAATATGTGTCTATCACTAGGGGACATGCTTCATCCATGACATATAGAATGCATAGTACGTTTTGTGGGAGTTGTTTAATGACTTTGCCAGGAACAGCTGTAAGTCATCATGCACAAATCGCTTGGAAGAGGATATCGTGTAAATCTTTCTACAAAGGACAAAATTTAATCCGCTTAAGTCGATTTGCACAAGCGCTTAGTTTGGCATTGAGCAGGTCTTATGTGGTTCTCCCTGGTTTTCTTGCCTTAACATGTGAAAGAAATATAGCATTGGCACAAGCTTCACCTGACTTCTACAAGCATGCTGAAGATGGACATGTTTTCATTACCTCATTATTGCATTCCATATTTGAAGGTTTTATTCTGCTGTTGAGAGCCTTTTATTTGGGAATACTCTTTTCTCCTTGCATTGTCATGGCCCCATTTGTAGATTCTTTTGGACCTTCTTTCAGGAAAATGTGGCTTCAGGTAGTTCGTAGCACACTCGAAAGAGCAGGTCCTGCATTTATCAAATGGGGCCAATGGGCAGCTACACGACCTGATCTTTTCTCTAGAGATTTGTGTACTGAGCTATCAAAGCTTCACACAAAAGCTCCTGAACATAGCTTTGCTTACACGAAAAAGACAATCGAAAAAGCATTTGGTCGAAAACTTTCTGAAATCTTCGATGAATTCGAGGAGATACCTCTGGCATCTGGGAGTATTGCTCAAGTGCATAGGGCGTCCTTGTTGTATCGATATCGTGGTCGACAGATCAAGCCTATGGTGGTGGCAGTGAAAGTTAGGCATCCTGGAGTGGGTGAATCAATTAGACGAGATTTTGAGATTATTAATCTAGTTGCTAAGATATCGAAGTGCATTCCTAAACTGAAGTGGTTAAGATTGGATGAAAGCGTACAGCAATTTGCTGTTTTTATGATGTCTCAAGTAGATCTTGCTAGGGAAGCTGCACATTTAAGCCGCTTCACCTATAATTTTCGGAGATGGAAGGATGTCTCTTTCCCAAAGCCTGTCTATCCCCTAGTGCATCCTGCAGTATTGGTGGAGACTTTTGAACAAGGGGAATGTGTTTCATATTATGTTGATGAGCTTGAGGGCAATGAAAGACTTAAGAGCGCACTTGCTCATATTGGGACACATGCTCTTCTAAAGATGCTTTTGGTAATATTCTCTTTATGTAGCGCGTGTGTATATATTCTAATTAAGAAAATGTTCTCTGTGTTAATTTGTCTAGATTTGCATAAAGCACAACATTCAATGCAAACGTTTAACCTAGGATATACTTTAACAGAATTAAACTTCTAAAGATGTTTTTGGTATTATTATCTTTATATATGCCCATGTGTGTGGATATATTTTTTATTAAGAAAGTATTCATTATATTAATTTGTCTAAATCAAGTATAAAGGACAAATTTAATGCAAATGTGCGACTCAAATACAAAGGTCTAATGGAATATGGAACTGCAAATATATCAGACATTATTTTTCCCTCTCAGGCTATAAAGCAGATGTTTTAGTTCAAGATTTGAGTAGAAATATGAATCATGTATTGCAAGCAAAGCTGTAGTTATAACTAATGTGGTTAGGCCATTTTCAGACACATGGAAGTTCCTTCATTATATGAAATTTTCTTTTTTGTAATTGCCTATAGTCCTTACTCCCTTTAAGAAAATGTTACTTACATGCTGTATTTTTGCTTCTCACAATGAAGAGAGATCTATTAACAGACATATTAAGGAATTGGTTTGGATATACCATAGATGTTGCCTTGCTGAGTAATTGTTGATATACTGGCCTTCAATACTAGCAGTCAGTGCCTGTCCTTTACCTTAATTTCTTTATAAAAATACTAGCCTTGAATACTGACCATAGGCTGTGCTCTTATTGAAGATAAAGCACTGATTAGTGATAATAATAAATATGAAAGGCATTATTTTGGCATTATCAACGTTATTTCTTTCATGACCGTTATTTAGTGCTGCTTCTGTTCTTTGTGTTATTAGTTATACTATAAAGAAGGAACAAAAAGAAGCCTTCTATGACATTTTCTTGGTTTCTTGCATGTAGTCTATTTCAGTAATCTCTAGAATTTGCAATGTTGAAGAGGAAATGGCATTGGAGGATTACCTTGTCCAAAAAGTGTTTAGATGGATAAGAACCTATTATCTCTATGTTATGTATTACAACAACAACTATCCAGTATAGTCCCACAAGGTAGGGGCTGGGGAGGGTAATATGTAGACAGGCCTTACCCCTAGCCGAAAGGGCAGAGAGGTTGTTTCCAATCGACCCTCGGCTTAGGGGAGGAAAGACAAAACAAAAACAAAAACAAAAGAGCATTAGTGATTCCAGCTGAAACCGCGTAAATAGTTATCTAAACATAAGAACCATAAATAAAATGGCATGCAATAATATCAAACAGTAACTACCATAAATAACTAACATAAGGGGAACACAATCCAATGCACAAATCATCTATGGATAGCCTTGTCAAGCCTCACCCAACCCCGGAAAAGGAGTACAAAACATTCTAGGAGCCCATATCCTACAATCCTGATACTAGACCTCCAGACTTTTCTATCTAGGGCCATGTCCTCGGAAATCCGCATTCTAGCCATATCATGCCTAATCACCTCTCCCCAATACCTCTTAGGCCTCCCTCTGTCTCGTTTCACGCGGACCACCACCAGTCGCTCACAACTCCTCACCGGGGCATCAGGACTTCTCCTCTGCACATGTCCGAACCACCCGAGTCTCGCTTCACGCATCTTCTCTTCCACCGGGGCCACCCCCACGTTCTCTCGAATAACATTATTCTTAATATTATCTAACCTGGTGAGCCCGCACATCAACCTGAGCATCCTTATCTCCGCAACCTTCATTCTCTGAACATGAGAGTTCTTCACCGATCAGCACTCCGCCTCATACAACATGGCAGGTCTAATCACAACTCTATAAAATTTCCCCTTGAGTTTCTGTGGCACTTTCTTATCACACAGGACTCCTGATGCACGCCTCCACTTCGACCACCCCGCTCCTAAACAATGCGTGACATCCCCGTTAATATCTCCGTCCCCCTGAATCACCGACCCAAGATATCTGAAACGGTCCCTCTTGGCGATGACCTGAGATCCAATCTTCACGTCCTTGCCTACTTCGTTCGGCTTGGCACTAAACTTGCACTCCAGGTATTTAGTCTTAGATCTGCTTATTTTGAAACCCTTAGACTCGAGAGTCTGTCTCCATACCTCTAGCCTCTCATTCACACCGACCCTCGTCTCGTCTATCAATACTATGTCATCAGCAAATAGCATACACCAAGATACATCCCCTTGAATATGACGGGTTAGAGCATCCATCACCAAGGCAAATAAGAGAGGGCTATGCGCCGATCCCTGATGGAGCCCCATAACCACCGGAAATGGTCTGAGTCACCACCCACCGCCCTAACCCTAGTCTTAGCTCCATCGTACATGTCCTTGATTACTCTGATGTAGGCTTCCGGCAAGCTCTTCGCCTCCAGGCACCTCAATAGCAGCTCCCTTGGGACCTTGTCATACGCGTTCTCCAAGTCGATAAACACCATGTGCAGGTACTTTTTCTTATCCCTGAACTGTTCCACCAATCTCCTGACAACGTGGATAGCTTCTGTATGGAGCGACCCGGCATGAAACCGAACTGGTTCATCGATATAGATGTCATCTACCTCACCCTCGCCTCGATCACGCGCACCCAGACCTTCATGGTGTGACTTACTAATTTGATACCCCTATAGTTGTTGCAAAACTGGATATCCCCTTTGTTCTTGTACACAAGGGCACCACTGTATTCCACCTCCACTCCTCCGGCATCCTTTTGGTTCTAATGATCGCATTGAACAACCTGGAAAGCCACTCTACTCCTGACCTACCCATGCATTTTCAGAACTCAAGTGGGATCTCATCAGGTCCGGTCGCTCGACCCCTACTCATCATACGCAAAGCCCTCATGACCTCCTCCACCCTAGTGCGCTGCAGTACCCAAGGACTCTATGATGCTCTGAATGCCCCAGCTCCCGTAGCTCTATGTTTCGATCCCCCTCCTCATTGAGTAGGTCTCGAAAGTACGCCTGCCACCTCTGCTTGACTTGAGACTCCCCCATCAAAACTCTACCATCCTCGTCCTTGATGCACCGAACTTGGTCTAGATCCCGTGCCTTCCTCTCCCTTACTTTAGCTAACCGGAATAACTTCTTGTTCCCGCCTTTCTCCCATAATTCCTCGTACACGCGACCAAATGCGGCGTTTTTAGCTTCTGTAACCGCCAACCTTGCTTCCTTCCTCGCCACCTTGTAGATCTCCCTATACTCTCCTTTCTTCCTTGCTTGTGCTCTCTGCCAACTTAGCAAACGCCGCCTTATTCACCTCCACTTTTTCTTGGACTACATCGTTCCACCACCAGTCACCTTGATGTTTGCCTGAATAGCCCTTGGCTACCCCGAGCACATCCCGTGCTGCCTCCCTAACCAAGTTTGCCGTCTCTGACCGCATTGCGTCTGCTTCCCCAGAACTTCTCCAAGCTCCACCATCAATTAACCTCCTCTCCAACTCCTGGGCTTTCTCCTAAGTCAAAGCACCCCATCTAATCTGCGGTCGTCTCCGAGCACCCCTCATCTTCCTCTTCACCCAAAGACCGACATCTATCACTAGGAGTCTATGAAGAGTCGAAAGGGACTCCCCCGGAATGACCTTGCAGTCCTTGCATAAACCTCTATCGCTCCTTATGAGTAGGAGGTAATCAATCTGAGTCCTCACCGCCGAACTTTTGAAGGTGACCAAATGCTCTTCCCTGTTCTGAAATGTCGAGTTCGCAATTAGAAGCTAAGAAGCCCTGGCGAAATCAAGCAGTGACGTGCCTACTCCGTTCTTAACCCCAAGGCTAAAGCCACCGTGCACCTCACCATAACCACCAGCATCAGCCCCAATATGACCATTAAAGTCCCCTCCAATAACTAACTTCTCAGATTGGGGAATACTACTCACCAAATCATCCAAACCCTCCCAAAAGCGCCTGTTAACCTCCTCATCTAAGCCCGCTTGCGGCGCGTAAGCGCTGATGACGTTGAGGACGCAACCCCCAATAACCAACTTAATAGACATTAACCTATCATTCACTCGCCTAACCTCAACTACGGACTTCCTTAGATCCCTATCCACCAAGATGCCCACTCCATTCTTACCTTTCACGACCTTAAAATACCACAGCTTAAACCCGTCTGCATTCCTCGCCTTCAACCCTTTCCACCTAATCTCTTGGACACAGGCTATGTTGACCCTCCTCTTTTGAAGAACCTTCGCCAACTCAATGGACTTACCCGCCAGAGTGCCTATGTTCCACGACCCGATCCTTAATCTATGAGCGTCTGCGACCCTCTTCTCACCCTTGTCTCCCGCCCTACCGGCAGAACCGCTCCTAGCCCCTCTGCTCACCCCTGCCACCACCCCCGTCCCCCGAGGACATGACCTTACAGTACCATCCCCTCCGCGGCCACTATCCCTCCAACGGATTACGGAGAACAGAGGTGCGCACATGTACTATAGCGGAATACGCAAAAGGATGCAAGTTAGGAATCGACAGAGTAAATCACACACAGGATGTTTAGCTAGAAAACGTAAAAGGATGTACAGAGTAAACAAGAGGTCGGGAGGTACCAACTCCCGATGGAAAAACCAGGAAGTATGCTTTGATTCGCCCGATATCAACTACCGCTAGCTCTTGCACGTTTCGTCCGGTGTTGCTTCGCTCTTCGCGTCCAAACGCCTCAAGCTCGCCTTGTCCGCCGCGGCTAGTACCTGAAAATCACACACATAACAAACCCAAAAAAAAAGCGAGGGGGGGTTGCCTAGCTCGGGAAAGGGGGAGGGGTTGCCTGAAAATCACAAAAAAGAAGGGGGTGGGGTAGAGGGCAGGGGGCGTGAGAGAAGGGGGAATAGGTAGGAGATAGTGTGGAGAGAGGAGAGAGGAGAGAAAGAGAGGAGAGATGTAACTTACTTGGAGGGGGGGGGGGGGTCGCCGGAGGGGGGTCGCCGGGGTTAGGGGGCAGGTGGGGGGTGAGGGCTGGGGTATTGAAGAGAGAGGAGAGAGACAGAGGAGAGAGAGAGACTTAGAGCTCGAAAAATCAGTTGCATATAATTGTGGACGAGCAAGGCAGAAACTATTTGGACATATAGTCAAACATCAGTAAAATGCATCAATCCCTCTGTGTTATGTATTGGAATCACTAATTTTTACTTGCTCCTGAGTCTTTTTTCATTTTTCATATAATACCCCTTTCCCCTTTTCAGGTGGATAACTTTATTCATGCTGACATGCATCCTGGAAATATCCTTGTTCGGGTAACCCAAAGCAAGCAATCCCAGAAACGCATCTTCAAATCAAAGCCTCATGTTGTTTTCCTTGATGTAGGCATGACTGCTGAACTTTCTAAGCATGATCGACCAATATTATTGGAGTTCTTTAAGGCAATTGCTCGTCGAGATGGCCAGACTGTAGCAGAGTGCACTCTGCAGTTGTCAAAGAAACAGAATTGCCCTAATCCAGAAGCCTTCGTTAAGGTTTAGTTTCATACATCTTAAACGGATTATTTGAGAACTTTCTTTAGGTGTTCTTACTTATTTCTCCAATGGTAGCTATCATTTATTGCTCCCTTGAAAAGAAAACTATAATATACTTATGCAAAGAAAGTAATTGGACATCAGATGTTGTCAAAGCAGCCCATACGCTTTGCTAGTTATCCTTCTACCCCAAATTAGCTGTCAGGATTCACTTCTTGGGGATTCTGATAAAGGTTTCAAGTGTAATGTCTTTGAAATTGTGAATATGGATTGTAAGAAAATGGAAAAAGAGTATGAAAATGTAGTACCAGATGTATTTAAGTAGAGTATTGTTATTGTATGTTAATTTGACTTTTCGTAGAAGTAAAATTTCCATTTCAAGGAGGTAAATCTTTTCATTACTTTCTGTCATGAGAAGTAGATCAAACAAAAAATCATGGAGAGACCAGCATATTCTTTCCGCAAACCCCTCTGCTCCTCCTATCCTCCACCAGTGGGTGAAATGTTTTTATAAAAAGGTTGAAATGGAAGGGAAAAGGCAATGGTGATCAAAACTAGGTGCTAATGTTCCTTATAAAATGCATAACTAGCTTTAGCTTTTTGGCTAGGATCTACTTTCTTCATGTTTTTCAATATTTCTGCGCACATTCTTGTTCACGAAATTCTGATTGGTCATCTATCTGTGGATACGAGTAATGTTTATACCGTGGAGTTACTCCTACTATTTAACATGATATCTTTATGCTAAAAGACTTCTAAATCTTTTTGATATAAATGGAGGTGATGAATATTTGCCTTAGTAATCTACTGATGTCCTACAGGAAGTGAAGGAGTCATTTGATTTTTGGGGAACTCCAGAAGGTGATTTAGTCCACCCCGCTGAGTGCATTGAACAACTTCTTGAGAAAGTTAGGCATTACAGAGTGAATATAGATGGCAATGTTTGCACCGTCATGGTGACAACTTTGGTCCTTGAGGTAATTCTTCCTTTTTCAGTGAATGTGGTCTTTATGAATAAGATGTGGAATCGACTAACGCACATTTCTGTATTCAGACATGTTGCATCTCACTCATCAATATGCTGAGTATTATTCGACAATAATCTTTCACAGGGACTACTTTTCTGGTTTAAGATTTGTTCGTCTTTTGTTAATACTTACTGCCTTTTGTGTTTCTTTTTTGCTGATAGGGCTGGCAAAGGAAGCTTGATCCTGATTATGATGTAATGCACACACTGCAGACACTGCTTCTCAAATCTGATTGGGCGGAATCACTATCTTACACCATTGAAGGACTCATGGCCCCATGACAAGCTCTTCCGATTCTTCCTCTAACTGCGAGAGAGACAACTACATGGAAGTGTAAAATAACTAAATGTATATTAGCCAACATAATGAAGTTTGCTTAAAGTTTTATAAAGCGTTTGAGCTGGCCTGAGAGTATAGTAAGCAACCCTGGGAAGGATTTTGTCCTGTTCTTGTTGCTTCGATTCAAAAGTTGCTGCCCCATGTATTTTATCACATATATGCAAGAGTTTACAAGTAAAATAGAATAAAAAGTCATTCTTTGATTTGTTTTATTTTACATAATTATCAGTAAAACTATAGTGTGTTCGTTGCCTGAATCGTCGAAAGTAAAAATCACGTGAACTTTGCAAATTTACTTGAGCGCTAATTGAAAGAAACTAGAAGAGAATTCAAAACAAAGGGTGGATGACGCTCTAGCAAAGTATGGACGATCCATGCAACCATCAACAATTGAGGGACAACAACAACAACTCAGTATAATCTCACTTAGTGGGGTATGAGGAGGGTAGTATGTACGGAGAACTTACCTCTATCCTTGGCTGTTTCCAAATAGACCCCGGCATTCTTCCCTCCAAGAACTTCTCACCTTACTCTTGGGAGACTCGAACTCACGACCTCTCGGTTGGAAGTGGGGAGGAGACAATACAATATTCTAGGAAACTCTTCCCGACTTTGTTTTACATGCTTTCAATAAAGACAAATTGGATATAATCGCTATGCCCTATGCAATCTACCCCTATGTTCAACTGAATTTCTTATGCTTTTAATTATAAAGTATTTCTTTCATTAGAAAAAAAAAGGGTGGATCTTTTTTTTAACCTTTTCTTTTTAAACAGGCGTGTCAATTTTACGGAAAGAAGTATCAAAGCTCACATTGTGCATACAATCCGATCCATATGCTCAAGTTATTAGAGACAAATTTACTTTTGTGGTCTCATAATTAGCAGGAGCGGAGATCTAGAGGGTGTTTGGCTAAGCTTATAAACTAGTTTGCTTATAAGTATTTTTCGTCTTATCTATATATTTGGTAAAGTTAAAAGTGTTTATAAGTAAAAAAATAAGTCAAAAGCCATAAACTGGTTACCCCCAATTTATAAATTTTTAGCTTATAAGCACTTTTAAGTTTGACCAAATTTTTTAGTATTTTATCTTTAAAATATTCTTTTTTAGAACAAAATTATTATACCGATACTCACTGCCTCAAGTATACAACCTAAACCCCTATCCCCTCACCCCCCCCCCCCCCCCAGCTCTTCAAATCTATGATTCTCGCTGACTATTTAAGATAAGCCAATTCTCTAATTCTTTGCATTTTTATATCTATGTGACTGTGTATCAATATTTATATCTCTAAAATTTATGTAATAAATGATGACATATCAAAAAAATTTGGTGTATTGCTTTCTAAGTGTTGTGGTGATGAAGACAATGTTTGTTTCTCTTTAAATAATTTGTCCTATTTCGATTTATTTTTTTACTGATGTTATGAAATAATATAAACGACAAGTAGAATAATGCAAGAACAAGAGCAATAGAGAGAATAGAGAGAGAGAAGTATTCTTATTGATACTTAGAGATTGTTAGGGATGTATTACAATGGTAGAAGACCCCTTTATTTATAGGGAGTGGGATGATCTAGCTACGAATAATAGGACTCTAGAATCTCTCTAATTAAAGACATTCACCTTAAATAGAAGTGTATTTATAACACTCCCCCTTGAATGTCTATTCAATGATGTGCCTCGTTAAAACCTTAAAACAAAACCCAATGGGAAAAATTAAAGTAAGGAAAAAGAGTACACATGTTTAAATATGCGCCTATTGGTTGCCTCGTTAAAAACCTCGCAAGGAAAACCCGGTGGGACAAAACCTTGTAAGGGAAAAAGAGTGCAACGCGCATTAACTCCCCCTGATAAGAACATCAATTTATGTCCTTAAGTCTTCGCATCCCGATCTTGTGAACTAGCTTCTTGAAGGTTGACTTTGGTAGAGATTTTGTGAACATATCAGCCATATTGTCGCTTGAACGAATCAGTTGAACATTTATATCACCATTCTTTTGAAGATCATGTGTGAAGAATAACTTTGGTGAAATATGCTTCGTTCTATCTCCTTTTATGAATCCTCCCTTCAATTGAGCTATACATGCTGCATTGTCTTCATATAAAGTTGTGGGTAGTTTATCACACTTCAAACCACATTTGTCTTGGATATGATGTATTATAGACCTCAACCACACACACTCCCGACTTGCTTCATGAATAGCAATTATCTCGGCATGATTAGATGAAGTAGCCACAATTGATTGCTTAGTCGATCGCCAAGATATGGCGGTTTCTCCACAGGTAAACACATAACCCGTTTGAGATCGAGCCTTGTGTGGGTCGGACAAATATCCAGCATCAGCATAACCAACAAGATCCGGGCTGCAATTCTTGCCATAAAATAAGCCCATATCGGTAGTTCCCTTTAGGTACCGCAATATGTGTTTGATCCCATTCCAATGTCTCCTCGTAGGAGCCGAGCTAAATCTTGCTAAGACATTAACTGAAAAGGATATGTCAGGCCTTGTAGTATTTGCAAGATACATTAGTGCGCCAATTGCGCTAAGATATGGTACTTCAGGACCAAGTAGCTCTTCATTCCTTTCTTGTGGTCGGAATGGATCTTTGTTCACATCAAGTGATCGAACAACCATCGGTGTACTTAAAGGATGTGCTTCATCCATGTAAAACCGTTTCAGTACCTTTTCTGTATAGGTAGATTGATGAACAAAAATTCCGTTTGCCAAATATTCAATTTGCAAACCAAGACATAGTTTAGTCTTTCCGAGATCTTTCATCTCGAATTCATCCTTTAGATAATCAATTGCCTTTTGAAGTTCTATAGGGGTTCCAATAAGGTTTATGTCATCGACATATACGGCAAGTACAACAAATTCCGATGTTGTTTTCTTTATAAAAACACACGGGCAAATGGCGTCATTTATATAGCCTTCTTTTAACAAGTACTCACTAAGACGATATACCACATTCGTCCAGATTGCTTTAGACCATACAAGGATCTTTGCAATTTAATTGAAAACATTTCCCGAGATTTCGAATTGTGCGCGTTTGGCACCTTGAGTCCATCGGGAATTTTCATGTATATCTCATTATCAAGTGAGCCATAAAGATAGGCAGTAACCACATCCATTAAGTGCATGTCGAGCTTTTCATGGACAGCAAAACTTATGAGATAACGAAAGGTTATCGCATCCATTACAGGCGAATATGTCTCTTCATAATCGACACCAGGCCTTTGAGAAAAACCTTGTGCAACAAGGCGTGCCTTATATCTTTGTACCTCGTTTTTCTCGTTTCTTTTGCGTACAAAGACCCATTTATAGCCGACAGGCTTAACACCATTAGGTGTTTCAACTATAGGGCCAAAAACTTCACGTTTTGCCAGCGAATTCAATTCTGATTGAATTGCTTCTTGCCACTTTGGCCAATCCTGTCTTTTTCGACATTCTTCAACAGATTGAGGTTCGAGATCCTCACATTCTTGCATAATGCTAGATGCGACATTATAAGCAAATGCATTATCCACCACAATATCCACTCGATTAATATTTGCCTCAATATTAATTGGATTTAGGGATAGTTCCGTATTTTCCAGAGTCTCGGGCTCAATGGATTCTTCATGAATCTCAGAATTTGTTAAATCGTGAGATTCTTTCGTGGTGTCATATTGATCATTCTTTTTCCTCTTTCTAGGATTTCGATCTTTGGAACCTAATGGTCTGCCACGCTTCAAGCGTGCATTTGACTCATTGGTTATGACACTAGATGATTGTCCAACAGGGACATCAATACGGATTGGAACATTTTCCGCGGGAATGTGGGATTTCGTTATCCTCTTCAAGTCCGTAAATGCGTCAGGCATTTGATTTGCTATTCTTTGCAAATGGATAATCTTTTGTACCTCTCTTTCACAAATAGAGGTATGTGGATCAAGATGAGATAATGATGCACTTTTCCACAAAATTTCCCGTTTGGTTTCACCAACTTCTCCCCCTAATTTTGGGAAAAGTATCTCATCGAATCGACAGTCTGCAAATCATGCAGTAAATACGTCGCCTGTCAATGTTTCGAGGTAGCGAATGATGGAGGGCGATTCAAACCCAACATATATTCCTAACCTTCTTTACGGACCCATTTTGGTGCGGGATGGCGGTGCTATAGGCACATATACTGCGCATCCAAAAATTCTTAAATGGGATATATTGGGTTCATGACCCAAAACCAATTGCAACGGGGAATACTTGTGGTAATTCGTCGGTCTGAGACGAATTAGCATTGCTGCATGTAAGATGGCGTGACCCCATACCGAAGTGGGCAGCCTCGTTCTCATAAGTAATGGCCTTGCAATCAACTGCAGGCGTTTAATTAACGATTCTGCAAGACCGTTTTGAGTGTGAACATGAGCTACAGAATGTTCAACTTTTATCCCGATTGATAAGCAATAATCATTAAATGCTTGGGATGTAAACTCAGCAGCATTATCCAGTCTAATGGACTTGATTGGGTTATCTGGAAATTGTGCTCGTAGTCGAATTATTTGTGCCATTAATTTCGCAAACGCAAGGTTGCGTGATGACAACAGGCACACATGAGACCATCTACAGGATGCGTCTATCAAGACCATGAAATACCTAAACGACCCACTAGGTGGGTGAATAGGTCCACAAATGTCCCCTTGTATACGTTCCAGAAACGTGGGTGACTCGGTCCCAACCTTTGTTGGTGATGGCCTGATAATCAACTTGCCTTGATAACACGAAGTGCAAGGATATTCATTATTCGAAAGAATTTTGAAATTCTTTAACGGATGCCCATATGAGCTTTCAATAATCCGTCTCATCATGACCGATCCTGGGTGTCCCAATCGATCATGCCAAAGTACAAAGGTATTTGAATCAGTAACCCTTTGGTTTACTGTTGAATGTGCCTAAATTGCACTAATTCTTGTCCAATGCAGGCCACAAGATAAAGACGGGAATTTCTCAATTACCCTCTTTTGGCCGGAGACATTCTTTGTGATGACGAGATATTCAAGATTATCTTCATCCATTGTCTCAATATGATAGCCATTCCGGCGTACATCTTTAAAACTCAACAAGTTTCTCTTAGACTTGGAGGAGAACATTGCATTCTCTATGTTTAACGTCGTGCCTTTGGGCAGAGTTACAATTGCTCTTCCGGAGCCTTAAATCAATTTACTACTTCCAGAGATTGTAGTAACGTTTGCCTTACACATATTTAGTTGAGAGAAATATTTCTTTTCTTTGAGTATTGTATGTGTAGTACATGAATCAACTAGGCAAATGCTTTTACAGTTGGACGTTGATCCAAGTTCGCTTTGTGAGATATCCATATTTGCTTAGATTTTTCGAGAATGGTTCTTGAGACGGTAGAGTCTCGTGCTGATAACGTGTTATGAAATAATATAAACGACAAGTAGAATAATGCAAGAACAAGAGCAATAGAGAGAATAGAGAGAGAGAAGTATTCTTATTGATACTTAGAGATTGTTAGGGATGTATTACAATGGTAGAAGACCCCTTTATTTATAGGGAGTGGGATGATCTAGCTACCAATAATAGGACTCTAGAATCTCTCTAATTAAAGACATTCACCTTAAATAGAAGTGTATTTATAACAACTGAGAAATTTTTGTCAGTTTATTAATTATTATAACTTATGATTATATGCTTATCATAAAATAAATTATACTTATCATAAGTTGTATTTAAAATAAAATGACAAATAGAATTTTTGTATTTGAATCGATCTGAAATCTAAAATTTTGAAGAAATTACGCCCTTATAATGTAAACAATTCTAAGATTATTTAAATTATTGTAACAGAAAAAGAGCTTGGCAGCACTTTTTTTTATCAAATACTGCAACAACTTATTATCAATTTCAGCACTTATATCCAAACACGTAATTACTTATTTATTAAAATAGTTTCAGCACATAAAAGTATTTTTCAACAGCTAATGCTTATCAGCTAATCCAAATGGGCTCCTACTGCATTGAGTTTTGGCAGTAGTATTTTTACACCATCTTGCTAAGATTATATGACTTTAATTAGGAGGTAATTGTCTATAGTAATTGTAATTTTGCAACCAAACAAATATAGTAAGTGACCTGCTATAAATGGAAAAGTACACTGATAGTTTAAAATTCCTTAGATAGCTAGTGTAAATAAGTTAAATTAAATGGCTTTGGAGAAGAAAACAAACAAATTAGAAGAGGTAATCACATGTTTCTCAAAAAGAAGAAATCTTCACGATCCAGTAAAGCTAAGTTGACAAACTGTCATCAATTTGAATTAAATACAAACGAGGCTGAATCTTAGTGAAATATCGTCGCAGCAATGTGAAAAGACGAAGGAAACTAAGGAGTGTAATAAAAAAGGCAACACCAAATTACAGAAAATTGAAGTTCTTGGAGGGAAGGATGTCGGGGGTCTATTTGGAAACAGCCTCTCTATCCCAGAGCAGGGGTAAGATCTGCGTACATACTACCCTCCCCAGATCCCATTCAGTGGGATTATACTGGGTTGTTGTTGTTGTGAAGTAAGAAAGTAGTATGACTTCTGTTTCGTATGCGTCTGAGCTAATAATAGACATTGTATTATAGTCCAAAAACTCGATGGTTTATGCACTACAAGTTTAGAGCTGAACTTTCTAATGGGGTATGGGGTACCCAACACAACAATATGGCATACATTTTCGATAATACTTGAAAGGCCCCTCAATATAACGAAATGTAGTTTTTTTTGCAAGAAATAATACTGCTTAGACACAAAATAAACGAGACAGGCGTTAGGTCTTGCCTTTGAAAAAGATTATAACGTGGGACTCAAAATCTAATATTGATGCCCCAAAACCTCCCAACACTAAGAAAACACCTTCACACCAAATGTTTGGCCATTAGATTTTGTGGCTTTGGTTCCATGTAGTCTTTAATTTGTTTTCTGTCTTCCTTTTCACTTGTGCGTTTTTGGTCCAACCTCCTCTCGTCCAGTGATAAACTGCTTAGGAACATTGCTTACACTTGTAATATTAGGGCAACTCCTAGAGTTAGAGCACACCTTCAGCATTATCTATTGTAGTGTTAAACATTAGGTATAGTACAATTAGTCAGATTTTGTTTATCTTTTGATAGCTAGCTGCGTACATAGCTGAACTATGGAATTGTATGCAATTTTTAATTACAAAAAAAAAAAAAGGTCATTCACCTTCAAATCTATACTTCATTGTCTATATATCATTGTATTTTTGTAACTTAGTAGACCGACGCCGAAGCTAGAGGGATCCAAACCCCCTCCAAGGAAAAATCACACACACACATATATATATATATATATATATATATATATTATGTATATATAGTATATGATGAACCTCCTTGGTCATAAATATTTTTGCGCTCTTCACCAATAATCACGCACAAAATCAAATTTAACCTTAAATGATTTTGCTAAAAGAAATTGTGAAAGATTGGAAGGGACGAATTTAAGTGGAATTTGTTTGTTTAATTTTTAAATGATTTAGCTATTAGCATTATGCAATATAATGGTAATGTCAATTATTAGGAGAATATAAGTAAATTGTAACAATAAGTCTTTTCATCTGTATATCTACTCTCTTTCGATTCGTTCGAAAGGGTCCAAGAAATTTAAGTACATATGTTAAATGTTCGGTAGTGAATAGTTGGAATGAAAAGGAATCTTTGGTACACAGAACACTCAATTGGAAATTAAATTGGGAGAAAGAGAAACCAACAACTTTTATTATTTACAGAAAAAAAGTAGTGACACTGACAGGTAATAGATAAAGCTGCAAATAATGAGAAATGGCCACATGCATGTGGACGGTCCTCTCTCCATTGTTTCAATTGATGAGTTCCATAATGAATTGACTAAGGAAGGAAATGATAAAGCTTCTCTTTTCCATGCACATGCCTTGTAGTAATATTTTTTCCCCTAGTCAAAGAGGTCCCCTCAACCCCCCTACCTTTACTTTTCTTTTTTCCCTAGACTAGATTCCCCAACTTAAGAAAATCAGAGAAAATAATTATGAAATCCTCCATTAGAACTATTCATTATTGAAAGACAGAATGGGACAAAATATACAAATAGGAGAATCATGTTCATGTTGATGATAATAATGATTAAAGTCATAATTTCTAAGTTTAAAAGAATTTTTATATTATCAAATCATTCAAAGATAATTATATGTAATTGTGTCCATCAAAAGTGAAATTAATTATCTAAAAAAAATAAAACAGATTACCTGCTATAATATTATATACGGTCGAGATTGTATGCCTTCGAAGACAGGTCATCCGAAGTTCGAGTCCAAGCAAGATCGAGTTCAAGCTCGAGGGACCAGACCAGAGTTCGAAGACAGAGAACGATACATACCTAGGTCGAATGTGCTCGACCGCGGAATAGTACCGGTATGGACTTGTAACATAATGGACTATATTCCGGCCATGTTCCCAAGATCAATGCGCAAATTCCGGAATATGATTGTACTATTCCGTACTAGGTGGTTAGACAGTTGTACCAAGAATATTCCTTACTGTAAATAGAATACCTTATTTAGGGATTCCCTATTATACGAAGGGGACCCCGATCATTTGTAACATCATCTAATCATTGAGCAAAGAATATATTTTCTACTTTTTGCGTACTATTCATCAGTATTGCCCTTTAGCTCTACAGTTCTTACTTAATTGTTCTTATTGTTTTAAGCCCACCTCGAGGTCACTAAGCTCGAGGTCACCGCTGTCAAGTAATATTAGTTTGATTCACTTGTCTCTCTCATTTCTACTTCATTTTTCTTGATTATTAATTAGTATTGAACTAAATCACATATCTTTAAAATCACAAATCAAATTTAATTGTTACTCGTATTTTCGAGGTAAACAATTTGGCGCTCACCGTGGGGCTAAAGATAATAGTGATTATTTCTTTACTGATTCTCGTTACACACGTTGTTTTTACACTTTTTCTTGTCAAGATTTTTTTATTCTCAGGCTGTAACATATATAGCTCACAAAATGCACCCATTCATGACAACGAAGGTCTTGGAGAAAACAACAACGCAGGGGTCGGTGTACCACCGGTAAATCTAGGGGAAGTGCCAAATGTGGAACCAGTTGATGTTAGTTCACATCACTTTGAATGCAGATCTAAGCACGGACCCGAATGAAATATGCACAGGGAAGCCTGATCTGGTAGCCAAAGAACACAAGGAATAGGAGATGGGGGAGTCAGTCTCTAAGTGATATTTGAGATGCTGCAAGCTCGGCAAATCGTGTTCGCTCAACTTCAGAGTCAGAATAACACTCCAAACATAACCGAACCAGTAAACACTTGGCGTATTGAACCAGCGTTAGAAAGGCCCGATAAAAGTGGCTCGGGGACTGACCCCACGATTATGAGGATGCTCGAAGAGCTGACCAAGAGAATCGAGTCCTGGGAAAAGTGTAACACTCCTCAAATTTATAAAAATTTCAAGATAAGCTAATTATAGAACTAATTTATTATTATTATTACTATTATTTTTATTTTGCCTATAGTGAAATGTATATATAATTGGATATACAACAACAACAACAACTACCTAGTATAGTCCCGCAAAGTGGGGTCTGGGGAGGGTAATATGTAGACGGGCCTTACCTCTACCCGAAAGGGCAGAGAGGCTGTTACCAATCGACCCTCGGCTCAGTGAAGGAAAGGAAAAATAACAACAAAAACAAAAGAGCATTATTAACTCTAGCAGAAATAGCGTAAATAATTATCTAAACATAAGAACCATAAATAAAATAGCATGCAATTACATCAGACAGTAACTACCATAAATAACTGCCATAAGGGAGACACAACACATACACAAATCATCTATGGATAGTCCTGCTAAGCCTCACCCAACCCCGGGTGAGGATTACGAAAAACTCTAGGAGCCCCTTTCCTACAACCCTTGTACTATGCCTCCAGACTTTCCTATAAAGAGTCATGTCCTCGGAAACCCGCATTCTAGCCATGTCATGCCTAATCACCTCTTCCCAATACCTCTTAGGTCTCACTCTTCATCGCCGTATGCCGACCATCGCAGCCACTCACAACTCCTCACCAGGGCATCAGGACTTCTCCTCCGCACATGCTCGAACCACCTCAGCCTCGCTTCTCGCATCTTCTAATACGTCGGGGCCACCCCCACCTTATCTCGAATAACTTCATTCTTAATCTTATCTAACCTGGTGAGCCCGCACATCCACCTGAGCATCCTCATCTACGCAACCTTCATTCTAAGAACATGAGAGTTCTTCACCATGCCAGCATTCCGCCCCACTGGATATCCCCTTTGTTCATGTACAAGGGCACCACTGTACTCCACATCCACTCCTCCGGCATACTTTTGGTTCTAAAGATCGCATTGAACAACCTGGAGAGCCACTCTACTCCTGACCTACCCATGCATTTCCAGAACTCCATCGGGATCTCGTCAGGCCCGGTCTCGACCCCTACTCTTCCTACGCAAATCCCCTATGACCTCCTCCACCCTAATGCGCCTGCAGTACCTAAGGTCTCTATGTTGCTATGAATGCCCCAACTCCCCTAGCTCTATGTTATGATCCCCCTCCTCGTTAAGTAAGTCTCTAAATTACGCCTGTCATCTCTGCTTGACTTGAGACTCCCCCATCAGAACTCTACCATCCTCGCCCTTAATGCACCTATCTTGGTCAAGATCACGCGCCTTCCTTTCCCTTGTTTTAGCTAACAGGAATAACTTCCTGTCCCCGCCTTTCTCCCCTATTTCCTCGTACATGCGACCAAATGCCGCGTTTTTAGCTTCCGTAACTGCCAGCTTTGCTTCTTTCCTCGCCACCTTGTAGATCTCCCTGTTCGCTCTTCGTTCTTCCTCGCTTTTGCTCCCTGCCAACTTAGCAAACGCCGCCTTCTTCACCTTCACTTTTCCTTCGACTACATCGTTCCACCACTAGTCACCCTGATGTCTTCCTGAATAGCCCTTGGCTACCACGAGCACATCCCGTGCTACCTCACTAACCAATTTCGCCGTCTCTGACCACATAGTGTCTGCTTCCCCAGAACTTCTCCAAGCTCCGCCCTCAGCTAACCTCCTCTCCAACTCCTCTGCTTTCTCCTTAGCCAAAACACCCCATCTAATCCGCGGTTGTCTCCGATCACCCCTCATCTTCCTCTTCACCCAGAGAGCGAAATCCATCACTAGGAGTTTATGAAGAGTCGAAAGGGACTCTCCCGAAATAACCTTGCAGTCCTTGCACATACCCCTATTGCTCCTTCTGATGAGGAGGTAATCAATATGAGTCCTCGCTGCCAAACTCTTGAAGGTGACCAAATGCTCCTCCTTCTTCTGAAATGTCGAGTTCGCAATCAGAAGCTCGGAAGCCCTGGTGAAATCAAGTAGTGACGTGCATACTCCGTTCCTAACCCTAAAGCCGAAGCCATCGTGCACCTCACCATAACCACCAGCATCAGCCCCAATATGACCATTAAATTCCCCTCTAATAACTAACTTCTCAGATTGGGGAATACTATTTAGCAGATCATCCAAGCCCTCCCAAAAGCGCCTTTTAACCATCTCGTCTAAGCCCGCTTGCGGCGCGTAAGCGCTGATGACATTGAGGACGCAACCCCCAATGACCAACTTAATATATATTAACCTATCATTAACTCGCCTAACTTCAACCATGAACTCCCTTAGATATTTATCTACCAAGATGCCCACTCCATTCTCACCTCTCACGACCCCAGAATACCACAGCTTAAACCCGTCTGCATTCCTCGCCTTCGACACTTTCCACCTAGTCTCCTGGACACAGGCTATGTTAACCCTCCTCTTCTGAAGAACCTTCGCCAATTCAATAGACTTACCCGTCAGAGTGCCTATGTTCCACGACCCAATCCTTAATCTATGAGCATCCGGTACCCTCTTCCCACCCTTAACTCCCGCCCTGCCCGCAGGACCACTCCCTACCCCCCTACTCACCCCTGCCATCGCCCCCACCCCCCGGGGATATGACCTTACACTGTCATCCCCCGCCGCGGCTACTATCTCTCCAACCGACTATGGAGAAATGTGACGCACACACGCATTATAGCGGAATACGCAAAAGAAGCAAACTAGATAGCAATAGAGCACACCTCAAACAGAATGCTAGCTAGAATACGTAAAAAGGTGTACAGAGTAAACAAGAGAGCGGGAGGTACCAACTCCCGGTGGAAAAACTTGAAAGTAGGCTTTGATGCGCCCGAGGTCAACTTCTAACAACTCTTGCACGTCCCAACCGGTGTTGCTTAGCTCCTAACTCCCAAACGCCGCAAACTGGCCTCGCCGCCGCAACTAGTACTTGGGTCAAGTTTTCCTGAAGCTTATCGGAATTGGTAGTTCTGCTGCGTCCTGCCGAAAATCTGAACGGGAGTCACCGGAAGTACTGTAGCTTGCCGGAAAATCCTCTCCGGAAAAATAAGGCACATGTCCAAGAAAACATAACACACCCACACACACCCACAAAAAACAGAAGAGAGAATAGGAATAAAAGAAATAAAAAGCGAGCGAGAATTCAAAGAAGAAATAAAAATTGATCGCGATTAGGAAAAGAGGAAGAGCTGCTACCTACTACCTATTTCATAAAGATTCTTAAAACAAATCGAGAAGACCACACAAAACAACATGTAAATAAAATATTGTACCAAGAAACCAACTCTTTTGGCTGTGATTTGTTTCAATTCTTGATTCTGCTGGTGGGTTTACCAATGACTTGAATGAACAAAACGAAATCAAATTTTTTTTCTAGCAAATTTCTAGAAAACCAACATGATTGAAATTTTCTCAACCTAAATTTGAGCAAATAATGGATCTAATAAAACTGAAAGAGAGAAAATTCGATTGAACAAACCCTCAAAACCGCCGCCGGGATACCAACCACCACAATGCCCTAAAACACGAAGAGAGGCGGAGAGAGAGAAACGGCACTATATAATTGGATATACAATTAGAAAAATATTAATAGTTTTAATATTTATTAATTATTAAAAATGGTTATCATTAAATGCTATTTAAGTTTAAAAAAAGGGAAAAGGGACTTAAAGCCTATGAGATGGACTGTTGGCAAACAAAGGCCTTAAGCCTTAGGAAAATACGGTTAGTCCCGTATAGATAAAAGGGCAGAAGGCAAAATAGGTTCTATCATTCTCGTAAACAAAGACAGAAGACAAAAGCTCGTCCTACTCACTCACGAACCAGAGAGCAGGGCAACAAAACATCTAGGTTTCTTTACAAACCACAAAATTCTTGAACTCAGCTAAGTAAATTTTTCTATTGTCAATTATCCTATAGTGATAATAGGTAAGAATGAAATAGTTAATTCCCTTATTTCTCCATATCAACAATAAATTTCATATTTAAGTGTAGTACTTTATAAATTGATTAGAATGCACTGGTTGTTGTAGAAGCGATTGTTTGACTAGTATCAATTGGACTGGGGCCTACGTATTGGTACGAGAAGTGTTGAGGTGAGTTAATACAACCCTTTACCGAAGTGGTTTAACTCAAAAAAAATACATAAAAGGTGTTTGATGAATTGCTTAAAAGATTTTATATTTATTTAATTGGAGTGAATGAGTACCTATTAACCTAGTTGTTCTAGCAAAAGTTTAGATATTTTATTATAGGAAAAGATTAGATGATTTATTATAGCAAAAGTTAAGATATTTTATTGTGATATATGTGCATGAAATTTCAAAATTTTATTTTATTCTTATATGTTATTTTCATGTTGAAAATTATGAATAAGAAAGAATCTTTAAAAATATTTTGTATGTTTATTTCAATCTTATGCCATGATTTACATTTAAGGACACCAATATGAGCATGTACATAGTATTCTATAAAGAAAAGATTTAGACTTGAAAAGTCACAAGAAGAACTTTTAGAAAGAAAAGATTTTTGGGAGTATGCTTTATTCTGAGAATGGGTCATCGTCCAGGCCGATGGTCTTGACCAAGGCGTTGACTTACTGAAACTACTTTTGCCAAAGTAGGAAGCACACAAGCCGAGGGTCTCTTTACTGAGAATTTACTTAGCCATGCTAAAGTATGATACATGAGCGCTAAGAACCATGAAGCGAGTGGCACCTCGTGGATTGAGCATATTCGATCAGGTTGGGATCGAATCTGTGCTGATCACACGCTGACTGAGACAGAATTATGCCAGGATAGTTGGAACTCCCAAAGTATAAAGTGAAGTATTTTTTTAACGAAAGAAAAAGAAAAAAATTTCTTTTAGAATATTCATAAATTGCTATTATACAATTATTTTAGAATTTTTCTTATAAGCGTTATGTTTTACATGCATTAAGAACCTTTGCTCGTAATGTATATGTTACTAAAGTTTTCCCCTCTGTTGTGGAGACTCAATGAGTACAATGGATGGTAATGACGTTCTCTTTTGGGAACCTACATTGTTCTGCGGTACAACGTAGGAACCGAATTTGTAGGCGAGCATGCTACGAGTTAGGACTTCCTTCCTTCCAGTGATATTGTAAGCTCCGCTTTTATTCGAGGAGTATTCTTAGAGTTATTTTCATGTAGCTATTTCTTTGTTTATATAGTGAACTGGCCAGAAAATCTCATGTCCTGAGCAGTGCATCGGTTTATTAGTAGATGCTTCATAGACATAGTCATTGGGTTGAGATTTAGATGTTATTTTATAATAACTTAGCAGCAATTCAGTAGTTACTACGAATAAAGCTTTGGTGTTGATTTATTTGAATATTTAAATTAATCAAAAGTAATTAGTTAGAGTATTGCTTTGTTGCATATAAAGTTTGAAGATATAATAGGTTTGACAAGCACAGATGGTTTGCTCGGTCATGTTTAGTGATCGAGTGCCTGTCTCGGCTTGTTCAGAAAATGGGTCGTGACAAATTTGGTATCAGAGCCTCAGATTTATGAAGTCCTAGGGGTCTATGAAGCTGTGTTACTAGAGTCTTATATATGGGTATGAAGCGAGCCATACTTATTAACAGGAGGCTACAAACATTTAGGAAAAATCTCATTATTGTTATACTTTAGATCGTGTAATAGATCCTACCTCTATGAAATTATCTAACGTATTCGTTCTCCAAAACTCAAAAAAATGGCTCGTACTCGCAACTCTGACACCGGCACTCAGGATGCTGCTCAAGAAACTATCGCTACTATCGTGGCTCAAGGCAGAACTAAAAAGGCTCGAACTCAAAAAAGGAAGGGTAAATACATAAGTGGGTTCAAGTACCCTAGGTTGAACATGAAGAAGGGGAGCATGATGAGCGAGCACCTTAGGATCTAATGCCACCCCCAACAACAGCTCCGACTCAAACAACTATATCCCCAGAGGTGGGTCAGATGTTCAATGCAGTCAACAGTGCTATGGAGATATTTAAGGCCTTTATGGCCAACTAGAACGAGAACAGAGATAAGTTTTCACCTCAAATAAATAGACAAAAATATTCTGAGTCCTCAAGAGTGAATGAATTTTTGAAGTTGAGTACTCCAGTGTTCCATGGTTCTATAGTTGATGAAGATACAATGTTATGGATGGAGGTTGTTAAGAAAGTCCTTCGAGTGATGAAAGTATTTGATGACAAAGCTGTGGAGCTGGCTGCTTACTAGCTTAGAGTTGTGGCTGGTGCTTGGTATGAGATGTAGGGAAAAGAGAGAGATGAAGATGATAGTGCACCTACTTGAGAAGAATTTGAAGAGGACTTCATAGCTAACTTTATCCCGGAAGAGGATACGGTAGCTAAAGCTACAGAGTTCGAACAGCTCAAGCAAGGGAATAAAAGTGTTGAAGGGTACTACATGGAATTCATAAGGTTAACTAATCATGCTCCTCACATGGTTAAGATCAAAAAAAAAAAGATTCGCAGGTTTGTTGGTGGTTTGGCATACCACATTAAGGATACGACATCAGTTGCAGCTGTAGGAATGACAGCCTTCTCATTTGTTATGGGGTTTGCCAAGCACTTAGAAAAAGACAGAGAACAAAGGAGATAAGAGAAAGAGCATAACAAGAAATCCCGGACAACGGGCAGGTTTAATGGTACATCCAGCAGAGGCGGAAGGGATTCCTCTAATAAGGAGTCATTAGCACCAGCTCAGTCCAGTCATCAGTCAGGTGGTGGGTCTTCCTTCAGACGTACTCAAAGTTATGGAAATCAGTCTCGCCAGAATCAAAATTTTAGGACATCATCCTCACATAGCCAGAGTCATGCTGAGCAATATTCACACCAACAGGGTATTTATGGAACATGTAAGCGGCAACATTCAGGTCAGTACAAGATCGGGTTTTATGGTTGCTACCATTGTGGAGACATTGTTCATATGAAGACCAACTGCCCAAAGTTACGACGTAATTTCAGTGGTAGATCAACTCGTCCTTATAGTTCCTCAGCTACCCTAGTTGCACAACCTCAGGCTCGTGGTTCTCATAATCAGGCTCGTCAGGGGGAAAGAAGAGGTACAAATCGAGTTACTCAGGGAGGGGGACAACCCCGTTTGTTTGTTACACTTGATCGTCAGAGTGGTGAGGCATCTGCAGAAGTTATTATGGGTATACTTTTAGTCTGCTCACATAATGCTTATGCCATAATGGATCCAGGTTAAACGTTTTCATATGTGACTCCATACTTTGCAATTAGTCTCGGTCTAGAACCTGAACAACTTAGTGAGCCATTCCTAGTATCTACTTCAATTGGTGAGTCAGTGAAAGTCACAAGAGTCTATAGAAGTTTTATAGTTTCAATCCAAGGTCGCAACACCAAGGCCGATCTCATAGAATTAGAAATGGTGGATTTCGTTGTGATCATGGGTATGGATTGGTTGTCTTCCTGCTATGCCATATTATATTTTCATGCCAAGATAGTCAGGTTCCAATTTCTAAATAAAAAAGTCTTAGAGTGGAAGGGTAGTTCAGCATCGCTTGTAGGTAAGCTTATTTCTTACCTTAAGGCACAACGAATGATCGGTAAGAGGTGTCTCGCCTATTTGGCCCACATCATCAATCCAGAATCAGAACCACCAACTCTTCAGTCAATGCTAGTTGTTAAAGAATTTCCAGAAGTTTTTCCAAATGACCTTCCCGAACTTCCTCCCGAAAGAATCATAGACTTCGGCATTGATCTCATGCCAGGCACCCAGCCCATATCTATACCTCCTTATATGATGGCTCCAGCAGAACTTAATGAGTTGAGAGAACAGTTGAAAGAGCTTCTTAACAAGGGCTTCATCAGAACAAGTGTTTCACCGTGGGGTGCCCCGGTCCTGTTTTTCAAAAAGAAAGATGGGTCTCTTAGAATGTGTGTCGATTATCGGCAGTTGAATAAAGTTACCATCAAGAACAAGTACCCATTGCCAAGAATTGATGATTTTTTTGATCAACTTCAGGGTGCAAAATACTTTTTAAAAATAAGCTAGAGGTCAGGGTATCATCAGCTGAGAATCAGAAAGGAGGATATATCTAAAACAGCCATTAGAACTCGCTACGGGCACTATGAATCTCTAATGATGTCCTTCGGGTTGACAAATGCTCCAGCTGCATTCATGGACCTCATGAACAGAATTTTCAAGCCATTCCTAGATACCTTTATTATTGTGTTTATAGACGATATTTTGGTGTACTCTATGAGCAAGGAAGATCATGCAGAACACCTCAGAATAGCCTTGCGGACCTTGAAGTAGAATGAGCTTTATGCCAAGTTTTCAAAATGTGAGTTTTGGTTGTAGTCGGTGGTATTCTTAAGCCATGTGGTATCTAGTGAAGGAATAAAAGTAGACCTTCAGAAGACATAAGCAGCTAAGAGATGGCCTAGGCCGCCAACTCCAATTAAACTCAGGAGTTTCTTAGGGTTAGATGGCTACCATAGAAGGTTTGTGGAGGGGTTTTCCTTACTTGAAACTCCATTAACTAAGTTGACTCAGAAATCAGTAAAGTTCCAATGGTCAGACGCTTGTGAGCAGAGTTTTCAAGATTTAAATAAGAGGTTGACCACTGCACCTGTGTTAATCTTGCCGACAGGCTCAGGTGGTTTCACAGTGTATTGTGATGCCTCCAGAGTGGGCCTTAGTTGTGTTCTTATGCAAAATGGAAAAGTTATTGCTTATGCTTCTAGGCGGTTAAAGAATCATGAAAAGAACTACCCCACACACGACTTGGAGCTTGCAGCAGTGGTGTTTGCATTAAAGATATGGAGACATTATATTTATGGCGAGCATTCTGAAGTGTTTACCGACCACAAAAGCCTCCAGTAAATTTTCAAGCAAAAAGAACTAATTTTGAGACAGAGAAGTTGGCTTGAGCTATTGAAAGATTATGACATCAATATTCTTTATCACCCGAGCAAAGCTAATATGGTAGCAGATGCACTTAATAGGAAGTCAATGGGTGTTTTGGCCTATCTTGCATAATAAAGGCGTTCTTTGGGTCGAGAAATTCAAAAACTAGCAAATATAACTGCTAGTTTTTGAATTAGATTGGATGAGACCGAAGAAGGAGATATAACTTCTTATGCCTTAGCGCAATCCTCCCTTGTTGCACATGTTAAGGCTAAGCAAGGTGAAGATCCGTACTTAGTGAAAGGAAAAGAAGGAGTCAGAAGCAAAGAAATCACTGCGTTCACTCTAGGAAATGACAGAGTTTAGAAGTTGAATGGTCGGTTATGTGTGCCTAATGTTGATGGTCTTAGAAAAGGCATAATGGAGGAAGCTCACAGTACGAAGTACTCTATCCACCCAGGTGCTACCAAATTATATCTAGATTTGAAAGAATTTTATTGGTGGAAAGGCATGAAGAAACAAGTAGCAAACTATGTGGCTAAATGTTTAAATTGCCAGCAAGTCAAAGCCGAGCATCACAGGCCTGTGTCCTAGCTCAAGACATAGAAATACCATAGTGGAAGTGGATTTCGTAGTAGGTCTACCTCGCACGTACCGTAAACATGATATGATTTGGGTTATTGTAGACTGACTGACAAAGTCCTCGCATTTCCTACCAGTAAAGACGACAGATTCTGCAGAGTAGTATGCGCAGTTGTACATCAAAGAAATAGTCCGATTGCATGGTACTCAAGTTTCAATCATATCGTACAGAGGCCCTCAATTCACAATGCATTTTAGCATGCATTTCAGAAAATATTAGGTACCAAGGTCAATTTAAGCACCGCTTTTCATCCACAGACCAATATCCAGGAATATAGGACCATTCAGACTCTTGAAGATATGTTGCATGCATGTGTTATTGATTTTGGAGGTAATTGAGATGATCACGTAACACTTATGCAATTTTCTTACAATAACTACTATCAGGCCAGCATTGGTATGGCTCTGTGACGACCCAGAGGGTCATCACCGAAAATTCTCCCTTTCCTTGTGTTGCTGAGGCCTTGAAAACCTCTTATTGGGTTGCCTAGATTTGCGTTTGCAGTCCGGGCTCGAAGCCGGAAATTTTTTATGTGAAAATATTTGAATTCTGTGTTTAAAACTATGAATTTTGATACCAATATTGCTATATTTGACTTTGGTCAACATTTTGGGTAAACGAACTCGGACCCGTGATGTGGTGGTCCCGAGCGTCCGCAATGAAATTTGGTACTCGGGCATATTCCCGGAATTGAAATCCGAGGTCCCGGAGGGTCCGTAATGAAATTTAGGACTCGAAGCTTTATAGTGAAATTGCCGTTTAAAATGCTTAAGGAAAAATTAGAAATGAAAATGTGATCAAACGTGATGGTATCGGACTCGTATTTTGGTTCCGACGCCCGGTACATGTCTTTAATAGGCGTTAAGTTCTATTTGTAAAGTTTGGTTGAAAACGGACGTCGTTTGACGTGTTTCGAACTAAAAGTGGTAAGTTTGAAAATTCTGAACTTAGAATGAAAATCATGAGTTTTGGGGGTTGATTTTGTGATTTTGATGTTATTTTGGCGACTTGATCGCTCGAGCAAGTTCGTAGGATGTCATTGAGTTAGTGTGTGTGTGTTTTGTTGGGAGCCCCGAGGGCTCGAGAGTGATTCAGAGGTGGTTTGGGGTGGTTTTACACTTAAAATCATAGCAGGTTTTTGCATTTTCTACACAGTCATATTATTTATCACGAACGTGGCCTTAAGCTCGCGTTCGCAGTGCCCTTTCCTTTCCCTCTTTCGCGATCGCGTGACTCCTCCCGCATTCGCGAAGTTCAGCTTCCCCCTCTACGCTTTCGCGTACTAGCCTTCGCGTCTGCGTAAGCCAACCTAGAACCCCCCCCCCCCCCAACTTCCTTCTTCGTAATCGCGTTATACTAACCGCGAACGTGATGGTCTGTAAATGCCACCCTTCGCGAACGCGTCGCTATTCTCGCGATTGCGAAGGGAATTTTCGCCCAGCGAATTCTGATGCCTTAAAACAGAAGCAGTGCGGGATTTTCTTCATATTTTCACACGAACTTCTTCTCAAAGCCCTCCATTGACGAGTCCCAAGCCTTCCTTCCTCCATAACTCTTTGGATAAGTGATTGCTACTTCATCAAATCATTATTTCTTCATTAAATCATTAAATTCCTAGCCCTAAAACATGAAATCAAGTAGAATTTAGGAGTTTTTGGGATTAGTTAGTGTTTATGGGATTTTGGGTATTTCAACCTCAATTTGAGGTCGAATTTAACATCTAATCACATATTTGAACTCATGGGGTCATGAAAGATTGGATTTTGGTCCTAGCCTCGAGTTTAGACCACGTGGATCCGGTGTCGTATTTTAGTATTTTTGAAAGTAAGCTAGGAAATTAATTTCAAGGATATGGGCTTGTGTTTTTGGATTCTTATTGATAATATTAAATAGAAATTATGTTAGATATCGTTGGTTCGGAGTCAAATTCTAGAGGAAAGGCGATTGTTGAGCTTTGAGTTGCTATTTTCGGCTTCGAGGTAAGTGCTTGATCTAACTTTGGCTTGAGGGAATATGTTTAGGTTGTTATTTTCTATGTGCTATGTAGGTCGGTGTATAGGTATGTTGACAGTTACCAATGCGCTCGAGTCAAGCATGACCGTAAGTCATAATTACTATTAAATTATCGAATAAATAAACAATTGTGCTAATTACTTGTTAATTGAACTGTGAAAAGGTTGTTTAGGAGTAAATGAGGTAAGGAAGGAATTATTGTATATTCCCTTGCCGGTATTTGTGGTTAAATTGTTTTCCCTTGCCGGGACCTACTGTAGAGTTGTTCTTCCCTAATCGGGATATTTGGGCTATTAGCTGTACCCTTACCGGGTTAGACTGTTTTATTGATGTGCTTCCCTATCGGGATTTTCTGTTAAGAGATTGTTAGAATTATTCAATTATATTATGTATTGGGATCGTGTGGCACGCCGCCCACCTATTGTATGAACGGGATCGTGTGGCACGCCGTCCACCTATTGTTTATGAATGGGATCGTGTGGCACGCCGTCCACCTATTGTTATTGGCCTGAGATGCCTGTGACATTGTGCACATAGAATACGGGAGCGCGTGGCGCTCCGTCCACTGTAGTTGCGTGTACTTGTTGATTTCTACCATAAAAATGGAGTGGTACTTATTGATTTCCTCCACAAGATGGAGTGGTACTTATTGATTGGGTGCGGATGAGAGTAAAAGCACAGTGGGTGGTGCCGAGCAACATGGTTTTATTGGCGTTACCTTATTGGTGTTCCTTATTCCGTTTTTCCTTTGTTAGTTTTTGTTTCACTAGACTCTCTTATTTATATGCTATCTGTTCAGTTCCATCTCTTAATTGTAAAAGTTATATTTGAACTGAAATTCCCCCCAGCATGTCCCCTTCCCTTTTATTGTTTGAATTCTTGTTCTTTTTCTGTTGTTGTATATATATATATTCGTTCAGGTTGTTTATGGTAGGTCCGGTTAGCCTTGTCACTACCTCGTCGAGGTTAGGCCGGACACTTACCAGCACATGGGGTCGGTTGTGCTGATACTACGCTTCTGCGCCTTTTTGTGCATAGGTCAGGACCTAGTCTACGGACCGCAGCTATAGTTTGGGAGAGACCCCTTCAGTCCAGAGTTTTAGAGGTAGTTTGCAGGCGTTCGCGGGTCCCGAGTCCCCTTTACCTACTTCTTTCAGTTTGTTTAATTGTACCAAACAGACATGTTATGTATTTTTCTTCAGACTGTAGTTTTTAGTACTCATTTACTAGTCCGTGAGTAGTGACACCAGATACTGGGTAGAGTCATGTTATTAGAGTTCGCATCTTGTTTTTTTGTTATTGTCATTAAAAGACTTCCGCATGTTTTAAGTAATTATTTTAGTATTTAACTGGTTTTAGATTTAACTTGTGAAAAAGAATTATAAAGGGTGGCTTGCCTAGCTCCGACAGTAGGCGCCATCATGACTCCTGATGGTGGGTAGATCCGGGTCGTGACAAGTTGGAATCAGAGCACTAAGTTTCTTGGGTCTCACTACTTATGGACAAGCTCGATAGAGTCTGAGGGATCGGTACGGAGACGTCTGTATTTATCCCCAGAGGCTACAAAGTTAGGAAAAGTTTCACTTTGTTCATTCTTGTCATGCGATTCGTTTTCTCAAGTATTGATTGTCATTCTACTCTGTTCTTTCGCAGATGGAGCGAAAACGTGCGACTTCTTGCGCGCAGCAGTTTGACCCCCAGCAGCAGCTCCTGCGAGGTGCAGGGGCCGAGGCCGTGCCTGAGGCCGTGGGAGAGGCAGAGCTCAGCACCAGGCAGCAGTTCCAGAGGTGGAGCCTCATATAGACTTTAATGAGGAGGTTCCAGCTCCCCCAGCTCTAGTGGGCCCAGCTCAGGTCCCAGGATGAGTGATGCTTTCTTCAGATCTTCAGGATGCCGTTGTCCGCATAGCAGGCTTTATGGACAGTGTGGCCAGAGCAGGATTGCTGCCAGTAGTACCAGCCACTTCTCAGGCTGGAGGAGGGCTCCAAACTCCTGCTACACGTACTCCGGAGCAGGTAGCTCCCCAGACTCAGGTTCCCTTGGTTCAGCCCGCAGTGGCGGCTCAGACAGGTATTGCAGCTCAGGCCGAAGATGGGTCGGCCATGTCTTCGGATGCTTTGTGGAGACTTGATCGGTTCTCCAAGTTTTTCACTACCACTTTCAGTGATGCTTCATCAGAGGACCCCCAGGATTTTCTGTTCAGTTGTCATGAGATCCTCAGGACTGTAGGGATCGTGGAGACCAATGGGGTCGATTTTTGTACTTTCAGGCTTGTGGGTTCTGCCAAGACTTGGTGGAGAGACTATTGTCTGTCTAGGCTAGCAGGGTCCCCAGCTTTGACATGGGATTAGTTTGCATAGTTATTCTTGGAGAAATTTCTCCATGTCACTCAGCGGGAGGCACTTCGCAGAAAGTTTGAGTGCCTTCAGCAGGGCTCCATGTCAGTTACATAGTATGAGACCAAATTTGTTGACTTAGCATGCCATGCAGTAGTGATACTCTCTACACATTGGGAGAGGGTCTGGTGGTTCATTGGCGGGTTGATTCAGCCGATTTGCCTTCAGATGGCCATGGGAGTTGGCAGTGATATTTCCTTTCAGGAGGCGGCAAATGCGGCCCACTTGGTAGCGATGGCACTATCTCAGGGAGGTGGTCAGGGGTCCGATAAGAGGCCTCGACATTCTGGTAGATTCAGTGGTACCTCGTCGGGAGGTAGGGATTCACATGACAGAGGCCATCCATTGAGGCCTTTCCAGTCAGCCCTCCAGGCTTCTCAGGGTACATTAGGAGGTCACAACTTTCAGTCGCAGTCTTCCGTCCAGTAGCTGCTTCGATATTCTCAAAAGTTGAGGGCTTGTTTCACTTGCAGCGACCTGAGGCACATTGCCAAGTATTGCCCTCGAGTTTCCAGCAGTTCGCAGCAGCATGGTCCTCACCCCAGAATTCAGGCAGCAGATGATCCACAGGCTGCCCAGCCAGCTAGAGGCGGGGGTAGAGGCCATATAGGTGGAGGTAGGGAGTGTAGAGGTGGAGCTTAGACCGCCGGATGCAGGGGTCAGCTCGCAGCAGATCGCCTCAGAGATATAGTTCAGGGAGGAGGGAGTCAGCCCCGTTGTTATGCTTTAACGGCCAGGCCGTAGGCTGAATCATCAAATGTTGTGATCACATGTACCATTTTGTTTTGTATTAGAGACGTTTCCATGCTATTTGGCCATGGATTTACGTATTCTTATGCGTCATCTTATTTTTGTACCCTACTTGGTTATGCCTAGTGAGGCTTTGGGTATTTCTGCACATGTGTCTACACCGGTGAGTGAGTCCGTAATGGATGACCGATTGTATTGTTCGTGAGTAGTGGTAATTGAGGGTCTAGACACCCGTGTCGACTTATTCCTCTTAGATATGGTGGACCTTGAAATCATGATGAGGATGGAATTGTTGTTCCAATGACCTTAGCTTACCAGATTTGCCCCATTTAGGATGAAGCGGGATTCTATATTATCCGACCCGTAGTGTGATATTGTATGCAAGGGCTCGATGCATGGTAGAGGAGAGTGTTTATCTCAATTGGCATATGATCGTGACTCCAACGCTGGGGTTCCTTCCGTAGGTTCTGTTCCTATTGTTCGGGAGCTTCCCCGATGTTTTTCCTTTAGACCTGCCGGGCATGCTGCCTGACAGTGATATTGATCTTCGCGTTGGTCTGGTGCTAGACACTCCGCCTATTTTTGTTTCATCGTATCGCATGGCCCCGCCAGAGTTGAGAGAGTTAGAGGAAATTTGCTTGATAAGGGTTTCATTAGGCCAGAGTTTTGCCTTGGGGTGCACCCAATGTAATTGCAAAAAGGAAGGACGGTTCGATGAGGATAAGTTTCGATCAGTTTCAGAGCACCAGGGTATTTTATCAAGGATAGATTTGGTGTCGGGTTACAGCCAATTCAGGATTAGGGCATTTGGTGTCCTTAAGATATTTTTCTCCACTGGGAGTGATTTTGCCCACGAGATCTGGGCCTTATACTGTATATAGTGATGCTTCCCTCATCGGACTTGGCGCATTGTTGATGTTGAACGACAAGGTCATAGCATATGCGTCGAGGCAACTGAAGATCACGAGAAATATTATCCAGTTCATGACTTATAGTTGGCAGCCATTGTTCATGCCTTGAAGATCTGGAGGCATTATTGGCATGGTGTGACGTGTGAGGTGTACACGGATCACAAGAGCCTTCAGTACTTGTTCAAGCAGAAAGAGTTGAATTTGAGACAACGGAGGTGGTTGGAGTTGTTGAAAGATTATGATGTTTCTATTTTATATCACCCAGGGAAGGCCAATGTAGTGGCTGATGCTTTGAGTAGGAAGACCGCCAACATGGGTAGTCTTGCATATATTCCGGTCAGCCAGAGACCGCTTGCCTTGGATGTTCAGGCCTTGGCCAATAGATTTGTGAGATTGGATATTTCTGAGCCCAGCAGGGTGTTAGCTTGCACGGTTGCTCGTTCGTCATTGATGGAGCGTATCCAAGAGCGGCAGTTTGATGATCCCTATTTATGAGTCCTGAGAGACACGGTGTAGGGGCGAGGTGCCAAGGAGATCACTCTGGGAGATGAGGGCATATTGAGGTTGCAGGGGCGAGTTTGTGTGACCAATGTTGATGGTATTCGAGAGTCGATCTTAGCGAAGGCCCACAGTCTCGGTATTCTATTCATCCGGGCGCCGCGAAGATGTATCAGTATTTGAGACAACATTACTAGTGGCGTAGAATGAAGAAAGACATTATTGCATATGTGGCTCGTTGTCTAAGTTATCAGCAGGTGAAGTACGAGCATCAGAGGCCCGATGGATTATTTCAGAGGATTGAGCTTCCCGAGTGGAAGTGGGAGAGAATCACTATGGATTTTGGCCTTCCGATGACTCAGAAGAAGTTTGATGTTATATGGGTTATTTTTGATAGGCTGACTAAGTCAGCGCATTTCATCCCAGTTGCAACCACCTATTCATTCGAGAGATATGCGGAGATTTATATTAGGGAGATCGCTCGCCTTCATGGGGTGCCCATACCTATTATTTCGGATCAAGGTCCGCAGTTTACCGCATTTCTAGATAGCAGTGCAGCATGAGTTGGGTACCCAGGTCCATTTGAGTACAACATTTCACCCCCATATGGATGGTCAGTCCGAGAGGACCATTCAAATTCTTGGGGATATGCCCTGAGCCTATGTTCTTGATTTTAAAGGCTCATGTGACCAGTTCTTGCTTTTAGCGGAGTTTGCCTACAACAACACCTACCAGTCTAGTATTCAGATGGCCCCCGTATGAGGCGTTGTATGGTAAGCGGTGTCGGTCCCCAGTCGGATGGTTTGAGACGGGAGAGGCTCGGTTATGGGGTACAGATTTAGTACAGGAGGCCTTGGATAAGGTTAAGATAATTCAGGACAGACTTCGGTCAGCTAAGTCCAGGCAGAAGAGTGTTGTAGACCATAAGGTCAGGGATGTTGCTTTCATGGTTGGTGAGCGAGTATTGCTCCGTGTGTCGCCTATGAAGGGCGTGATGAGGTTTGGGAAGAAGGGAAAGCTTAGCCCTAGGTATATTGGCCCATTTATGAATTTGACCGTGTGGGGAAAGTGGCATATAGGCTTGCGATGCCACCTAGCTTGTCAGTTGTGCATACGTTTTTCCATGCAACCATGCTTCGGAAGTATCACGGTGATCCCACCCACGTGTTAGATTTCAGTACTGTCCAATTGGACAAGGATCTGTCATATGAGGAGGAGCCGGTGGCTAATTTAGATCGGCAGGTTCGACAGTTGAGGTCGAGAAGTTTTCCTTCGCTGCGTGTTCAGTGGAGAGGTCAGCCTCCTGAGGCATTGACCTGGGAGTCCGAGTCTGATATGCGGAGCCGTTATTTCCATCTATTCCCCGTCTCAGGTACTCCTTTCTTTTGGTCCGTTCCAGGACGAACAATTATTTTAGAGGTAGAGGATGTGATGACACAAAGGACATCACCAAAAATTCTCCCTTTCCTTGTGTTGCTGAGGCCTTTAAAAACTCTTATTAGGTTGCCTCAATTTGCGTGCGCAGTACGGGCGCGAAGACGGAAAATTTTCATGTGAAAATATATGAATTATGTGTTAAAAACTAAGAATTTTGATACCAATATTGCTATGGTTGACTTTGGTCAACATTTTGGGTAAACAGACCCGGACCCGTGGTGTGACGGTCCCGGAGGGTCCGTAATGAAATTTGGGACTCGGGCGTATTCCCGGAATCGAAATCCGAGGTCCCAGACCCGAATACAGAGCTTTTTTGTGAAATTGCCTTTGAAAATGCTTAAGGAAAAATTGGAAGTGAAAATGTGATCAAAAGTGATGGTATGGGGCTCGTATTTTGGTTCTAATGCCTGGTACAAATCTTAAATGGGCGTTATGCGCTATCTGTAAAGTTTGGTTAAAACGGACGTCGTGTGACGTGTTTCAGACTAAAAGTGGAAAGTTTGAAAATTTTGAACTTAGAAATTAAAATCATGAGTTTTGGGGGTTGATTTTGTGATTTTGATGTTATTTGGCGATTTGATCGCTCAAGCAAGTTCGTAGGATGTTATTGAATTAGTGTATGTGTTTGGTTGTGAGCCCCGAGGGCTCGGGAGTGATTCAGAGGTGGTTCGGGATGGTTTTACACTTAAAATCATAGCAGGTTCGCGATCGCGTGACTTCTCCACGTTCGCGAAGTTCAGCTTCCCCCTCTACGCGTTCGCTTACTAGCCTTCGCGTCCGGGTAAGCTAACCAAGGACCCCCTCTAACTTCCTTCTTCGCAATCGCATTATACCAACCACGAACATGATGGTCTGTAAATGCCACCCTTCGCGAACGCGTTCCTATTCCCGCGATCGCGAAGGGCATTTTTGCCCAGCGAATTCTGGTGCCTTAAAACAGAAGCAGTGCGGGATTTTCTTCATATTTTCACACGAACTTCTTCTCCAAACCCTCCATTGACGAGTCGCAAGCCTTCCTTCCTCCATAACTCTTTGGGTAAGTGATTCCTACTTCATCTAATCATTATTCCTTCATTAAATCATTAAATTCCTAGCCCTAAAACCTGAAATCAAGTAGAATTTAGGGGTTTTGGGTTTACTTAGGGTTTATGGGATTTTTGGTATTTTAACCTCAATTTGAGGTCGAATTTAACATCTAATCATATATTTGAACTCGTGGGGTCATGGGGGATTGGGTTTTGGTCCGAGCCTCGAGTTTAGACCACGTGGGCCTGGTGTCGGATTTTAGTATTTTTGAAAGTAAGCTAGGAAATGCATGTCTAGGCTATGGGCTTGTGTTTTTGGATCCTTATTGATAATATTGAATCAAAATTATGTTAGATATCGTTGGTTCGGAGTCAAATTCTAGAGGAAAGGCGATTGTTGAGCTTTGAGTTGCTATTTTCGGCTTCGAGGTAAGTGCTTGATCTAACTTTGGCTTGAGGGAATAGGTTTAGGTTGTTATTTGCTATGTGCTATGTGGGTCGGTGTATAGGTATGGTGACGGTTACTTAATCGCTCGAGTAAAGCATGACCGTAAGTCATAATTGCTATTAAATTGTCGAAGAAGTGAACAATTGTGCTAATTACTTGTTAAATGAACTATGAAAAGGTGGTTGAGGAGTAAATTAGTTAAGGAAGGAATTATGGTATTTTCCCTTGCCGGGATTTGTGGTTAAATCGTTTTCCCTTGCCCGGACCTATTGTAGAGTTATTCTTCCCTTGTCGGGATATTTGGGCTGTTAGCTGTACCCTTGCTGGGTTAGACTTTTTTATTGATGTGCTTCCCTATCAAGATCTTCTGTGAAGAGATTGCTTGAACTATTCAATTATATTACGTATTGGGATCGTGTGGCACGCCGCCCACCTATTGTTTATGAACGGGATCGTGTGGCACGCCATCCACCTATTGTTTATGAATGGGATCGTGTGGCACGCCGTCCATCTATTGTTATTGGCCTGAGATGCCGGTGACATTGTGCACAGAGAATACTGGAGCCTGTGGCGCGCCGTCCACTGTAGATGTGTGTACTTATTGATTTCCTCCACAAAAATAGAGTGGTACTTATTGATTTCCTCCACAAGATGGAGTGGTACTCATTGATTCGGTGCAGATGAGAGTAAAAGCACAGTGGGTGGTGCCGAGCAACGTGATTTTATTGGCCTTACCTTATTGGTGTTCCTTATTCCGTTTTTCCTTTATTAGTTGTTGTTTCACTGGAATATCTTATTTAAATGCTATGTATTCAGTTCCATCTCTTAATTGTAGAAGTTATATTTGAGGTGTTATTCCCCCCAGCATGTCCCCTTCCCTTTTATTGTTTGAATTCTTGTTCTTTTTCTGTTGTTGTATATATATATTCGTTCAGGTTGTTTATGGTACGTCCGGTTAGCCTCGTCACTACCTCGCCGAGGTTAGGCTGGACACTTACCAACACATGGGGTCGGTTGTGCTGATACTACGCTTCTGTGCCTTTTTTTGCACAGGTCAGGACCCAGTCTACGGACCGCAGCTATAGTTCGGGAGAGACCCCTTCAGTCCAGAGACTTAGAGGTAGTTCGCAGGCGTTCGCGGGCCCCGAGTCCCCTTTATCTACTTCTTTCAGTTTGTTTAATTGTACCAAACAGACATGTTATGTATTTTCCTTCAGACTGTTGTTTTTAGTACTCTTTTAGTAGTCCGTGAGCAGTGACACCAGATACTGGGTAGAGTCATGTTGTTAGAGTTCGCATCTTATTTTTTTTGTTGTTGCCATTAAAAGACTTCCGCATGTTTTAAGTAATTATTTCAGTATTTAATTGGTTTTAGATTTAAGTTGTGAAAAAGAATTATAAAGGTTGGCTTGCCTAGCTCCGACAGTAGGCGCCATCACAACTCCCGATGGTGGGTAGATCCGGGTCGTGACAGGCTCCTTATGAAGCATTCTATAGGAGGAGACGTAGGTCTCCAGTGGGTTGGTTTGAACCAGCAGAGGTGCCGTTGATTGGTCCAGAGTTTGTTTGTGAGGCCTTGGAGCAAGTTCAGCTAATTAGAGAAAGACTTAAAGCGGCTCAAAGTCGTCAAAAGTCTTATTCCGACAAGTGGCATCGTGAGTTAGAGTTCATGGTTGGTGATAAGGTATTTTTTGAAAGTTTCACCGATGAAAGGTGTTGTGAGGTTTGGTAAGAAAGGGAAACTTAGCCCTAGATTTATCGGACCTTATGAAATCCTAGCAAAGAAAGGAAATGCGGCTTATAAGCTAGCGCTACCCGTTGAATTTTCCTTTGTTCATCATGTCTTTCATGTGTCTATGCTTAGAAAGTACATTCATGATGAGTTGCATATAATACCCGTTAATACTATAGAAATTAAAGAAGGCTTGACTTATGAAGAGGTACATATAGAAATTCTCGATAGGAAAGTAAGAAAGTTGAGAATAAAATATTTAGCATCGGTAAAAGTTTTGTGGAGGAATCATGATTCAAAGAGGCTACATGGGAGGTCGAGGAAGATATGAAAGAGAAATATCCATATTTATTTGAGAAAAAAGGTATGTGAACCTAAGTTCGGTTTTACATTTATATTTCCATTTATTAAATACAAGTTAGCAATGTTTATGTCCTTCCTAGATTATATTTAGTTGTCTTAGTGATTTAGTTTATGTCAGAGTATATTTAATTCATTAAAGTGATTCACTTTTGCTAAAGTGTTGTGCTTTAGATTCTTGTTGGTTATTGTGGTACCTCCTTGTCGGAGTGTGAGTAATCAATTCATGAGCTTTGTGTGGTATCTATGAATGACTTGTTATGGTTTGTTGGTGTAGTTCGGCTATTTGTGATAGGGATATTTTTTTTAGATAGTTCAAATTACAAGGGAAACTCTGCCGAAATTTTTAAAAATTTAGAGAGTAAGCCAAAGTTTTGAGTCCCTTGGAAGAATGAGTAGTGCTAAGAAAATTTAAGAGGTTCAAGGACTTAGGGGATGATTGTTAGCTTAAGAATAAAGTCCTACTAACATTTGGGGACGAATATTTTTAAGGAGAGAAGATTGTAACACTTCTCAAATTTATAAAAATTTCAAGATAAGCTAATTATAGAACTAAATTATTATTATAATTACTATTATTTTTATTTTACCTATAGTGAAATATATATATATATATATATATAATTTGAAAAATATTAATAGTTTTAATATTTGTTAATTATTAAAAGTGGGTATCATTAAATACTATTTAAATCAAAAAAAGAAAAAAGCAAAGAAAAGGGAAAAGGACTTAAAGCCCATGAGATGGGCTATTGGCAAACAAAGGCCTTAAGCCTTGGGAAAATAAGGTTAGTCACGCACGTATAGAAAAAATGGCAGAAGGCAAAATAGGTTCTGTCATTCTTGTAAACAAAGACAGAAGGTAAAAGCACGTCCTACTCACTCACGAAGCAGAGAACCGGGCAACAGAAAATTTAGATTTCTTTATAAACCACAAAATTCTTGAACTCAGGTAAGTAAATTTTTCTACTGTCAATTACCCTATAATGGTAATAGGTAAGCATGAGTCGGTGATTCAGGGGGACGGAGAGATTGACGGGGACATCACTCATCGCATAGGAGCGGGGTGGTCAAAGTAGAGGCTTGCATCAGGAGTCCTGTGTGACAAGAAAACTCCACAGAAACTCAAGGGGAAATTTTATAGAGCTGTGATTAGACCTGCAATATTGTATGGGGCGGAGTGCTGGCTAGTGAAGAACTCTCATGTTCAGAGAATGAAGGTTGCGGAGATGAGGATGCTCAGGTGGATGTGCGGGCTCACCAGGTTAGATAAGATTAAGAATGAAGTTATTCGAGAGAAGGTGAGGGTGGACCCGGTGGATGAGAAGATGCGAGAAGCGAGGCTGAGGTGGTTCGGGCATGTGCGGAGGAGAAGTCCTGATGCCCCGGTGAGGAGTTGTGAACGGCTGGCGAATGGTCGGCATTTGGCGAAGCAGAGGGAGGCCTAAGAGGTATTGGGCATAGGTGATTAGGCATGACATGGCTAGAATGCGGGTTTCCGAGGACATGACCCTTGATAGGAAAGTCTGGAGGTTTAGTATCAGGGTTGTAGGATAGGGGTCCCTAGAGTTTCTGTACTACTCTCCGAGGGTTGTGTGAGGCTTGGTAGGCTATCCATAGATGACTTGTGTTTTGTATTGTGTCTCCCTTAGGGTAGTTATTTATGGTAGTTAATGTATGATATTATTGCATGCTATTTTATTTATGGTTCTTATGGTTAGATAATTATTTATGCTATTTCTGCTGGACTTACTAATGCTCTTTTGTTTTTGTTTTGTTTTTGTTTTCCCTTTTCTTCACAGAGCCGAGGGTCGATTGGAAACAGCCTCTCTGCCCTTTCGGGTAGGGGTAAGACTCGTCTACATATTACCCTCCCCAGACCCCACTTTGTGGAACTATACTGGGTAGTTGTTGTTGTTGGTAATAGGTAAGAATGAAATAGTTAATTTCCTTCTTTCTCCATATCAACAATAAATTTTATTTTTTTGTATAGCACTTTAAAAATTGATTAGAATGCACTGGTTGTTGTAGAAGCAATTATTTGACTGGTGTCAATTGGACTGGGGCCTACGTATTGGCTCGAGAAGTTTTGAGGTGAGTTGATACAACCTTTTACTGAAGTGGTTTAACTCACAAAAATATGCATACATGGTGTTTGATGAATTTCTTAAAAGAGTTTATATTTACTTAACTGGAGCGAATGAGTATCTATTAACCTAGAGTTGTTCTAGCAAAAGTTTAGATGTTTTATTATAGCAAAAGATTAGATGATTTATTACAGCAAAAGTTTAGACAATTTACAGTGATATATGTGCATGAATTTTTAAATTTTTGTTTTATTCTTATATGCTATTTTCATATTGAAAATTATGAAGAAGAAAGAAACTTTAGATTATATGTTTATTTCATTCTTATGCCATGTTTTACATATAAGAACACCAATATGAGCATGTACATAATATTCTATAAAAGATTAAGACTTGAAAAGTCACAAGAAGAAGTTTTAGAAAGAAAAGATTTTTGGGGAGTATCCTTTATTCTGAGAAGGGGTCATCGTCCAGGCCGAGGGTCCTGACCAAGGCATTGACTTCCTGAAACTACTTGTGCCAAAATAGGGAGCACACAAGCCGAGGGTCTCGTTGCTGAGAATATACTTAGCCATGCTAATGTATGATACATGAGCGCTGAGAACCATAAAACGAGTGGCACATCGTGGATTGGGCCTATTCGATCAGGTTGGGATCGAACCCGAGCTGATCACACGTTGACTGAGGCAGAATTAAGTCAGGATAGTTGGAACTCCCAAAGTATAAAGTGAGGTATTTTTCTAAAGAAAGAAAAAGCAAAGAATTTCTTTTAGAATATTCATAAATCGCTATTATGCAATTATCTTAGAATTTTTCTTATAAGCTTTATGTTTTACATGCATTTAGAAAATTTGCTCGTAATGTATATGTTATTAAAGTTTCTCCCCGTGTTTTGGAGACTCACTGTACAATGGATGGTGCTACCGTTTTATTTTGGAAATCTACGTTGGTTCGCGGTGCAACATAGGAATCGGATTTGCAGGCGAGCAGGCTACGAGTTAAGACTTTCTTTCCTTCCAGTGATATTGATGAGCTCCATTTTTGTTCATGGAGTATTCTTAGAGTCATTTTCATTTAGCTATTTCTTTGTTTATTTAGAGAACTAGCCAGGAAATCTCATGTCTTGAGCAGTGCATCGGATTATCAGTAGAGGCTTCATAGACATAGTCACTGGGTTGAGATTCAGATGTTATTTTATAATAACTTAGCAGCAATTCAGTAGTTACTACGAATAAAGCTTTGGAGTTGATTTATTTAAATATTTGAATTAGTCAAAAGTAATTGGTTAGATTATTGCTTTGTTGCATATAAAGTTTGGAGTTATAATAGGTTTGATAAGCAGAGATGGTTCGCTCGTTCATGTTTACTGATCGAGTGCCGGTTTCGGCTTGTTCAAAAAAGTAGGTCGTGACAAAAAGAAAATTGAAGACAATGAAAAGGTGGTGACCTGTAACTCCTGTGTAGACCAGATACCATGGGCACCTCCAGTTCTATAAGGTTTAGACGCCAAAAAGTTCACACAAAAAACATTCCCTCAGAGTGCGGCTCCGATGCCCATTCCCAAAAAGGTTCGCACGCCCGATATACCCAGATATAACAAAACAACTGACCCCAATGAGAATATTGCTTCATACACTTGCGGAATCAAAGAGAATGATTTGATGACAATGATATTGAATCAGTCTTGTTGAAAAAGTTTGGAGAAACGTTGTCGAAAAGAGCTATGATTTGGTATCACAACTTAGCTCCTAACTCTATTGACTCGTTTGCTATGTTAGCAGATGCCTTTGTAAAAGCATACCCATCGACCATAAAGGTGGCCACGAGAAAACGAATGTCTTCAAAATAAAATAAAGGAACGACGAGATGTTAAGGGAGTTCGTTTCCGGGTTTCAGAAGGAAAGAATGGAATTACCATTGGTCTTCGATGAATGGGCAGTACAAGCTTTCATGTAGCGTTTGAATGAAAGAAGCTCAATTGCGTCTCAATAGTTAACGCAGAATTTGATCAAATATCCAGCTGTGCCATGATCAGATGTGCACAACCATCACCAATCAAAAAATTACGGTCGAGGACGACCAACTAGGAGCCCCCTCGGGTTTAGTTCATCCTAATAGATTCATGACCAAGCACCCGAATATAGACAAGGAATCGATATCGAACTGGGAACAATATAAGCCGTATGTCGATCGAAGGAACAACGATTCAGATCAGAATGCTACTCAGAACGGTCGGAGAAATGATCGAAATCAAAGTTCTCGGGGACTTATGAGCAAAAGCGGGTTCGATAAGCATGTCGATCCTGCAGAGGCACCTCGATTATCGGAGTACAACTTCACCGTAGATGTATCAGGGATTGTGTCATCTATTGGAAGAATCAAATATGGCAAGTGGCCCAGGCCTACGCAAATAGATCCTTCTCAAAGAAACTCGAACTTGATGTGCAAGTATCACGGCACACATGGTTATAGAACAGAAGATTGCAGGCAGCTAAGAAAGGAGGTGGCTCGGTTCTTTAACGAGGGCCACCTTCAAGAACTTTTAAGTGATTGAGCTAAGAATCACTTCAAGGAAAGGGATGCAAGGAGAACCACAACATATAATCCACATGATCATTGGCGGAGTCGATGTCCCTAAACGACCTGTATTCAAATGCACCAGGTTGTCAATCAGAAGGAAAAAACATACTCGGAGCTATGTGCCCGAGAACGTCTTATCATTCTGTGATGAGGAAGCATAAGGCATATCTCAGCCGCATAAGGACGCTCTAGTAATCTCTATCCTTTTAAATAAAATTCAATTTAAACGTATTTCAGTTGATCTAGGTAGCTAGCAAAGATAATCAGACCGAGGGTCGTGGAACAACTCATCCTATAAGATCAGATTGTACCTGCATTCTAGGTCCTTAAGCTCTTCTTCCTTTTGGCTTCAAAGGAGCCTCATGGCATCCTCTTCGCCCGAAACTTTCCTAAGCTAAGCCTCACATTGGCTCAACTCAGCTCTAAACTTGATGATGGACTATACATAAAATAAAGATATGTCAGTTAGAGGAAAGGAAAGAAAGAAAAAATTACAACAATAAAAGTTAGTATTTACCCAAGAGAGGAGATGTTGAGCCTCTTCGAAGATGGTGGATGCATAATTAAAGTCTCTAGTATTCTCTTCCCCAGCAAAGAAACCATGAAAGGGATCTTCCTCGAGGACCTTGCTTGGATTGGGCGTACGCAAATCTTTAACATCTTTGATTGCCTTCTCGGAATAAAAGGGTAGAGAAAGGGAGCGACCTATTGTCACGGCCTCGAGCTCTTCACTTGGGGCATTCTGATTAGCTTCGAGGGTTTCCGCACTCGCCCCTTTCAATATATTTGTTGAAGGCGGAGAAATGATCTCAACCTCCGAGAATACGGGGTCCTTGCCCGAATCTTTCTTTGGGGTTTGCTCACCACATTATGAGGTCTCTAGTTCAGAGGGCTTGGCATTCTCGATTGGTTTCCTGGTTCAAGGTACCAACGCCGACTCTTCACCATCATTTTATTTGTCGTCCGGGTAATCGTGGGCCAAATTTCCCTCCACTAGAGAAAATCTCTTCCGTAGCCTTCGAGCAAGGGTTTTCTTGTCTTGAGGGTCTTCAGGCTTCGAAACCCTCTTTCTTTTATTATCCTTCCCCGATTTCAGAATCTAAGACTTGGTCCCTTCCCTAGGCGGGGCTAGCCTCATTTCGGAGACATCTCCGATGCCTGCACAAGTAAATGTGAATGAGTCTACACCACCAATATATGAAAAATATTTGAAACTTGGGAAAAACTCTTATGGTGATATTTGACCTCACACTTTCCTCTCGATAATTCACGCCATTTGCGCTTATCATAGGATGAGATGGAAGATAAATTTCGGACCCAGTTTTTTAGGCCGGGGACCGCGTGAGGTGCCCAGGCAGTGGCTTCAGAAAGAGTAAAGGCATTATGAGGCGTGAAAGTTGAGAATGAACAGATATTGGGAAGAAGAACTCCACTTACGGTTAAAGTTCCATCGCTCCGGAAACAATATTTTATCCCTGAGGATAACATCTGAAGTCCTTACTCTGATGAACCGGCTCATCCATCCTTGATCATTGGATTTATCGTTAGTAGCAAAGAAGGCTTTCTTTGTTCTATGTTGCAGCTTGCCAAGCCCTCAAAAAAGCTCGGGCCGAGACAATCAAATCATATGGTTGAGGGTGAATTCCAAACCCTCGACCTTCGAAAAAAGTAGCGCAATATGATCACGATGTGCCAAAAAAAGGGGTGAATCTGGCCGAGAGTGACTTCGTATGTTTTGCAGAAGTCTATCACCACCCAATCCACGGGACTCAGTTTGAAGAGGTAAGTGTAAACAGTTAAAAGTCCCTCCATGTGGGTAGTAATACTTTCCTTGGGACTCGGGATATGAACTAAGACCTCGTCTTCCCAGCCGCAGTCCCTCTTCATTGCTTCGAGGTTCTTCTTCGATATCAAACTAAGATATCAAGATGTATGCTCGCACCAGCCTGGGACATCGGGGGAATTTTCAACACTGAAGTTCTTCTTAATCACACAAGGGCCGGGGATGATTTCTTCAACAGTCGGCGACACCACCAGTTTGGCCAGCTAGGAGGTGGAAGAAGACGGCGCTTTATCCCTTTTGGAAGATTTAGCCATGATTTTTAAGCTAAAGAATACGACTATATCGGAATGTGGTGTTTTTGCAAGAACCTGGCATTTTCCAGCGCTTAAAGAGGCGGTGGAAACAGATGATTAGAGAAAGAGATGAAGAAGGGAAAGATGTGATGAAAGAGTAAAGTTTTTTACTCAAAGGAATAACCTCATATTTATAGAAGAGCAACGACGGTCTGATGGCGCTAGTGGTCGATCGGTACTGGCGTGCTTCAATATTTTGTGGAAGCGGACCAACGGGAAGTTTCAGTCACTTCAAGCGCCTACATCACCGAAATAACGTCATCGCTAAAGACTCTGGGAAAACGAGGATCAAATCATTTCTTATCATCTTATTCTAAGAAGCGCGAGGACTATCTGTACACGATCGAGATCGTATGCCTTCGGAGACAGGTCGTCCGAAGTCCGAGTCTAAGCAAGATCGAGTTCGAGCTCGAGGGACCAGACCAGAGTTCGAAGACAGAGCACGATACATATCGAGGTCGAGTGTCCTCGACCTCGGAATAGTACAATTATGGACTTATAACAAAATGTGTTGTATTTCCTGCCACGTCCCCAAGATCAGTGCGCAAATTCCGGAGTAGGATTGTACTATTCCTTACTAAGCAGTTAGACAGCTGTACCAAGAATATTTCTTACTGTAAATAGAAATATACCTTATTTAAGGATTCCCCTATTATATAAACGAGACCCAATCATTTGCAACATCATCTAATCATTGAACAAAAAATATATTCTCTACCTTTTGCCTACTGTACATCAGAATTGTCCTTTAGCTCTACTGTTCTTACTTAATTGTTCTTATTGTCTTAAGCCCACCTCGAGGTCACTAAGCTCGAGGTCACCGCTGTTAAATAACATTGATTTGATTTACTTGTCTATTGTTATGAAATCTCCTATTTAAGGTGAATGTCTATAATTAGAGAGATTCTAGAGTTCTATTCTTGGTAGCTAAATCATCCCCCTCCCTATAAATAAAGGGGTCTTCTACCATTGTAAACCATCCCTAACAATCCCCAAAGTATCAATAAGAATACTCCTCTCCCTATTCTCTCTATATTGTTCTTGTTCTTGCATTATTCTACTTGTTCTTATATTATTTCATAACACGTTATCAGCACGAGACTTTACCGTCTCAAGAACCATTCTCGAAAAATCTTAGGTATTTCCCTCTTCCTAATTTAATTTTCGATTATGTCTGACACTACGAAAAGAAAGTTCGTTGCCCTTGAAATTTCAGGCAAGAACTATATGACATGGGTGTTGGATGCTGAAATCCACTTAGATGCTATGGGTCTCGGAGACACCATTAAAGATAGAGAAAAAGCATCCACCCAAGACTGTGCGAAGGCCTTGATTTTCTTGCGCCATCACCTTGATGAAGGTTTGAAGATTGAATATCTCACCGTCAAGGATCCACTCATCTTGTGGAACGGCTTAAAGGAGAGATATGACAACCTGAAGTTGGTCACTCTGCCACAAGCACGATATGATTGGGCTCATCTGAGGCTCCAGGACTTTAAGTCCGTTTCTGAATATAATTCTGCAATGTTCAGAATTACTTCTAAATTGAAGCTATGCGGAGATAAAATCTCCGATTATGATATGCTTGAGAAAACGTTTACAACGTTTCATGCCTCCAATATGGTACTGCAACAACAGTACAGAGAGAAAGGCTTTACAAGGTACTCTGAACTGATTTCTCTTCTACTAGTGGCTGAGCGAAATAATGACCTGCTCATGAGAAATCACGAAAATCGACCCACTGGGTCTACACCACTGCCTGAAGCAGATAAGGTGCACTCTCATTATGCCAAACATGAAAAGGGCCATGGTCATGGTCGTAAACGGGGTCATAGCCAGGGACGTAGACAAGGAAGAAATTCCAATGAAGTCCGTCAACCCCCAAGGAGAGATAACCGCCGAAAGCAGAAACGGGATCATGAAGATCCTAAGGCAAATGGTTCAGAAACTATATGTTATCGTTGCGGTGGGAAAGGGCACTGGTCAAAAACTTGCCGTGTACCAAGACATTTGGTTGACCTTTATCAAGCATCTCGAAAGAGTAAAGGCCCGGAAACAAATTTTGTCCCTGACAACAACTTTGACATCACCCACTTGGACGTGGCAGACTTCTTTGAGCAACCCGAGGGGAAGATAGACCACCTAATCGGTGATGGATCCGTGATGAAAGAAGATGGAGCTGTTTGATTTTATTTTACTTGTTTGTATTAGTTAATGAATAAACTAATAGCCATTAGCATTAGCTCGTATTAGTTAGTTCATGATATAATGTTAGTATTAGTTCTTTAGAAAGTATCAATATGCTTAAATATCAATAATATTTTTACTTTCCAGTAGAGGTAATCGACTAACCTGAAAAACTAGTCGGTTATCTCATATTTTCGCATTAAAACTGCAAAACAATCGATTGTCTATATTTAATAATCGATTGTCTTTAAAACAGTGATCTGGAATTCTTCAAAAATAGTCAACAATCGATTGTCTTAAAACAGTGATCTGGAATTTCAAAAATAGTCAACAATCGATTGTAGATGTTTAACAATCGATTGTCTTAAAACAGTGATCTGGAATTTTTCAAAAATAGTCAACAATCGATTGTCGATGTTTAACAATCGATTGTCTTAAAACAGTGATCTGGAATTTTTCAAAAATAGTCAACAATCGATTGTCTATGTTTAACAATCGATTGTCTTAAAACAGTGATCTGGAATTTTTCAAAAATAGTCAACAATCGATTGTCTATGTTTAACAATCGATTGTCAATGCTCAACAATCGATTGTGTGTGTTTAACAATGGATTGTTTTATGAAAATGCTTAAACTGAAATTTTCAAACTGCATAGTAATCGATTATGGAAAACATATAATCGACTATCTGATTTATTTAGTCAACTGACATCAGCAGATTTTGAAAATATTATGTGACACAAACGAATTGAACTTGTTTATTCTTATGTTCATGTATTTCTTTTGTATGTCAAACCATGGGAATTAAATTGATTGAAGGCTCCTGAAGAGCAACTGTAACTCTGCCCAAAGGCACGATGTTTATCATAGAGAATGCAATGTTCTCCTCCAAGCCTAAAGAGGAACTTGTTGAGTTTTAATGATATCAGTCAAAATGTTCTCCTCCAAGTCTAAAAGGAACTTGTTGAGTTTTAAAGATATCATTCAAAATAGATATCATATTGAGACAATAGATGAGAATAATCTTGAATTCTTCATGAAAACGAGGCTGCCCATTTCGGTTTGGGTTCACGCCATTTTGCATGCAGCAATACTAGTTCGTTGCCTGCCCACTTCGGTTTGGGGTCACGCCATTTTGCATGCAGCAATGCTAGTTCGTCGGCTGCCCACTTTGGTTTGGGGTCACGCCATTTTGCATGCAGCAATACTAGTTCGTCGGCTGCCCACTTCGGTTTGGGGACACGCCATTTTGCATACAGCAATGCTAGTTCGTCTCTGACTGACGAATTGACACAAATATTCCCCGTTGCAATTGGTTTTGGGTCATGGACCCAATATATCCCATTTAAGAATCTTTGGATGCGCAGTATATGTGCCTGTAGCACCGCCATCCCGCACTAAAATGGGTCTGCAAAGAAGGTTAGGAATATATGTTGAGGTTGAATCGCCCTCCATTATTCGCTACCTCGAAACATTGACAGGAGATTTGTTCACTGCACGATTTGCAGACTGTCAATTTGATGAGACACTTTTCCCAAAATTAGGGGGAGAAGTTGGTGAAACCAAACGGGAAGTTTTGTGGAAAAATGCATCATTATCTCATCTTGATCCACATACCTCTATTTGTGAAAGAGGCACAAAAGATTATCCATTTGCAAAGAATAGCAAATCAAATGCCTGACGCATTTATAGATTTGAAAAGGATAACAAAATCACATATCCCCGAAGTGAATGTGACAACATCTGATTCACGAATACATATTCATTATTGGAAGAATATGAACATGAAATTGGTATTAAATATACCACACTCACCCCTAGAAGGAGGTTTGAGATGATACCACACTCACCCCTAGAAGGAGGTTTGAGATGATATATGGCATGAATGATCGTTGGTCACGTACCTATTGTACGCCAAAGTATTTTGGAAATATGACTATTAAAGGACAACGATAATGCAAGAAACATATCTTGCATATAAGTTTGACATGACCATAATGGTATAACTTTCTCTTTAAGAAAGATATTCACCACATGGATGTTGATGAATCTGTGGTAGTACAAAATTAATTGAGAGCTCTAGAAGAGCCAATTATTACTATGTTGGAGAAACACAATTGAGTATTGTGCTGTAGTAAGTCTCAAAGAAACTTATTCAGTTTCCAAAGTACACGCGAAAGCGATTGATTATATTGAGACGATAAATAAAGGAAGGATTTGATATCTCCTATTACTACAACTTGTAGCGGGGTAATTTGTATATGAAAAGCTACCCGCTTTGTTCTCCAGTTTGTACTACACAAACGAAAGAATGCCACAATAAAGTGGATATCTATTGGTATAAAACCCATGTCATAATAAACCTGAAGTTTATTGATAAGTGCACATGTAAAGGTGTAAATTTGAAGTTTACCAATATTGATAATTTATTCAGTTGGCATTCGTGTTAGCCATCTCATTTTAAGTATGATGTGCAAATTCACATAGGTGAATATTAAAGAACTAGAAAGTTCTTTACGAATTCTCTTGTATCACTTGTTCTCATTAATGAACTGACCAACTAAAGAGTTCGGGTTGAAACCCATAAATTCTGGAAATATCAAAGGTGAATATGGGCCCATTCACCTGCCATGTATACCACATATGATGCATCTATGATATGGTTACATGCGCAATTGTTATTAACCCGCAGCCTGGCCGGTGCTTGCGAGGTAAATTGCTCAGTAATCTAACTTCGAGCATAATTTCCAGATTTTCTACTCAAGATAGTTCATCTTGATAAGTTGGTTTATATCAAAGTTGGTTTAGCAAGATAATTATTGAGTGCTTCCACTTAATAGCTAAACTATTTCTTATGAGAACAAAGTTATATATATCAGTTTGATATACGTTGTATACGAGAGTATATTATATTCTCCCCTCACAAGTGGTTCAGGGTCAGGAACCAAATAATTTCATCTTATTATTAATGTGCCGTGTATATTTACATGATAATGCATAAAGATGATTTCCCAAAGTTGAGGAAACAAGTTAGCTTTTCTAACATGAGGGGGAGACATGATAAACACTTGAGAAAAGGTTATATGGGATGAATTATCATTTGTAATGTATATCCCCGAATATCATGATATGAACCTGAAGTTCTTAAAAGGGATAATTCAATTGCAACATATTGCAAAGCATGCTATACGCATTTGCTGACCCAAAGAAAGTAACTAAATGGAAGAGATACAATTCAAGTAGAATTGATTCCATATGAAAGACATGTAGTTTTGAACCTATAGTTCAAATGCTTGAAAGTATAAAGTCAAAGGTATGTATAATCAGTTTTCGATATCTTATTTGTCTAGCATGACATGGAAAACTTGATATGCATCTAAAGTCTATTATATGGCTTATATGACTTAACTTGAAAGATTTAAGTTGCTTGAAGCATATGCAATTCTTGGTCCTGAAGTACCACATCCTAAGTACAATTTGTGTACATATGTATCTTGCTATAACTATAAGCATGATGGCATTGAGAATACATCTATGAAGATATTGAAGAGTCATTCCACGACTTTATATGAAGATGTTCATATCTATCAAGAATGATGATTTCAAGGTGCGGAATATTTATTCAAGTCAATATGGTTGATTTATTTATCAAACATCTACTAAAGATCGTTTTGAAGATGATGCACAAGATTGGAATGCAAATGCTCAAGGATATAAATTGATGTACTCATTAGAGGGAGTTAATGCGCGTTGCACTCTTTTTCCCTTACAAGGTTTTGTCCCAATTGGGTTTTCCTTGCGAGGTTTTTAACGAGGCAACCAATAGGCGCATATTCAAACATGTGTACTCTTTTTCCTTTCTTTAATTTTTCCCATTGGGTTTTGGTTTTAAGGTTTTAACGAGGCACATTGTTGAATAGACATTCAAGGGGGAGTGTTATGAAATCTCCTATTTAAGGTGAATGTCTATAATTAGAGAGATTCTAGAGTTCTATTCTTGGTAGCTAAATCATCCCCCTCCCTATAAATAAATGGGTCTTCAACCATTGTAAATCATCCCTAACAATCCCCAAAGTATCAATAAGAATACTCGTCTCCCTATTCTCTCTATATTGTTCTTGTTCTTGCATTATTCTACTTGTTCTTATATTATTTCATAACATCTATCTCATTTTTACTTCATATTTCTTAATTATTAATTGGTATTGAACTAAATCACGTATATCTTTAAAACTATAAATCAAATTTCATTGTTACTCGTATTTCGAGATAAACAAATATGTTAAAATATATTGATAGTGCAAAAAATATTTAAGCTATTATCAGGGGATATAAGTTAAATTCTAATGATAAAGTATATGCCTGCTATGGAATAATGACAGAAGGAATTTGAATGACTGAAAATTTGAATTGAGCCATAAATACAAACTTATTACATGAAGATAACAGTGTAACAGATTGTCAGTCATTGGGCTCCACAGGGATAACACGAGTTGGACGTAAAAGGATATTCACAGCATTCATTGTCTTCATATATTTATCTCTGGTTAGGTGAAATTATGCATTAGTGTCTTTGGGTAAATGGGACTTTCACTTAATTTATTTTTAGGCCCAGCATAAAAGTGAAAATGATGTTTTAGCTTTTGATTAATCACCTAAAGTTCATGTCTTTTATGTGTTGACTTCTAATATATGGTTTCTTGTAGAGTTCTTCTGTTGCCGAATATACATATCAATACAATAAATGAACAAAGATAATCAATTGCAAAAGTATAGAAGAAGAAAATCATTGGATAACTCTTGATTCCGTGTAATCACATAATACATATTAAATTATTAATTTAGAAAAGGTAACCTGTGCACAAATTATCCCGTATTTACGCAAGGTCATGCAATCTATGTCTATCCTAATGTAATCATAAATGATTAGTTTCACAGTTCGAATCTGTAACCGATATATTACACGAAAACAACTTTCACTTTGCTCCAAACTTCCTTCTAAATAGCCCTTTCATTTAATCGTGAAGTAATAAAATTTCGCAAGAGTATTCTATCTACCGGAAAATATGGTTTACTTGTTCCTAAAATCCACAAAATCTGTAGTTTTTAATGATTAAAGATGACAAATATGTTCAAGAGTGAGCATTTGACATTTCTAATAATGTAATATCTTTATTTTTTTAAAATTCTTTCTCGAACTCCATATTTAATTTGTGGCTGGCCATTGATTTTTACAACTAACCAAAAGTTGACGTTTAAGCTGATAAAGACTGTTCATCTTCAATGTCAACCTATATTCTTTATTTCAAACGAAAAAATGCTGCACTTGTTTTTTTTAATTTTTTTTGTAAAATAAAAATCTAGGCATGAATATTAAGGATCCTTCTTAGTTTTGACTTTTATCTACTGAAATGGTCAGTCCACCGAATTGATTGAGTCAGGGCGAAAATAGTTTAATCGAAATTGAAGAAATCCATTAACTTTAATTTGGTAACCAGTTACAATGAGATCTAACGTGTATAACAACAATTAACCAACGATTAGATAATGTTTATAAAATGATAAACACAGAATAAAATGTGATTAATTAGCTAAGGTGTTGTTGGATCTGGTTGTTATGTTTGCAACGTAAATTAGAAAGAAATTCAAGAGAATAAAAAATTAAAGAACAGAAGGAATAGCAAAGGAAAACTAAAATACTATAGAAAATTAGGACTGTTATCTTTTTATGTCCTCAGAAACCCACATGGCTAGAATGCGGGTTTCTGAGGACATGATCCTTGATAGGAAAGTCTGGAGGTCTAGTATTAGAGTTGTAGGATAAGGGCCTCTAGAGTTTTTCGTACTGCTCACCTGGGGTTGAGTGAGGCTTGGCAGGGATATCCATAGATGACTTGTGTATTGGATTGTGTCCCCCTTATGGTAGTTATTTATGGTAGCTACTGTCTGATATTATTGCATGCTATTTTATTTATGGTTCTTATGTTTAGATAATTATTTACGCTATTTCTGCTGAAGTTACTAATGCTCTTTTGTTTTTGTTTTTGTTTTTGCTTTTGTTGTTTCTTTCCTTCACTGAGCCGAGGGTCGATTGGAAACAGCCTCTCTGCCCTCTCGGATAGGGATAAGGCTTGTCTACATATTACCTTCCTCAGACCGCACTTTGTGGGACTATACTAAGTAATTGTTGTTGTTGTTATCTTTTCATCTTTGAACCAACCGATGAAAAAGATAAAATACCCAACTTTGTTTCTTTAATTTTTTTTCAAAAAGTATTCCTCTTCTAATTTCTACTTATATTTAAATAATTCTCTAATTCTGTTTACTTTCTGTCTCTGTCTTCTTTTCTCTGAGATCATCTTCCATACAGTGGAGAAAACAGAAACAGAGATATCGTCAAATGGTGCTTAGTATTTTTCATCAAAAACTATCAAATCAACTTCCCGTGAAAACGACCCTGACTGTAGAATAATTCCACAATTTGCCAGGTGTAAAAGAAAACAACAAAAATAAAAAATAAAAAATAGAAAGTTATTGTGGTCATAATATGTAAATAAAAAAGTGCATACTATTATTATATTAATGCATGACTATATTCTCAACCTAATCCTTCGTTTTGTTGTGAAAACCATAGGTTAAGGAACATTCATAAGAATCAAGACACAGACTGACAGACTGTAAATGGGGACCATAGCTAATAACCCGTAAACATCCAACAATATTTTAATTCTAAAAATAGCATAGAAAAAACATAAATGCATGAGACAAAAAACAATTAGACCCATAATATATACTCCCTCCTTATCATTCATGTTCCATTGACTACTCATCATCAGCTTCATCTCAATTCACAGAATGTGATCATTGAATAATGCACCAAAATATGCTTACCCTTTACTTCTTTTTCAAGAATGCAACCCTTAAAAATGTGATATATCATATTTATATACACTTAGTTTGATATTTTAAGCATAATTTTGAGGTTGGGGTTGAGTAGAATGGGTACAATTGATGAAGTGGCGCGAGAGGCTGGAGGCTGTGAAGAGAGAATTTTAGTGTCGGTGCGGTTAAGGCCTTTGAATAATAAGGAGATTTTCAGAAATGATGTTTCAGATTGGGAGTGTATTAATGACACTACCATTATTTACAAGAATGTTAATCTTTCTGTGTCTGAACGCTCAATGTATCCCTCTGCCTATAGCTTTGGTAAGTCTTTAGGAATTTTATGATTTATTTCTTCATATTATTCCTGATTTTAAGTCTTAATTTTTTGTTCAATTTTGCTTTTCTGTGATCTCTGGTAGAGTCTAATTTACTTGGAGGCCTTGTAATTTGCTTTTTCTTATACTTTTTACTTGTTCATTCATTATTTAGTGAAATTTTGTTCAGCAACTCATGTTGTTAAAATCTGCTTCCTCTGTTTTATTTGCATTAGCTCTTTAATCAGAGAATTCTGTAATGAGGCTTTTTCAAATTTATTTTTATTAATTGTGATTTAAGTTCTACTGTGTTTTCCAGCGGAGGGTTTGTCGGAAACAATCTCTCTGCCCTTCCAGGGTAGGGGTAAGGCTGGTACATTTTACTCTCCCCAAACCCCACTTGTGTAAAATCACTGGGTTTGTTGTTGTTGTTGTTGTTGTAAGTTCTGCTGTGTTTTCTAGCCGAGGGTCTATCGGAATTCGGAAATAGTCTCTCTGCATTTCCAGAGTAGAGGTAATACTACCTACATTTTACCATCCCTAGACTCCACTTGTGGGAAATCACAGGGTTTGTTGTTGTTGTAAGTTCTACTGTGCAAATTCAGGAAAGTAAGCTTTTTGCAGCCTAAAATATCTGCTTTACCATTTTAGGATATTACCAATTGCTATTTTTATGGCTTGCATACTATAATTATGATTCTCTCAGTTGACATTGTTCTGTTTTTCTGGTTATAATTTTGCTTCCAGACAGGGTATTTAGGTCTAATTGCTCCACAAGACAGGTATATGAAGAAGCAGCTAAAGATGTTGCTCTTTCGGTCGTTAGTGGATTCAATTGTGAGTAAGAAAAGCATTTCCTTTTTCTTTAGTCCATCTCCTATATTATGTTTATCTGAAACAATTTATGTATTTGCTAGCAAGCGTATTTGCATATGGCCAAACAAGCAGTGGAAAGACATTTACTATGACTGGTATAACTGAATATGCAATAGCAGACATATATGACTATATTCAGAAGGTAAACTCATTACTTTGAGATCACATGTTTATAGTATCTGCATTCCTTATTTCCAAGGGTTTTTCGCTTGCTTCCTGATTATCCAGTTATACTACTATTTGTAGCACGACGAGAGAGACTTTATCTTGAAGTTCTCTGCTATGGAGATTTACAATGAATCTGTCCGCGATCTCCTAAGTGCAGATAGCACTCCTCTTAGACTTCTAGATGACCCTGAGGTTAGTTATCTTCTCTGATCAACAAATGTTTAGTGTTCCTTTTTCTTTCTCGTCTTCTTTTTCCCTCTAAAATCTCATAAAGCAACTTTGACAGAGAGGGACAATTGTTGAGAAACTTACAGAGGAAACACTGAGGGACTGGGACCATGTGATTCAGCTCCTTTCTATTTGCGAAGGTAAAAGATAAAAGATTAGCTTTTGCTTCCAAAAGGCATCTCTGATTTTGAATTTAATTTAGCGCTCAAACAAAATTTTGCCTGGAAAGAGTGGAATGGATACAGAGGGGGGTTGGAAGAGTAGTTGATTGATATTGATTGAACTTTTGCAGCTCAGAGACAGATTGGGGAGACTGCACTAAATGAGACCAGCTCCAGATCTCACCAAATTATCAGACTGGTAAAACAACTTTATATTACTCTTGTGCAACTGGCTAACAAGTTATTAACATATACATATTACAGTTTTGACACATTACTTATTGCAGACAATTGAAAGTTCTGCTCGTGAGTATTTAGGCAGGGACAACTCCAGTACTCTTTCAGCTACTGTGGTATGAAAATGTGTCTCCAGCAGATAGTTGCTACTTAGTGTTGTCTTGTTGGTACATCATACTAATAACAGCTTTCTTTTTCACCTGGGAAACACAGAATTTTGTTGATTTAGCTGGAAGTGAGCGTGCATCTCAGTCCCTGTCAGCTGGGGCAAGGCTGAAAGAGGGCTGTCACATAAATCGCAGCTTGCTGACCTTGGGCACTGTGATACGTAAGCTAAGGTTGTTTTCACTTTCTTGCTGCCCTTCTTAGTTAGAGCGATATGATTGTTGTAAGAGTTCGTGTGGTCTGATGCAAACTTACACTGTGCTTCAATCTTGTAATGCTGGCACTTTAAGAAAAAAATCCAGGCATTGCATTCAGCTGTGTAGCATATAAGTCAGTTGCATCAATTGTGCAGTCCTCTTACATTGCCACTAATGCAAGTTGTTATATAATTTAATACAGCAAGAGTAGGAATGGTCACATTCCTTTCCGAGATTCAAAGTTAACTCGGATATTGCAACCATCATTGGGTGGCAACGGTAGAACTGCCATCATCTGTACGATGAGCCCTGCACGAAGTCATGTTGAGCAATCAAGGAACACTCTTCTGTTTGCAAGTTGTGCGAAGGAAGTAACTACTACTGCCCAAGTGAACGTAGTCATGTCAGATAAAGTGTTAGTGAAGCATTTGCAGAGGGAGTTGGCGAGATTAGAGAGTGAGTTAAGGAGTCCTATACCTTCTTTATTCCCTTCAGATTATGAAGCATTACTGCGAGAGAAGAACAAGCAAATAGAACAGGTATTGCATCTTAATTCTCCTCTCTCACATGTTGAATTATGGTACCTCCCTTCCAAGTTTTGATATCCTATTCTTTTTACTTGGAAACAATTCACTTGTTTCCTCACCCTAGAGAGGTGACAATTATATTCTGTTGTATGGGAACTTCTACTCTGTACGCGTGTGCGTGCGTGAATGCGTGCGTGAGAGAGAGAGAGAGAGAGAGAGAGAGAGAGAGAGAGAGAGAGAGAGAGAGAGAGAGAGAGAGAGAGAGAGAGCAATTGTCTGGCCGCCCCATAACATTGTGACAGGTGTCAGCAAATTGGTATGATCGCAGTAAACAAAGATAAAAAGGTAATATTTAGAACTAAACAGGAATAATTGAAGCTACAAGAACTTTACAGAAGCAAACTTACAAATATTTGAAATTTTTTGCGCATGGAAGATGTAACCTTCACATAACTAGGAAGTTAATTTCTAGCCTTTTTCTTTAACTGAAAACAAGTAATATTTCGCATCTGACATGCTTTTTAAGTATCCTGCATCTTTATTGAATTGGATCAAAATCTTTTTTTCTTGGAAAATTTTACCTGGCTATTTTACAGCTGCCTACTGATTAGACAGCTTGGACCGTCGATCATTTTGCCATCTCTTTTTGTAGATGGAGAAGGAAATAAAGGACTTGACTTTGCAGCGTGACATTGCTCAGACTCAAGTTAAAGAAATGCAACAAATGCTTGGAGATGATGCAAGTTTATTAATGCAGGTATATGTGCTCCCTAGACTGCTAATTTGTCTCTATGTATTTACGCTTTCAATGCTAAAGGCACTTTGCACTACAGGTTGGTTTTGGAAACTACCCAAATCTGCGTGTGCGGAGATCACCAGATTATAGAAGCCGGATGCAAGTGTCCATATTGTCGGACACCCCATCTATCGATGCTGATGTTAGAACATGTTCAGATGGACATAGCAGGAGTAGCTCTGAGGACCAAATTATACGCGTGCCAGAGTTTGAAGAGAACTTTCTCCATAAAAGTTCATCTCCAAGGTTGTTAGCAGGCAGTTCAAATTATAGTGAAAGTGATTCATGTGAAGGATGGGATGAGATTGAAAAACAAAGTAATGGAACTTCAGAAGACCTATTCAAGGAAGTTCATTGCATTGAAACCGAGGAATCAAGTGTGAATGGAAAACAAGAATCCAATTTTCCATCTCCCGAAGAAAGCAGTAGATTTCCAGCTGAAATGAAAGCTGAATATGGAGACAGAGCTGATAAGGAAACAATATCACCTCCGGCTGATGACCATAGAAGATCAGTATCCCCTTCACTCAAGGAAGATGGAGAATTGACATTGTTACCCAGTAAGGAAGAGCACGGATTTGTTGCATTACCATCTTTTGAGGAAGAAAGGAAATCTAATGAAGATGCATTGACACTTCCCTCGAAGGATGTCCAAACCATTGAATCAGCAAAGTTCAGTGACAGTAGAAAATCAGTACCATTGCCACTGAAGGAAGAAAAAGCAGAGAAAGAAGAGAAAGAGCTGGTGTGCACATTTGACGCTCCTTCTCCAGCAAATTTATCCTCACCATGTGAGCTCATTGGCGAATCACCACGCTCAAGAAACTTGAAGTTGTGTAGAAGTAGAAGCTGTAAAGCTAGCCTAATGGCTGATGTATCCTCATATTTTGAGGAACTTGCCACAGATGAAATCACTCCGCCATCTGTGTCAGAAAGAAATTTCAGTGCAAGACCAAAGGGTTGGGAAATCAAAATATCTCCCCTGAACTTTACCTCTGATGTGAGGGACTCTCCAGAGAAGGACTCCACCGTTTGTGGCAAGGTTGCTGTCAATATTGGGCTTGAAGTGTCTAAAGGGGAAGATACAACTTATGAAAATGTCATGGATGTAGATGATACATGTGATTCAGGGAGCAGTGAGAAATATGAACTTCAACCTGAAAAGGAGGTTAGAGAATGCACTGTGAGTAATTATCTTTTCTTCTCCCTACTTGTCATTTTAAGCATTCTGACATATTTCTCTAGTCTTATCTGTTCATACTTCCGGCCATTCATGGAATTTCTACTGTATGATGATGAATTTATATGCTTGTTTTTTGAATTTATTATTCTTCTATCCCTTACTGAAAATTTCCAGCTCTTTTAGAATACAAGCTTCTCCTAAGTTTGATAATTATAATGTCCCGAGATTTTCACATAAACATTGTTCTTTCATGGTTGTTATTCATGGAATGAAAAGGTGAAGTGTATCAGAGTTTTATATGTGAATGTTTTGACTAAAAAAGAAAAGAGGAAAACCCTTAAATTTGGGAAGTCGGATTACATTCCTTGGGCTTACACTCACTGTTTAAATGGTATCAGATAACATTTCCTTAATTTATGACTAATATGTGCTTGTTGTATATGACAGGTTCATGAGGCTGAACCAGAGCATCATAAACTGTCCAAGTGTGTCAGAGATGTCGGTCTGGATCCAATAGACGATGAACTTAAAAGTTTTTCCAGCTGGACCTCAGAGTTCAAGATACTACTGAAAGAGATTATGGAACTTTGGCATGTTTGCAACATTTCCCTAGTACACAGAACATATTTCTTCCTTCTTTTCCAAGGTGATGATCCTAAGGACGCTGTATATATGGAGGTCGAGATCAGAAGACTGACCTTCCTCAACGACATATATACACGTGGAGAGAAAACTATGGTCAACGGCAGGACTTTGTCCCTTGCACAAAGGTAAGAATCATATCCGGCTCTGAAAACATTTAACAGTTATAAGGAAAAAAGGAAAGACAATCATTCCATAAGTATATTTATATGTACACATGCACTATTTTTTTTTTTTTAAAACCCCTCCCAAATTAGGAGGATCTATAGTGCTTCTACACTTTCTCTATCCTTGTACCTAAAAGCATGATAACAGGTCATGTCTTTGCATTTAATGGACCAGTCTTGTACTTGGTATGTTGAATGCAAAAGCAAAAGATGCTAGATAGTACCAACAAAAATTTGGACTAATTGAAAACTTGTTTGATCTGGGAAACAGCGTGAAAGACCTTCGGCAAGAGAGACGGATGTTGCGCAAGCAAATGCTGAGGAAGCTAACAGAAGAAGAACGAGAAAGCCTGTACCTAAAGTGGGGCATTCGGATCAATAGCAAACTTAGAAGGTTACAATTGGTTCAGGGTTTGTGGAACAAGACAGATGATATGAACCACATTGCAGATAGTGCTTACCTGATAGCAAAATTAACCCGATTGATGAAGCCAGGGCAGGCTCCCAAGGAGATGTTTGGTCTTGATTTTTCACCTAGACCATCTAGAACTTATATCTTCACTCGTAACTTGATATCTTCTCTCTTGTAAAAAAGTCAGGTCAATAATTGAGTTGGAAACACTTTGTGATGGCTTCGAGCTCCACTTTACTTGGTGTTCTGATGTTTAACTGTTAGTGAGTTTGAGTTTTCTTTGGTTATTTGTTTTTTGGGTGGTGATCACTGGTGAGATTCTGATTGTAATTGGTTTTGTAGAATTGTAGAGGAGTCCCAATTTGATCTACTGAATGTAAAAAGAGTGTAACATACCTACATCATATATATAGACTGGCTATTCCTCAACTATGTCATTAAAAAGAAGGCTTATAGTGAAGCTTTTCAAATCCCTGTCCAAATTTTTTGTGCCGCTTTCTAGTCCAGTAGTACTCCTTTGGCAAGATCAATCTTTCCACATAGCTAATGGTACCATGTATACAGACTTCCTTTCCATGAACAAGAATAATTTGCATATTATCATTCTTAGGATTGTATACAACAACTTTTTTCTTAAGATCATCTATTATGAAAACTTGTTCTCCATCTCCTGCCATGGGCACTACAATTCCATAATAAAGATTTATTTCTAAATTCCTTATGAAAAATAAGGATTGATGTCCATGATAACTTTACTCCATATTCCTTCATAACCAATACCTCAACACCCTTATCATCTTCCAGGCAAGTCATACTTAGACGTTCATTTCATTTAAAATTCCTAAACCAACTATATCATTCTCTCCTTGATCACACATAGGCTCAGGGACGGGAAACATTTGGAACTTTTCAGACATAGGAAACAAATCACTGTATTACGAGGACCAAAACTATCCCAAATACTCTCGTCTTCACTGTCATCATCTTCCACTAGAGTGGGGCTTTTTAACCCTTACCCTATAGTGAAGTCGTCCATGGAATGTTGTACTCCCATCATAGACATAGTGGATATCATAAGGTAATTTGACTCGCATCCATCTTTTGTCTTCAAGACCGACAAATATAACAAACTCACCACCATAATCCAGGGTTTGATGTTGCATAATAAGCATTGCCTTGTAAATATTTTTGGAGGAGTCGAAACAAAGTCCCCCCTTGTGTATAATAGCCTTTCTTATTCAAGAACTTTGGTGTAAAATCGGGTGGTAGGATTCCACAAGTAAATATGCTCCTTCAGACTAATCAGAATAAGACCATGACAATAACCTAAAGCATACAAGTTCCTCTAGAAATCTCATCATCTCTTATCATTAAAGGAAACTTGAGCTCTTTCAAAGTGGGTTGTTGGTTTCTAAATTGGACAATCTTTTTTGTGTGGCAAAGTGGTTATTATTCATTAAAAAATAGGTTAGATAACCATATTGTCCACTTAAAAAATAGATAATCAAATGGATAGCCAAATGAGTTTAATTTTTACATTTGTAAAGCCTCAAATTGAGGGGGTCCTCAAGTCTAAAAGATTCCTTAATAACGGACTAGTAACTGATGATATTCATCTGCAATTTGAGTTATAAGATCTTCGGCAGGGGCAGATTTAAAGATTACTTTATAGGACATGTGAATTTATGGCACCAAACTAGATATTTTATGTATAAATTTTGTTTAGGATTGGTCTAATATTATAGGTTAGCACCCAAGGTTGAATACTTGTATGGTATACTTAAATGAATACGGAGTTATGAACAATGATTGATTCCTAGTTTTTCCAAAAGTGACTACTAGCTTATCCATCCTATAGTATATCTCACTTGCTTTCGTGTACAAATAGGTAAATTCTCCTCTCTTTTTTCCTCTCGATCAAAATCTTGATTTTTAATTCGAGTGGTCTCATTATCAGTTTTAGTGCAAGGATTTAAAGTTAAAATTTTAGAGCAAGATCAGTAACTTTTCAAATTTATGACCAAGCAATTTTGCTTCTTATATGGTCCTAATAATATTAATGGCTAGACCTGTCTTTTAATTGACAGAAGAATATAATCACCAATAACATTGACAGAGTGTTCAAGATTGAAGAAGTTGTTTTGAGGGGAAGAGAAAAATCTCAGAGTAATGGAATAATATTCAATAATAATAATATATCAAGAAGAACAATAAAGAACATTAAAAACGAAATCCTAATCTTTAAAATACTCCAAATAAAACAATTAAAAAAAGAGTCCTGATAGATATGTCTACTAATATAATATATTTCCTAAATCCTATTGGCAATTCGTTTGAGGCGTCATAAAATCTTATAATTTGCCAATAAAATAATCACTACCGACTGATGCATTCTACCTCACCACCACATCTACATCCAACTCTCCCTATGAGACCTTATTTTGACGACAAATCATGTCAAGACTAATGGAAGTCTTATTCTCATGAGTAGATTTCTTAAAAAGGGTGTCCAATTTGTATGTTGCAACTCCAATTGAAGAGTCAGGAAAGCACGTACGTGCCTTAGAGACTTTTTTTCTGGAACAAGAACTGCAAACTTTATTATCCATGTAACGTTGTAGGAAAAGCCGACCTTTGTTAGATTGGGTGATCGCTGTTTGATGTTGTAATCGTGGACGAAAACTTTGACGTACAATTTTCCATCCTTTTTTGTATTAAAACAAGCAGATTTTATGCACACACAGTAATTTATGTCGTTTGCATGAAAAATTCTCCATGGTAACAAGTAATAACCCTGACCAGATGGAAGGAAGGAAAATAAGTAATGCTGAATTGTTAGGGTAATATATATATATATATATATATATATATACATATATATATATATATATATACATATATATATATATATATACATATATATATATATATATAGATATAGGGGATGACTTTCCTTATTTTACTGAACTAAGGTTTTGCAGAGAAGATATATGTTCACTGTTGAGATAAACACGTGATCAATAGGATATGTACAAAAATATTAATTTGTGAAAAGTTAGTTGTCGAAGTAGAACTATATATATATAGTGGTGTATGTACTATACTCAATTTTTCTGAAAAGCAGTTATAACTGATATATTTTCCTCCACGCATTCTTCTTCTTCTTCGATTCCTTGTGCGAGCTTCCTCCATTCTATAATGGTAGAATTTAACATGGTGTTAGAGCTCGAGTAGATCGATTGAAGTTCGGGATTAATCAGCTAATTCAATTTCTGAAACTATCAGTGCGAGCTTGAATCTGTTTTTTGAAGATCAGCCATGGCAAATCTGGACATTGATAATCCTCGTCATCCTCTGTATTTACAGCCTTCTGATAATCCTGGCAATGTCATCATATCGATACAGTTGAAAGGAACTGAGAATTAGTCAATTTGAAATAAGGCAATGGTGATTGCATTGCGAGCAAAGCGCAAGTTAGGGTTCATCGATGGGAGCTGTACAAAAGCACAATTCACTGCTGATTTGGGGGAAGAATGGGAGCGAGTGAATGCTAATGTACTGACGTGGATTTTGAATATGGTATCACCAGAATTGGTAACTGGAATTATATATGCTAATGAGGCTCATGAGGTTTTGCTAGTTTTGCAGGATCAATTTGACAAAGTCAATAGATCTAGAATTTACAATCTTCAACGAGAGATAGCTACCATTTCTCAAGGTACATCTAGCATCTTAGTGTATCATTCTAGATTGAAATCACTTTGGGATGAATATAATTCTATGATACCATCACTTCCTGTTACGGCTGAGATCATGGATTTCATCGAACACTTGGAGCAGCAGAAAATTTTTTAATTTTTAATGGGTCTAAATGAGTCCTTTAATGCAATTAGATGTCAAATTTTACTTCAATCCTCATCACCTTCCGTTAGTCGTGTCTATGCAATGCTAATAAAAGAAGAAAATCAAAGAGGAGTATTTGAGACTAATTCATATATTAATGTTACAAATAAAGTGAATGATTCCACAACTCTTATGGGTTCTAGAGATAATCCACCAAAGTTTAAAATGTTCAATAACTTGTATTGTGAGTATTGTCAAAATAAAGATTACACAAAGAAAATTTGTTACAAGTTGGTTGGATATCCATCTGGCTTAGACCATAGTAGTATAGGCAAGCTAACATGATTGTAAGTGATAACAACTCTGGTAAAAGTGCTGCTGCAAATGAGGATAATGCTGGGATGAACCAAGGGATGCTTAATTTCTTTATTGATAAGCAGTATAACCAGATCATGAAGATGATAAACAAGGATAAGTCTGAAGAACATGCAGCAAATATGGCATCTAATACTAATTCACAATCACTGAAGAACTTAGCTAATTTCTGGATTGTAGATACTTGTGCGAATGGCCACGTGGCATCTGGTAGTGAAATGTTGAAGATAATGGCTAGTTTACATGATTCAAAGAGAGGTAATGTGAATCTATCAAATGGTAAGACTGTACCTGTCATCTGTAAAGAAAGTTACAATCTTACAGACAATGATATAAGACATGATGTATTATATGTGCCTAATTTTAAGTACAACTGGCTGTCTGTGTCAAAATTGACTATGGAGCTGCAATGCACAATTAATTTCTTCCAGCATTTTGTGTCTTTCAGGACATATAAACTGTGAGAGTGAAGGGGATTGGTAAGGAAGTGGGTGGCCTTTATCTCCTGATCCCAAAAGGGTCTAACAAGAACAAAATGGTACAAAAGATGAGCAATTGGCTTGTGGAAGGGATTCATGCATACTTCACTACTTGACATAAGAGACTTGGGCATGTGCTAATTAGAGTCATGAAGCAGTTAGATTTCCTTAAAAATAATAAATTTCTGATTTTGAGCTCAATAATTGTACTATATGTCCTTATAGCTAGACAAATTAGAAAACCATTTCATATGAATAGCAACAGAGTTGAAGACATTTTTCATTTGATTTATGTGGATATTTGGGATCCATATAAAGTACCTACATACAATGAAAATAGATACTTTCTAACTCCTGTTGATGATCATTCTAAGATAATTTGGATTTTCTTAATGAAATTAAAAGTGATACAGTTGTTGTGCTGAAGTCTTTTCTTAAAATGGTATATACACAGTTTGGAAAGAATATCAAAGTGCTAAGAACTAACAATGGTGCAAACTTTTTTACTCGTGAATGTAGGGATTATTTGACAATTAATAGTATTCTACATAAAAGAGGATATCCATTTATTCCACAACATAATAGAGTAGTGGAGAGAAGGCATAGACATGTCCTGGAAGTGGCAAGGTCTTTGAGATTTCAAGGCATCATTCCCTTGCAGTTCTGGGGAGATTGTGTACTGACTGCAACATATCTGATCAATCGATTGCATTCTTCAATCCTAGCAGGGAAATATCCATATGAGGTCTTTCATAAAAGATCGCATAGTATGACACATCTAAGGACTATTGGATGCTTGTGTTTTTCCATAATAAATGAAAAAGTGGACAAGTTCTCTCCTAGGGCCATTACTGCAGTCTACATGAGATATTCAGTATCTCAGAAATGATACAAGTTGTATGACTTAAGGAGAAGAATGTTCTTTGTTAGTAGAGATGTAACTTTTAAGGAAGACATTTTTCCTTTCCACCTGGCAAAGAATGGAACACAAAAAACTCCTATGTTCTTAGAGCTGAAGCAAAAGGAAGAAGGAAGTCATCCTTTATATGAATAACAACCTCACATGCCAAAAGAAGGACATGGTGTCAACCAGTATGTTGTGCATGATCAGGAGTTGGTGCAGTATGGGAATAACCTCAGAAGTTGATCAAGATCATAATGGGCACCTACCTGTTGCTGAAGTCGCTGAGGAAGTTCAAGCTGCACAACTCAAGAGATCCAATAGAGGTTACAAATCACCTATTTGGATGAAAGATTATGTATGCCCACTCAATGGGGCATCCTCATCCACTTGCACATCTCCAATATCCGACTATCTGAATTATAATGCTCTTTCCGCGACTTATCAGTTTTACTTGGCTATTACCTCATAAGACACATAACCTACATCATATACAGAAGCCTTGACAGACTAAGGTGGGTTGAAGCCATGAAGGCAGAAGTTGATGCTTTGGTTCTATACAATACTTGGGAGATAGTTGATATTCCTAAAGGTGAGGTACCTATTGGATGCAGATGGGTGTACAAAATCAAGTACAAATCCACTGGAGAAGTTGAGATATTCAAAGACAAACTTGTTACCAAAGGATACAGTCAACAAGAAGTTCTGGACTATCAACAGACCTTTTTCCAGTTGTTAAAATGGTCATAGTAAGAGCTGTTATTGCATTAGTTGCTATGCATCAATGGCTACTTTTACAAATGGACGTTTACAATGCATTTCTTCAAGGCGACCTTGAATAAGAGGTCTACATGCAGTTGCCGCCTAGTTTTAGCAGCCAAGGGGGGAATACTAAGGGCTGCAGATTGCTTAAGTCATTTTATGGACTCAAGCAACCATCAAGACAATGGAAATTGAAGCTCACAGAGGCTCTCTTGCAAGAAGGCTTCATACAGAGTAAACATGATAACTCATTGTTCATTGAAGAAGAAAATGAAAGGCAGGTCATCATACTTGTATATGTTCATGATCTTCTCATCACAAACAGTGACACAACAATGATTCTAGAAGCAAAGGTCACACTTCATAAGGCCTTCAAAATAAAGGAATTAGAAAACTTGAAATATTTCCTAGACATTGAAGTGTGCTGTTTGAAAAGGGAATTCTCCTGCGTCAAAGGAAATATGCTCTAGAGCTCATAGCAGAACTAGGATTGGCTGGTTCCAAGCCTACTATCACACCGATGGAGCAAAATAAAAGGCATACAATTGTTCAGAATGATGAGAATTTTCACTTGGATGGTGATCCAACACTAATAGATGTAAGAGGTTATCAGAGATTAATTGGAAAGTTCTTATACTTAACCTTAACAAGGCCAGGCATTGCATATAGTGTGCAACTTTAAGTCAATTTATGCAAGCTCCCAAACAATCTCACCTAGGAGTAGTATACAGAGTAGTGAGATATGTTAAGAATGAGCCTGGGCTTGGGATCCTTATGAATGTAGCTAGGGACATGACTCTTAATGCTTATTGTGATGCAGACTGGGCAAGCTGTCCTAACTTGAGGAAGTCAGTCACCGGGTACCTAGTGAAGTTTGGTGGATCACTAATACCTTGGAAGTCAAAGAAGCAGACCACAATGTCAAGGAGTTCATCAGAGTCTGAGTATAGAAGCATGGCCTTGATTGTATCTGAGCTAATCTGGTTAGTGGGAATGTTCAGAGAACTGGGAATAAAAATTTTGAATCCAATTCAGCTTCGCACGGATAACAAAACAACTATGCAAATGGCCAATAACCCAATGTTTCACGAGAGAACCAAACATATAGAAATAGATTTCCATTTCATGAGGGAGAGGGTGAAACAAGGATTGATACACCCTACTTACGTATCAACAGAAGAAGAGGAAGCAGATTTGCTCACTGAAGGACTAGGAACTGCTCAACACTATCATTTGATGTCCAAGCTAGGTAATTTAAATATTTACATCACACCTAACTTGAAGTGGGTGTTGAAATAAACACGTGATCAATAGGATATGTACAACTATATTAATTTGTTAGAATTTAGTTGTAGAAGTAAACTCTATATATAGGTATATAGTTGTATATGTGTACTCAATTTTTTATAAAGCGGTAATAACTGGTTTTCCCTCCACAAAGTCTTCTTCTTCGATTCCTTGTTCGAGCTTACTCCACTTAATAATGGTGGAATTTAACATTCACGTAAGCCAAAGTCAAATATGTTTTAAAGACATTTTGATTAATTTATATGCAAATAGAGTATATATTCTCGATGGATGAGGGAAAAGATCTGGCGCTATAGAAAAGAAGGGAGCATGAGTTGCGATGAGAATCCTGTAAGGAAATGACATCGGAAAATAACAACAACAATAATATTGCAATAGAATTATTTGTAAGCAAAAATACACCAACTAGCTTGAGTCGTTCTAGGCACTATCCTAAGAAACTATTTCACAACTATGTGAAATATTTCCCCAGGATTAAACAAGTCTACCTCTATTTTATTTAGATGATATAGGAATCAACAAAATTTAATATTATACAAATCCAGCTAGTAAGAAAAAAGAAAGAACAACTAATGTGTAATGTTAGTTGAATATGATAGAAAAGGAAGGAAGAAGAGAGAGATTAAAGAAAGATATCTAATGATGAAAATGAGTGGCTAATGAATGCTATTTATAGCCATAAGTGCATGTTTGTATCATTGTGCATGATTGTTACGTGGCTTTCTTGTTTGCCACTTTTCCAAAGGAATATTCCACTTATCTTAACCTTCTATAAGACCTAAACACTTGTCCAAAGAGGCTTTAAAATATTGCCACAGTCCCCCACTATTTAAAGACTTTTTAAAATAAATTTGCTGGATTTGTATGGTCCAAAAGTAATAGGTTTGGTATCTTCTGGACTATGAAGTATGAACCAAACTTAGACCTATAAAATTTAACTCACAAAATTATTGGTGAAATATAATATTTTTATGAAATAATAATTCTTATTGTAAGTCAGAGATTTTATTAATCACATTTTGACCCCCGATAATTTTGTTGATCAACGCGGTTTTGCACCCAATAGGCCATGCGCATGCCTGGTTATTCATGAGAGCTTTAGAGACTAGGACAAAATCTCGTAGGAACGGCCCAGTCCACTCTTATATAGGTGAATTCACCAAGTGTATACTACTTTTAAATACACCATCTGTAGGGACTATGAATTTCATTAATAGTTATAACTCAGCCTCTCAATTAGTAGCAGTCAAGCACTCTCTTTTAGTGCATAAGTGCCAATATTGACTTGTTATTACCCATATGAACCTACTTCATGGGATCTCTCATCACATAGGTTGGGTTACCATATTTATTGACAACATGTCGGCCTTAACCCTATCTCTTTTGAGGTTTGAAGAATTAATTTTCTTCCCACTGGTTTAATCAGAGGATCAACCAAATTTATCTCTGACTTTACATAATCAATTTGAATTATTCTATCTCTCAGCTGTTTTATGACATCATGTCTCAGTTTCATGTGTCTACTTTTATAATTATAAGAGTTATTCTTTGCTATTGCTATTGCTACCTGGCAATCACTATGCATAGACACATGAGGCAATTTGTCCTTTATTAAAGGGATATTAGCTAAGAAGTTTCTGTGACGATCTGACTCGTCGTCTCATAAGTTACCTCTACGTTTCTCCCATTTTATGCTTCTTCATGTTTCATTATCGGTATTGGTGTGTTAGGGTTAATTTGGATTGGTTTTGGTAGGAAATGAGACACTTAGTCTCTTTAAGGAAGGTTTGGTTTGGAAAAGTCAACCAGATGTTGACTTATGAGTTCGAAGGCTCAATTGTGATTTTTGATGATTCAGTTAGCTTCGGAGGATGATTTGTGACTTAAGAGTAATATCGAAAGTGATTTTGAAGGTCCGGTGTAGGATTTGGCTTGAATTGGTGAAGTTAGTATTTTGGCAAATTCCGGTTGATAGGTGAGATTTTGATCCGAGGGTCGGAATGGAATTCCGAGAGTTGCAATAGCTTTGTTTGGTGATTTGGGATTTGTGTGCAAAATTCTAGGTCATTTGGAGGTGATTTGATCAGGTATGAATTCTTGAACTTAAAAATATAATTTTATGATGTAAATTAGGGGTGGCAAATGGGCAGGTTGGACTGAATTTGGGCGGGTCAAAATGGGTTTGGTAATGAATGGGTTATTGCCCAACCCACCCCAAGGTGTATTTGGGCTAAGATGGGCTAAATAATGGGTCATAACCTAACCCGCACAACTTGACACATGTTTTAGAACCATACTCATCTTGTATAAAAAAAATATTTTACCTTAAAATATGTAAGTTGACTAAGAATAGAAAATTTAAAATATATAAAAAAAATTGGGACAACTAAGTAAATTTCTAGATAAGTTGCGTTGAGATCCTTTGTTGTGGGTGAGTTTCATGGGTTGTATTTGGGTTGTTAAATGGGTCATAATGGGCAATAAAAATAATGAGTTAACTTGGGCTCAACCCAAATTAACCCATGAGCTAAAATGTTGTAGCCAAGCCCAATAATCTCTGGGTTAATTGGGCGGGTTAAATAGGTTTGAGCTCAAATTACCACCCCCAGTGTAAATACATGGATTAGAGCTGAAAACTCAAGGAATTATTGTACAAAAATGGTGGTTTAGGGCTTGAAACTTAAGAGGACAAGAACTGGGATTTGATGGGTCATTTGGACTCCGATTTTGCGTTTTTTTATATGTATAGAATCGTGGTGAGATAAGGAACCCGATGGTGTAGAATTTTCTAAATTTTGAAAAGTGAGCCCGAGGCTCGAGTTTTGTTAATTTTGGGATTTCTTGATGTTTTTCGATTAATTTGATTGGGTTTAGTTCCCTTGGCATATTGTGACAAATTCATTGGGGTTTTGGTTAGATTCGCGCGCGAGTAGGTCGATTCGAGAGGCAAGCGCTTAGCGAGCTAGACTTTTGGTCGGCTTGAGGTGAGTAATGAATGTAAATGATATCCTGAGGATTTGAAACCCCGAAATTTCATATCGTAACGCTATATTGAGGTGAGACTTGTGTTCTATGATGGTGCGGGGTCCTTTACTTTTGGGGATTGTGACTTGGTATGTCCCCAGTGATTTTTTACCGTGTATTCTATTAGAACTCATGTGAGATCATCCTTACTTGGATTTAATTGATATATTTGGCCTTCTTGCCAATTATTTGAATCCTTCAGGGATTGTTATTACTGTTTCCACATTATTTGACATATTATCTGATCGCAGTCCAAAGTGAATACTGTTTTGAGAACTCCGCCATTTTTCTAAGATTTGAAAACTTAAACAATATTTCTAATGATGTTTTGAGCTGAAAACTATTATTTTAATATTTCCCGAGAGGCTTATGTGAATTCCTTGACTGAGTATGGATCGGGCTGCACGCCGCAACAGCATTATCTTGATATTGAGGTCGAGAGCCTGGTTGATGCCACGAGATGGCTTGATATTGCGCTTGGGCTGTAGGAGCCCCTCCCGGAGTCTGTACACACTCCTAGTGAGCGTCCTCGACGATAAATAGATCGGGTTGTACGCCACAGCGGTTCCTAGAATGTACCGTTCTATGTGTTGCATTTCCCTTATTCATTTGTTCTTTATCTGTTTTACCTGTCATAGTATTTCATTACTCTTATGTCATTGACTTGTGGCTTCATTATTAAATATTCTAAATTGCCAATTATAGCTTACTTTGCATTTTTCCATGATTTTGTATTTTCAGCCTTTATTCATATTAATTACTCACCGGGTGGAGTACTCACATTACTCTCTGCACCTTACGTGCAGATTCAGGTACACGACAGGCTGAGTGAGGATTTGTTTAGCTGAGCAGCACTATCCGGGTGAATCGAGGTACCTGCATGGCGTTCACAGTCTTCTCTCCCCTCTATCCCTATATTTTATTTCACATTTCTTGGACAGACTTGTAATAGGTGGATATTCTGTATTAGAGGCTCAAATTTGTGACATCAAATTTTATTGGTCTATGTTGCAGTACTTTATTGAACTTTCGCACATTTTATCGCTATTTTTAGACTTTTAATGTAATGACTTAGTAAATTCCCTGTGTTATTTACCTATAATCTGTGTAAGAATTTGGGGTAATATTGTTGAATGGCCAGGCTTACCTAGAAATGTGTTGGGCGCCATCGGGTTGGGGTCGTGACAGTTTATTAGCCACTCAGCCTATGAACCAGCTAACTCCAGAGCTACAAACTCTGATTCCATAGTCGATCTAGAAATGATCGTCTGTTTAGCTGATTTCCACGATATTGCATCACCATCAAAGGTGAATACATAACCACTAGTAAATTTTATTTCATCTGAATCAGAGATCCAGTTTGCATCACTGTTCCCTTCTAAAGTAGAAGAAAATCCACTGTATAGGATACCATAATTCCTGGTTCCTCTTAGATATTTTATTAATCTATCTAATACAAACCAATGCTCTCTGTTGGGATTATGAGTATATCCACTCAGTCTACACACAACATAGGCTATATCAAGCCTTGTAAATTTATTAAATTTATCAGTCTCCCAATAATTTGTGCATATTTAGACTAAGCAATCGGGTCACCATTATTCTTTTTTCAATTTAGAGTTAGCATCAAAAGGAGTGCTCACTGGTGTGACATTAAAATATTCAAACTTCTTAAGAAGTCTCTCAAAATAATGTTCTTGTGATAACATTATTCAATCTTCACTCCTTATAACTTTAACTCTCAATATTGTATTTACATCACCCATATTTTTCATATCAAAATTAGCAGTTTTAGAACCCATTTTTCTTTTCTTTTTTTAGGTTCAGGCAAAAGAATTGTAGCAAGGTATCCTCACACTTTTAAATATTATAAATTGGATTTTTAACCCTTCCACAATTCATAAGGAGTTTTGCCTGTTCTTCTATATGGTATTCTATTTTGTAGGTGACATGCAGATAAAATAACTTCATCCCACAAATTATTAGGTGCATTAGAACTAACTAACATAGAGTTTATCATCTCTTTCAATGTTCTATTTTTCCTTTCAGCTACTCCATTTGACTCGGGTGAATAAGGCAGAGTTACTTCATGAATAATTCTATTATTTTCACAAAATTAATTTAAAGATAGATATTCTCCACCTCTATCTGATCTAGTTCTCTTAATTTTTCTACTAAGTTGATTCTCAACCTCAGTTTTATAAGAAATAAAAGCATTAAATGCATCATCTTTATTTCTAAGCAAATAAAACTTATTATATCTAGAAAAATAATCAGTAAAATTCACATAATATCTTTTACCACATCTAGACATAGTCTGCTTCAAGTCTCCAAAATCAGTGTGAAATAAAGATAAAAATTCAGTTTCTCTATTTATGGAAAAACATATCTTTCTAGTACTTTTAGCTTCAGCACATATTTCTCCCTTGTAAATATTATTTAAGTCTAAACTAGATATTAATTCTAGAGACCACATTTTCTTTATATATGCGATATTAATGTATCCTAATAGAGCATGCCATAAATGTTGGAAACACGTTCTCAAGGCTTTATACTAAAACGTGTGTTCTTATGTGTAGGTTTTGATGAATGACAAACGAAGCGCAAATTGATATATGACGAAGTTCAAGTACAAGCGCACAATTGGTGGATAACGAGATTCAAGCACAAGACAAAGTTTTATAATTTAAATGAGTCGTTCTTAATTGTGTTCTTGATCCGACAACTTGACTCATGACATGGCTTCTCTCGTAAAATTATTTTTACAAAATCATGCATATTTAATTTAATGCTAAATGATTTTAAATCATGCATATTTTCATTAGTCAAAATAATTTTTAAACTTGCCTCTAAAAACTGGACTAAGATAATCGATTATGTACTTATGATAATCGATTATGTTAAGCCAAGACTGCATGACAATCGATTGTGAACAAATGACAATCGATTGCGTTAAGGCAGCGAGCATCAGGTTTTTCAAACCTGCATGACAATCGATTGTGAACCTTATGACAATCGATTGTGATGAGGCAGTGTACATCAAAGTTTTTCAAAACTCAGAATAATCGATTGTGAAGCTAATGACAATCGATTGTGAAGAGACAGTGTCCATCAGATTTTTAAAAGTCACAAAATAATCGATTGTGAACATATGACAATCGATTGTGTTGAGGCAGTGTCTTCCAGACTTTTTCAAAGTTATTAAATAATCGATTTGTGAGTATATAACAATCGATTGTCACGAGGCAGTGTCTAAAATGATTTTCAAAGTCTGATAAATAATCGATTGTTAACATTGCACAATCGATTGTGAAGCTGACCGTTGTCGTAAAGTTTTCAAATACCGTCAGGTAATCGATTGTTGATTTTGTACAATCGATTGTTGATATTAAAATATGAAAAAGATTTTTTGAACGTTGCTGAATAATCGATTGTTGATTTTGTACAATCGATTGTTGAAATTAAAATATGGAAAGGATTTTTTGAACGTTGCTGAATAATCGATTATTGATTTGGTATAATCGATTGTTTTACGTAAAATCTGGAAATGATTTTTTGAACGTTGCCAATAATCGATTGTTGATCTTGGACAATCGATTGTTAAGCGTAAAATCTGGGATTGATTTTTGGAACGATTCGCAAACAATCGATTGTGGCTTCCTGACAATCGATTGTCACAGAGTAAAATCAGCAACTCTTAATTGGCAATTAGACAACGGTAATGCCAAGTTTTTCAACTATAAATATAGCTTCATTTCAGTGTTTTAAACACAACAACACACAACAACTGATCATTCTATTGCTATAAGCTTGCATACTATTGTTTATCATTTTATATTCATTTCATAAAGCTTTTGAGAGCCAAAGTCTTGTCCATAGTTGTTGTGATCTTGAGCTTACTTCTTTTACTCATATCTACTCATTAAGGAGTGTTTTGTTTGAGTGTTTAGTGTTTTGTAAACTTGTAAGAGAATTGTGATTCTCTTGTTGTAAGGAACTTGTGTTTCCTTGGTTGAAGTCTTGGAGTGTTGTATCTCCGAGCAAAGGTGTTAAGGCTTGTGTCCTTAAGTTGTAAAGGTTTGTTGAGCACCCGTAAGCTTGACAAGTTAGTGGAAAATCTCGAGAGAGTCTCTCGGGGACTGGACTAGCCACGTGTTGTGGTGAACCAGAATACATCGGTGCGTTCTTTCCTTTTTGTTTATTTAACGCACTTATTTATTTCCTGCAAATTTTAATTTCCGCAAGTTTACGCTAAATTTTATTATAACGCTATTCACCCCCCCTATAGCGTTAAGCGTATTATCTAACAATAAAGAGATAGACTCAACCATATAAGCAGAAGTAGATACATTTTCACTGATAGTATCAGAAATATTAAGCACAAATAATCCATTGTTATAATATTCATTTCCCACAAAAATATAAGTTTTGGTCAATACGACCTCCTTATTTTCAAGTGAAACCTTCACTCCAACTTTTCCTAATAATCCAAAGAAACTAAATTCGTTTGGATATTAGGAACACGCAATATATCACTCAATGCTAGAGTTTTACCAGATGTGAGTTTGAGAAGAATTATTCATTTCCCAAGAACGCGAGCTGTTCTTGAGTCATCAAGATAAATAAATTCTTCTTCTTCCTCAACTTGGGGGTAGACAAAAATTTATTTTTGTTTGCACAAATGTGCCTAGTAGCACCAGAGTCTATTACCCAATCTCTCATACCGTCCACATTATTTATTTGGAAAATGACCGCAACAATTATATTATCCCTTTAGTCAAATTTAATTTTGACTTAGCGAGATTGTCATTTATCCCAACTCTAATATTGCATTGATGTGCATTTTACTTGAAGGTTTTATTATTAGCATTAGATATGCAACTATATCTGTTCACATACCTGTATTTGGACATTAGTGTTTGCCAAAATTCTGGATGTAATAATGTATTTGCAACACCATGGATATCTGGCAGTACAACTGAAATGGCAGCAGTAGAGACAACACCAGAATTGGTAGCACAATCAATAATTTTCGCAGTAGTATTACTTGCCATAATTTCTTAGATTGTAGGAAAATGATACCGGAAAATAACAACAATAATAATACTGCAATAGAATTATTTGTAAGCGAAAATACACCAACTGGCTTGAGTCGCGCTAGGCACTGTCCTAAAAAACTATTTGAGCAATATAAAATATTTCCCCAAAATTAAACAAGCCTATCTCTATTTTATTTTGAGAATACAGGAATAAGCAAAATTAAAATATTATACAAATTTAGATAGTAAGAAAAAAGGAAAAACAATTAATGTGTAATGTTAATTTAATATGATAGAAAAAGAATGAAGAAGAGAGAGATAAAAGAAATATATCTAATGATGAAAATGAGTGGCTATTAATGCTATTTATAACCATAAGTGTATGTTCGTATCATTGTACATAATTGCTACGTGACTTTCTTCTTTTGCAATTTTTTCAAAAGAATATGCAATTTATCTTAATTTTTTAGAAGGCCTAAAAACTTTTTCAAAGAGGCTTTAAAATATTGCTACAAATCCTAAGAAGGATACACTTCAATTTGAAGTAGGTTTCTAACACTTCAATGCGAACTTTTATTTGAATTTAATGGACATTATCTTAGACTCCGATGAGTTATCCTGAACATTAAAGTTGAACATTTTCACGTGAAGTATCAATAGTCATGAGAATTTCTTAGAAGGTACGTAATATTTTTCGAAATAACTGCTAATGCATTCTAGAATCATAGGGTTTTTAGCTTTTCATTTAACAAATATTATTACAAACGTCATAGTAATAATAATAATAATAATAATAATAATAATAATAATAATAATAATAATAATAATAATAAGAAAATGGATAAAATATAAACGTTGATGGTTATCAGTTTCTAACTAAGAATGCAGAATATATTGCAACTCAAAGTCAAATATAACACATTAATAATCCTACAATAACAAACAAATTGCAACTCACTTGTGGGTTTTCTTAACCCGAGATTCTGGGAGAGGAAAAAGAAATAACTACCCAACCAAAAGAATTTCTGATGAATATGTTATCAGTTTTTCACAACAAATTTTCCATATTTTAGGAAGAAAATCTATATATTATCAAAAGGAGCGGAGATGTAACGATCCGTCCGGTCAGGTTGAGAGTATTAGCCATGATTCCCTGTTTATTGTTCCCTCTGCTTCATGTTATGCTTACTTGATTTGTCGGGGTACTTAATGTCGGGTGCGGGAGCGTTTCAGAATGGTATGGGACACTTAGTCCCTAAGTACGAAGTTGAGTTGTAAAAGTTGATCGTAGTTTGACCTGTGTGAAGACGACTCTGGAATGGAGTTTCATCAGTTCCAATAAAGCCCTCTGCTTAAGCCAAGTGACAGCCTAGGAAAAAGTCACATGGCATAAGCAGTTAATATTTAGCTATTTAGTTACTAATTAATTATTAGTTATTATTTTTGAATTTAAATATCTTTAAAATAATAAATGTAATATTTTATAATATAAACAAAATTGAAAAAAATTGACCTTTCAAATTGGAGAGTAGTTTCAAGTTGAAGTTTTAAATTATTTTAATATAAAAACTAAAATTACCTTATAATACAAACTGCAATTTAAAATTTCTTTATTTTTTTAAAATACAAAGATTATTTATTTTGAAAATATTATTGAATAATAGAATAAACTAATATATATATATATATATATATATATATATATATATATAGTATATTATATATATATATATATATATATATATATATATATATAGTATATTATATAAAGAAAGTAGCATATAAAAAGTTAATTTAAATAAAGTAATATGCCACAAAAAGTTTCTATTAACAATGTAATAATATTAAATATTGGATAATATAATAAAGAAATATACAGAACAAAAAGGTTACTCGGGTCCTATATAAATCTTATTAATTTAATAGACTTTTATCACGTCACAAAATCCATTTAAGGGCGTGATCACCACCAAAAATATGCTATCTTCCGACTACAAATTCGACTACCAAATAGTAGTCGTAATTTTCCGACTACAGTAGCTAGAAAAGTATAATTTATTATTTTTATTTTTTAAAAATTTGTAGGTGACTACTATTTCGATAGTAGTAGTCGTAAAATTTTGCGCAAAATACCGCGAAAAAAATAAAAAGAAATTTCCGACAATTGTAGCCGAAAAAATATAAAATTATTTTCCCACAATTTTAATTATAAAATTGACTAAAGCTGCTGCCTACTGTAACCGAAGAATAAATGGATTTGACCAAAATAAAAAATAACTTTCCCAGTACAGTAGTCGGAAAAAAATAAAATAATTTTTCCACAGTTTTAATTATAAAATTGACTAAAGCCGCTGCCCAATGTAACCAAAAATAAATGAATTTGACCAAAATAAAAAATAACTTTCCGACTAACAGTTGGAAGACAAAAAAAAAGTCTTCCCGCACTTTTATTAAAAAATCTATTCAAGTTACCGCCCACTGTAATTGAAAACAAAGTCAATAAAATTTGACCAAAATAAGAAAAAGAAATTTCCGACTACAGTAGTCAAAAAAATAAATAAGTGCAAAATTAGGTTTTATTTCACTCATCTTCTCTGCTTTTCATCTCATCTCTCACAAATAACTGCTCTCAACAATTCCACCACTCCGCTGCCACCTTCACTCCTCTTGGGTAAGTTGATTAAGAATCAAATTTCTTTTTCTTCTTTGCCAATATGTCACCCCCTACTCATTCTTCCACCCAAAGTTTCTTTTCCTTTTCCTAGTCATACACCTGCTGCTATATTCACATCTCCCCAAAACCTTAGCTTTTACAATTTTCTCAATTTTTACTTGCGTTTGTGCTCTTTTTTTGAGCTTCTTATTTACTTTAGTACTTAATTTTTTGATTTAATTCGTTTCTAGGGTTCAAAATTTGAACAATAATGTATGAAATTGCGATTCGTCTTGTTATGTATGAGAATAACGAGCTTTAATTAAATGTTATTTTCTCTTGTTTATACCATTATGTCATAGATACCATGCCAATAGGGTTCAATTTAAGATTAAAATATGACCATTTAATTATGTTACAGAGTTTATGAAGCCAGTTTACGATGAAGCTTGGGGTAGATGGAAAGACATCCATATCATATCAGAGATAGAATGTGGAATCAGTTAAGGGTATGTGTAAACCTTATTTTTAAATTATATATCCAATTTTACTTTACTTTATTTAATTATTTTGCAGACCAAGTGTATGTGGGAGCAACAATATGACAGTGAAATAAAATATGTCTTCGAGAAGAAAGCAAAAAAGTTGATTACAAGTTCATTGAATGAAGCTCGACTAAGGAAGGAGAAGCCTCGTTGGATAAGAGATGATGTGTGGAATTGTTTTTTTGCAAGAGTGAACAAGAAAAGAAACCCCGAGCCTCGCAAAAGGGTGGTGGAGGTGGTGGTGGTGGTGTGTGTATATATATATATATGTATGTGTGTGTGTTCTGACTTTATTATATTAGTGTCGATATGTGTATATTAGCTACTCAGACTTGATATTGCATATTTAGACTTTAACTAATGTTTTGGTTTATATTATGGGATTTGAATGTTTGTTTGTTGAAGTTGGAATTGGTTGGTTTGATTATTAGATTGTTTAGTTGGAACTGGCTGTGTAGCCGAAATTGATTGGTTGAGTTGATTGTTTAGTTGGAATATGTTGTTTATAATATTTGCATTTGAGGGGTGGCTTACTAATTTTCAACCCAGTTTTCCGACTACTATAATCGAAAAATGAGCCCAGAATAATGATTTTTCGACTACAATAGTTGGAATAATGATTATTATTTATATAATATCCCCATTATGGAACTCGAAAATAATTTTTAAATTAAATAATAGTTTTTTTATCTTCCAACTACTTCAGTCGGAAAATAGGTGACTTTTTAATTTTTGGCAGAAAATAGTTTCCGACTTCAATAGTCGAAAATTTCCGACTACAGTAGTCAGAAAATATTTTCCTACCTATCTTTTTTCGACTACTCTAAATCAATTAGAGAGTAGTCGGAATAGGTACTTTTCCGACTATTTTCCGACTATTTTGGTAGTAAAAAAATAGCGAATTTCTAGTAGTGAATGGCGTCGGACACCATAGTCATGCAAATCAACAATAAATAATTAATTTGGCTCTCATTTTTATATTTTTAAAATCATAATTCCCTTCAATTAAATATCAAAAGATAAAATTTACACAATGAATGATAATATTTTAACTATTTTGAACAATCCATAATCACCCCAAAAGCCTGTTTCATAAATGCATGAGCATCAACTAGGAAGATAAAAATAAAATACAGCATCTATCTAGAATACAATTTAGACTAGGAAGATAAAACTAACTCTGAAGGAGACTCTGCTGACTGCGAATCGTAACATGTAATACAATTCACATGAGTTCCTACATTAACCAAGCCTCTGCGCCCAGATGATCACTAAATATATATGTGCCTGCACAATAAAATGTGCAACAAGTGTAGTATAAGTACGCAAATCAACACGTATACAGTAAGTATCCAGTCTAACCTCGAAGACATAGTGACGAGGGGTCGACTCCGACACTATGTGCTATGAATACAATACCAATAATATAATTAGGTAGGGATTATATAGAACGGCTATAAACTCAATATCATGAAGTAGATAAACAATTATTTCATAAATAAGAAATTTTCAAATTTATTTTTTGTTATTTAACAATTTGTATCTCAGGCCAATGAGGCAATATCAATTATACAAATTTCAAACAATCAATTCAATCATGCACAAATCATACCGAGGTTGCACGGACCGATCCAACAAATAAATATAAATCTTGCACTTTCAAGGGTCGAAGGCACGAACCATAGATACATCTATTTAACCTGCCGAGGTGAACGGCCTTCTCCCATGAGAGTAGCAAAAATTTACCCCGCTCGCTGAAATATATTTGCGACGCGATTGCACATAGATTTCTTAAATTATTATTATAATAATATTCTTTAATCCTTTTGAAAAAAAATTCAAATTAAAACTTTCAAGACCTGAAATCCCCAATTTCAACTCTTTTCAAGGCATTTAATAAACATACTCCATCTCAATTCCTTTCAAGGAAAGTAATAAACAAGATCAAATAAAGGTATCAACAAAGCATGGTGTAAACCTAGAACTCCTCGGACATAGGCATAATTAGTAGCTACATACAAGCTCTCATCACCGCGTGCGTACGTATCCCACGCAAATAGAAGCACATATTAATTTAGTTCACCTATGGGGTTAATTCTCTCTTACAAAGTTAGAAATGACACTTACCTCACTCCTGTTAGGACCCAAGTTTTCTCTCCGTGAACTGTTGTGACGACACCTAGTCTCTACGACTAGATAAGCCTAATATTGCGAATAAAATGGACACACAAAGAAAACATCTAAAAACCGTAGTTAATAAGCAAAAACGATGCCTCTCTCCATATACAATAATCACTCTTCCCAAAATCTGAAATGTCGCGAGTCACATCTAATATGAAGTTTTAATTATTCTATACATCATCTATACAGAAAGAAAGAGAAATGAGCATAGGGGATAGAGGGGGACTCCGAGGATCTGCAGGTGCGAGTAGATGTACCTTGGTCTCCAACGAGCAGCAATGACTGCAACTACTGATGACGCTGGTATGTTGAACCTGGATCAGGACACGAAAAATATGTACAGAAAAGGGCATGAGTACACCACAATAGTACCTAGTAAGTGCCAAAACTAACCTCGATCGAGTAGTGATAAGATCAGGTTAGGGCCCTACTGGTATAAATATAATGAAATAAGACAGAAAGAAATATTACAGTAAAATAAATACAAAAAATCTAACATGAATAGAATTCAATGAAAGCCAACAGCTCAGGACATAGTAATAGCAATAGGGGATCTCCCGGAATATCGTCTCATAGTCCCAAACGTAAATGTGCAGGGGCCTCACGGAATACTGTTCTGTAGTCCCAAAGTAAATATGCAATGCTGGAGACTCTCCCAGAATACCGTTCCTAGTCCCAAAATAAATATGCAGTACATAGGGATCTCCCGGAATAGCATTCCGTAGTCGCAAAGTATATATGCAGCTCAACTAATATAAATAACATTTACAGTATGGAAACCTACAGTTCAGACTAAGTTCACATCAAAGAAAATAGGTAATTTTATTAAACAAGCTGCACAAAGTTTAAGTAGGTAGTTTAAACAAGTAAGAATGCTTTTCTAATCTAAACAAGGTAGTTATATATGCTAGTGTACTTCAAATAAGAATAAAATAGGTTATAACTTAGCGAGAAACGGAGTTTTACAATAAATAACCCGTGTACGTACTCGTCACCTCATAGATACAGTACTCATATATCAACAATACCAAATCCAAATGAGAGTTCCCCCACACAAGGTTAAGAAAGCCACATACCTCGAACCAAGCTTAAATCAATCCGAAACAATGCTCTTTCCACGAATATCCGGCTTCCGGTGGACCAAATCTAGCAAAATCAATTACATAACATAAATATAGCTACAAACAACTAATCTAGCTAATGAAATCAAAGCTAAGTCAAGAAAATAGAAAAACGTCAAAAAGCCTCCCCGAGCCCAAGTCTCGAAATCAGGTAAAAGTCACCAAATACGAACACCCATTCACTCACGAGTTCACTTGTAAAACAAAAATCCAAAACTAACGCATAAATCCCACTCAAAACTTCGATTCTTGGTTGGGGAACTTTTCTGCCATTTTCCCAACTTTCTCACTCAAATCCCCTAATTAGTTGAAGAATACAACAATAGATTGATGAAATATGATCAAAATCTTGTCAGGAATCGCTACCCAATAGCTCTCCTTGAAAATATCTTGAAAATTTACCTTCCACCGAGCTCCAAATTGAATTTTGTGATATGAACTTCAAATCCTCCAAATCCTCTTTTTAGTTCAGCGACTTTCGCTTCTCCATTCCCAAGACAGCTTCTCTGGTCCCGCTTCTGCGATAGGTACTTCGAATCTACGAGTTTTCATTAAGCGTATGAGTCCGCACATGTGTTCCTTCATCCGCATTCGCAAATTCACTTCTGCAGCTAGTCGTTCGCTTCAGCGGAGCCTTGAGTCCCTCTCACCTCCGCATCTGCGACTACCTTTCCGTAGTTGTGGCTCCCTCGTCACAACCCTTGGCATCTACTACCAAACCCGCACCTGCGACTCCTTCCTCGCCTCTGCGGGGCTGCACATGTGGGCTTCCCACTGCATGTGCGAAAACACCAGAACCAGCCAACTTCAGAATATGCCAAGTCCAAATTTTAACTCGTTGAGCTTCTAAAACACACTCGAACCCCCCAGAACCTCAATAAATCCTAAAACACCATACGAACTTAGTCGAGCTCTCAAAACACATCAAACAATGCTAAAAACATAGATCACTCTCCAATCCAAACTTAATGAACTTGAAACTTCTAAATTTGACAATCGACACCGTAACTAACCAAATCACGTCCGATTGACCTCAAATATTTTACAAAAGTCATAATTCACCCTATGGACCTACTCCAATTTCCAGAATTGGATTCCGACCCTGATATAAAAAATTGCACTACTGGCCCAAAACTCTAAAAATTCGACTTTTGCTATTTCAAGCCTAAATGAGCTACAGACCTCAAAAACTTCGGAGATGATCTTAAGCCCAAAATCACCCAACGGAGCTAACGAAATTGATGGAACTCCATTCTGGAGTTGTCTTCACACTATTCTGACTATGGGTCCAAATCATAAAGCCTATAACTCCGTTTAGGGACTAAGTGCCCAAAACACTTCAAAAACCAAAACGAATCTTCCTGGCAAATCAAAATTGCAGAAATAAATATGGGGGAAGCAGTTAATATGGGATCGGGGCCCTAAATTTCAAAAGACCAACTGGGCCGTTACATCTCCTACCCTTAAAGCAATTGTTCGTCCTCGAACGAGAATAGAGACATACCTAAAGTGGTGAAAAGATGAAAGTAACGGCTACATGTATCCTACTCGGTCTCCCAAGTCTCCTTCTCAACCGACTAAACCTGCCACTGAACCTTTACTGATGCAATGTTCTTGGACCTCAGCTTCCGAACTACCTGTGCAAAATAGCCACCGGATCATCAACATAAGATAGATCATTATCCAATTGGACTGAGTTGAAATCCAACACATGAGATGGATCGCCGTGATACTTCCAGAGCATCGAAACATGAAATACAGGATGAAATCCTGCTAGACCGGGAGGAAAGTCAATCTCATACACAATCTACCCAACACGCCGCAACACCTCAAAGGGGCCAATAAACCTTGGGCTCAGTTTTCCCCTGTTTCCGAACCTCATAACGCCCTTCATAGGCGAAACCCAAAGAAGAACTGCTCTCCAACCATAAATGCCACATCGCGAATCTTCCGGTCTATATAACTCTTCTGTCTGGATTGGGCTGTGCGAATATCCTCAATCACTTTAACCTTCTCCAAGGAATCCTGAACCAAGTCCGTACCCAATAATATTGCCTTGCCTGGCTAGAACCAACCCACTAGGGACCGACACCTACCATATAGAGCCTCATACTGTGCCATCTGAATACTGGACTGATAATTGCTGTTGTAGGCAAACTCTACAAGTGGAAAGAACTGATCCCAACAACCTTCAAACTCCATCACACATGCATAGAGCATATCCTTAAGAATCTGAATAGTGCGCTCGGACTATCGGTCCATCTGGGGGTGAAACGTTGTGCTCAGTTCCACTATAGTACCTAACTCATACTGTACAGTTCTCTAGAACCATTATGTAAACTACGTGCCCCAATCAGAGATGATACATACTGGTAAGTCATGAAGTCTGACAATCTCCCCGATATAAACTCGAGCCAACCGCTCGGAAGAATAGGTAGTTATCACAGGAAAGAAATGAGCTGACTTGGTCAGTCTATCCACAATCACCCAAACTGCATCAAACTTTCGCTTAGTCCGTGGGAGTCCAAGGACAAAATCCATAGTGGTCCGCTCCCCTTTCCACTTCGGAATCTCCAACATCTGAAGTAATCCACCCGGCCGTTGATACTCATACTTCACCTATTGACAATTTAGGCACCGAGCAACATACTCCACTATTTCCTTCTTCATCCTACTCTGCCAGTAATGCTGCCTCAAGTCCTGGTACATCTTAGCGACACTCGGATGAATAGAGTACCACGAGTTGTGAGCCCTTTAAAGAATCAACTCACACAAACCATCAATATTAGGCACACATAGCCTTCCCTGCATCCTCAATGCACCATCATCCCCAGTAGTGAAATCCTTAGCATCACCGTGCTGGACTGTGTCCCTAGGACAAGCAGATGGGGGTCATCATACTGACGCTTGCTGATACAATCATAAAGAGAAGACCGAGAGATCGCACAGGCCAATACTCAACTCAGAGCAGAAATATCAAATCTCACAAGCTGACTGGCTAAGGATTGAACATCCAATGCCATGTGCCTCTCTGCTACTGGTAAATAAGCTAAACTCTCTTCCCAGCGACTCAAAATATTGACCACCACATTGGCCTTCATGTGTGGTAGAAAATGGTGATATCATAATCCTTAGGTAGCTCTAACCACCTCCTCTGATACTAATTAAGATCCTTCTGCTTGAACAGATGTTGGAAACTCCGGTAATCAGTATAGATCTCATATGGGACACCGTACAAATAGTGCCTCCAAATCTTCAAGGTATGTACAATAGAAGCTAACTGAAGGTCGTGGATAGGATAGTTCTTCTCATGCACCTTCAGCTATCTGGATGCGTGGACGATCAGCCAACAGTCCTGCATCAACACCGCGCAAATCTAACCAAAACTCACGTTTTGAGAACTTTTCATATAACTTCTTTTCTCTCAAGGTCTAAAGCATTATCCTCAGGTGTTGCTCATGATCTTCCCGACTTTGGAAGTACACCAGGATGTCATCAATAAATACAATGACGAACGAGCCAAGATAAGGTCAAAATACACTTGGCATCAAATGCATAAATGTTGATGGGGCATTAGTCATCCCAAATGACATAAGAAGGAACTCGTAATGACCATGCCGAGTTCTGAAAGCAGTCTTCGGGATACCTAGCTCCCGAATCTTCAACTGATGATAACCTGAACACAAATCAATCTTAGAAAACACTCGGGCACCCTGTAACTGATCAAATAGGTCATTAATACGAGGCAAGGGATACTGGTTCTTTACTATTACTTTGTTCAACTCATGATAATCAATGCACATTCGTATATGACCATCCTTCTTCTTCACAAACACGACAGAAGCACCCCAAGGTGATACACTAGGATGAACGAAGCCCTTATCAAGCAATTCTTGTAATTGTTCCTTCAACTCCTTCATTACAGGAGGGGCCGTACTATAATGAGGAATAGAGATGGGCTGAGTGCCCGACAATAAATCAATGCCAAAATTAATATCTATATCGGGCAACATGCCTAGAATATTAGTTGGAAACATGTTAGGGAAATCTCTCACTACTGAGACTGAATCAACTGTACGGGTGCCAATACTAACATCTCTTACATAGGCTAGATATGTTTCATACCCCTTCTCAACCATTTGCTGAGCTTTATAAAAGGAAATAACCCTGCTGGGAGTGTAATCTAAGGTACCCCCGCTCTAATTGCGGTACACCTGGCATAGACAGTGTCACAGTCTTGGCGTTACAATAAATAATAGCATAATGGGGTGACAACCAATCCATGCCCAAGATAACATCAAAATCTACCATGGTGAGCAATACTAATCGGCTCTGGTCTCAAAACCACTAAGATTAATCAAACACAACTGATACACGCAGTCAACAAAAAGAGAATCGCCTACAAGAGTAGATATATAAACAATGGAACTCAAATAATCTTGAGATACGCCCAAATGAAGGGCAAAATAAGATGACACATATGAATAAATGGAGCCTGGATCGAATAAAATCGATGCATCTCTATGACAGACTTGAACAATACCTGTAATGATAGAATCGAAAGAAACAGCCTCTGTACGAGCAGGAAAGGCATCATATCTAGCCTGGCCTCCCCCTCTAGGGCGACCTCTACCACCTCGACCTCTACCTCGGGCTGGCTGAGCAGGAGGGGTGGAAACTACTGCTCTAATCATAGCTTGAGGACCTGGTAGAGCACGTTGTGGCTTGGAACTCTATGGAGGTGCATTTCTCCTAAGCCTGGGGCAATACCTCACCATATGGCGAGTGTCGCCACACTCAAAATAAACTCTAGGAGGACATGGCAGCTGTGACTAGCTCGGGCCAGGTTTGATAGACTGATCACTGATAGCACCCTGTGCAAGAGGCCCACTATTAGAGGTGCATAATAAGGCTTCTAAGGTCTAAGAGGAAATACCACTAGCGGCTGGAAGAGATAAATTAACAGGGCGACTCACATTCCCCCTACCATGACAACTGCAGCTGGGGCATGGGCACCAGAATAATGGCCCGACTCTCGAGACCTTTTGGCCTCTCTGTCCTCCCTTTTGGGGGGGAGAATGCCCTCCACTCTCCTAGAAATACTCACTACCTGATATGAGATATCCATCTCTAACTCCCGGGCCATTCTAGTCGTGATGCTGGGAATGAGTACCTCAATAAACTGGCGAACCTTCTCTCGAACTGCAAAAACCAAGGCCGATGTATGTTTGGCCAAGTCACTGAAACAGACTGCATACTCTAAAGCAATCATAGAACTCTGACGCAACTGCTCAAACTGCACGCTATGCGTCCCTGAGGCTTTGAGGGATATACTCTCTTAAAAACATGTCATAGAACTGAGTCCGTGTAAAGGAAGTTTCCTTAGCCAAACTGTCCAAGTACGCCACCGGTGATAACCTGCTCCTCGAAACTGGAAGACAGTAAAAGAAACCCCAGCCGACTCTACTATGCCCATAGTATGGAGGATACAGTGGCACTCCTCCAAAAATCCTTAAGCATCATCTGTCACTAGGCTAGTGAATATAGGAGGGTCATAATTCTTTTACCTCTCGACCCTATGCTTCACTCGTCTCGGGCTGTTGCCCTACCCTCGGGCTGAACTGGGGCTACAGATGGTACCGGTTGGGAGCTGACCAACCCGAACCCACTATTCTACAGTGCAGGCGGCGAGAGTCTATGCTTCTCCCCCAGCTTGAGATGTGGCTGAAGCAAGGGGAATCAACCCTGCCCGAGCTAGAGTACTATACATGCTCATGAACTACGCAAGGGTCTCCTGGAAAGCTGGAGTAGTAGTAGTATGCATATTAAGTGCTTGTGCTCCGACTGTAGCTACTGTCTGCTTATCTGCAGTAGCTCGCATGGGTGCCCTTGCTGCACCAAGTGCGCATCCTCGGCCTTTACCCCGTCCCGAGCCTCGGGTGACTCTATCAGGGGCACGAGTGACTGGTCATCTCCGGTAGCACATGTCCTCACCATCTGTAAGAGAATAGAAGATAAAAGTTTAGAATTTCGAAGTCGATAATCTTATACAGTAAGAAAATAAAATAAAGTGGAATTTTCCTAATAGTTCCATAACAATCCGAAGATAAGTACAGACGTCTTCCTACCAATCTGTGAGACTCAAATAAACTGGCTTGTGGCTCACGACTCCTATGAACCTAGAGCTCTGATACCAACTTTTCACAAACCATGTTCTCCCTTCATTAACTGTAGTAATGACACCTAGTTATTGCGACTAGGTAAGCCTAATATTGCGGAAATGAAATGGAAACACAAAGAAATAGCTAACTAATGAATTTAATAAGCAGAAATAATTCCACTCGCATGTACAGTAATCACTCTTCCCAAAACCTGGAATGTCGTGAGTCACAACTATTAAGAAGTTTTAATTGTTCTATACATCATCTATATAGAAAGAAAGATAAATTAATATAAAGGGTTAGAGGGGGACTCCGAGGATCTGGCGGGCGGGCAGATGTACCTTGAAGTCTCCATGAGAAGCAGAGACTGCAACTAGTGATAAGGCTGGTACGATGAACCTTGATCTGTACATAAAAAAAATATGCATAAAAGGGCATGAGTAGACCGCAATAGTACCCAGTAAGTGCCAAGACTAACCTTGGACGAATAGTGACGAGATCAGGTCAGGACTCTACTGGTATAAATACAATAAAATAATACAGAAAGAAATATTAGAGTTCAATAAATATGGAAAATTTAAAAGGAATAGAATTCAGCGAAAGCCAACGGCTCAAAACATAGTTATAGCAATAGGGGATCTCCGGAGATACCGTCCCATAGTCCCAAACGTAAATATGCAGGGGGATATCTCGGAATAACATTTTGTAGTCCCAAAGTAAATATGCAGTACAGAGGAATATCCCAAAATACCATTTCGTAGTTCCAAAGTGTATATGCATCTCAACCAATATAAACAACGTTTATAGTAAGGAAACCTACAGTTTAGACTAAGTTTACATCAAAGAAAATAGGTAATTTCACTAAACATGTTGCACTGACTGCAAGTAGGCAGTTTAAACATGTAGGCATGTTTTTCTAATCAAAACAAGGTAGTTACATATGCTAGTGTAGTTCAAACAAGGAGAAAACATGTTATTACAGTGAGAAACAGAGTTTTAGAACATATAGCCCGTGTACATACTCGTCACTTCACGTACACGACGCTCATATATCAAACAATACCAAATCAGAAGGGGAGTTCCCCCCCCCCCCCCATAAGGTTAGGTAAGTCACTTACCTCGAACCAAGCTCAAATCAATCCCAAACAATGCTCTTTCCACAAATATCCAGCTCTGAGTGGCCCAAATCAATCCACAATAATTACATACTGTAAATATAGCTACAAGCAACTATTCTAGCTAATGAAATCAAAGCTAAGGCAAGAAAATAGAAAAATGCCCAAAAAGCCTCCCTGGGCCCATGTCTCGAAATCGGGTAAAAGTTACCACGAACACCCATTCACTCACGAATTCACTCATAATAACATCATCCAAAACCAACGTCTAAATCCCACTCAAAACGCAGATTCTTGGTTAGGGAACTTCTCCCCCATTTTCCCAACTTCCACACTCAAATCCCCTAATTAGATGAAGAATAAAACAATAGATTGATGAAATATGATCAAAATAAAGTTAGGAATAGTTACCCAATAGCTCTCCTTGAAACTCACTCGAAAATTTGTCTTCCACTGAGCTCCAAACTGAATTGTGTGATATGAATTTCAAACCCTCGAAAATCCCCTTTTCTACCCAGCGATTTTCGCTTCTGCATTCCCAGGACTGCATCTGCGGTCCTGCTTCTGCGATAGGGACTCTGCATCTATGATTTTTCATTAAACTCTCGAGTTCACACTTGCGCGCCTTCAGCTGTCTCAGTGGACGCGCTTCTGCGGCTAATTATCCGCTTCTGCTGAGCCTTGGGTCCCTCTTACCTCTGCATCTGCGACTATCCTTCCGTAGATGTGGCTCCCTCGTCACAACCCTTGGAATCTATCACAAAACCTGCACCTGCGACTCCTTTCTCGCTTTTACAGGGCCTCACACGCGGGCATCCTACCGCAGGTGCGAAAACAACATAACCAGCCAATTTTAGAATATGCACAGGTCCAAATTTCAACCTGTTGAGCTTCCGAAACACACCCGAGACCCCTAGAACCTCATCCAAATATACCAACCAATCGTAAAATAGCATACGAACTTAGTCGATCTCTCAATATGCATCAAAGAATGCAAAAAACACAGATTGCCCTCCAATCCAAACTTAATGAACTTGAAACTTCCATATTCGACAACTGATGCCAAAACCAACCGAAACACATCTAATTAACCTCAAATTTTTCACACAAGTCTAAATTCACACTACAGACCTACTCTAACTTACGGAATCGCTTCTGATCCCGATAAGGCCCCAAAACTCCTAAATTCGACTTTCCCCATTTCATGCCAAAATGAGCTACACACCTCCAAAAAACAATTCGGACAAGCTCCTATGACCAAAAACACCCAACGGAGCTCACGGAATTGATGGAACTCCATTCTGGTGTGATCTTCACACAATTCCAACTACGATTCAAATTATATAGCTTAAACTTCCATTTAGGGACTCAGTGTTCCAATACACTTCAAAAAAACCAAAACGAATCTTCCCAGCAAGTCACAATAGAAAAAATATATATGAGGGAAGTAGTTAATAGGGGGTGGGGGCTATAACTCTCAAAATGACCGGCTGGGTTGTTATAGCTTTAAAATTCCATAACCAGGTTTCAAGCCCTTTCGACAACTCAACACGTTACCAACGCTCCAAAACTAGTCAATAATTTTGAAAACCATAAATATATACCCTTGTACTCATTAATATACAATTTAAAATAATTTCCAACTTCACTCGAAAAGGAGATAAGAATCACCCTTGCTCCCCGTGCCCGGATTCCAAAACTTTTCGAGGATAAACATTACCCATAACCTTACTAAATCAAACATATAATTTATTCTCAAATCCAATCCAAATTCATGGTCAAAATCCAACAACATTAATTTTCTAGGTTTTCTACTAAAATCTCAATTTCCACAAATTTTGCATGAATTTCTACGTTAAATCAATATATAATCCAAGTATTAACTTGAATTAGGTAGGAATCACTTACTTTGAGTTGCTTCATAAAAATATCCCCTTGAAGCTCTCCAAAATCTTCCAAAACCAAGTGAAAAATGGGAGGAAATGAGCCAAGTCCGTGTTTATAAAACCCTTACTACCAAGCAAAATATCGCACCTACGGTCACTTGACCGCTTTTGTGGTTTTGCAGGTGCACCCCAAAATACCTCTTCTGCGGTCCTCCTTCAGGTACCTCGACTCCGCATTTGCGGCTCAAACGGCAGTTCATGCCTTCACTTCTGCTACCCCACCTGCACAGGTGCGATCTCGCTTCTGCGAAACTCGATCGCATATACGACATTAACCTTCCCCAGCCAGAACTGCTTCTATGACCTTCATGGCCCCTTGTGCAGTTTCGTGTCTGCGGCCAAGATCTCGCAGGTGTTGTTACCATAAATGACAGCTGTTTCAGCACATCTTCCAAATAAAAAATTGATCCGTTGACCATTCGAAATCCACTCGAGGCCCTCGTGACCTCAACCAATTATACCTCATGTCCCAAAACATGTTACGAAGTTTCTCGAGGCCTCAAATCACATCAAACAACGTCGAAATCACGAATCACACCCCAATTCGAGCTTAATGAACTTTAGAAGTTCAAACTTCTACATTCAATATCGAAACATATCAAATCACGTCCGATTGACCTCAAATTTTGCACACCAGTAACATTCGATGTTACACACCTATTCTAACTTTCGGAATCTGAATCCGACCCCGATATCAAAAAGTGAACTCCTAGTTAAACTACTCAAAAACCTTTAAATTTCTAGCTTTCGCCAAACGATTGCAAAAACCTACAGACCTTCAAATCTACCTCTGGACGTGCTCCTAGTACCAGAATCATCATGCAGAGCTAATAGCATACTCAAAATCACAAACAGAGATTGTTAACATTAAAATTCACTTTAACCCAAATTTATGAAATTCTTCAAAAATGCTAACTTATACAATAGGCACGGAAACGCTCCCAGGTCATCTAGAACCCGATCCATACATACGCCTAAGTCAAAAATCATCATACGAACCCGTTGGAACCTTCAAATCCTGATTTTGAGGTTGTTTTGCTCAAAATAAACCCTTAGTCAGATTCTTCCAAGTTAATGCTTCCGAAATGATAATTCCCTTTCCAAATCAACTCCGAACTTCTCAAATTTTAATTCCGACCAAACATACAAGTCATAATATCTGAAGTGAAGTTGCTCATGGCCTCAAACAGCCAAACGACATGCTAGAGGTCAAAACGAATGTAACGACCCATTTTCCTAATATGTCATGATGGCGCCCAACACCATTGTCAAGTAAGCCAATGCGGAAACTACCAAATAAGTACTCATTTTACTTATACCAAATAATTTCAATAATTACTTAAGTTAAGATTTGAATAAGAAATAACCAATAACGTGTCAAAAATAATTATACAATCCCCAAAATAATAGTATACTAATGTGTGTGCCAAGGCCTGATGTCACAAATTGTGGACAACTAGTAGAATATACAAAAGAATCAATCTATCATACTGCCCGAAATAGAATACATAGCAAAAATAAATAAGAGAGACTCCTTCAGGCTGCTGAACGACATGGGAAGGGAAGCAACTCACTATAGAAGTCTCGAAACCTACTCAAAGATACGCACCCGACTTGTAGCCATAAGTACCTGCCTCAGATCCTGTACAATTAAGTACAGAAGTGTAATGTGAGTAATAGACAATATGTACCCAGCAAGTATCCCGTCTAATCTCGAAGAAGTTGAGACAAGAGGTCGACTTGATATTTACTAGGGTCAAATAATATGAGAAAGAATTTACGCTAAGCATGGATAGTACAATTGATTAGTACTTCACGTCAAGGGGTAACAGTTCCTGTTTCCATATAATATTATAATGAATCAATTACATTTCAAGGCATACACAATGTTCAGTCCACAGAAAAATTACTAAATAAAGCATGCGCAAGAAATGTCAAGGGTCGTGCGGCCCGATCCAACATGATTTATACGAATCCGAATTAAATATCAAGCTACAAGAACATCACATAGCGCATGTTTTTGGGTCCTATACTACCCGGACTTAGCATAATAGTAGCTTAGCATGGACTCTCGTCACCTAGTGCGTACATAGCCCCCCCATATAGTAGCAATAAATTCAACTATTACACCTATTGAGATAATTCCCTCTTACAAGGTTAGAAAGGAGACTCACATCACTCCAAAGTGCATTTCCAATACATAAATCGAGCCCAAACTCACAATTTGGAACCGAACAATCACGAAACTAGTTAAATGAGGTAGAAATTAGTCAATATATGCTCACAATATCAAATTCTAGCTATTTGAGCAATTTACCAACCATTAACACAAGTTTCCTACAAATCCGACCCCGGGCCCACGTACCCGGATTCCAAATTTTTTTGAATGAAGTTGTTCTCTATAACCTAAGGATCAATAACATATGATTTCTAATTTATTTTATAACAAATTTCATGGTTAAATCTAACTTTTGTCAAAGCCGAAGATTTTTCTCTAACCAATTAATTTTACCTAAATTTTAGTGTTTGATCTACCTAATACAATGGTATTAAACTAAGAATAGGTGGGATAAACTTACCTCAAGATGCTAGGTGGAAGTCTTCTCTCAAGAGCTCCCAAAATCACCAATGGAGGAGTGAAAAGTGGTAAAAATGACTAAGAACCCGTATTAAATGAAGCTCACTGCATCATTGATTTTCGCATATGCGGTCCCGCTTCTGCGGGGAAAAGAACGCATCTACAAAAATGGGCCAAGCAGGCTGGGACCGCTACTGCGGTCAAGAAGCCACTTCTGCGGTGTCGCTTCAGTGATTTTGGCCTGGCCTACCCTGGGCCACATCTGCGATAAATGGACCGCTTCTACGGTTTCGCTCCTGTGGTCTACCAACCGCAGGCGCGGTTATGACAGAAGTAGATGCTTCAGCATTTGTCCACATTTCCCACTTCACTCGAGCCTCGTCCGATTGACGCTCGGGGCTCCCGAACCCTGCCCGAATATACCGACAAATCTGAAATCAAGAGACGGACCTACTCAAACTATTAGAACACCTGAAACAACGCTAAATCCAAGAATCACTCCCTAAAATCAAATGAATCAAACTTATGAACTTCAAGTTCTTAATTTTTCTTTAAAGAGCCGAAACACACTTAAAATTACTCAGATTGAAACCAAATTTGCGGGCAAGTCTTAAATATGATATCAGACCTGTACCGGGCTTTGGAACCAGCATACGACCCTGATACCATGGGATCAATTATTAATTAGTTTCTTTAAATCCATAAAATTTTAGATTAACAATTTCTAATAAAAATTCATTACACCGGCTAGGGACCTCGGAATTCGATTCCGGGTATACGTCTAGGTCCCATATTTTCTCACAGATCCTCCTGGACCATCAAAATACGAATCCAGGTCCGTTTGCTCAAAATGTTGACCAAAGTCAAACTTAATTTTTTAAGAAAATCCTAAGGAATCAAACGAGCATATTTCAGCCCAAACTCTTCCAAATTTCGAACGACCCATCCCCGCATGTCGTAAATTAGTTAAAGCAAGTGCAAAAAATTTTATTTAAGCGAACGGGGTTTTAAAAGATAAAACGTCCAGTTGAGTCGTTACAACGACCGGTTTGGGTCGTTACAATTTTATTTGATTAAATTTAAGATAATATTATTGAGAATAATAGGATAAAATTTAAAATAAAAAAATATTTTAAGAGTAATAAAATATCTCCTATTATATTATAAAAAGTAAATAGTATACAAATATATTAACAAAGTGCCATGACTTCAATTTCCCTTCGTCGGATGTCGTGACAGGACCTAGTACAGATTAATAAGATAGTAATTAAAAGCCATTAGCCAATTATTGGTGTAAACTTCTATTTCTTGTGGTCCAGTCGACCTAGTTACCGCACATGACTCTTTCGTTTTATAACTAATTCTGTTTGTTTTTTAGCACCAGCTTCTTTGGTTTTACAACAGAAACAAATCAAAAATTTGTTCTCAGAAACAAAATAATTTCAAGGTTAACAATCAAGGCTCGATCAAAGCAATTTCTTATTTCCAATTGCATATCTTAGCTATACGGATACAAATTTATTAGAGAACACATATTTACACTTTTAAAGTTTAATTATAGTGATAATGTTTTAGTACAAAGGTCATGAAAACTAGATCTTCCAAATCCAAATTAAAGAAAGATCACTAATTTTTCTTTTTTCAAAAATCAAATCCACTACCAATTCTATCAGAATTAAAGCAAGAAATAAATCCAAATTAGACACAAATCAGAGACAATGAATTAGATTTTTGCAAGCAATAAAGGTGCCTATTAATCACTTCATTCAACAACAATGGAACTACGTACATACTACTACGAAAGATCAATTTAACAATGTGACTATAACTAACTCTTTCATAGGAGTATTTTTTTTATCTTTAAAGCAAAAAGAAATTACTAGAATGACCAAACATGCTAAATTGCAACAAACATAGACTACTCAAACATGCAAGAAGCCAGCTGACACTAAGCCATCGTGAAAAAATAAAAGATGACGTGATCAGATGCACCATATGAAGATAAAGATCATCAACTTCCCAGTATGTACTCCCCTCCGTGAGAACCCACTCAATTGTATCCAGCCGATGTTACTCTTTATCAATCGGTGGCTCAACCTCTATGCCATTTCTGCATTGTTGAACAGCTGCATAATCCCAAAAATTGTGAAGCTAGCCAGTGAAAACGAAAGTTATTACACCTTGTAGTTCATAGTCTTTTGATTTTATTGCTAGTAGAAAGTTTATCGACAAAGATAGTATCAATAAAATAGTAATTGCTCCGGAATTTGCTGCTCCTATGGTGGTTTTATAGGGGAAACACTTGATCACGTATTGGGCCATTTCTGGGAGATCGAAGGCAATCTTGGAGAATGGGGACGATAAGTGAGACATAGAAAATGAAACTAATTAGTAATGCGTTCAAGATCAACTGATTTATGTTCTTATACACGTGTGAACAATTGGTTAATTTTGAGCACGCCTGAGGCTCTGCAAGTCAATAACAAATTTAACCGATTATTTTGGGGGGTTGTGCTTATAAGATGGTGTGCGTAGAGGTGTTCTTTGATTTAGTGAAATACTACTAATTAGCAATTAAACAAACATCCTCCGAGCAGTTATACATTGTTGATTTCATGATTGTCCTGTCGAAAATATATTTTCTTCTTTAATATAATTCTATTATTCTATTAAAGACTGGATACATTCGAAAACAAAATTTTGAATAAAGTTGGGTAGTAATTGAATTATTCATTAGCTTTCTTAGTACGTATCTGTAATAATTAACTTTCTTAGTACGTATTTTTATTAATTTAGCAGAGGCGAACCAAAATTTTTATATCATATGTGCTCAATTATTTTTAATATAAAAATTGCTATTGAGATTGGTTGATCATCATTCCTGAAGCTTGCTTTACATTGGACCCGATGTTGAGCCTCTCATAGCTAGTACCGGTGAACTAGGCAAGCGACCCTACAAGGTAGCCATCTTTTCTACAAAATAAATGTTCGTCTCGCCACTGCTTTTGGGTGATTGGAGAATAGCTGTAAGGAATACTAAGCGAAAGTATGCAGCGATTCAAAGCCGATTGAGAATATGATGATTAGCCCCTCGGTGCTTAGGAGGCATCCTATTTAATAAAGATTCTTCCTCTAGTCGAATAGAGTATTAGTCCGCTTCATTATATGTAATCTATTTGTACTAGTTTCTCTATATTAGTAATAATATTGTTAGGCTCCAAAAATAATGGGTATTTGAGCATCCATAACACATAACATAAGTGCACCATTGTGATTAAGGGCCTAGCTTTATCAATCAATCATAAAGTAATTAATTGAATGCAAATGATGGAATATTTCTTGATAGATTTAACAAGCAACGATTTTGCTTTATTTTTAAAGGTGGAAGTGTTCATATATACTCGAATCCTCTTTTACTTTTACTTATTAGTAGAATAATAGTAAATAATATTTTCACAAACAACTTAATAAATCTGTTGTAGCTAGAGAGGCTTTATAAGGTTGTAGTTCAATATAATAAGATTGGGCAATTTTTACCCTCCTATACCACATATGAAATATTATTACTTCCTCTAATCAAGTTTTAGCTTAAGTACATTGGCATATATAATTTACCAATTATATACAAATTAGTATTAATAAGTATCTCTTAATATTAGGAATTGAATAAGGGATCAATTATTTCCTATTCAAGCTCTCTCTCTCTCTCTCTCCCTCTCTCTCTCTCTCTCTCTCTCTCTCTCTCTCCGCCTCTCTCTCTGTGTCCGCCTCTTTTCCCTCTCTCTATAACGACTCAACTTATCGTTTTAATAGTTAGCATTATGTTCGGTGGCTTAAGGTCTCGAGCAACTTTGAAATGTGCATTATGAATTGCGTGGGTGGTCGAGTGTGATGTTCAAATAATTCAGGATTTAATTAAAAGAATATTTTTTGTTTTGGAAGCTTAAATGAAAAAGAGTTGACTGGAGTTTAACTTTTGTGCAAATGAATCTGGAATAGAATTTTAATGATTCTAATAGCTTTGTATGGTGATTTCAGAATTAGGACTGTGTCCGGAATTGAATTTGAAGGTCTGTAGAATAAATTAAAGTATTTTGGCAAAAGTTAAAAACATAGAATATGGAAGTTTGACGAGAGTTATCCTTATGATATCGAGGTTGGAATCCAATTTTGGAGATTGAAACATGTCTGTTATGCAATTTATGACTTGTGTGTAAAATTTGAGGTCAGTCGAACTTGATTTGATAGGTTTCGGCATCGAATGTAGAAGTTGGAATTTCTTTGTTTCATTAGGCTTGAATTGATGCATGATTTATCGTTTTAGCATTTTTACGTGGTTTGAGGCCGCGACTAAGTCTTGTTGTAGCGTTAGAAGTGTTGGTATATTTGGTTTAGGTCCGAGGGCCTCGGGTTAGTTTCAAACGAGGTTCAGATCGATTTAAGCTTTGTTGAAGTTACTGGTGCATGTTAGACGCGGTTGCTCCAACCGTTGGGCACGGTTTCCCCAACCGTGGACACGGCTGTGCCAATCATTGTACACGGATTAAGTGCTGAAGAAATGAAGGTTTTGGAATTTGATACAGTTCAGCACATCTCATGGTAGTCCTCATGGTTCGGACTTGTATCCATTTTAAGTCAATTCGAGGCTCATTTTTCCCCACATCACTTGGATGAATTGTGGAGCTTTCCTCCACTCTCTCTGTAACAACACGACCAGTCGTTTTGAGCTTTAGCATATCATTCGATAGTTTGTGACCTTGAATAGATTAGCTTCATCTATTATTACTTGTACGTATGGTCGGAATTGAATTTCAGAAAGTTCAGAGTCGATTTGGATAGAAAATTCTAAATTCAAAAGCTTTAAGTTGGAAAAGATGACCAAAGTTTGACTTTTGAGTAAACAACCTTGGAATCGTGATTTGAAGATTCGAATAGGCTCGTAGGATGATTTCATACTTGGGGTATATATTCAGGTTGGGTATCGGGTCCTCTGGGAGCATTTTGGTGCTTATCATAGAAAGTTGGTATTTTGGAAGAATTTAATAAATTTGGGTTGAAGTGTATCTTAATATTATCGATGTACGTTTGAAATTTTGAGCCTGGAAATAGCTCCATATGGTGATTATGATCTTAGGAGTACATTTAGATGTGGATTTGGAGGTCCATAGTCATTTCGGGGTCATTTGGCAAAAGTTGGAAATTTGAAGGTTTTTGACAAGTTTGACAGGGAGTGGAATTTTTAATATCGGGGTCGGATTTTGTTTTCAAAAGCAGGAATATGTTTGTTATGACATTTATGACTTGTACGCAAAAATTAGCGTTATTCCGAGTTGATTTGTTAGGAATCGGCGTGCGGAAGTGTTTCTTCAAATTATTGCGTTTCATGATTGAATTCATATATGTTGCCAATCAATTCGTCATTCTAGATGTTATTTTGACATTTCGATCACGTGAGCTAGCTTGTATGATATTTTTATACTTGTTTTGATGTTTGGTTTGGAGCCCCGAGGGCTCGGTGAGTTTTGGACATGTTCCGAAATAGTTTGGAACAAAAAATTGACTGTTGGTGTTGCTGGTGCTCAGGTATCGCAATTGCAGACATTTCTTCGCATTGGTGAAGTTTTCCAATTTTGCCTCGGTTTGCAATTGCGAACATTTCTTTGCATTTACGATGTCTGCCAATTTTGCCTTGGTTCGCAACTACGAACATTTCTTCGCATTTGTGAAGTCGAAGAATTTTTCCTTGGTTCGCAATTTCGAACATTTCTTCGCATTTAATAGGTTTTACAAATGCAAACCTTATGTCGAAAATGCGATATCTAGGTCTGTTATTAAGACTTCATTTCGGGACTTAGGCCATTTTTCTTAGATCATTTGGTTAGGCAATTTTTGGAGCTCTTGGAGGCGAGACTTTCATCATCTTTTGAAAAGTAAGTAATTTCCACACATTGTAAGTTAATTATATGAGTTACATATGGTTTAAACATGAAATTTTGTAGAAATTTGGGATTTTGAAGAAAAACTAAGAAATTGGTCTTTTTGGATTTTGACCATGAAACTTGAAATGGAATTGGGAACAAATCATATATTTGAGTTTGTGGTGTTATGGATAAAGTATATCATCAAAAAATTTAAGAATCCGGGGACGTGGGCCGGAGGGCTCGAGGGTGACTTTATCGACTTTTCGAGTGAAGTGATATTTTTGTTTATAAATTAATTTATCATGAGTATTAAAGTATATATTTATGAATTTGTACATTGATTGACCAGTTTTGGAGCAACGAGCATCGTTTGAGGTGTTAGAGTGGCGTTGGAGTCGGATATAGTACTTCAGATCAAGGTAAGTCTCATGTCTAACTCTATAAGGGGAAACTATCCCTAGATGTTTTAATAGATATTTGTACTTGTTGTGGGGGGCTAAATACGTAGGAGATGACAAGAGTCTATACGTAACTAGATTCGTGTTATTGGGTAGACTGAGGTTCACGCCTTGCTATAACTGTATTATTTGAGTTGTCTCCTGCCTATTAAATTCATTTACTTCACGTTATAATTTGAGACTAGACTTATGTAGAGTGGTAGACTTTCTATTGTAGATAGTGGACGAATATCATGATTTGCAACGGAATAATTGTGCTCCTCTCATGAATTTCTCTTGTGTTGTGCACATTTATCGAAAAGCTTCCTTAAAGTTCATAACTCACACGTTTATTCGTGAATTGGGTCATGGACCTGTTAACGCTTCTTATTCAAATGGGATGGGGCCATTCTCCTCAACACTGTAATTGATACATTTATGGTTCTTGTCGTTCGACCCTCGGGAATGCGCACTTTGATGGGATCGGGTCATACTCCTCGGAATGACTATGTACCACGCTCTTATAGGAACCGACCATTCGCCTCTGTAGTATAATAGATATATCTATGGTTATGTACCAAATTATGATGGGATCGGGTCATACGCCTCGATATTTCAATAAAATACTCCTATAGAATCATGTGTAATATTTGTCAAGAAGCCAGTGTATCTTAGAATCTTTCTGGGTTGAATCATGACAATCGGCCCACTATATTAGTGTGTGTGCGCGTATGTGTGTATGTATATATTCTGATTGAGGAGGTAACTACGAATCAAGAGTTTGAGTTTGTGGTTGAGGTGAGGATTTGTACTACGTATTTATACTTGATTACTTAGTTTATTTACTCTTCCCCATGTCTGTGTGTTTCTTACTATGTCTATCTTATTGGACCAGTAATAAGTGTCGATGTCGACCTCCTCGTCACTACTTCTATGGATTTAGGCTAGATACTTACTAGGTTAGTGTTAATATACGTACTCATGATGCACTTATTTTGCAAGGTGTGTGCATGTATATATATATATATATATATATATATATATATATATATATATATATATATATATATATATATATATATATATATATATGTGTGTGTGTGTGTGTGTGTGTGTGTGTGTGTGTGTGTGTGTGTGTGTGTGTGTGTGTGTGTTTTCGGTGGTCCTCTATATATACATATATATATATATATATATATATGTATGTGTGTGTGTGTGTGTGTGTGGGTTTCAGGTGGTCCTCTAGGTGCAGAGGCGCGGCTATTGTGGGGACTTTACGGTGAGAAGCCTTCCATGTTACGATCCGCAACATACAGAGTCTCCATTAGAGTTGTTTATATTCTCCTATCTAACTTGTATTCCAGACGGATATTGTGTTATTATTATATTCCATAGTAGATTGTCATGTACTTGTGACATCGTGTTTTAGGAGTTTCTACTAGATGTTTAGCATGATGGTTCATATAATTTTTGTTATTTCACTCTGTAAATTTTATTTTGTACTATTTAAATTAATGGAAATTATGATTTCAAATACTAAAATGAGTAATTGAGTTAATGCCTGACGGCGGTGTTAGGCACCATCACGACTTTAGTGGATTTTGGGTAGTGACACTCTCAAGACCCAAAACCCCTCTCATCTTCAAGGTAAGATATCCCCCTTTATCTTGGTATTAATCATATCATTTCCACACTAGAACGAACTCAATCCACCATGAAATCCTTTGATCTTCAAGAAATTTCTTCAAGAACTCCAAGAAGGATTTTGCAATATTTCTTTGAAAAAAGGTAATCCTACACCCTTAGACTTACATGTACGTATTTATTATGGAAATATAAGTATGAATCAAGTATTAGAACACATGGTATTGTGATTGAAAATCATAAATTCCCAATATAAATGCATAGTTATTGTAGAGATTAAAAAGTGATTATTTGATGGAATTTTACTGGTTGAGTATAAATGGTTGGTCACACATGTGATGTTGGGATTATAAATTGTTAAAGAATGACAGTACGATGAATTGTTTGTAATTGGTGGTATTTGGATGAACTACTTATATGGTTAAGAGATATAGAAATGTACTCCTACTAGGTTATTGATAAATTGTCTAAATGGCCTAAACAATGGAATTGGTTACTAATGTTGGTCCCCTTGGATGTTGATATTCTAGATTGAAATTTCTTAGTGTAGTGGATCGTTAAAGATCATTAAAGTCCGTATTTAAGTTTCGGATCATTGGCTTTGAACTTAGGAGATATGAAGGTTTTCATTGAAGGATATGCGCAGAATGAAATTCCGGAGCATTGGTTAGCTTGCTCAGCATTGGATTTGGCTTGTTCAAGGTAAGTAACATTTCTAAACTTGGAGCTGAGGGTATAAATTCTCGAATAACATGTTATATGATTTGTTTGGAGGTGACGGGCATGTAGGCGTGCACAGTAGCAACTGTGATGTAATTTATTATGTAGAATTGTGTACTCAAATAATCTTGGCATTATCCATTTACTTTCACATGTTAAAGAAATGGAGCTGAGAATCATATTGAAAATAATGCCTAGTCCATGCGCCGATATTCTTGGACCCATATAGGTCATAGTATTTTTGAATTAATTGTTCTAAAAATATATATTCATAAACAATCATGTTTACTCATTTGTGAGGATATTTAGGGGATCGGGCTGCACGCTGCAACAGGCAATATTGGCTTTAAATATATTATTATATGGATCAGGTTTGTACGTTGCAGCAGGCCTTATAGGTTTTAGTTCATGATCGCGGTTTCACTCTGCAACACACCTTATAAATTTTATTATTATGGGATCGGACTACACTCCACAGTAGTCCATGTTGGCTTTATATAGCGCTTGGCTGAAGGAGATCCTCCAGAGTTTGCACCCCACACAATGAGCGTAATTGATATTTATTTATATTCGAGATGGATTTTACCGGGGCATGGTGTTTCCTTATTTATTTATACTTATCCGGGATGGATCTTCCCTAGGCATGGTATCATTGTTCGGACCTGTTGGGTCGTGTACTTGTCGAATTAGCTGCCATTTGTTACCTTGTACTCGATCATGATTTAACTTGCATATCACACCTCCGTCTCTTCTTTTTTTCTTGTTGATACATGTTATTATCTCTGTTTGGGCTAATTTATATGATTTTTGAGAGCCCTACAGACTGGAGAGTTTGGATGCTGAGATAGGGCCTAAGTACCGAGCAGTGAGCCATGTGAGTGTATATGGATTGGGTTACACACCGCAATGATCCTGAGGGCTGAATATATATGGATTGAGTTGCATGCCGCAACGAGCCTTATGGCTATTTATATACTGGATGGGGTTGCACGCTGCAGTGGTGTAGCGCTTGGGCTATAGGATTTCCTCTAGAGTCTGTACATCCTAGTGAGCGCTAGTACCTATTGAGTGTGTGTATTGAGGGCTAAGGGGCGAGTTTTGAGCTATTGAGAGCTTGAGTGAAAGTTACTCTGAGAGGTTGTATTTGTCTTGCTTTGTTGCTACATAGCTGATTTATGTAATTGTTCTGAACTTCTGGGAATATTATATCTGGTCTACCTGAACATCATAAATATGCAGCTGACTAGACTTATATTGTCGGAATTTACTCATGTCTACTTTCAATTTTGAAATTAGTAAAACGAATTGTATTTGTATAGCTCGTCACTGTTTCTCAGTTCCTTATTTGTTTCTGTTACATACTGAGTTGGTTGTACTCACGCTACACCCTACACTTCATGTGAAGATCCAGGTATGTCCGGTCATGGAGGATGTTGAGCTCGTGTGTGGTCGAGTATCATAGATTTACGAGGTAGATGTTGGTGTTCACATTCCTTGTCTCTCCTTCTTTGCTATCTTTCTTTTCTGTATTGGCATTTAGATACAGACTCTTGTAGACATTGTTTCTTATACTGGTTGTCTCGATGCTCATGACTCGGTGACAGCCTGATGTTTTGGGCTATCTTTCTGCATTGTATTTTGAGTTTAACTCCTATTTTTATGAACAGCTTTATTATTAAAAAACTTTTGGTTTACCTTTTATAAAATATTGAAGTATTTTGAAAAATTGGCTTGCCTGGTGCCATCGATAGGCGCCATAACGACAAGTTAGAGTTTTGGTTCGTGACAATTTGGTATCAAAGCCTAGGTTACATAGGTCTGACGAGTCATAAGCAGGTTTAGTTGAGTCTTCCGGATTGGTGAGACGTCTGTACTTATCTTTGAAAGGCAGTAGAACCTTTAGAAAAACTCACATTCTTGAATTCTTGTCGTGCAAATCTATTAATTCTGGTAACTAAACTTCTGTTATTCTATTCTCTCACAGATGGTGATGACACGTGCTACTGAGCAGGATGGATAGCTACAAGTACCACCATCCAGGGCTGCGAGAGGCCGAGTTTGCGATAGGGGCAGGGTTACAACTTGCACACTGGCTAGGGCAGCACCTGCAGATCCACCAGTTGCCCCAATTCATGATCAGGTCCCATTTGAATATGCACCAGCGGGACAAACTCAGGCACTAGTTGTGCCCGTCGTAATCCCAGGTCTTTAGGAGGTCTTAGCTTAGATTCTAATCGTTTGCACCAGTCTTGCTCAAGAGGTCTCTGTTTCGACCGCATCCACCACTTTTCAAGTTGGGGAAAGCAGTCAGGCTCTCATCGCTCTCACACCAGAGTAGGTGATATAGGGACTCTAGACACCGGGGGAACCACCAGCCCATCCAGTTGCAGCTGCTCAAGACTATGTGGTCCATGTTATGCCTAATGATGAGAAGATATACTGGAGAGGTTTGGGAGGTTCTAGCCCCAATACTTCAGCGGTGTAGAGAGAGAGGATGCGCAGGGCTTCTTGTATAAGTGTCGGGGGATGCTCCGTATAATAGGTATTCTGCAGACTGGTGGGGTCTTGTTCACTACTTTTCAGTTATCTGGAACAACGTTCACATGGTGGGAGGCTTATCAGAGGCATAGGCCGGTCGGTGCAGTGCCATTTATATGGCAGGAGTTATACGTTCTCGTCTTGGAGAAGTATGTGCCGTATTCTCGTAGAAAGGAGCTGCATAGACAGTTCGAGCAGTTATGTCAGGATGCTATGACGGTGATGCAGTAGGAGATAAGATTTTTTGAGTTAGCTCGTCATGCTGTTTGGTTGGTTCCCAAAGACAGCGAGAGGATCAGGAGGTTCATTGATGGCCTCACATTTCAGTTGCGGGTGCATATGACTAGAGAGAGGGTGTCCGGTGATACTTTTGAGGAGGTTGTTGATATTTCTTGACAGATAAAGTTGGTTCACAACCAGGAGTGTGTTGCGAGAGAGGCCAAGAGGTCTCGTGGATCGGGTAGTTTTGGTGGTGTTCCTTCTGGAGGCCAATTCTACCACGGCAGAGGACGTGCTTACAGACATGCTCAGATGGCTCGCGTAGTTCACCGTGGTGCATCATCTGGCCATGGTTCTCACAGTTCTCATTAGGGTCACTCATCTTTCAATGCCCTTTCAATTAAAAGCCCGTCTGGTGCTCTATCGGATCAAGGCTCATCAATTCCAGGCCCTTCTACTAGTTATCCCAGTGCTCAAGGCTCCTTTCAGTCCCCACCACCAGTAGCGGGGAGTTCCTACAAGTGTAGAGAGTTTTGTCATATCAGTAGGTAGTGTCCCTACCTAGTGGGAGTTCCAGCTCAGTAGATGAGCTAGCCTACTACTTCAGCACCAGTTACTTTATCACCTATCCAGCCACTCTAGAGGAGGAGGCCCATTAGGTGACAGTCATGCTTGTTTCTATGCACTTCATGCCAGACGAGATGCCATTGCTTCGGACATAGTGATCAAATGTATTATCTCAAAATGTCATCGAGATGCTTCTGTATTATTTGACCCTGGTTCCAGCTATTCAGATGTGTCGTCTTATTTTGCTCATTATTTGGACATACCCCGTGAGTCTCTAGTAACGATACTATTATTGTGGACCACATATACCGATCATTTGTAATGACTGTTAGGGTATTAGAGACTAGAGTTGATCTGTTACTAATTAGTATGGTTGATTTTGATGTGATATTAGGTATGGATTAGTTGTTTCCATGTCATGCTATTCAAGACTGTCATGCTAAGCATGTGACGTTGGCGATGATGGGGTTGGCATGGATTGAGTGGCGAGGTTCTTTAGACTATGTTTCTAGTAGAGTGCTTTCATACTTAGAGGCCTAGAAGATGGTTGGGAAGGTTTCCTTTCTTATTTAGCCTTTATGAGGGATGCAAGTGAAGAGACCCCTATTACTGATTCTGTTCCACCGGACAAGGATATTGACTTCACTATTGATTTGGTACCAGGCACTCAGCCCATTTCTATTTCACCATACCGTATGGTACTAACTGAGTTGAAGGAATTGAATGAGTAGCTTCAGGAACTCCTTGATAAAGGGTTCATTCGGCCTAGCATGTCATCTTGGGGTGCGCCGTTTCTATTTGTGAAGAAGAAAGAAGGTACTATGAGAATGTGCATTGATTACAAACAGTTGAACAAAGTCAAAATCAAGAACAAGTATCATTTGCCTCGTATCTATAATCTATTTGACCAGCTTCAGGGAGCGAGGGTGTTCTCCAAGATCGATCTGAGGTCTGGGTATCACCAACTGAAGATTCAGGACTCGGACATTCTTAACACAACTTTTAGGACCCATTATGGTCATTATGAGTTCCTCGTGATGTCTGTTGAGCTGAACAATGCCCCATCAGCATTCATGAATTTGATGAACAACGTGTTTTAGCCTTATCTCAACTCATTCATTATTGTGTTCATTGACGATATCCTTGTATACGCTTGTAGCTAGGAGGAGCACGCCCAACATTTGAGGGTTGTATTGCAATCGTTGAGGGCAAAGAAGCTTTGTGCCAAGTTCTCCAAGTGCGAGTTTTGGCTTAGTTCAGTGATATTCTTAGGGCATGTGGTGTCTAGTGATGGTATTCATGTAGATCCGAAGAAGATAGAGGCAGTTCAGAGTTGGCCCAAGTCATCCTCAGCTATAGAGATTCAGAGCTTTCTTGGTTTGGCCGGTTATTATTGTTCGTTCATGCATGTCTATTGCTGCCCTTGACCATATTGACCTTAAAGGGTGCTCCTTTCATTTGTTCGGACGAGTGTGAGAAGAGCTTTAAAAATCTCAAGACTGCCTTGATCACAACTCCAGTTCTAGTTCTATCCTCAGGTTCTGGCTCTTATACTGTATATTGTTATGCTTCTCAAATCGATATTGGGTGTGTTTGATGTAGGAGGGAAGTGTGATTTCCTATGCTTCACGTAAGTTTAAGCCTCATGAGAAGAACTACCCTGCTCATGATTTAGAGCTGGCTGCAATTGTTGATGCCTTGAAGATTTGGAGGCACTATCTCTATGGTTTGTGTTGCGAGATATTTACTGATCATCGTAGCCTCCAACACTTGTTCAAGCATAAAGATCTTAATATGAGGTAGTGGAGATGGTTGGATCTACTAAAGGACTATGATATTATCATTTTGTACCAACTGGGAAAGGCCAATGTGGTGGATGATGCCTTTTGTAGAAAGGCGGTGACTATGGGTAGTCTTGCATTCCATCCTATTGGTGAGAGGCTCCTTACAATTCATGTTAAGGCCTTGGCCAACCGGTTCGTAAGATTGGATATGTTGGAGCCCAATTGGGTTCTAGCTTGTATAGTTTCTCAGTCTTCCTTCTTTGATTGCATCAGAGGGCGCCAGTATGATGATTCTCATTTGCTTGTCCTAAAGGACAGGGTTAAGCACGATGATGCTAGAGATGTGACTGTTGGTGATGATGTGGTATTGAAGAAACACGGTTGTATATGTGTGCCCAATGTAAAAGGGATACGAGAGTTGATTATTGAGGAGGACCACGGCTTGCGATATTTCATCCATTCGGGTGCCGCAAAAATGTACTAGAATTTGAGACAGCACTACTGGTGGAGGAGGATGAAGAAATATATAGTTGGGTTTGTAGCTCGATCTCAACTGTCACCAGGTCAATTATGAGCATCAGATATGGGTAGATTACATTAGAGGTTAGGGATCTTGGGGTGGAAGTGGATGCGGATCACCATGGAATTCGTAGTTAGGCTTCCACAGACTTCGAGGAAATTCGACGTTATTTGGGTGATTGTGGATCGACTGACCAAGTATACGCAGTTTATTCCAGCTGGTACTACTTATTCCTCAGAGCGGTTGGCTGAGATTTACATCCAAGAGATTGTTCGCCTTCATGGGGTGCTAGTTTTTATCATTTCAGATAAAGGAACGGAGTTTACATTGCAGTTTTGGAGAGTCGTGCAGTGAAGTTGGGCACTCAGGTTGAGCTGAGCACAACATTCCACCCTCATACGAATGGTCAATCCGAGCGTACTATCCAGATATTGGAGGACATGCTACGTGCTGGTGTAATTGATTTTGGGGGTTCATGGGAATAGTTTCTGCTACTCGCGGAGTTTGCTTAGAATAAGAGTTATTAGTCAAGCATTCAAATGGCTCCGTACAAGGCTTTATATGGATGCAGTGTAGATCTCCGGTGGGATGGTTTGATCCGGGTGAATCTAGGCTTTTGGGTGTAGACTTGGTTCAGGATGCATTAGACAAGGTGAAATTGATTCAGGAGTGGCTTCACACAATGCAGTCGAGACAAAAGAGCTATATTAACAGGAAAGTCCATGATGTATCTTACATGGTCGTCGGGGAGAAGGTTCTATTGAAGGTATCACCCATGAAAGGTGTTATGAGGTTTTTGGAAGAAGTGCAAGTTGAGCCCTTGGTTCATTGGGCCTTTTGAGGTACTTGAAAGGATTGGGGAGGTGGTTTACAAGCTTGACTTGCCACCTAGCTTGTCGAGTGTACATCTAATATTTCATGTTTCTATGCTTAGGAAGTATATTAACGATCCGTCTCATGTTTTGGAATTCAGCACGGTCTAGTTGGATGGTGATTTGACTTGTGATGTGGAGCCGGTAGCCATTTTTTGGTGGCTGGTTCAAAAGATAAGGTTAAAGGATAAGCATTAGTGAAAGTGCAGTGAAGAGGTCAACCCATGGAGGAGGCTACCTGGGATACCGAGAAGGAGATATGAGCACATTGCCGCACCTATTTGAGACCCCAAGTATATTTCTAGACCTGTTCGAGGACGGATATTTGTTGAAAAGGGGGGGATGTAGCGACCCGGCCGGTCGCTTTGGGATTTATAGCCCCCTTCTCCTATTTTCTGCTTGTTTATTGTTATATAGTTGTATAATGACTTACCGCATTGGTTGGTTTGGGCCCAGAGTTATTTCAGAGTGAATTGGGAAATTTAGTCTTGTAATTGGAAGTTTAAATTGGAAAAGTTGAATAAATGTCAACTTATGTGTAAACAACCTCGAATTTGAATTATTGAATGTGCCATTAGCTCCATTAGGTGGTTTTGGACTTAGGATCACGTCCGAAATGTGATCTGGAGGTCTGCAGTAGAATTAGGCTTGAATTGGTGAAAGTTGAAATTTTGGCAAATTCGACCAGCAGTGGAAATTTTTATTTCGGGGTCGAATTTTATTTATGAGAATTAGAGCAGGTTCATGGTGTCATTTAGAACTTGTGTTCAAAATTTGATGTCAAACGGACGTGGTTTGATAGATTTTGGCGTCGTTGGTGGAATTTGGAAGTTTAGAAATTCTTTCGGCTTGAATCTGGGAGTAGTTCGTGTTTTTTGTGTTGTTGGAATGATGCAAGGATTCGACTAAGTTCATAATGGATTATATGACTTGATTGTATGTTTGTTGAGGTATCGGGGGGCCTCGGGTTGATTTCCGGTGGTTATTAGACTTGGTTTGTTGTTGGTGAAGTTGTTGAAGTTGGTTGTTGCTGGTGTAATCGCACTTGCGAGGAGTCTACTTGCAGGTGCGACAGAATGGGTGCAGATGCGAGCAAGGCCAGGCTGCGCAAGAAGCGCAGGTGCAAGAAAGTGAGATCTTGGTCATTTCTGAAAAAGCGGACGAAGGGCCACAGAAGCAACTCCGCAGGTGCGAGACCTGGAACCCAGGTACGAGCTAGTGGGTTTAAGTGAATTCCGTAGGTGCAGAAGTTATTTCATAGGAGCGGTTCCGCATGTTCAAAAAATTGGCCGCAGGTACGAAAGGCCTTGGCAGAACATATAAGTACGGGAATTCGAGAGTTTTCACCATTTTTATTACCTTGAGCCCGAATTTTGGAGAAATTTCGAAAGGATACTGAGGTAAGCACCTTTTGCCTATTTATCTTCAATATTGATGTTTTCCCCACTGATTTTACACCTCAATGGTGAGTTTTTGAGGTGAAATTTAGGGGTTTAGGGCTAGAGAACTGGAGAGTGAATTTTGGGGATTTAGAGGACCAAATGGTATCGGATTCTGATAAAATTTGGTATGGTTAGACTCGTGAGAGAGTGGGCTTCCGGTTTTTTTGACTTTTGTCGAATTTTGAAACGTGAGCTTAAGGGCCGAATTAAGCTGATTTTGGACTTTTGGCTATAATTTAGTACTTTTCTGCGGAATTGATACCTTTAGCCTATATCCACTGTATTGTCCTACTTGTGGAAAGATTCGGTATATTCGGAGGCCGACTCGCGAGGTAAGGGCATTTTGGAGTAGAGTTTTGCTCGGATTGAGGTAAGTAACAATTATAAATCTAGTCTTGAAGGTATGAAACCTGAATTTTTGTGTCGTGTGATTATTTTAGAAGTGACGCAAATGCTAGGCTACAGGCGCGTAGGCATGCCTCGGAGGGATTGTGACTTGGTCCGTCCCGTGAGACTGCAAAGTCAAATAGCTTACAATTAACTACATGTTCCCTCTGTTTTATGGAAATTTGACTGCATTTCATGTTAGAAATCATGCTTAGGCCATATTATATCACTGTTCGGACCCGTTGAGGTCGTGTACTTGTTGAATTAGCTATTATTTGGTGCCTTGAAATCACTCAGGATTTTACTTATGAATCACACCTCTGTCGCTTCTTGTTCTTTTTTATACATATTATTATCTCTGTTTGGGCAAATTTATATGATTCTAAGAGCCCGAGGGACTAGAGAGTTTGGTGACTGAGATATGGCTTGAGTGTTGAGCTGTGAGCCATGTAAGTGTATATGGATAGGGTTGCACGCCGCAACGAGCCTGAGGTCTGAATGTATATAGATCGGGTTGCATGTCGCAACAAACCTTATGGCTATTTACATATATTGGATCGGTCTGCACGCTGCAAAAATATAGCGCTTGGACTATAGGAGCTCCTTCGAAGTCTGTACACCCTAGTTAGTGCAGGTACTTATTTAGTATGTGTATTGAGGGCTGAGAGCCGAATTTTAAGCTATTGAGAGTTTCAGTGACTGTTACCCTAATTGGTTTTATTTGTCTTGCTTTGTTGCTACACTTAGCTGATTTATGTTACTGTTCTGAACTTCTAGGAAATATTATATCTGGTCTACTTGAACTTCATAAATATGTAGATTACTTGAGTTATATTATCGGAATTTACCCATGTCTACTTTTATTTTTTGTACTCATGCTACACCATGCATTTCATGTGCAGATCAAGAGTTCCAGTCATAGAGGAAGTTGAGCTCGTGCGTGGTCGAGTATTGGAGATTTACGAAGTAGCTACCAACGTTCGCAGTCCTTGTCTCTCCTTCTTTGCTATCTTTCTTTTTTGTATTGTCATTTAGACACAAACCCTTAGAGACACTGTTGCTTGGACTAGTTGTCTAGATGCTCATGACTTGGTGACACCCCGATGTTTAGGTCTATCTTTGTGCATTGTATTTTGAGTTTAACTCATTTTTTTAATGAAAACTCTTTTGATTTACTTTTTATGAAATATCAAAGTATTTTAAAAAATCTACTTACCTAGTACCATCGATAGGCGCCATAACGATAGGTTAGATCTTTAGGTCGTGACACATGCGAACACGAAGCACTGGGTCTCCTACTCCTCGCGAGTGCGGTCCGAACACGTGAATACATAAGGCAACTGGGCTGACAGGACCAGGCCCAGGGTTTTACGCGAAAACAACCTTCCCAAAACAATTGGAAAAGAAAAAGGGTACAGGCCTTCACGAACGCGGCCCTGCATAAGTGTACGTGAAGGGAAAAGACCCCTAATCCCCATATCTTTCATCGTGAAAGCGAGGGTCTGACCGCATTCGTGAAGAAGGTAACCAGAAGAAGAAAATCTTGTGTGTTTTAACTTAGCGGGATCCCGTCTAACTACTCCAACAAGTCTATAAGTATAATACGGACTTGCTCGAACCCTCGAAACGTATACAACATGTCACGACCCAAAATCCACTAAGGGTCGTAGTGGCGCTGGACATCGCTGTCAGGCAAGCCAACTGAAGTACTTAGTTAAATTCCTATTTTAATAATATCGAAAAAACTTCTTCATTATGATTTACGCAATAATCAGTATATTCCTCCAAAAAAATAATGAAATATTTAAAAACCTTTAAAAATTACTGATTCTAACCCAAATACATCCCAGAACCTGATGTCACAAGTACATGAGCATTTTCTACGAGAAACCAAGTAAGTACAATAACTGTCCGGAATACAATTAGACAGAAAATAAATAGAATTCTGAGAGAGACTATACTAGCTGCGGAATCACATCGAGGAAATACAGCTCACCTAGTCGTTGCGTCAACCATGCCGCTATGCCACTAAGCCACAAGCCACACAATAAACCTGTGCAACAAAAATGCACAGCAAGTGTAGTATGAGTAATAAAATAACGTGTACTCAGCAAGTATCCCGTCTAATCTCGAAGAAGTAGAGACGAGAGGTAGACTTTGACACTTGCTAATGGTCAAATAATGATATACTAGAATGTGAGAAAAACATGGATTTATAAAGCAGGCTATAACTCACACGCTGTGAAATAGGTAAATACCTTAACAAATAAATAAGGGTTTTCAAGATTTCCTTTTCATTCATCTTTATCAGTTTATACTAGGTCATGAAAAGCAATATCAACATTTAACGTTTTCAGGTAAGCAATATAAGCATTTGTATATCACGCCGAGGTCGATGGCCCGCTCCAACAGAAATGTAAATTGTGCACTGTCGAGGGTCGAACTGCCCGAACCATAGATGCATCTATTTAATCAGCCGACGCATTCGGCGCGTTCCAAAAATAAGCACACACAGGCAGACAGTAAATCAAGAAGTCAACATGGAGCAGTTATCAATATAAAAGCCAGTTCTCATTAATAACTAAGAAAATAGAGTTTAATATTTTAGAAATTCATTTACTAATTCGAGGTGATTTTCGCAGTACAAGTTGTCAATAAGTGTTGCAATTATTCCAAGTATAGCATGCTTTTGGGTCCTAGACTACCCGAATAATAGTATAATAGTAGCTACGCACGGACTCTCGTTACCTCGTGCAAACGTAGCCCCAACAAATAGGAGCACATAATCAATTAACTCATCTATGGGGACAATTCCCTCTTACAAGGTTAGAAAAGAGACTCACCTCACTCCGAAGTTCCAAAACCGGCATTCCACGCCCTCCCGAAGACTCAAATTGATGCACAATGCTCCAAAACTACCCAACAATTATGTAAACCCATAAATGTATGTTCAAACACTCAAAACAATTCAATTTATATTAATTTCCAACTTTGCTCGAAAAGTCGATAAAAATACCCTTCAGGCCTACGTGCTCGGATTCTGAAAATTATTGAAAATAAATATTGCACATAACTCATATGGTCTATATCCATAAAATCATCCAATTTCGTCCATGAATCGACCCTCAAATCAAGGATTAACCATTTTTCAACTTTGGGACTCAAAATCTCAATTTCTACCATCCAAACACGGAAAAAAATAGAAAACAACAGAAACAATCATGGAGCAACATCAAAAAAGAAGATCATATATTTATCCCCTTGTTGATACGAGAACAATTCCGTGGAAATCACCTCAAACGGAGCTTTAGAACTCAAGATATACCCAAAATACTAAAATTCTCGATTTAAAACACTGTCTAGGAGATTTTCCTTCATCACGTTCCCGGAAGACTTCTGCGTTCGTGAAGGGCAAATTTTCACGTAAACCGGTCAAGCTATAAATCCTTCTTCGCATTCGTAGAGCCTCTCTTACGTTCGCAAAGAACAAATCTTCACACCAGAAACTAGCAATTTTTCCCGACATGGAAATGAGGATAACTCCCTCATACGATGTCCAAATTCAATTCTTTTTGCAATGGCTCCGTAATTGTGATACGGATCTAATGAGTCAATAAAAACTTAATTTGGAGCTTATTTGCTTAATATGGTACCCTCTATGTCCAAAGAAACGATGTTGAAACATCAAATAAGAGAATGATACAACCTGAAACACACCTGAGGCCCCCGGGACCCCGTCCAATCACATCAACCCACTCCATAACATAACACGGTCCTGATCGAGGCCTCAAATAATACCAAATAGCATCAAACTAACAATTGTGCATCGATTTACGCCTAATGAACTATTGAACTTCTAACTTCTACATCCGATGCCCCGAAACCTATCAAATCACGTCCGATTAGCCTCAAATCTAGCAAAAATATCATATTTGACAATGCGGACCTACTCCAACTTCCAGAATTAGAATCTGACCCTGATATCAAAAAGTCAAACTCTCGGTCAAACTTCTCAAAAACCTTCAAATTTATATGTTTAGCCAAAAGACTTCAAAATGACCTACGGACCTCCGAATTCACTTCCGATTGTGCTCCCAACTCCAGAATCACCATACGGAGCTATTCTCATACTCGGAATCCCAAACAGAAAGCTATAAAAATGGAATGCACTTCAACCCAAACATATAAAATTTCTTCCAAAATGCTAACTTCCACAATAGGCGCCAAAACGCTCCCGGGTCATCCAAAACCAAATCCGTACATACGCCCAAGTCCGAAATCATCATATGAATCTGGTGGAACCTTCAGATCCCTATTTCGAGGTTTCTTACTCTGAAATCCAATTTTAGTTGATTCCTTCAACTTTAGGCCTTTGAAATAAGAATTCTCTTCCCAAATCAACTCTGATTTCTCGAAATTCAATTCCGACCACGCATACAAGTCATAATACCTTAGATGAAGATGCTCGTGGCCTCAGACTATTGTACGTTGCGCTAGAGCTCAAAATGACCGGTCGGGTCGCTACATTCTCTCCCACTTAAACATATATTCGTCCTCGAACGTGCTAAGAACTACACTGAAGTAGTCTGAAATCACTGTGTAAACCTTCACGCACCTTCCCCTGCTAGCACAACTCAATTGAGCACATCAACTCGATCAATTCTATAGATATTCCCTTTTTATTCAAGAAAATAGGCTTTAGGTCCAATTCCAATATCCGGAATTCCTTGCCTGGCCTGGTTCCGATCATAAAATTACCATATCAATCACAACACGTTGTACCCAAACATGGCTGTACAATTTTTCTGAATTCACACCTTGCATCACTTTACTCATAGGACCACAATAACATTTCTGATCGAATAAATCGAAGTTCCACGAATCCGAGGCTCCCATTTCATCTCATGACCAACATACGTATTGCTCTAACTTTTACAACACCGACACGATGGAAGAGATGTGTAGAAATTCATAACTAGTTGTCGAGTCAACAAATCATTGAGTCTATACTTTTGACAAGAACCATTACCTCATTCTGAACCAAAGAATGATCTTTTCTCTTTAATATACTTCATATAATCAGATTGCACTGATCCTAAATCCAATAATCTCGTCTCACTCAGTACGAACTACTCAGATAATAAGCCATCCCGTACATGATCAAAAGTCTCATATGATGCCACAATGTGCCAATAGGCTACCCAATAAAATGCGATACAAAAGGAAAATAAACGCTGAAAAGAAAATTCAATCACCCAGCTCGCAAATCATACATGCGACGCGGGCAACAAACTAAACAGACTCCCCGCTCGCGAATCATACATGTGATGCGGGCTCATAGCTAATACGAGCTTTCCAAAAAATGGGAAACGAAACACATAAGAACATATATAAGGTAGTGAACATCACACTGTTTCGGCTCGCAACCCGATCCAAACAACATACCCATGGCGGCGTGCCACCCGATCAACATGTAGAAATCACATAAAGAGATGCACATTGAGCTAGATTGCTCATTACAATAAAAAACCGAATACCGGTCATAAACAAGCTAAGGTGCATAATACCATCCCTGAGGAAACATACAGTGTTATAGGCTACTAAAACCCAGCACGACTGAGGTACGATACATGATCTGAATCTCAAGAGACATCCTACTCATATAACATTATTCCTACGCGGTACCTCAACACATGAGAAATTCACCAAGCCGTTTCACAACTCATACGACGCAATATATATCAATACATGAAATAGCTTACGACAAAATAACACCCCGACTGCTCTTCCATAAGGAACGCTCGCTGCAATGAACACAACTGGCCTGATGTAGAGCCCATATTCATTTAAAATCCATCCACAGACTTCAAGCTGAATTCGATCACACTGAACTAGGATCATAACCTTTCAAAGGTCCATAATACTCCCATTTTCTAATAACACATAAGAACAACCCTCATAACCGGAGCAAACCTCCCCAGTCCATAACCCAATAAACAGAGCGCCCTTTAGGCAAAAATTCTCAAATTAATGATATTACCACAATCCTCATCTTGGTTTAAATTTTTAATAAATCAAGTGACTACATGTCACACTTATAAATTCTTCCCGTGGGGCACACTCCTGCCACTTATCATAACAGCTAACAGGTCTGTACATCCAAACCATCGGCCGCACTAACTCTGAAAAGCGATCAAGAATCCTTAATCAGAATGTGAAGCCTCTTTTACAAAAATACCAATCTCGAGTGACGCTGAAGATAATACTAACTTACACTAAACATCAAAACTCCATTCCCGCTCGTCCGAGCTCGTGACATCCTTACCAACACCGAACTGCAACCTTGATCCTCACTTCAAATTCCATACCACTCACTGCACCCAACATGCCAATATACGATAGAACACAATTTTCATCATAACTCCGGAACCACTAATAGGCTAACACTTCATCATATAAAACTTTTCATTTAACTCACTTTAGGAGAACCATAGCAACACACAGGCGAATTCTCATAGTCTTCATATGCAAATCTCTAAGTAGTCGTCCAAGCCACCATAGCCCTTCCAGGATCCCCCTACACATAAAAGGTCATAAGAATAGAATACTCCTGACTAACCTCAATTACGGCGGCCGACAGGCCTCACACGTACCGCCACCAATCACTTGCATTACTTGGTCATGCTGAAGGAACTCATTTGTACCACCAACATGCCAACTCAACTATAGCTAACCAATCTTTCTTCTTTCGAGTTACCCTAATTGCCTTAGAAATAATAATAACTCCATTCAAAACATAACACACACCATCCACACTCATCCTGAGTGACCTTGAATCACGAGACCATGCTATCTCAACTCCCACAAACCATTTCATATCTTTCTTGTGTGCACATTCGCACCCTCAACTGATATGCCCATTCTGCTAATACTTTTACGAATCCGAAGTCTCTTCTCATTTTCCTCCTAAGTGCTACACTACAAGCCAATACATCATACAACATTCTAGGCCTCTTCTCATAAGCTTCTACAAAAGCTTGACTCTTAACCGTACCTATAGACTCAAAATCATTAGGCACCACACTTTGCCCCTTTTGAATCTATTAGGACCATTGTTGAGAGCCACCCGCTCTGACTTGTACCCGAATATAATCAACTCCATAAATACTCTCTCGTTGAAGCACCCGGAAGAATCTCTTCCCTTGAAACCCGCATATATACAAGGCATAAATCCTGAAACCTTCCCCAAATCGGGAGAATGAGCCAATAAGGCCAACTATAGCACACCTTTAATAATTCCTTTGCTCAATTACCACTTATGCTACTTTATAATAGCTGGATTAATCCATCAATATGCTAATAACTAGAAACCTCACAAGCAGTTAACCATGCAACCCAATCATAGGCGGCGGGACTCTCCCACATAGCTTGAAGCCATTATTTCACAACTCTGTAATTCAACAGGATTCTTTATCTTTTATTGGCATAACCATGCGTAATCAACCGCCAAAATTCTCGGAATCGTTCGGTAAACACCCCCTTTTTATACTCTGAATCATCAACCACATTCGCACGACAATCTTTTCGCTGTATAACTAATAGAATTCTTTGCAGAAGCCTCGACAACCACATGACCACTAACATGCTCACAGAAAATAACCCACATGTGGAAATCACTTCCCTACTTCATGCTGCTGCACGGGATACAATCATTATGACATCAATAACCCATCCTGATTCCAAGCTTACTCTCTGGCTGCAACTGTCCATTTACCCCTCGTGGACATCAATTAACTATGCAGCAATATCCTTCCAATTCAAAGTTATGTTGTATCTTTCGTCATTTCAAGTAGCTCCTTCCCGTCATATCAAATCTCCTGCCGCACAATGGCCCATGCTTCAAGTTAGCACTGTAGGCCCCAATCACTAATCTTCGAAATTCTCAAATTATTCCAAACTCTCCTTAAAGCGCGTAGTCATCCTACTACCAAGTCCACATGTAACACCCGCCACTCTCCCACTTGGGCGGAGCTCTTCCCTTTTATTGACCACTCGACCTTGCTCCTCATACTTGGTCTTCTAGAAGTTTTAAACACCGCCTGACACTTCCCATATGTCCTTCTTCATACCTTGCTGCTCAACTGTTGTCTTAAATAAAATCTATCTTTATAGCACTTGAACCCACAAGTTGCTACTAACTTTAAACCTTTTCGAAAATCATTTTTCTCGAGCCATCACATTATGAACACCGGTTCCATCCTAAACCACCGCATTCCGCAATCTCTGATTGTCGCTTCTTCATTATTTACCCGCAATATCCTGCCCCAAAGGAGAATTGTAGAAGATCATAAAATCGGCAAATTTCGCACATTCCATAAGGACGACGACATCAACCCAACATGAACATTCTCTGCCTGATTGCATTTCCCCTTCCGTTAATAAAACATTGAATCTCTAGATCACGCAATGAGTAAACCTCCCTTCAAGTCATTCACTGCCTCGATATGCAGGCAACCATCCTACTATCACAACAAAACTATAGAATAATCGTTCATTAACATCATAGAAACATGTGCCTAGCCTGAGGGCTCTCAGAGTACCGCTACTGAGCTGAAAATAATAAGATATCCTTCCATAAGCATACTCTCAGAGTACCGTGAGCCGAAACAATAAGATATCCTACCATCACAACAAAACTGCGGAATAATCGTTCATAAGCATCATGGAAACATGTGTTTAGCCTCAAGGCTCTTAGAGTATTGCTACTGAACCGAAACAATAAGATATCCTTCCATAAGGTGACTGCAATAGTCCAATCAACTGAACCGGGAGAAACATCTCGCACCACATTCGTAGTGCCATTGAAATTCTTCAATTCTCGATTTACAACAAGCGCTCTATGTTGCATAAGATTGAGTAAGAAGGAAACAAAGGCATAAGCCTTCGAGGAACCAAATCGCACGATAAGGAAATCAAGAAGGGAAGTACTCCTAACAGCCATGTAGCCTACCGAAGATAAGTACAGACGTCTCTGTACCGATCATAGCACTTGAACCCACAAGTTGCTACTAACTTGAAACCTTTCCAAAAATCATTTTTCTCGAGCCATCACATTAGACACACCGGTTACATCCTGAACCACCGCATCCTGCAATCTCCGACTGTCGCTTCTTTATTATTGACCCGCAATATCCTGCCCCAAAGGAGAATTGTAGAAGATCATAAAACCGGCGAATTTCCCACATTCCATAAGGACGACGACATCAACCCAACCTGAGCATTCTCTGCCTGATTGCCTTTCCCCTACCGGTAATAAAACACCGAATCTTTAGATCATACACTGAGTAAACCTCCCTTCAAGTCATTCACTGCCTCGATATGCAGGCAACCATCCTACCATCACAACAAAAACACGGAATAATCATTCATTAACATCATGGAAACCTGTGCCGAGACATAAGGCTCTTAGAGTACCGCTACTGAGCTGAAACAATAAGATATCCTTCCATAAGCATACTCTCAGAGTACCGCTACTGAGCCGAAACAATAAGATATCCTACCATCACAACAAAACTGCGGAATAATTATTCATAAGCATCATGGTAACCTGTGCCTAGCCTCAAGGCTCTTCAGAGTATTGCTACTGAAACGAAACAATAAGATATCCTTCCATAAGGCAACTATAATAGTCCAATCAACTGAACCGGGAGAAACATCTCGCACCACATTCATAGTGCCATTGAAATTCTTCAATTCTCAATTTACAAAAGCGCTCTGTGTTGCATAAGATTGAGTAGGAAGGAAACAAAGGCATAAGCCTCAGAGGAACCAAATCGCACGATAAGGAAATCATGAAGGGAAGTACTCCTAACAGCCATGTAGCCTCCCAAAGATAAGTACAGACGTCTCCGTACCGATCTGCGATACTCTACTAGACTTGCTCATGACTCGTGAGACCAAGGGAACCTAGTGCTCTGATACCATGTTGTCACGACCCAAAATTCACTAAGGGTCGTGGTGGCACCAGACACCGCTGTCAGGCAAGCCAACTGAAGTACTTAGTTAAATTCATGTTTTACTAATATCAAAAACACTTCTTTATTATGATTTACGCAATAATCAGTATATTCCTCAAAATAAATAATAAAATATTTAACAACCTTTAAAAATTACTGATTCTAACCCAAATACATCCCATAATCCAGCATCACAAGTACATGAGCATTTTCTACAAGAAATCAAGTAAGTACAATAACTCTTCGGAATACAATTGGACAAAAAATAAATAGAATTCTGAGAGAGACTATACTAGCTGCGGAATCGCCTCGAGGAAATACAGCTCACCTAGTCTCTACGTCAATCATGCCGCTATGACACTAAGCCACAAGCTACACAATAAACATGTGCAACAAAAATGCATAGCAACTGTAGTATGAGTACGAAAACAACGTGTACTCAGCAAGTATCTCATCTAATCTCGAAGAAGTAGAGACGAGAAGTCGACTTTAACACTTGCTAATGGTCAAATAATGATATACTAGAATGTGAGGAAAATCATGGATTTATAAAGCAGGCTCTAACTCACACGCTGTAAAACAGGTAAATACCTTAACAAATAAATAAGGGTTTTCAAGATTTCCTTTTCATTTCTTTTTATCAGTTTATATCAGGTCATGAAAAGCAATATCAAAATTTAACATTTTCAGGCGAGCAACATAAGTCACACCGAGGTTGATGGCCCGCTCCAGCAGAAATGTAAATTGTGCATTGTCGAGGGCCAAACGGCCCAAACCATAGATGCATCTATTTAATCTGTCGAGGCGTTCGGCCCGTTCCAAAAATAAATGCACACGGGCAAACAGTCAATCAAGGAATCAAAATGGAGCAATTATCCAAATAAAAGCCAATTCTCTTTATTAATTAAGAAAATGGAGTTTAATCATTTAGAAATTTATTTACTAATTCGAGGTGATTTTAGCAGTACAAGTTGTCAAAAAGTGTTGCAATTATTCCAAGTATAGAATGCTTTTGGGTCCTAAACTACCCGGACAATAGCATAATAGTAGCTACGCACAGACTCTCGTTACCTCATGCGTACATAGCCCCTACAGATAGGAGCATATAACCAATTAACTCACCTGTGGGGACAATTCCCTCTTACAAGGTTAGAAAAGAGACTCACCTCACTCCGAAGTTTCAAATCGGCATTCCATGCCCTTCCGAAGACTCTAATCGATACACAATGCTTCAAAACTAGCCAACAATTACGTAAACCCGTTAATATATGCTCAAATACTCAAAATAATTCAATTTATATCAATTTCAAACTCTGCTCGAAAAGATGATAAAAATACCCCTCGGGCCCACGTGCCTGGATTCTGAAAATTATTAAAAATAAATATTACCCATAACTCATATGGTCCATATGCATAAAATCATCCAATTTTGTCCATGAATCGACCCTCAAATCAAGGATCTATAATTTTTCAACTTTGGGGCACAAAATCCCAACTTCTACTATCCAAACACGGATAAAAATAGAAACAAACAGAAATAATCATGGAGAAACATAAAAATAAAGATCTACATTTATGCCCTTGTTGAGACGAGAACAACGCCGTGAAAATCACCTCAAATGGAGCTCTAGAACTCAAGATATGCCCATAATACTAAATTTCTCGGTTTAAAACACTGTCGAGGCGATTTTCCTTCATCACATTTGCGGGAGATGTCCGTGTTCGCGAAGGGCAATTTTTCGCGTTGACCGGTCAATACAGAAATCCTTCTTCACGTTCGCGGAGCCTCTCTCGCGTTCGCGAAGAACAAATCTTCACACCAGAAATCAACAATTTTTTCCGACACGAAAATGAGGATAACTCTCACATACGATGTCCAAATTCGACGATTCTTTTTTCTATGGCTCCGTAATTATGATACGGATCTAATGGTTCAATAAAAACTTTATTTAGAGCTCATTTCATTAATATGGTACCCTTTATGTCCAAATAAACGACATTGAAACATCAAATAAGAGCACATACAACCCGAAACACGCCCGAGGCCCCCGGGACCCCGTCCAATCACACCAACCCACTCCATAACATAATACGGACCTGATCGAGGCCTCAAATCATACCAAATAATATCAAAACTAATAATTGTGCATTGATTTAAGCCTAATGAATTATTGAACTTCTAACTTCTACATCTGATGCCGAAACCTATCAAATCACGTCCGATTAACCTCAAATTTTGCACACAAGTCACATTTGACATTGCAGACCTAATTAAACTTACGGAATTAGAATCCAACCAAGATATCAAAAAGTCAAACTCTCGGTCAAACTTCTCAAAAACCTTCAAATTTCTATCTTTAGCCAAAAGACTTCAAAATGACCTACGGACCTCCGAATTCACTTCCGATCGCGCTCCCAACTCCAGAATCACCATATGGAGCTATTCCCAAACTCAAAATCCCAAACGACAATCTATAAGACTGAAATGCACTTCAACCCAAACTTATGAAATTTCTTCCAAAGTGCTAACTTCCACAATAGGCGCCAAAACGCTCCCGGGTCATCCAAAATCATATCCGGGCATACGCCCAAGTCCGAAATCATTATATGAACCTGCTGGAACTTTCAAATCCCGATTACAAGGTTGTTTACTCTGAAATTCAATCTTAGTTGATTCCTTCAACTTTAGGCCTTCGAAGTAAGAATTTTCTTCCCAAATCAATTCTGAACTTCTCGAAATTCAATTCTGACCACGCATACAAGTCATAATACCTAAGATGAAGATGCTCATGGCCTCAGACTGGTGAGCACCGAGCTAGAGTTCAAAACGATCGATCGGGTCGGTACACAACAACAACAACAAGACAAAGAATCACGCCCCAAAAGCAAATGGAATCAAGATATGAACTTCAAGTTTCCTAATCGCTCCGAATGTGCCAAATCATACTTAGACTACTCGGAATGACGCCAAATTTTACGTGCAAGTTTTAAATGGCATTACTAAACTATTCCCAGTCTCGGAATTCTATTCGGACCTCGATATCACCAAAACCTACTCCAAACCAAATTTAAAGAAAAAAACTTTCAGAGAACCAATTTTCATTATTTGGCGCCAAAATGCTCATGTTCATTCAAAACTCGATTCGAACATACACCCAAGTCTGAAATCATCATACGAACCTATTGGATTTGTCAAATACTGATTCTGAGGTTGTTTGCTCAAGATGTTGATCGAAGTCAAACTTGGCCTTTTTAGCCAACCTTGAGGAACCAAGTGTTCTAATTTCAACCGGAACCCTTCCAAATCCCGAATAACCATCACCGCATTTCATAAATTAGTAAAAGCACATACGAAAAGTCTTATTTAAGGGAATAGGACTCTAGAAAGTAAAATGATCGGTGGAATCGTTACATTTTGTCTCCCTAGCTATATGATCTTATTACTTTTTAGGTGGACTTTATGGGTTATCAATGTGGATCTTTCCAGAGGATGGACGATCATGAAATAAATATATATAGTTTACGTGAAGCTGATACATTTTTGATTTGGCATTCTTTGTAATTGTTTCAAAAGTTGACTACTAGCTTTATCCAGGCCATCCTACTCTGCATGATTTCGTGTATAAATTAGGTGAATTCTCCTCTCTTTTTCTCTTTGGTTTTGCCCTTTGATCAAAATTTAAATATTAAATCTGGGTGGACTTTTCATCAGTTTTTGTGTAAGGATCTGAAGTTAAAATTTAGAGCAAGATGAGATACTCTCAAATTTATGACCGAAACAATTTTACTCCTTCTATGGTCCTACAAATACTAGCGGGGGGACCTAGTTTTAAATTGAAAAATCACCAACAACAATGATATCACGCTACTAGGTAATTAATCACACGAGTGTTAAAGATGAAGAACTTATTTTTAGGAGGAGAGAAAATCTCAAAATGATAGGAAAAACTCCATTATAATATTCAATAACTAACAAGAAGAAAAATCAAGAAATAATAATGGAATATTATTCAATAATATAATAAGAAGAAGAAGAACAATCGTTAAAAATAATTTCTAGTCTTGAAAAGACTCCTAATTTAGGCAAGACGGCTCCTAATATAGTCATTCTAATTTGACGATAAAACAATCAGCAGCAATTGATACACTCGTCATCTCTCCGATGTGGAACAACTCAACACCGCCCCTCACGCCCAGATCTCTGGAGCGTGGACAACATAAATGGGGGCCCAACATCGATAACAATAATTGGGACGGGCCTGGCTCTAATACCATGATAAGAATAGACCTTGGGCCTAACTCAACCTCAAAAGCTAGCTTATGAGGTGAGAATTGTCCAAGCCATATAAGGAGACCAAAGACCTCAAATCCCTTCGATGTGGGACAACTCAACACTACATCCAAGTCACCCTTTGAGACCTTATTTTGACAAATCTGAAGCATTGTGCAAGTCTTATTCTCTGTAACAAGAAAATTTTCTTGTTTTGGTTCAAGACGAAAACAAAATGATTCTCCTGGAACAACAAATACAAACTTTTCTTATCCATGTAATATTATTGGAAGAACTGGCTTTGTCAGATTGGGACGTGATTGCTGTTTGGTACTGTAACTGGTCTTGACGAAAGCTTAATTATAATTTACATAGCCGTTAGAAAAATGCTGCTGAGATTAATAAGCATATTAGAGTCTGATAATCCTTAAATCATAGATATCTGAAAATTGTTAACAATATTTGACGAATAAGCATTCGGAAATCTAAATCTACCATGTCAAGTCATGAGCCTCTATTTAATAAATTCGAATATATGAATTTTCGAGGTATTCCCCCAGAATAATATAAATGTCTAATAACAGCTAAAATTCTTAAAAGAACATCGAACGCTGGAAAGAATCAAGGCTCGTCAACCGAGTCTACTGAATCTGTCCCTAGCTATTGCCAAGTGATTCATTGCTTAGGTGGCACTTTTTATCCTTACATAACAACAGATTTATGGATGTGATACAATAAAAATTTAATTAACAATCAAAACAAGTATTATATTTAAAATAATAACTATATAATACAATAGGTAATAATCATCCAAACAATCTGTAAAGGATACCTAGAATCAGTGGAAATCCAGAAATTCAAGTTAATGGGTGCTTTTGTATATTACCGTTAGGTAGGAACTGCAAACAAGTGGGTCAGATTAGATATGATTCGGATCGAAAACGGATGATAAAAATATATTAATTATCCGACCCGACCCATATTTAATACGGATAAAAAATCTAAACTTCCTCTACTAAATATTTTCGATCTCTAGATACAACATCAAACTTTGGTCTTTAAAAAGCTAAGAAAACTTACAATTTTCGAAGCGAGCAATGAGTGTATGAGAGCAACAATTCATCAATTGAATTACACAGTGACCAGTGTTGCTAATATAATCTGCCCCTGATAACATAAACAAGTAAATTTATTTTATGACAACTAAAATTCAATCAATATATTTAAATTTTTACAAAGCATAAGAACTATGTACGAGAAAATCCCAATTCTTGTTTCCTCTAGGTTGACATGAAAATTCCTCGTACATAGTTCTTATGAAAATCTAAGAAAATTTCAGGTATAACACCATTTATAGATACCATTTGCTATATTACATGTTATAGATAACTATTATATTTTTATACAATGTATTTCATGTATTTAAGTTATTGTATTCATTAATACAATAAAAAACATAGGCGTAAAATCTGAAATTTCAACTAAGTTTGACATGAATTTATCTGTATTCAACCAACATTAACATTAAATACAGTAACGTGTCTGCGCTAAAAATAGAAGGAAATAAAATCACCTAATATTCTCCTAATTTCACTCAACGAACTAAAACGATCTCTCATTAATCTGTATTTGAAATATACATAATAAATATTATAGCTGAATAAAGAAAAATACATACGGATAATACAGTTGAATACAAAAAACTACACATTAATTCATCTGAATAAAATACTTGAATACAACAAAAATACAACTGAATACAGCTGAATAAACTCTTGAATGCAATAAAATACAACTAACTTCTGCTGAATAAAATAGTTGAATATAACTAAGTACAACTGAATACAGTTGTATAAAATACTTGAATACAACTAACTACTGCGGAATAAAATAGTTAAATACAACTGATTAAACCTGAATACGAGTGAATACAGCTGAAGAATACATTTGAATACAACTGAATACAAATAGGCAATTTGGGTGATCTAGAGAGAGAAACAGTCATATGGCTTCGCTGGCTGGTAGCCAGCCATTAATTCCGGCTGGTCAGGCCCCTAACACATCTACAAAAACCCCAGCCTTGAAAGTTCTGGTGCAAGAAATGGCAGCCGCTGCTACCCGCAACATCTGAGTTTGTCAGCCTACTGCGTCTTCAACATAAACAATCCTCCAATTGGTACATAAGTAGGAGCAGCCACGAGACCAAAAGATTGCGGCGTCTGCTTCTATTGACAGTTTCATTAGAGTGTTTGAGGTTAATACTAATAACACCATCGCCACTCTCGAAGCCCCTCCTTCTGAAGTCTAGCAATTGCAATTTAGTCCCGATGTAAGCAAGCAATTTTCGATTTTCTTCTTTCTGCTCTTCTTTAGGTTCTTTGGGAAAAGAAATAGAAAAAGCCATTAACATATTTTTTCCAATAACATAGTAAAATGGTTTGTTAAGAAACTAAGGTTTGTGGGAGAAGAGAGTCTAGTTGTAATCAACTAGAGAGAGATTGTATTGGGGTTTGCACATACGTGATAATTATGTGAGAGAAATATAAAAAGGGAGAGAGAAAAATAATATTTAGCATATATGGTGCCTTAATTATAAGATGTAACTATATTTAAATTTTTTGCTATAAAGGATAAAAGGTATTTATACGATGTAATATTTTAAAATGATATTTATTTAAAATAAATAGGGTACTAAAATTTTCTATAGGGTATAAAAATTTCTATATATGCCAATAGTGCACAGAACTTTTAACTATACTTGCACACAACCCATTCTTCAAAACTTGGGCTTTTATCCTTTATAAATTATGCGCATTGAACCTTGTTAATCGTTAGGAAGATTTTCTGGTCAGCGATATTATTGGGGAGAAGGAAAATTAATTTGTAATGAGTCCGGTTGTCGTGTGAGGATGCATGCATTAACTAATTCCTTTTGCATTTTCTTTCATGTATTAATAATGTAGGTGTCTACTTGGGAATTATGCTTAAGGCGATAACAAGGTTCATAAATCTCTGAGGGGTCGTTTGGTTGGGAAACAAGTTATCTCATGAATAATTATTGTGGGATTAATTATCCCGAGGTTAGTTATCCCATCCTAAGGGTGCAAGTGGGCCGGGCCTGAATCGGGACCGCGGTCCTGGCGGGCCGGCCCTGACGGTCCCGGTCCTATCGGTCCTGGAAGCCCGTGACGGGTGGGTCCTTAACTTCGAACCGTCAGGCTGGGGACCGCCTGGCGGGCCTGGGCCAGTCCTGGCGGGCCCAGGCGGGCCCAACGACTATTTTTTTTTAAAAAAAATTTATTTTGAAAATCAGTAACGGCTATTTTCAAAAATAGCCGTTTGGAACTTTGAAAAATAGCCATTTGGCCCCCAAACTTTATATAATTACACTTTTTACCATTTCTCACCTATAGATACCCTCTCATTCTTTCATTTTTATTCACCAACTCATCAATATCTCTCAATCTCTCTCAAGCTCTCTTTCAATCTTTGTACTACAATTGCTTAATTTATTGTTGAAAATTCGTGAAGAATTGTGAAGTTGTTGAATTGAAGTTTTCAAGTGTTCAACGATTTTCAAGAAGTTGTTCGGCAATCCGGTAAACTTGTTTCAACTCTTACGTTTTAATAATATATTTTTGTGTTGTTTAGTTTGCATAATTCAATTAGTATGGCATTTTCTTTGAAAAAAATGTCCAGTAAAGGAAAAGGTAAAACCGGTGAAAGTAGTGGCCATAATACTACCCTTCCCCCGGCTCCCCGACCTACAAAAGATAAGCAAGTTGAAAGTAGTCGCCAACCTAGACGTCCTACTCCGCCTCCCGTAATGCTTGATAGTGATCATCCTTATTTTCAATTTACCGATAGTGAATTTCTACATGCTGTTGCAGTAGGTGATAGATCAGATGACGAAATTATGAATGCTTTTTATCCTAATGAACATATCTTAGAGAAAAATGAGGATGATAATGATGATGATGAAACCCAAGCACCAGATTTAGATGATACACCCACTAGTCCTGTTCATAACTCAAGTAATGCACCGGCACACCCACCTGTAGAAACTCCAACTTTTATTAGACAACCTGCTAAACATGCAGAAACATCATTAGTTTGGCATTTTTTTAGTCAAGTAAGAGAACAAAATAAGGCTAAGTGTAAACCTTGTGGGAAATTACTTGTTCATAAATTTATTGGAGACCGTAGCGGCACAAGTAGTTTGGTTAGGCACATAAAAATACACCCTAGAGATAAGGCTTGATTTTTTCAAATGCAAGCGCAGCAAAAGGGGACAAGTGTAGATTCTCAAGTTAACCCTAGTGCAGGTTCAAATCTAGTTCAACATTACGATCCAAATAGAGATCGTGAGGAATTAGCAAAGATGATTACTGTTATGTGTTTGCCTTATACTTTTGCTTCTAATCCTAATTGGGTTCACTATATTAGAAGAGTTTTTAATCCTACTTATAAAGGTTGGCCTCTCGCAACAGTTAAGGCCGATATTTATAAATTCAAACATGAATATGAACAATATTTGCGCTATTTATTTACTCATATACCTAATTGAATTTCTGTTACAACTGATAATGGAAGAAGTAATAATGACTGTGATTATCTAAATGTTACAAGTCATTGGATAGATGAGGACTGAAGAATGCAGAAACGCATAATTCCATATAGAATAATTAATTCACGTCACACGGGTAGATTTATAGCTAACACTGTTTCAGATATATGTAGATATTTTTGCTTTAGCGATAAAATAATGGCAATTTCTATGGATAATACTTCTAGTAACACTAGTGCAATAGGCATGCTAACACAAACCCTTAATCCTGCATTTAGTAATATTTTCCATGTTAGATGTATTTGTCACATTTATCATTTAATTGTTGGTGATGGTATGCGAATATTAAACATAGAAATTGAAAAGGTGAGAATGGCTCTTAATTGGATATTTTATTCAAACCGTAGAACTAGACTTAGAGAGTATATTAAAAAATGTGATGAATATGGCCTTAGAGAAATAAAGGTTCCGAAACCTTGCCCGACTAGGTGGAATTGTATGTACGAAAGTTTAGTAGTTGTGTATGAATATAGAAACCCAATTAATGCTACGTTTAATTCTCGGGTAAGTGGTGAGGATGATGATGAAATGCTTACTACCCAAGATTGGACTAATGTTAAAATTCTTTTAGATTTTTTAGAATATTTTTCAAGTTGCTACAAATGCATTTTCTGGGCAATATTATCCTACTAGTTCAAACTGTTTAGTTTATATTGCCGCACTAGCTTATTTGTTTGTTGAATTTAGCGAGGGTGGGGATTTATGAACTTGCTATAAATGAAATGAAACAAAAATTTAAAAAATATTTTTTCCCTATCCCTCCTATTTTTGGTGTAGCTGCAATGTTAAATCCAACAGTGAAATTAGGAGGTCCTCATTTTTTATATTCTAATATTTATAAAGCTTTAGATCTTTCAGAAGAGGAAATTTCTACACTTGCTGATGCAAAAGCATCAATTAAAATTAATGCTAAAACTATTTATAATGCTTAAAAACAGGCGTTAGAGCATGCTAGGCCAAATACTCCAACCCCTACTTCGTCTAGCTCACAACCGTCTAAAAGAGCTGCGGGCTTAACAGCTCTTAAATCTTGGACGGAGTTCCGGGGTTCTCAAGGTAATAATTATGATGAAATTTCACATCTAAATGAGCTTCAAGTTTACTTGTCACATGGACTAGAAAAGGAGAATCGAGACGGCTCTTTCGATCTTTTGGAATGGTGGAACTCAAGGGAAAACATTTTCACGTTCTTGCAAGGATGGCTCATGATGTTTTGTCAATTCAAGCTTCAACTGTTGCATCGGAGAGCGCTTTCAGTCAAGCAAGACTACAAATCAGTGATCATAGAGCGGCGATGAGGGAGTGCTTGGAAAAATCGATGCTTTTTAGAGATTGGATCCGGGCGGAAAGAAGAAACTTTGGCATTGCAGAATCACAACCGGCGATAGATGAAGCATATGAAGAAATGATAGCAAAACTTTTGGAGGATTCGACTTCGCCCGGAAGTGGTGATGAACAAGCTTCATTTCCTCCACCACCAACACAACCTCCTCCCAACCTTGACGGATTTATGAAATTTGTTAGAGATACAATGTAGATTATGATGTAACTTGTACATTGGCACATCTTCTTTTAGTTTTTTTTTTCCTTTTAATGGTGGTATTAGTACCTTGTTGTGCTCATTCCATTGGGGGAAGGAAGACTAAGAAAGATATGCCATTTTGGTCAATAAAAATTATAAGACAAATCCTTTAATATCTTTTTTCTCAATATTTCTTTGTCTTTACTTCGATATCAATCCTTGAATATATATATATATATATATATATATATATATATATATATATATATATATATATATATATATATATATATATATATATATATATATATATATATATATATATATATATATATATATATATATATATATATATATATATATATATATATATATATATATATATATATATATATATATAACATACAATATATATCATACAATATATATTACAATAAAATATGTACGAGAATATATATACATAACGTACAACTTAAGCTACAAGAAAATATATAAGTAATAACATATATACATAAGATATATATACGATATATACTAATTAGTACAACACAGTATTCTAATTACTACAACACAATATATACATTATACACAATATATACTAATTACTACAACACAATATATACATAATATATATCAAGATATAGATAATATATAATATATACTAATTACTACAACACACTATATACATAATATACAATATATACTAATTACAACAACACAATATATACATAATTTATATACATATATACATAATATACTAATTACTACAACACAATATATAGATAATATACAATAAATACTAATTACTACAACACAATATATACATAATATACAATATATACTAATTATTACAACACAATATACAATGAAATATATATTATATATACTATACTAATAACTTAGTACACCATATAAAATATATTCTACGCTATACTAATAACTACTATACAAGATATTGCCTTAAAAAAAACCCCGTCAGGCCCGGTCCGCCAGGCCCGGACCACAGTGGGCTTAGGCCCGTCACGGGCCGGTCTCAACCACCAGGACCGCTAGGCCCGGCATATTCAGGCCCGTTTAGGCCCGGACCCGGGCCAAAAGACACCCTTATCCCATCCTGTCATGGGGATTAAAAAATACTACAATTCTGAAATAATTAATTTCGGAATTAATTATATCACAATTTTATTTCAATCAAACGTGGAATAAACTTATCTCGAATTTAATCACGAAGTTAATTATCTATTATCCTTTGTACCAAACGAGCCGTTAGGAGTTCCTTTTTCCATGGACGTCTTTCTTTTTATTTAGCACTCCTATTTATTTAATTTACTTAGAGCTTGGATTGCAGGTACTGTTTTTGGATCTCTTGAAAATGTTGAAAACTCTTTGTAATCCCAAAAAAACTTCTAAACAGATGCTAAATTGGCGTAGGGAATACTAGATGTTAGTAGAGTGCTATCAATCCAACAATTTAAAAAACAACAGATCTTTCTTTTGAGTTTTTCCTTTACGGTTCAAGTCACCAACTGCTGCTACTTCCAATTATTTTTACGTTTCACCATTAAATAATGGAGAGACCACTGAAGTCAATTGCAAAATGATTTATTGATGTCTATATCCTTCGAGATGTGTCTGTTCCAATCCTGTTAAGGGTATACCCTCGAACAAGTCGTATAAAACTTCTTTAATTGTCTTGGATCTATACATTATCTATCCAAAAAGTTAAACAAAGGATAAAGTAATTTTAGTGCAATCTACACATACATTGACCATTATATTAAGAGATTTAATGGATATCTCTCACTAATAGATCTTTTCAGTACAAGAGATTTCTCCAAAGTTACTCCTTTCATCAACTAGCTATTAGGTAGCATTAAGGCTACTTGAAAATTTACAGTTGTATACTAATTAGATAGTAAGAACTGTCTTATATCTACGTACATATGAATAATATATGAATAAATTATATGTTATGTGCAATCTTTTGGTTTGACCTAATTTTGTGGTTTTATGGACATTATGTTAAGGGGGCCAATGTGTTGTCATATAAAGTGTAGGACTAATGTGTAGATACCCAAAAGGGTAACCTTAGTTAATGATGGGCTAACTAAGGTTACATATATGTGACCATGGTTACATGCTTGTGACTCTTGAGTTATGTAACTCTTGTGACTCTTGGGTTATGTAACTCTTTTGTTATAAAGTGGGGGTTATGGTTCTCACATTATTGCAAAACAAACTCTTCTTCCTCCCATTGAATCAAGAGTAAAAAATCTCCATTGTTGTCTTGCAAATTCTTGTGGAAAACCATATACCAACTTTGGTTATTGTCATAATATTGTTGTTGTGAAACCATTCACATATATTTTAAGTCTTGTGAAAGAATTGTTGGGGATAAATATACTTCAAGACAATCTTGATGAAAGGATCAAGGAGCAATCTTCATAAGGACTTTGGACAATCATCAAAGGAGGTTCAACAATTTCCACGCATGGATTCAGGTTAGCTTCCGCTCATGTAGTTGTAATTCCGAATTGTTCAATATGAAGGTTATTGTATTTAGTTGGAATCATAATCCTAACAATTGGTATCAGAGCCACCTTCATATTTGGATAATTTGGATGTTCATAAGATTCATGTTATGTTAGGTTCATGTTCTAGTAAAGTTAGAATTTTGTTTATGAAATTCTAGTAACATGAAATAGCATGATTTTATGAATGTTATGTTTTGATGAAATTTGATGTTTTAATATCATGTTATCTTTACTTGAATTAAAACATTGTAGTTAGCATGATTTTGGTTGGTAAACAACATGTTTTCTTGTTTAAGATGCTTGTTGAAAATCATGTTTTGATTCTGAAAATTATGCAAAAAAACAGTGACAAAAGTTAATCGACTAACTTTTAAGATAGTCGATTAACTTAATTTTTCAGAAATATTTTGGAATTTCCGCAAGCCCTGTTAGTCGATTAACTTTTTAAGTTAATCGACTAACCTGGTCCAGTAAGTTTGAAACGTTTTTTTTTTAATACCAGGTTAATCGATTATCTTAAAAGTTAATCGATTAACCTGGTCCAGTAAGTCTGAAATTTTTTTTTATGCCAGAATAATCGATTATCTGTTTAAGATAATTGATTATCCTGGACCAGTAAGGCTAAAACGTTTCAAATCTTTTAAGTTTCAGATTTTAATTGACATATTATTATTCAATAAAAATATTTAAATTTTTTTTATTATTTATGCATTATACATTAATATTTAAGTTTTGAATATTATTTTTTTTAAAGTCCATCAATTTTCATATTTTTGGAATTGTCCTCTCAAGTATAATAACAATTAATATTCAGTTGTTGCATGTCAAAACATGTAACATATTAAGTTAAGATTCATAATATGGCATTAAGGAACTAAAGTTTTTAGCATCTAATATTTTAAATTAGTCAATTGAAGCATTATGTTGCCAAAGTAACCTCTATTGTGTAGATTGATTAATCTTGAAATATAAGATGACTGTGGATGTTAGTCTTCCATGCGTTTAACACCGGCCCAAAGGAAGGTTGTTATTTGGCAGGAATTCGAACATGCTTGTGGTGATAAATATGAGACAATTATTTGGTTTTCCATGTGAATATTAAGTCGGCCCAAAGGAAGGTTTGATATTTGACAGGAGTTTATTGTCTATATTTGATCACTACACCAAGAGTACCACTTACAAGTTGTGTTTCTGTCCAAAGACTAAAATCAATGTTGTGCTAGGTATCTTGTAATGGGAAATGCCTATTTTGAATCTATAAAGTAATAGTTAAAGTTCAAGTAATTGTAAGCATGTATTAAGTAATCCATTTGTTCTATTTCAGTGAATTCTTCTGCTTCTACGATCTCTGCCAACATTAATAGCATCCTTGTGCTTAGCGGCACAAACTTTAAGGAATGGAAAGAGAACGTCATGATCGTTCTCGGTTGCATGGATCTTGACCTTGCTCTTCGGATTGAGCAACCTGCTTCTCTTGAGGATACATCCTCTCCTGAAGAAAGGAGGGCGATGGAGAAGTGGGAACGCTCGAATCGCATGAGCCTAATGATCATGAAGCGTGCAATTCCAGAATCATTCAGGGGCACTATGAATGATGAACCTCATGCCAAAGTTTTCCTTGAAAATCTTGAACAGCGTTTTATGCAAAACGAAAAGGCGGAAACAAGTACACTATTGAGTAAACTTGTTTCCATGAGGTATAAGGGCAAAGGAAACATTAGGGAGTACATTTTGGAAATGTCTCATCTTGCTTCGAAACTGAATTCACTCAAGCTGGATTTACCTGAGGAACTGCTTGTGTACTTTGTTTTGATATCTCTTCCTGCACACTTTAATCAGTTTAAGGTCAGTTACAACTGCCTGAAGGAGAAATGGACTCTTAATGAGCTCATTTCACATTGTGTGCAAGAAGAGGAAAGGATAAAGCTAGATAAGACTGAAAGTGCTCATTTGGCATCCTCTTCTAAGGATACTAAGAAGAGGAAAGGTAAGGAAGTTGCGGTTGCAAGGCCCAAGATTAAGCAACATAAGGAACCTAAGGTTGAAATTACTGAATTAGGTTGTTTTTTCTGTAAGGGGACTAATCATATGAAGAAAGATTGTACCAAGTACCATGCCTGGCGTGCGAAAAAAGGTACATTTCTTTCTCTTGTTTGTTCTGAAGTTAATTTAATTTCGGTACCTAAGGATACTTGGTGGGTAGATTCTGCTGCTACTACTCACATAAGTATATCTATGTAGGGTTGCCTGAACTGCCGAAAACCAAATGATGGTGAAAGATACATCTATGTGGGTGACGGCAAGAAGGTGCCAGTTGAGGCTATTGGCAAATTTAGGCTGTTGTTTAAGACCGGTTTTCATTTAGATTTGGATGAGACTTTTGTTGTACCGTCTTTTAGAAGGAATATAATTTCTATTCCCCAAATGGACATATCCGGTTATTCATGTTCTTTTGGTGACAATAAAGTTAGTCTCTTTCAGAATTCAAATCTTATTGGTACTGGTATTTTTTCAACATTTGATAGCTTATATTTGGTTGATAAAATAATTTCAAATAATGAAATTTTGCATACAAGTTTAAGTGGTACCAAAAGAAAATTAACTAATGAGAATTCTATATCACTCTGGCATAAACGTTTGGGTCACATATCCATTCAAAGAATTCAGAAACTCGTGTCAGATGGAATTCTTGATTCTCTTGATTCCTCAAATTCGGAAATTTGTATTGAGTGTATCAAGGGAAAACAAACAAACAAGACTAGATTATGTGCTAAGAGAGCTTCGGACGTCTTAGAATTGATACATACGGATATTTGTTGGTCATTCCCTACTCCTTGTAGGAATGGTCAACAATACTTTATCACATTCATAGACGATTACTCTCGTTATGGGTACCTATATCTTATTCACGAAAAGTCCTAATCCATAGACGTGTTCAAATCATTTAAGGCTGAAGTTGAAAATCAACTAAGCAAAAGAATTAAATCCGTTAGATCTGACCGTGATGGTGAATACTATGGTCGATATGATGGTTCAGGTGAACAACGCCCAGGGCCATTTGCTAAATTCCTAGATGAGTGTGGGATCGTTCCTCAGTATACTATGCCAGGCAGTCCTACGATGAATGGTGTAGCTGAGAGACGAAATCGGAAAGCATTAAAAACCGCAGCTTATATTCTTAATAGAGTTCCAACTAAAGCTACAATCAAAGCCCCATATGAACTTTGGACTGGGCATAAACCCAGTATTAAGCACTTACACATTTGGGGTTGTCCAGCTGAGGCAAGGCCTTATAGGCCGAATGAAAAGAAACTAGATGCTAAGACGGTTAGTAGCTATTTTGTTGGATACTCTGAAAGATCCAGGGGTTTTAAGTTTTATGATCCCACTTCTAGAACTATTTTTGAGACGGGTAATGCTAGGTTTTTTGAGGATATTGAGTTTGGGGGGTGGGGAGATAAAGTTGTTAGAGATTTTGTCTTTGAGGAAGAACATGTGTCTTTCCCTCAAGTTGTTGATTTTGGTCAGGGTGTTCTCATTCCTGACACAGATCACACAACTCTAGTTCAAGACAATCTCGAAAATCTCCCCAATCAGGATCCTGAAATTACTAATGAAAATCAAACTCAACAACCTCAAGAAACTGAAGTGCCATTAAGGAGATCCACTAGAGAGAGGAGAAATGCAATTTCGGATGATTATGTTGTATTTCTCCAAGAACAAGAAAGTGATATTGGACTTGAGGAAGATGATCCAATCAACTTCCGTCAAGTCATTAAGGGTTCTAACTCTCAAAAGTGGATTGATGCCATGAATGATGGGATGAAGTCTATGAGTGATAACGACGTTTGGGAGCTTGTTACATTGCCCGAAGGTATTAAACCTATTGGTTGTAAATGGATTTTTAAAACCAAAAGGGATTCAGGGGGCAATGTTATTAAGTATAAAGCTCGTCTAGTCGCAAAAGGCTACACTCAAAAGGAAGGCATTGATTATAAAGAGACTTCCTCTCCAGTTTCATCGAAAGACTCTTTCAGGACTATAATGGCATTAGTAGCACATTTTGATCTTGAACTTCATCAGATGGATGTTAAGACAGCGTTTCTCAATGGTGACATTGAGGAATCAATTTATATGGTGCAACCTGAAAACTTTGTTTCGGGAGACTCAAAGAATAGGGTTTGCAAATTAAAGAAATCCATCTATGGGCTCAAGCAGGCTTCCCGTCAGTGGTATTATAAGTTTCATGCAGTCATTACATCTTTTGGTTTTGAACCGAATATTGCTGATGACTGTATATACCATAAGTTCAGTGGGAGTAAGTATATTTCTTCTGGTTTTATATGTCGATGATATACTGCTTGCCTGTAACGATATAGCATTATTACTTGAAACTAAGAAATTTCTTTCAAAGAAATTTGATATGAAAGATCTTGGTGAGGCTTCTTTTGTATTAGGAATTCAGATACAACGAGATCGCTCTAAAGGTGTTCTCGGTCTGTCACAAAAGGGCTATATCAATAAGATTCTGAAAAGATTTGGCATGCAGGATTGTAAACCAGGCAACACCCCTGTTGCTAAGGGAGACAAGCTTAGTCTCAAACAGTGCCCAAAGAATAATTATGAAATTTCGGAAATGCAGAAGACGCCTTATGCTTCGGCGGTAGGTAGTCTGATGTATGCTCAGGTATGTACACGACCTGATATAGCATACATTGTTGGGATGTTAGGCAGATATATAAGCAATCCGGGAATGGACCATTGGAAGGCAGCCAAACGGGTCATGAGGTACTTACAGAGAACAAAGGATTACATGCTTACATACCGGAAATCGGACCAGCTTGAGATCATTGGGTATACCGATTTCGATTTTGCTGGACGTCAGGATAGTTTGAAGTCCACTTCAGGCTATATTTACATACTTGCGGGTGGTGCTATCTCTTGGAGAAGTATCAAGCAAACTCTTACAGCCACTTCCACCATGGAAGCGGAGTTTATGGCATATTATGAAGCATCTAATGAGGCATTATGGCTGCGGAATTTTGTTGGTGGACTGTGAATTGTTGATAGCATCAAAAAGCCGCTTAGGCTATTATGCGATAACAGATCGGCAGTCCTTTATGCTAATAACAACAGTAGTTTGACGAAAGCAAAACATATGGACGTCAAATTTCGGGTTGTTAAAGAAAGAGTACAAAATGGACAATTGTGCATTGAGTACATTAGTACAAACTCCATGCTTGCGGATTCGCTCACTAAGGGATTGACGCCAAAAGTATTTCATGAGCATATTGCTTGTATGGGTGTCAAATCAGATAAGGATTATGTATTTTAGTGGGAGTTTTGTATTGTACATTTATGTATTGTCCATTATATTCAGAAATTCAGAATTCAGTTATATCTGCAGATATTCAGTTTTAAAGTTTTTGTACTCTTACAGTTTATGATTGATCTCAATAAAGAGAACCAGTTGGAAATAGGCATTATATTGACCACACTTTACGTTATTTCCATGCTACATACCTACACTTGATCCATGTCGTTGGTTATATTGATATACGTGATCTATGTTGGTTCTAGTTACGAATGAGTAACGAAGAGCACTTAGTTCCTATGTTGGTATGATTGATGGACCGGATTGTTCATGACAATTTTATTGTGATAGCAATTTTAAGCTCCTAAGGTTATTTTGTAACATATAATACTAAGGTTTGTACATATGTTTGTGTATCTCGTCCAAGTGGGAGATTGTAAGATATATATGGACTTATATCTACATACATATGAACAATATATGAATAAATTATATGTTATGTGCTATCTTTTGGTTTGGCCTAATTTTGTGGTCTTATGGACATTATGTTAAGGGGGCCAATGTGTTGTCATATAAAGTGTAGGACTAATGTGTAGATACCCAAAAGGGTAACCTTAGTTAATGATGGGCTAACTAAGGTTACATATATGTGACCATGGTTACATGCTTGTGACTCTTGAGTTATGTAACTCTTGTGACTCTTGGGTTATGTAACTTTTTTGTTATAAAGTGGGGGTTATGGTTCCCACATTATTGCAAGACAAACTCTTCTTCCTCCCATTGAATCAAGAGTAAAAAATCTCCATTGTTGTCTTGCAAATTCTTGTGGAAAACCATATACCAACTTTGGTTATTGTCATAATATTGTTGTTGTGAAACCATTCACATATATTTTAAGCCTTGTGAAAGAATTGTTGGGGATATATATACTTCAAGACAATCTTGAAGAAAGGATCAAGGAGCAATCTTCATAAGGACTTTGGACAATCATCAAAGGAGGTTCAATAATTTCCACTCATGGATTCAGGTTAGCTTCCGCTCATGTAGTTGTAATTCCGAATTGTTTAATATGAAGGTTATTGTATTTAGTTGGAATCATAATCCTAACAAGAACCAGTACAAAACAGATAAAATAGCTAGTAGAATAATCAAAATGATTTAGTTTAAGAAAGCAGGAAAAGTAATGAAAGGCATATGCTTAACAGTTACAACAACTAATATTACATTTGTTAACAGTTACAATCGACCATCTACCGGTAGTAATAATGAAGGTCATTACTTACAATAGTAAATATTATACATCTTCTTCTATTTCTTCTTCCCCTCTTTCCTCGTAATTCTTCTTCTACCACTTCTCTCTCTCGCAAAGCCTAAATAGTTCTTTTTTACTTTGCCTATGGCACTTAGTCACACAAATGAAAGAAATTAAAAGAAAATACCTAACATTTGGAATAGTTGCAAAATGTATGGCTTGTGCCTTGTGGTATTTGGCACTTGAGTAGTGATATCTTTTGTGTTGTTGAATGCCTAATTGGCTTGTTGGTTGTTGCCATTAGGTTTATTTGTTGTGCTGCTTTTTATGGCCTTGTGGAGGTGATTCATTTGTCTTGTGGGATTTGGCATTATTCTGTTTCTCTCAAGCATAGAGTACACAATATTTACAGTACACAACTATTGCTGTTGTTTTTTCCTAAAAAAAACAATTTCATTTTTGTTAGTAACCGTTGATCCTTCTAACCTAAGTAGTACAATGAGGAAGAATGCCATTCCGAATGGTGTTGAGATTATGAAAATGGTTAATTATGTGGCTTCAAAATCAGGTTCTAAGAAGAGAAATGTTTGGGTTATAATGAGTTTTATTCTTGGAAGTTTTGTTCTGTTAAGCGTGGTGATACTTGCTAAATGATCCTAATTTTGATAAGGAGGCACAATTGTTAATCCAGCTTGTTAATTTCCAAAACATTTTCACGTTAGAACTCTTGGTAATGATATTTTCAAAGATGATGGGGTGATTTGCTTGTTTTTCTTTCAAGCTATGGCTTAGTTTATCCTCTTGGTGTTTGTTTATAAAATATTTTCGACAAAATAAATTAAAAAGACGTGAGTGTCGAAACCAACCCCGTAATTGATCTTGGACATATTCCATCAGTGAGATTAAAGGTGCTCCTCTTCAACATATTTAATGAATTAAATATGCTTATGGTTATATTTTAGGGATAAAAATAAACATACCCTCTTAAATAAGGGACAATATTGGCCAAAAACAAAGACACCTTTGGCAATTCAAAACCTTTTAATGTTAAGCATGCATTGGACAAAAGAGTGTTTTTATTTTTCTAAATAAAATTCACATATTTCAAAACTACGTAAAATTAAGTACCATAATAACCTATTTGGCCAAGCTTCTCCCTACCCCAAAAGTGCATTTTGTTTCTTCTCAAAAAGCATTTTTTTCTCAACTTGAGGTGTTTGGCCAAGCATTTTTGGGGAAAAAAGTGCTTATAGGAAGAAGCACAAGCAGTTTTAGAGAAGCAGAAAAAGGTAACTAGCTTCTCCTCAGAAGCAAAAGCAGTTTTGACTTTTCTTCTTACCAAAAAATACCATTAGCAAAATATGGTATATATCGAAATAATCTTACTTATTTTAAACCTAATACTTAAAATTAGAGATTATATTATTGAACTCTCCTAATTTATGGATAGTTCTTTTTATTTTTAGGATAACTTTCTAATATATGGTGATCTATGAGGTGAATATTTTTATATTTGTTAAATAATATTTTGATATATTTAAATCATCTTGAAAGAATTAAAGTACTTTTAAATTTTATTTTCATATTTTACTTAAATAAAATAAAAAATTTAGTTATTATTTTTAATAATAAATATTTGAGATTATTTAATTATTCATGTAATATTAGCTATTAAGTAAATCTATTCGTGTCCTTATTCGTAGTTTAATGATTAAAAGTACTTTTTGAATAGTTTGGCCAAATCCAAATTAATTCTCAAAAGTGCTTTTCAAATTGATTAATCAAACACAAACTGCTTTTCTCAAAAGTACTTCTTGAAAAAGTACTTTTGGAAGAAACACTTCTCAATTAAGCAGATTTTTCCAGCTTGGCCAAATAGACTATTAGTCACAATGATTAACAATTCAAAATATTTAAAAGGCATGTAAAAAAGATTACGATGAATGCAAAATTCGTTGAATTTTGAAATCCGAACACCTTCTCGTAAAGGGAATAACTGAAAGTTGAAGTTAAAAACTGAATATGTATCTGAGAACTGAAGCTAACTGAAAGATGAGCCATTTTTAAAGAACAAACTTTTCCTTTGAGAAAAATCTAAATATTGAATTCTATCAATATTATCTCGGTTACTTTTCCAGTAGCGATTCTATCCGGTTTAAAATTCTTGGAACATTATATTTGTAAGAACCCACATAAAGTCGGAATCATAATAGAGTGCTTCAATCGTTATAGCATAGAGCAAAAATAAAACAACTAGAAAAGTATTGGACTCATTTATAAGACTGACTACTCATATTTACAGAAGAAAACACACTAAAGATCAAATGTCCAGGAAATATGGTCAAGATGAAAAAACATACGTGATTGGTGATGGAAGGTGGCAGAGAAAATTCAGTCATAGTAGAGATCAAAAGACAGAAAACGGCTGCGAGAAATTTTATTAACTTCTTCTGTTCTACTATTAGTCTAAGCCATAGCTTAAGTATAGGTTTAGGTTTTTACTTGTAGCCTCTTTTTTCTTCCTCCGGTTGGGTTGATTCTGATCAGCTTATAGAGAAACTCATCGGTTTTTTAGACTGGCTTCCTCCCTGATTCATCGACATTATATTCAGCATCGTCATCTTCTTCCTCTTCCTCCTCACTTTCGTATATGTTGGTCCTGAACTTGCTTAGCTCAGTCTTAGCATCATCTTCGCCCAAAAAGTCCAACCCAAATTTGATGTCACGATGCTTAACCAAAAGCCATCGAAGTAGGCGGTCTTCTTTGTTCAGGTAATGCAGCTCTTTGTTAAAACTGGGTGGTGCCATCACTGTCATTTGCATCAGTTGACCCTAAAAACGTGCAACATTTTTAAATGTAGTAACAATAATCATAATACTGAGAACAGAAGCTTGACCTAAAGTTATTGATTCCTTTGTGAAGATACAGAACAGAAAGGCCAATCCCAGATCCCCGAAGTGCATCATGGAAAGAAATTACAGAAGCATGGTCGTCCTCACAGACCTAAAATGTATTTATCATATCATGTATCTGAATGTGGAAACAGCAGAAACATGAGGATGGGGCTAAACAGCTCTATCTCTGCTGCTAGACAGACCAACTGGTAAAAACGCCTGACATAATGAATGACCAAAAATTGGAACTCTTGCCAGAATAAATTCATATTTGGGGACCTCTAAAGTTAAAAGTTGTGTTTCGCTTTTTGATAACTGTGGTGTACGGGCCAAGTTTCTTACACCTTGATTATTGCACCAGCTATCCTTTTTTTATAAGTAATTAAAGATATTATAAATTTATGCACTAAGCCAGTGCATCAGGCATAATTACCGGTTGTGCAACCCCTCTATTGTATCTAGCATTCCATCTACATCATTTTCAATTACCAAATTACACCAAAAAGCTAACAAAAAAAATACTTCTCTGTTTAAGGCTATGAATATTGCTAGATGTGCCTTAAAATTTTTATTGTTTCTTTCAAGCCAGACAGTCCACCAAATGGCTTGAGGTATGCTATTCCACCAGCTATCTAGTACCTACCAACACCACAGGTACCGAGTAACTTTGCCAATCAAGGCTTGGCTAATGAGAAGAAATCACCTACCGCTTTTTGTCTCTATTGCTTCTATGGTTAAATGTTTATGCACTGCATTTCACCTTTGATGATTTTCTGATAAATCATTTACTTATCGGGAAAGAAGGCAAATGTGATTATATTGAAAGGATAATAGAGACAGACCTGATAGTATCTTCCATCTAGTTTCTTAATGCCATATCCCAGATTAACAGTATCAAATGACTTTAAATCTGTAAGCACACCATTTTTTCTATAAACGTGCCTTCCAACCTTTGCAACAAGGTCCATCAGAGCCTCCTTCTTTACATGTGGTTTCAGTAAAAGCATACAATCATAAAGTGGCATAGTCTCCTCGCGGTTCAACCAGCTTCCTGAATCACAAAATGAATTGCATTAAAGCTTGGAGACTCCAAAACTAAGACAAGATGTGCATCTGTAACAAGATGATTAAAGCAAAATCAACAAAAAGATTCACCCATTGAAGTAAAACAGAGTACGGAACTAACATGTTATGATGTTTTCTTAATAGCACAAGTGAAGTAGAAAGTGTATGAACCATGAAATCCAGATTCTTAAATTTGGAGCATATAGAAAAGGATTTTGCTGATAAATGCGAATGTCAGTGTTGTCAAAGACGCGCTTAAACCCTCAAGCAAGGCACAAAACATGTGAGCGCTCTGCCTCGCTTAATGGGCGCTTCCGTGACGTCTTCAAGGCTCTAAGTCATAATTTTCCTTGCCAATGAGCATAGTCCTAAAGAGGCAGCACTAAAAAAATTGATATTTTACCTTATCGTACTTTTTTCAATTTCTTTGTCCATATATTTGTTATACATGCAGATAATTCATAGACTTAGACTACAAATAAAAAGGGCAGCCCTTCACTAAGTTCCTGTTGTGCGCGGGGTCCGGGAACGGTCGGACTACAAAGGTCTATCATACGCCGCCTTACCTGCATTTTTACAAGTTGTTTCCACGGCTCGGATCAGTGACCTCTTGGTCACATGGCAGCAACTTTACCAGCTACGGCTCCCCTTAAGTCTTGGACTACAACTACATAATTTTTTTTTTTTTCAGTTAAAGCTTGGTATTCATATATAGCAAAAGATGTACAAATGTTCCTACTAGTAGCTGATTGGACAGTCAGCTACTAAATCTATTTACATTCCAATTCTACGTAACTACCAAAAGAAGCGCAAAATCATATGTATTTGAGTTTCCACAAGTAACGACACAAAAATAGTTATGGAAAGCAGTTGAGTTGTCGTAGACCGATCTGCCAGCTTCTACTGTGTCTTCCACGAATGTGAAGGAGTAATGCAATCTCTCTAGTGGTTCTATCTTCATCGTATGCCATATTCTGAAATCGTATTTTGTTGCGCGACTGCCATATTAAAGCTACGACATGTACAAAAGCAGCAGCAGTGATAGCATTCCTCCATGCACGACTGCGAGTTTTACTGCATATCCATTCCATTTCACTATCCCAGTCAAGGATTTGTCTCGAATTGCCCAGCCAACAGCCAATTCTAGACCATAAACTCTTAGTAACGCAACACTCGAAATAGAGGTGCTGGAAAGTTTCCACCTGTTGTTTGCAAAACACACACAGTGAAGGGAGTTGAATACCATAGTTTGCTAATCTATCCACAGTAGGTAATCTTCTTTGGGCAGCCAGCCAAGCAGTAAATTTATGTCGAGGCAGGACATTTTGAACCAGAAGTAAGTTCCTCCAGTCGACTCTATCAAATCTAGGTAGCATACTGATATACAGTTTCTGGATTTGAAGTTTGTCGAGGCAGCATACAGCCTTGAATCTGTCAGCAACGGAGCCTTGCAGCTGCTGGTTTTCCATAAGATCTTCTCTGCATTGTATGATTTTCCTGATGACTCAGGCTGCTTGCTTGGGTACATTTACTGTGCCAATATCAGCTTTTTTAATGTAGTAGCAGTGAACCCATCGGACCCATAGGCAGTCCTTCTTCCTAGCAAGGTCCCAAAGTAGTTTTGTGATTGCTGCTTTGTTCCAGATGGTTACATTCAATATATTTAGGCCTCCAGCAGTTAAGGGACTGCATACTTTATCCCAAGCCACTAGGGCTCTCTTTGATAGACTGGCAGCTCATGTCCAGAGGAAAGTCCTACATATTGTGTCAATAGCTTTTAATACTTTCTTTGGCAAGAGGAAGACCTGGGACCAGTAGACTTGTATGCCAAAGATGACAGCCTTAATTTGCTGACACCTACCAGCATAGAATAGTAGCTTTGCAGACCAGCAGGTGATCCTGGCTGTGATTCTCTCAATGAGAGGCAAGTATTGATGTATAGAGAGTTTCTTAGAATCCAGGGGAATGCCCAGGTATCTAAAGGGAAGTTTTCCTTCACTGAATCCCAAGAGTTCTATCAATTCTGTTCTAACCTCCTGTGGTACCCCTGCAAGGTAGTTGGCACTCTTGATTGCATTTGCTTCCAGACCAGAAGCCTTAGAAAACTTGAGGAAAGTTTGGTGTAAGATCTGAGATGGTGTCTGCCCGACAGAACATAAGTAGATCATCTGCAAAATAGATGTGGGTACAATTTAGCTTCCTGCACTTTGGATGGAAATTGAAGTTGCCATTTCTGTAGAGTTGTCCCATGCTTCTGTTCAAATACTCCATAGCCAGCACAAATAGATATGGAGACATTGGATCACCTTGTCGTATCCCTCTTTTGGCATTGAATGGTTTAGTGAATCCTCCATTCATTACTAAGGAAAAGGATACAGTAGTGGTACAAGCCATAATCCAGTCAATGAATTTGGCTGGGAAACCATAAGCTATCAGAATCTGCTGCAAGAAGGGCCATTCCAGCGTGTCATAAGCTTTTCTCAAGTCAACTTTCAGTACACATCGAGGAGAGACACCCTTTCTAGAGTATCCTTTGAATATCTCATGACTAAGGAGGATATTATCGGCAATACTTCTTCCTTCTATGAATGCAGACTGGGCTAGGCCAATTAGATCAGTGATAACATCTTTTAATCTTCTAGTAATGATCTTTGATATAAGCTTGTACAATGTAGTGCAGCAGGCAATGGGTCTGTAGTCCTTGATAGTAGCAGGAGAGCTGATCTTGGGAACCAATGCAATAGCTGTAGTGTTAATCATATGTGGCATAGAGCAGGAAGTGAAAAAATCCCTTGTAGCAGCTAAGACATCATGCTTGATTATCTCCCAGTTCTTAATAAAGAACTCCACAGGATAGCCATCCACTCCAGGAGCTTTGTTCTTTGGCATGTCATGAAGAGCATCAGAAACCTCCTTCTAATTAACATCCTCTGTTGAGCTAAGGACAAGCATTTGCCTGTTTTAATAGTAGCAATATCCACACATGGCAATTCCTCAGCACATACTCCCATCAGGCCTTGGAAAACTGCAAGGAACTGCTCCTGCTCCACATCTGTTGGATCAGAGAGCTTTACTCCTGTGTCAGTGCAGATTGAGTTGATGGTATTTTGACAATTCCTGATCTTCCATTGAGCATGGAAGTATCTAGTATTTGCATCTCCACAGTCAATCCAAGTAGCCTTTGACTTCTGCCTCATCACTTGTTCTTCCACACTGCTCCATTTTTTTAGTTCTGCCAATGCTGACCTTTCCTCAAGAAGTAAGTCCTGTGAAAGTGGTGTGATCTGCAGTTGAGTTTGAATAATATCAAGAGATTCTCTGGCCTGGATAATTTTCTGACTGTAGGATGCCATATGACTGTTGACCTCCTTTAACTGCTGCTTCAAGAGCTTCAGTTTAGTCCATACCTGTTGCATAGCATTGCCTCTGCATTCCTGGTTCCATACAAGCTTGACTATATCTTGAAACTATGGGAGATCCATGATACCAATGTATAGCCTGAAGGGCTTTGGATGCAAAAGCTTCTTGCCACCCAACTTGATAAGAATTGGTGTATGGTCTGAGACTGAAGGGTTTAAAAACTCAGCTGCAATACGCCCATACTGTTGCACCCACTGGAAATTTTCCAGTGCCCAATCTATCTTGCTATAGACTCTAGTTGAAGTGTGTTGCTTATTTGTCCAAGTGTAGTTCCATCCTATCTTCCTAAGGGGAGTAAGGTTCAAGTCATATATGAACTGCTTAAATCCTCTAACTTCAGCCTCAGTAACAGTAGAACCAATCCTGTCTTCAGCAGATAAGACAGTGTTGAAGTCTCCACTAATTAACCAAGTGTCTTGGTTAGGAATAGAGATCCCTTTAAGGTCCCTCCATAACCTTTCTCTTTGGCAGGCAGTATTTTGGGCATACACAATACTAAGGTGTGTTTTTATATGGCTAGAGGGATCCTCTATGTAGCATTGCACAAATTGATCAGAAGCATAGGATATAGTAGCCTGGATGTGTGGTTTCCAGAGCAGCCAGATCCTCCCATTCACTGCCTCTGAATAGTTGCAAAACACCTTCCATCCCTGTGCAACCTTCCTTTGGATTTTCTGGGCTTTATGTTGCTTAACTCTAGTTTCAAGACACCCCAATACATCTACTTTATTAGCATTCAGAAAGGTTTTCAATTCTTTCTGTTTATGGGCTAGGTTCAGCCCTCTTATGTTCCATGTAACAATGATCATAAGCACGAGGGACCAGGGTCAATCTGCTGGCCTTTCCTACCAGCATCTAAAACCTCATTGATAGCCTTTCCTTTCTTGCAATTGTCAGCCACTGCTACACTGAGACTAGTGCTTCTGGCATCCAGTGTGTTGCCTATTTGATCTCCAGATGTTGACTGTAGTTGTGCTTGCTGAGGAGTAGCCAGCACTACATCAGCTTCCTGATCTGCCACAAGTTGTTTAGGTTCTTCAGCATTTACCTCAACAGCTGTTTGGTCTACAGTGTCTTGAAGTGCTTCAACAGCAGGGGCCTTTTTAACGGTCCATCTCTGCCTTGTGGTTTTTGCAGGTTTCCTCTGCCTCCTAAGGCCCTCCAGTGGTTCCAAGTTTGTGTCACCATCCTTCTTGACATTATACCAGCAGTCTAGGGAGTCATGTCCAAACTTTAGACAATGGTTACAAAACCTGGGCTTCCAGTCATATTCAATCGTTTGGATCTTTGGACCATACGGGGCATCAATGTCAATCTGGTCAGGTAGTGGCTGAGATGCATCAACCTCCACTAGAAAACGAGCAAAGGAGATCCTCTCAAAGTGGGCTGTGACTTTATCAGTGTATAATGGTTTCCCAACAGCACTTGCAAGCTTGCTTAACACCTCTGCTGACCAGTATCCTACTGGCAACCCAGGGAAGCGAACCCATACAGGAATGGTGCTCAAAATGTCACTCTGAAAAGAAAAATCCACTTCCCAAGGCTTCAACACCATGGGCTTGTTTCTGTAGGTATATGGTCCAGATTGCAGAACCAGATCCATATCCCTTTTGTTCAAGAACCGAAAAATACAGTAACCCTTCGGAATGGACTAGGATTTGTGGTTTAGAGACAAAATTCCATACATGCATAACATAGCTCTCCATAGCCTTTTCAGTAGGGTTATCACTAATAATGTAGCCAATTAGAGAGTTCTTCCAGTACTCCACCTGTGGTTTAAGATCCTCCTCACTAATGGTAACAACCTTCCGACCCTCCCTGCTGACTGGAGGAACAAATGACAGTGAGCTTCCCATTTGGGCATTCCGATTTCCTCGAACAACATCAGGAGCAGTTGGAGGTGAGACTACAGATTCCCCAATGTCTGAAAATTGCAATCTCCTCACAAGGTCACCATCTTGGCTATCCATAGGTTGCATTTCAGTACCAGCTTCCTTTGCATGTTGTAGATCTGTCGGTTGCGGTTGCAATGAAGGTGGAAGAAAGTCACCCAGAGTTATAGGTTCGAGCTCTTTAGTTACCACAGGATCTGGAGTAATGATGTCCGAGGTTGTGACTGGTTGTCGGCGACGGCGGCGAGCCATTTCCAGCGGCGATAGCACCTTGCTAACGTGCGCCAGAAAGTTACTGTTTTATTAGTAACGTGCGCCGAGAGCACATTTTAACGTACTACATAATTTTACATAATTTTATTTTTTCTCCATTTGTGTCTATCTTCATTAAAGCTCACACTTTATTCGCGCTTAGTGCGTAAAGCCCCAACGGGTCTTAGAGCCTTTTTCACGCTTTCCGCATTTGATAACATTGGTAAATGCACAAAATAGAGGATCATTCTTTTTTCTGATAACCAACACAAAGGGAATTCTTAGTGTGACAATTTGAATAATCCATGAGACACGCAGCTGAGATAAGAAGAGTAAAACAGCTACATAAGAGGGAAAGATGAACAACACATGAAGAAGCAGAATACCAACTTCCAGTCAGGACCTATGAACCATTCTCTGACCTCTTTATTTAGCTAGTGAAACATTTAACTCTAGTCCCACAGGAAACAGCAAAGTAACACAATAACCTCTGGAGACCACCTGGGAGGGATATACATATATACATACACACACAACACTGAACAAAGTAAAATTTCTCCCCTCTCCTGCCTCCGTCCACCCCAAAAAGAGAAGGAAAACTGGTCTAAGTTTGCATGTCAATGTTAAGTTCAAAAGGTGAGATAAAATAAGCATTTTCCTGCCTAGACGCTTTCTGAAGTCTGAATTTCTGTATTTGCAATCTTTCAACTGATGTTAATGTTCAACAAAGGTCATAAAATCTCCCGTTCACCATATTTTGGTCTCCTAGCTATTAAACTATGCCCAAACTACAAAACTTTCCTCCCAAAATTGTACAAAGTTTTGTGGTTTACATGAATTACAAGGATGAGTTGATGACACAAGTATAGAGGAAAGCTCAAACACCATATCTTTCTTTTACAGCTTTTGTTTTCGTTTACTTAACTTTTGTCCGTTTTCCCTAGTTCTTCAAAGAATTATCTTCAATAGAAAAGGTAACAAACTTCATCTACGCCAGCACAATATGAATCTCCTCTGTAGAAAACTTTCTTTAATGTACAGAATGTTTACATACAGATGTACAAGCGAACAAGTCAAACTATTGTTGCCATCTCTATAAATTAAAAAAAAGAAGCAAATATATCAAAAAAAAGAAAGCTAATAGATTCAACATCTACAGAAAGAGGAGGGGTAAAAAGCACGCCAACAAATAGCAGAAACATACCGTTCGATTGCCGGAAATGTGAGGATTTCGCTGTAGAGATGAGGAGGCCCGAGTAAGAATTGAGGGTTTTGCGGCTGAATGTGGTTAGGATTTTAGAAGAATAATTTGTAGAAAGAAAGAGTGATATATGAAAATGGACTGATTTTTCCGAGTGAAGAATAATTAAAAAGATAAGTTAGTTCAATAGACAAATAGTAAAATAATTTCAAGCGCATAAGTTATTTGTTTGAACTTAAGGAATTTAAGAAAGAATTACAAAAAAATACATATAAATTCATATCATAACTAAAAATGGCTCATATTTTTATATTTTACTCCATCTAACCCACATTATATATATTTTGAAAGCACTTACAAATACAAAATTTGTATTCTTACCATCATTCCTTCTAAAGGCTATGGCGTTAATTCTTTGTTTTTATAATTATTGCTTTTACTCTCTCTTCTTCTTACATCTTCTGTATATACTTCAAGGGCTGTGTATTTTTTGTTCCTCCTCTTGTGTCACATGCTTGAAATATTAGAAAATTGAAGAGTAGAATTCTACCATTGAAGACCATTTAAAGCTTTGCTTTTGGAAATGGATTTTTTTTTGAATTTTTTAGTTGTTTTGGATTGGGTGTTGTTGCAATTGATTGAATATATCAAAAGAAGTTCAAAATTTAAATTTGAAGTGATTTGTAGTAGATTTGAGCAAGATTTGAGTTAAATTTCATAAAAGGCGCAGGGAAGAAGACGAAGTCGGTTTTTTGTATAATTATGTATAATCTTGTATAATAGTGTATATGAGTGTAGAAACACACCTTATATAGTATTATACACTTTTATACACCTTTATACAAGTATCTCTAGACAAACTTCTTCACGATTTTTAGTTGCAATCTCGTTTAAAATCAGTCCAAACCTCCATTAAATTACTTCAAATTTTAAATACAACCTCCTCATACTATTTCTAATAAAGAAAATATCACTTTTTAAAAAAGTCGTTAATGCCTTATTATGATTTTTTAGAACCTATGTAGGAATTTAGTACGAAAATTTTAAAAGTAAACACTTGAAATTATCAATGCCTTATTAGTTAATCGTATTTATTTTCAATTTTGGAGGAAATAATTTACTTCCTTGTTGATTAGAATTCTGAATAATAGTTCATTTATGGTTAATATATTTAAAAGTAATATAGTTTTACCTACTAGGAATTTTATTTATGAAGGGTAGAAAGATCGATTTGTATTTTATTTTCGGATCTTTATATTTGCATAATTATTCCTGTTATATTTTACCAACCATCTCTCTCTCTATGTGGAAAGTAGTTTAAGTATAAATTAAAATTTTATTATAGTTTTTATACATAGTTTACTTGGATAACATGGAAGCATTTGTAGTTATGATATATTATTCAAAATAAAAATAATTTATATTATTTTAAGTGATTAAACTCTTAATTGATTTTGAATTCTTAAATATTAAGTAAGACTTTTTATATAATCTAAATAATAAATAAATAATAAAAAAGAGATAATTTTAGAGACCCCCTCTCATATTTGACTTTGTAACACTAATCTCCCTCGTAATTTATGATGTTACATTTATTCTTTTTTATTCTAAATCTTTATAACAATACTTTTAGTCTATTTATTCTAACATTAAAAAGTTATAGTTTGACTAAATTATCCTTTTTAATGTACTCCTTTATTTAGTTAACTTTATAAACATCTTTTATCATTTTTCATTTTTTCTAAATTATTTTAGATATCAATGCTTAAATAAAAAGAAAATAAAGTGAGTGAATTCCAAAGAGTATACAACAACAACAACAACAACAACTACCCAGTATACTCCCACCAGGTGGGGTCTGGGGAGGGTAATATGTAGGCAGTCTTACCCCTACCCAAAAGGGCAGAGAGGCTGCTTCCATGCGACCCTCGGCGCATAGGACAGAATGAAAAGCTGCATTGGAAAACAAAGACAAAATTAGTAACCAAGGCAAGACAAAACAAAATAACAAAACAAAACATAAGTAATCCTGCAGAAATAACGTGAATTCCAAAGAGTATGCATATGTAAAACTCTTAATTTTGATTTTCTTATCTTTAAGTTTTCACTTAGATTAAGTTATGTAAAATCAATGACGACAATAATAATAATAATAATAATAATAATAATAATAATAATAATATAATAATAATAATAATAATAATAATAATAATAATAATAAATAATGAGAACAAAAAGAAGCAAACCAAAAAAAATGAAAATAAGTAAATAATCAATCCCGAAAGATTTAAAACAAGCAAAGCTTTTTGTTTCGGTACTTCTTTCCTTTTTCATTTGCTTTTTTAAAATTAATTTTTCTATTCTGAAAATTAATATTAGAGAAATTAACATGTAAGGTTATAATTAGAGTCCCTACTGAAAACAAGATAATCCAGAGTCAGATGGTCGACAAAGGAAGTCAAATAGATAAAGGGAAGCAATCTCAAAGCCCAGTTTGCAGCTTCACTAATTTCCCACCTTTGTCCCCCATCACTGTCAGTAATAGGTTTGAGGTATTTTCTGGTAGTAAAGAAGACACTCCAGGGGAGCAAGGGGGATCAACTTCTCAACAATGAAGTGGTTATTTTGGAATATAAGAGGTGTAAATAAAAGATACAAGCAAAAAGAAGTTCGGGAGTATATTAGGAGAAATCAAAATTAGCCTAGTTGGATAGTAGAAACTAAGGTACAACAAATGCAAGCTAGTAGAATTGCTAACCTACTAGCACCAGCATGGGGCATCCTAACAAATTATGTCTCTGATGAAAAGGACAATGTGGATTCTATGGAACCCAAAAGTGTTTGAAGTCACTAATATTCTGGAGAAAGGTCAATTGATATATAGCAAGGTTAGAAGCAGGACAAAAGACTATAAATAATTAGCTTTGATCTTCATGCATGTTTGATTCTGTTAAAAAAATATTCTCTAAATAATTGTTCAAACTTCTCTCTTCTTCAACAATCCTTTTCTTTAAAAGTAAATAAATATTCCTTTATCCGTACAACATTACGCCATCAGTGAATCAAACAATTTTTTTACCAGGTCACCATTGCTTCATCTTTTTTATAGGTAATGAGTCTAGTATTTTATGATTGTTATAAAGAGGTAATTTTATAAAAAATTATAAAAATGAGTGATATAGGTCAAAGTTATTATATGGGTAAAATACTTCATAAAAATCGATTCTATTCCGAAAATAATTTGGCTCAAGTTAGATTTTGGTTTAAAGGAGAAAACAATATAATTAACATATAATACGTACTAAGTATGAAAATCAAGTTAAATTTATAAATTACCCTCAACGTTAGTATCAACTGAAATAAAAAAGATTAAAAAGAAGTGCTTTCAAAATCTAGTTTAGAGTTGCCATAGTCCTTAGATGCAAAAGTGGTATTATGCTGGATGGCAAGCCTGTAGGGCAATTGATGAAAGAGGAAGTGGAGGAGAAAGAGAAGAAATGGAAGAATGCTTTAGTAATCTTTGTATTTGGAAATGGACCAGGATTTAATGCTATGAAACGATTTATTAATCAGCACTGGTCATATGTCCCTGAGCCAGAATTATACTATCATGAGGAGGGCTACTATGTAGCCAAGTTTCTGACCATAGAGGATGCTAAAGAAGTAATGTATGCTGGGCCATATACGATAGCTAATAGACCTATGATTTTGAAACACTGGTCTGTAGATTTTGATTTCACACTTGAGTTCCCAAATGAAATCCCACTGTGGGTTAAATTCCCTAACCTGCCCATGTCATGTTGGGGGATTAAGTCACTTAGTAGGATTGCGAGTGTCCTAGGGAAGCCTTTATTTGCAGATGAATGTACTACTAACCAGTCCAGGATTTCCTTTGCTCGCATGCTTATAGAAGTCAATGTTTCCAAGCCATTACCTAGTGAGATTGAATTCATTGATCCAACTGGTAATAGATTCTTTCAGGATGTGGCTTACGACTGGAAACCTATATATTGTGAGAAGTGCCTGAAAGTTGGACATAATTGTCTTGCTATGCCCAAAACTCAACCTGTCAACAAGCCCAAAGTAATACAGCAATGGAGACCAAAAGTGGTGACTGAGAATAATATGCAAGTCCAACATTCTAGTCCTCAAGAGCAGATGATGGCCACAAGTAAGCAAACTCCTCAAGAGCAGATGATGGTACCAAGTAAGACAGCTGATAGTAATGAAGACATAGCAGTGGTGAAGACAGATAATGGGAAGCAAGTGCTGCCAGAGTTCAATATAACCAACTTCCCCCCTCTATCACCTATGGTGCTGAGCAACAGGTTCCAAAGCATGTCAGATGGTAAACTTAGAAACCCTCCTGATAAAGGAGGACCTAGTTATACTAAATGAAGCTGTTAGTATGGAACATTAGAGGTGTAAATAAGAGATACAAACAAAAGGAGGCTAGGTAATATTTTAAACAAAATAAATTTAGTATAGTTAGTATAGTAGAGACAAAGGTTAAAGAACATAATGCAGGGAGAATAGCTAATACTTTATTACCTGGCTGGAAATTGCAAGCTAACTACAGGGATTCTACAATAGGCAGAATATGGATTCTTTGGGATGAACAGAAGATTATTATCACTGATTGTCAAGAGGGAGATCAATTCATTCACTGCAAAGTCCTTACTCTTACAGGAGAGCTGGTTTGTCTACTCACTATAGTATATGGAAGCAATGCCTTGGATCAAAGAAGGGTGTTATGGCAGCAGCTTCAAAATCTTGCTCTTGGCATAAATGAGCCTTGGTTGGTTGCAGGGGACTTCAATGCTGTGTTGTCCATCACAGATAGGCAATCTTGTAATCAGGTTACACAAGCTGAAATTCAGGATTTCACTCAGTGTATACAAACTGCAGGACTGTCAGAATTACCTTGGAAAGGGTCTTTTTATACATGGTCTAATAAACAAGCTGGATCTGATAGAGTGAATAGTAGATTGGATAGAATTTTTGGGAACTATGAATAGATGATTAAGTGGAGTCATATACAAACTGTATATGGTCTTCCCTTAATATCTGATCATAATCCCATGGTCCTTACTGTATATGAAGATTGCAGGCTCAGGAAAGCTCCCTTCAGATTTTACAATGTATGGGCTAATCATGAAGATTTTCAATGCATTGTAAAGGAGAACTGGAAGTCTAATGATCAAGCTACTCTCAGGGAGATATGGCAGAATCTCAAAGCACTCAAGCCTGTCCTTAAATCTCTAAATACTAGAGAATTTAAGTACATTACACAAAGAATTGTAGATAGCAGGGTGGAGCTGACTAGCATTCAAAATCAGATGGGGCTGCACTATACTGATGAACTACAGCTGAAAGAAAAGGAGCTAATAGTACAATTGGAGAAATGGTCACTGATAGAAGAGAGTATACTTCAACAGAAATCAAGGGCTAAATGGATTCAATTAGGAGACTCAAATAACAAATATTTTTCTGCTTTAATGAAAGAAAGGAACCAACACAAGAGTATCACAGAACTAGTTACAATAGAAGGCACAAGAATCACCAATCCAGATGCCATCAGAGAGGAAGTCAAGCAATTTTACAAATCATTGATAGGAACAGCTTCTAACTCATTGCCAGCAATTAACAGGTCTTATATGGATAATGGTCCTAAACTCACTCACAGACAGCAGTTGCAGCTAGTTGCAGATGTATCTAGGGATGAAATTATTGACAGCCTAAAGTCTATAGGTGATCACAAAGCCCCAGGCATTGATGGTTTTAATGCTGTTTTCTTCAAGAAAACATGGAATATTACAGGTGAGTAGATCATATTGGCTGTCCAAGATTTTTTCCAGACCAACTGTATGTATAAACCAGCTAACTGTGCTTCCCTGACCTTACTTCCCAAAGTTGCTAACCCTACATCAGTTAAAGAATTCAGACCAATAGCATGTTGTTCAGTGCTATATAAAATCATCTCCAAGATCTTGGCCAATAGATTGCAGCAGTGCATAGCAAGTATCATATGTGAGACACAGGCAGGCTTCATACCTGGAAGGAGGATAGCTGACAATGTCATCCTTGCTCATGAATTGATCAAACATTACACAAGGAAGCATATTTCCCCCAGATGTATGATAAAGATTGACTTACAAAAAGCTTATGACTCTGTGGAGTGGATTTTCCTACAACAGGTGATGGAAGCTCTAAATTTTCCATGGAAGTTCATCAGATGGATCATGGAATGTGTTCAAACAGTGAGCTACACAATCATGGTGAATGGGGAAACCACAGAACCTTTTCAAGCAGCCAAAGGTCTGAGGCAAGGAGATCCAATGTCTCCATTTCTGTTTACCATGGTGATGGAATACCTCAGCAGAGCTCTATATGAACTTAAGAAGGATTCAAACTTCTCTTTTCATCCTGGTTGCAAAAGGTTGGGTATTACACATCTTAGCTTTGCAGATGATTTGTTATTGTTTGCAAAAGGAGACCTCTTATCTGTATGCACTATGTTCAAATATGTTACTCAATTCACAGAGGCATCTGGTCTGAAGGCAAATCTAAACAAGAGTTCTGTGTATTTTGGTGGAGTCACTAATGAGATCAAACAGCTAATCCTAGCTCAGCTGGGTTTTGCATCTGGTGAGCTACCATTTAAGTACCTGGGAATTCCTTTATCTACAAGGAAGATGTCTCTTCTACAATGGCAGCCTTTGGTGGATAAAATCACTGCTAAGATAACCTCTTGGACTGCCAGGAAGTTATCTTATGCTGGAAGAATACAGCTTGTCCAAACAGTTACCTTTGGCATACAAGCTTATTGGGCACAAATCTTTCTTATTCCTTCAAAGATATTGAAGATGTTAGATGCAATATGTAGATCCTATATTTGGACTGGTAATGCCAGCATCTCAAAAAAGGCATATGTGGCCTGGGAGAAAATGTGTTTACCTAAATCTGCTGGAGGGTTAGGTCTCATGAACCTGCAACTATGGAATAGAGCTGCTATTACTAAGCTAGGGTGGGACTTAGCTAACAAGAAAGATATCTTATGGATCAAGTGGATCCATTCTGTGTACATTAAGCAACAGCAGCTCCATAACATCAAAATTCCTAACCAGGCAAGCTGGATGGTTAGGAAAATAGTTGAAGCCACTGTTACATTGAGCCAAATGCAGCAGTTGCCCCACACTGAATGGTCTGTAAGGAAGCTATATTTGCATCAAATTGGTCAGCTGCCACGAGTCATATGGAGGAACTTAACTATCACAAATCATGCAAGGCCTAAGGCAGTGTTTAACCTTTGGTTAATACTGCAGGATAGGCTGCCTACTAAAGATCGAGTGAAGCAATGGAATCCAAACATTGACAGCCTATGCATTTTGTGTAAACAAAGTGATGAATCCAGAGATCATCTCTTCTATCAGTGTCCATTCACCACCATAATGATGCATCAAGCAATGAGTTGGATTGGAGTTACTCAGCCTGCTTGTCAATCCTAGGATCAGTACATACAGTGGGTTGTTACCAAGGCTAAGGGAAGGACTGCACGAGCTCACAACTTTAAGCTGTTATTTGCTGAATTATGCTATTGTCTCTGGCTAGAAAGGAACTCCAGAGTGTTCACAAATGTGTCAAATCTTGTTGGGCAATTACTTAGAAACACTGCTTACATCTGTCATGTTAGAAGTCCTATTGAGTTTAGCCTACAATTTCAACAGGTTTCATGTAATTAGATATAGAGGCATAGTATAGAAGTAGGAGAGGAGTTTATTATAGATAATCAGCTGTGTTAGCTGAATTATGGAAATGTAATGACTCTATCTTTGGTGATTAATAAAAGAAAGTTAATTACCAAAAAAAAAAGTGGTATTATCTCAAAAAAAAAAAAGAAGGCGAAATACATACAGAGCCCATTAATTTTGGCTCAATATTTCATTTTGGTACTTTAACTAACTCTTGTTTCATTTTGACCCTCCAACTTCATTCTTTTGTTTCACTTTAACACACAAAATTTCTCCCAAGTAAAAATATGGCGTGTGCAAATACCAGCTGCTACCACACGACCATCCCCCCCTAAATTATTTTTTAAACCTTTTTTTTTTGTAATTTCAAATTATTTTATTTTTTCATTTTTTCTGCCCACATTCCAGGGAAAAATATTATGTTTTTATATATTTACAGTAATAACTACATGTTCAACTGAACCCATAACTTTCAACGCAAAATAAAAATTTGTATGTAAAAAATTATGAAAAATGTAAAAAAAATAAATCGATATGAACTCATAATATTTAAAAATATAACAGGTTCTTTTGTTCCACTTTGACACAAAAACTTTTATCCTAGGAAAAAATACAGCGCCGACAAATACCCAACTACTACCCCACCACCCACTTTTTTTGTAACTTTAAAAAAAAATTTCTCCCCTCCAGTGGAAAAAATATTATGTATTTATATGTTCAGTAATAATTACGGGTTCAACTGAAACCGACAAAATTTGGACGTTGAGTAAAATTTGTATGTAAAAATTTATTAAATTTGTAAAAAAATAGATATAAACCCATTACTGAATCCATATGATTTAAATTCTGGATCCGCCTCCACATTGGGAGTATAAAAAATAGTTCATTTTTGTGTCAAAGTGGAATAATAGAACTGGGGTTGGGAGGGTCAAAGTGGAACATGGTTGAGTTAAAGTGCCAAAATACAAAATTGGACCAAGTTTAATAGATTGTGTATGTATTTGGCCATGAAAATTTGGCTGAATAATGGTCTTTCACGCGCCTAAAGGGGGAGGTAAATCACACACTAAATATAGTGAGCTTTTGTGTTAAAGTGGAAAAAAATGAAGTTGGAGGGTCAAAATGGAATAAAAGTTAGTTAGAGTGCCAAAATAAAATATTGGGCCAAATTTAATGGGCAGTGTAAAAAGAAAGAAGGACGATGCATGTTTCTGTTGGAAGAGGATTGCTATTAATATTTGGAGGGAGGCTTTTAGGCTAAGGGAATTTTGGAAGAGTAGAAAGATTTTGGAGAAGAGAAACTTTTATTACTCAAACTTGTTTTTTGATTTTTTGGCTTGATACAAAATGAGCAATCCTACACCTATTTATACTTGACTACTTCCTCAATCAATGGCCAAGATTTATCCAACACAACTTTAATCTAATGGCTACAAATCACCTTTTACACAATTCTACAAAAATATCCACTCTCTAGATCACTCCATACTTATCTATATCATTCTACTATTCTAAAGATATTTCTAGAGCACATTTCTAGAACATGGGCTCACATTCTAGAAAATAGACTAATTGGGCTCTTTATTTTTCATAATTTCTTAAGCCCAAATAATTATTACAAAATCAAGTTTATTTTTATTTTCAACACTCCCCTTAAACTTGATTTGTCATTCCAAGCAAACTTCTTAACTTGATGAAGTCCTCTTGCTTGAGTGGCTTGGTGAAGATATCCGCAACTTGGTCTTTGGACTTCACGTACTCTACTTGTACATCTTTTCTTGTGATGCACTCTCTTATGTAGTGATAGCGTGTGTCAATATGCTTGCTTCGATCATGGAACACCGGATTTTTTGCCAACGCCAACGTCGACTTATTATCCACGCAAATTGTAGTTGGATCTTCTTGTGGCCATCCGAGCTCCTTTAGCAAACTTTGCATCCAAATTGCATGACATACACAGGAGGTAGCGGCAACGTACTCAGCTTCACATGTGGATAGAGTGACAATTGGTTGTTTCTTGGACATCCAAGTGAAAGCGGTGTCTCCCATGAAGAACACGAAGCCCGTGGTACTTTTTCTATCATCAATGTCTCCGGCCCAATCGCTATCGCTATAACCAACAAGGTTATAATCATTAGAAGTTGAATAGAACAAGTCAAAGTTGATTGTACCTTTGAGGTAGCGGAGAATTCTTCTTGCAGCCTTCAAGTGTGTAGTAGTTGGATTCTCCATGTAGCGACTTATGAGGCCGGTGGCGTAGAGAATGTCGGGTCTCGTGCAAGTCAAATATCGTAAGCTCCCAACTAAGCTCTTGAACATCGTCGTGTCCACTTTCTCAGCTTCATCATGCTTCGACAACTTGATCCCGCACTCCATCGGTGTGTTGACTGGGTTACAATCATCCATCTTGAACTTCTTTAGGATCTCCTTCGCATAGCCCTCCTATGAGATGAAAATTCCATCCTCAAGTTGTTTGACTTCAATGCCAAGATAGTACGCCATAAGCTCAATGTCGGTCATCTCGAACTCTTTAGCCATCGCTTGCTTGAACTCATCGATCATCCTCTGGTTATTTCCTGCAAAGATTAAATCATCCACGTACAAGCAAACGATCAAGATATCTCCATCTTTCATCTTGGCATAGAGCGCATGCTCATGTGGGCATTTGGCGAAGTCATTTTCTTGCAAGTACTTGTCGATCCTACTGTTTCACGCCCTTGGTGATTGCTTTAGTCCATATAACGCCTTCTTCAATCTTAAGACTTTGTCTTCCTGCTTTCACCTCATAGCCCATAGGTTGTCGGATGTAAACTTCTTCCTCAAGGACTCCATTCAAGAACGTCGACTTTACATCCATTTGGTGTATCTTCCATTTATTTTGAGCTGCCAGAGAAATGATTAGTCTTACAGTTTCTAAACGGGCTACAGGGGCAAATACCTCATCATAGTCGAATCCGGCTCTTTGACTGTATCCTTTTGCAACAAGCCTCGCCTTGTATCTTTCGATTTCTCCCTTGCAGTTTTTCTTTGCCTTGTACACCCACTTGACTTCGATCGCCTTTTGCCCTTTTGGAAGTGAAGTCAGCTCCCAGGTGTCGTTCTTTTCGATGGACTGGATCTCCTCATCCATTGCATCTCGCCATTTCTTACTTTGTACGGCTTCTTCAAAGGTAACTGGTTCACAATCAGCAAATAGACAAAGAAGATTTAGGTCCTCTAACCTTTCAGTGTCTTCATAAATGTCTTCCAAACTCCTTGCGCATTCCTCGCTCCTTTCATTCAGAAACGATGGTGGCGAGTCATCTTGAACTGCTGTTGGTGAGGTAGGTGGAGTAGTTAGCTCTCGCTGGGCATCCTCTGCTGTAGATCTTTGTTCTTCTTCTTCGGTTGGAATAATGGAATTAAAGTCCTCGTGAGAACAAAAATTCCATTCTCCTTCTTCATCAAACTCCACGTCCCGACTTATCACAAGCTTGTTAGTATCTGGATTATATAATTTGTAGCCTTTGGAGTTGGAATCATATCCGATAAAGATGAACGCCTTACTTTTGTCATCGAGCTTGCTTCGTGTCTCGTCAGGTACATGTGCGTATGCTTTGCTTCCAAAGACTCTTAGATGGGAGATTCCTGGCTTCCTTCCACTCCAAGCTTCTTGTGGTGTCTTTCCCCACACGCTCCTTGTTGGTGATCGATTGTGCAGATAGACTGCACACGCTACTGCTTCGGCCCAGAATTCCTTTGGTAGCTTCTTGCTCTTTAGCATACTCCGCGCCATGTCTAGAACTGTCCGGTTCTTCCTTTCCGCCACTCCATTTTGTTGGGGGGACCTTGGTACTGTTAGTGGACGCCTTATTCCATGCTCCTCGCAAAAATTCTGGAACTCTCTAGAAGTGAACTCGCCTCCACGATCGGATCTCATGGCCTTTATGTGTAGTCCACTTTCTTTCTCCACTGCCGCTTTGAATTTCTTGAATACTTCAAATGCCTCCGATTTTTGCTTCAAGAAATACACCCATGTCTTTCTAGAAAAATCATCAATAAATAGAATGAAATAGTTGCTTTTACTGAGGGAGCTTGGCTTGATAGGACCACATATGTCGGTATGTATGAGCTCCAATGGCTTTTGGGCTCTCGAGCTTGACTTCTTTGGAAAACTCTTCCGAAATTGCTTTCCGAGTAGGCATCCTTTGCACAATTGATCTGGGTGGCTAATGGATGGTAGTCCTCGCACCATGTCCTTTTTGGATAGTAGCTCCAAGCCTCCAAAATTCAAGTGCCCAAATCGAAGATGCCAAAGCCAAGATACATCTTTGTAGCAAGCTTTAAGACACTTTGCAACATCATTTTGAATGTTCAACAAGAACATTCTATTTTTGGACATAGGCACCTTAGTGATTAAATTATTTTTATTATCTCTTATGGAAAGACTATGATCTTTCATGTGAATGTCATAGCCTTTCTCTAAGAGTTGCCCCAAACTCAATATATTATTTTTCATGTTAGGCACATAGTAGACATTTGAGATAAATTGGTGATTTCCATTCTTCAAGCGGATTAGGATGTTACCTTTGCCTTTCACTGGTATTTTGGATTCATCACCAAAAGAAACATTACCACTCACCGATTCGTCGAGCTCCACGAACATGCTCCTCTTTTACACATATGGTTGCTCGCCCCGGTGTCAAGGTACCAAGTGTTGTCTTGTCTCCCTTCTTCTCCTTTGTATGCTAGAAGTAGGGTCACGTCTTTTTGGCCCTTATCCTCCACAAGGTTGGCGGTCTCTTCGACTTTGGTTTGAGACCCTCTACATTGTGAAGCATAGTGTCCATATTTTTGACAATAATAACATTTGATTTGAGATTTATCGTACCTTGCACCTTGGTTGCCTCTCCCACGACTTGGGTATTCTCTTCTTTCTTCATTGTTGTTGCCTCCTCATCCACGTCTATGGCCTCGACCTCGTCCACGACCACGACCTCTTCCATATTGACCTCGTCCATTTCCGATATTTTCTTCCTTATCTTTTATTTGCATCTTGAATAATTGCTCCACTATATCTTGTTTTTTCTTATGCTTTTCCTCATATGCTTGTAAGGATCCCATTAACTGATCAATTGACATCTCCTCCAAATTTTAGTTTCTTCAATTGTTATGACAATATGCTCGAATTTGGAAGTTAATGACCGGAGTATCTTCTCAATAATTCTAACATCTTCCAATTTTTCACCATTTCTTTTCATTTGATTTGAAACCACCAAAACTCTTGAAAAATAGTCGGAAATGGACTCCCCTTCTTTCATATGTAAAGACTCAAATTCTCCTTTTAATGTTTGGAGACGTACCTTCTTTACTTGCTCGGCACCTTTGCAAGACGTTTGGAGTTTCTCCCACGCTTCCTTAGCAGTGGTTGCACTTGAGATCTTCTCGAACCCATCATCATCCAATGCTTGGTAGATGAGGTAGAGAGCTTTCTTGTCTCTCTTTCTTGAATCCTTCACACCATCCTTTTGAGTTTGGGATAATGTAGATTCATCTCGGGGCTCATTGTAGCCTTTCTCTACAATATCCCAAACATCATGTGCACCTAGGAGAGCCTTCATCTTGATACTCCAATTATCATAGTTGCTCTTGTTGAGCGTAGGAACTTGGAAGGATGCAACACCATTTGCCATGATTTTAGAAATTTTTGCTTAGAATCTTGTGGATCTGATACCACTTTGTTAGAAGAGGATTGCTATTAATATTTGGAGGGAGGCTTTTAGGCTAAGGGAATTTTGGAAGAGTAGAAAGATTTTGGAGAAGAGAAACTTTTATTACTCAAACTTGTTTTTGATTTTTTGGCTTGATACAAAATGAGCAATCCTACACCTATTTATACTTGGCCACTTCCTCAATCAATGGCCAAGATTTATCCAACACAACTTTAATTTAATGGCTACAAATCACCTTCTACACAATTCTACAAAAATATCCACTCTCTAGATCACTCCATAATTATCTATATCATTCTACTATTCTAAAGATATTTCTAGAGCACATTTCTAGAACATGGGTCAAATGGGCTCACATTCTAGAAAATAGGCTAATTGGGCTCTTTATTTTTCATAATTTCTTAAGCCCAAATAATTATTACAAAATCAAGTTTATTTTTATTTTCAACAGTTTCCCCAGTAACAACTATTCCCTCCGGTCCAAAATAAGTAATTTTTTTGGATGTTTTCACATAGATTAAGAAAGCCATATTTTAGCATTAATTAGCAATAGAATTGACCATATTAACATTTACTATCTCACATAAATACTCCTAACACATATTCCAGCACTATTTACTCCAAGTATAATGTAGGAAAAAAATAATTCATTCATTCTTGAAATCTAGAAAAGTCACTTATTTTGGACCACAAAAAAAAATAAAAAAATCACTTATTTTGGACCGAAGGAAATAACTTCTAATTCAATAATACTCCATAATATACGAGTGTCAGATATATCCTACTAGTAAAATATTCATTTATCTCCTCATGGTTTAACATCAAGTTCAACAGGCATATTAATTAATCATAATAAAATGGTATACATCTATATAAAAATTTATATTTTATAGTAATATTTATTAGTTTGGTGCAACACTAAGTGTATCCTCCCTACAACTTGATATTAACATTGTTTGGTTGGGCAATAATTTAAATGTATAAATTATGATATAGGGATTAGAATTGGAGGATTAATTATGTAAAAATTATACATAATGTAAATATTATTTTTGTGGAACGTTTGATTCTTTGTATCAAGAATTATAAGAATGGTGCATGATTTCCCATGTAACAACTAACGGCAGATTCTATATAATCCAATTCACATATCACTCTCTTCCACGAAAATATTCATATGAAATTGGCAGGTTATAGAATATAAAGATAAAAATCACATTTGACAAGAATCAGTATAAGTAGTAGCCCGGTAGGTACGTACAAATTTTAGCTACATTTGAAATAGACTTTTAATGTCGACGTTCTGTAATTAGAGTGAAATATTACTCCTATATGATTAAAAAAATTAAACGAGAAGGATATATATATATATATATATATATATATATATATATATATATATATATATATATATATCACGTGGAAACAAAACCGTCTAAAATGCTTGGAGTATCGAATTATATAACCTTAACAAATATAAATATTATATAATTTCAAATTCATACATACATATCAAATGGGTATTATACGATTAAATAAAAATATTCACAATGGCAATATTAGTAATCATATACCTACATAAAATTTTATATTGTTACTCGGTATATGTAAAAGATAATATAGTTCTGAAATTAGTCTAGATATAACATAAATTCTATATACAAGAAAATGCAGCTTAATATTAGTAAAGTTTAAATGTGTTTAGTCATTTACCACAAGGATCAAAACAACAATTTACTTATAATTGGGGAATTTTCTTTTAAAAAAAAAGGACTATACACGAATACCGAGGTAACAAACGTCTGATTCTGCTTTATATATTCGTCTTGCATCACTGACACTCACATACCCGTCTTTCCTTTCGACCTTTCCTCCTTCCCAAGTCAAAAAAAATGGCAGGTATTTGCAATATACTTGGCAACATTCCTGTGTATCCCGCTGTATGCATAGGCATATCTGCGTTAGTGGGGTGTTGTGGTATCGTTCCCCTGGCTTTGCATTATGTGACCAAAACCATCCACCTTCCAATATTTCTGCTTGTTATCTACTTTCTCTTGGTTTTTGGTAGCGGCCTCTCTCTCCTTCTTTCAGCTATTAATTTAGTTAAAGAATGGATAAAGGCTTTAGCAACTGTGGAGGAGGTTGCCCCACCTGAGCAGGAACTCCCACAGGTATCATCAAAAGCCCATTCTCACGTTCCTCTCCTAGCTATTTGGTGAGAAATAAGTTGAATTTTGGTGAAAAGTTTAGTAGCAGATATAGAGTTTTGTTTACTACTCTTTGTTTCATGGTTATATCTGGTATGCGCTATATTTGTAATTGGTTGCTTGCTCTATATTTTGTTGGGTTCTCTTCTTCTTCTCTATTCTGATGTATTGAGAGACTTCTGTTTATTCATTCTAGATATTCTTGTTTTTATTTGTTGAGTATACAGTATATATTTGTTGCTTGCTTGCTCTAATATATATATTGTTGGTTTTTCTCATCTAAAAGGTTGTTTCTTCTCTGCTATGATGTATTTGAGAAACTTCAGTTTATTCATTCTAGATATTATTCCTTGGATTTTGAAAATGGTATTGGCCATAGTACTGGAGTATAACATTGCTTTTTATCTCGAATGCAGTTCCCTGGTGCGCCTGAGCCCTGATTTCAAGTTACTGATGCTGTCACTGTTAGGGGATGTGTCAACTAGCTAGCTCGAGGTTTAATTTGCAGAAGTTTAGTTGTTGTAGTGCAAGAATGCTTTATTTTGCTGAAGTTTAAGCGTGTGAATGTTTAATTATGCTGAAGTTTAATTAAAGTGGTGTAAGATGTTTTATTTGCTTTAATTTCACAAAATTTGTGGCTGAATGCTTGCTTTAGCTATTTACATGAGTTACATTCTGATGTTCAACTCTTACAATGCATCGTTCAAATTCATTTGGTTTATTAGTATTAATCTTTCAGACTCATGAACTTAGTACTAATTAATTCCTCTGAAATGAACATTTGGTGCATTCCTTTTTGTGTAGTATTGCATGCTACGTACTACCCTAAAGATTTGCAGCACCATTGTACCTAGCCACCAGCGTACCTCTGAATTCGTATTTGGACTTATCCACTGCTGTTGTTGTCAGGGAAACAGTACCATGCAGTTGGGATGATCATTTTTTCCCGAGGAACGAATTTCATAATTTTGATATATTAATAGTAAGACTTTAGGCATTGGTTTTGGCTTATGTCACATATACTATTCCGTTTGTGAACTATTTGACTTGTTACGAAATTTTGAAAAAGGCGGACATGTATTTTATGTGACAATAAATAATCACATAAAAGTAAATTTTTTCAAATATAAAAAGAGATTATTCTTTTTTGCATGAACTAAAAAGGAAATAAGTTCATTGAAATGAATGTGGAGTATAAAATTAAGGCATCATGTTTTTTCCGAACAATTCATTGAGAGTATGTGAATTATTAGTTTGTGTAAGATTTAACTTTAAATCCTTTGAACTTGATAAAGACGAATAGACCAATTCAACATAATCAATCTTTACTAAAGTAGTTGAATTATATCATGGCACAAAAATTCTCCCTGGCAAATACTTAATCAGTTTTAGCTGGCCTCTCGCCCAACCAGAGCCCCTTTGGATTGGCTTTAAAAAAGTAATTTTTCAGCAGAAATCATATCTAAGCTAAAAAACAATAAGTTGGGGTTGATCATCTTATTGTTTTTATCTTGTTTTAAGTAGTTTTTAACTTATTTTAAATATTTTTTGACTTTGTCAAATACTAAAAAGAACTTTAAAAAGCTGATTTGGCCAACTTAAAAGCCAATCCAAACACCCTCCAAATCTATTATTCTAGTTTCTAAAATCTTCGGCTAGTTGCAAACTAACTCACTGGGATATATTCAGAAAAAGAAAAAAGAGAGAGATGTTTCCTCTAAAACCGATGTAATAGGGATGGTATTATGTAATAGGATAGTAGTCCCTTATACTAGTTTCCCCTCTAGGTTTACCAAGTGCTAGTTATAAAAATTGCCTAATGGGGATGCTGCTTCTACTTTATGAATGGAGATATAATGATGAAATTAGACAAGGAGTAAGTAACTGACTTCGTCTAATCAAAGCATGGTTCTGGAGTGAAATGAATAGGCTAAAATTCTATATAGCTGCTCATACACACAATATATATGCCCGTTATTGAGAATATGAAGAAGAGAATACAAAATGCAAAGTGCAATATTAGATAGTAGGCTTGAGAGATGGACTTTAACATGGGGATGCAAATGCTATATATGCTGCTCTAGATAACACCAGGAATGCAGATACTTTGTGATCAACTATAATGGCTGCAGATGCGGATCTAGGATGGGCTCTACTTAATTTTAAGATATTCAGCATTAAACTCATTGTACTGTTAAAATTGTATGAGGTAAAATTCGGTTCACCTCGTCACTGTTTAAACAAACATGTCCCTCACAACGAGGCCGCCCTCAAGGCCTTGTCATCCAGGTAAGGACGGCCCGACCAAAGACATCCTAATCCACCAAGCTGTGGAACGATACCGTTTTAGGCATAGCTTCTTCCGTACGAGGAAGCCACCATTATTTGTACTTTTCTTTTTGTGTATTTCGAGAAAGGTCTCCTAATATATAAATGAGACATTTATCTTGTAATAGGACGGATCCATGATTCTGAATAATACTATCTCTCTACTTTCTCTCTTTATTGTTATCAGGCAAACATTTCTCTATCTCACTATCTATCCCCTTTTGATATGACAACTCTCTATTATCTTGTATATTTTCAGATCGATCACGATCTTAGTGAAATAATCTCTTCTACGACTCATTATACTTGATTACGATTTACCCATCTATCTTTTCGATTGTTTTTAAAATCGCAAAGTGTGTATACCTTTTGAGCAAAATAATTTGGCGTCGTCTGTGGGGATTTCGAGAATCAGAGTTGTAGTTTGCGCCTAGAAAACCACTAACAACTATCCCCTACATCGCACGAGCAAACATGGCTGACAATAGTGCAAAATAAAAAGCGATAGACGAGGTTGGAGTCAACCTCTTGGATTCACTCAACGAGGTAGGTGAAGATAATATCATGAATACAACCCCTAGCACCACGATGAGTGGATGAGCCCCACCTCATCCACCCAGAGATCTGACGCATCTGCAAGAAAGGGGAGCTTCTACTTCTACATCTAAGGAAGAACCCCCGAAAATCAAGGAGCTACTAAAAGGATGGCTCGCAAGCACTCTAAGCGACCTAGTCGAAAAGTCACCACAACATGGCGTAAGACACACGCTAATAATGGACCTCACCCGAGGCCGCGCAAGCCCACAAGATGCTCACCAACACTCAAACCAACAACGGAGCGCTCGCAACCATCCTAAAAAGATGGAGGAAATGGAGCACGAAAACAAATCGCTCCGTGACCAAAAGAAAGAACATCATGAGAGAGTAGACAAGATCCCGGGCGCTCCTAAACTGCTGCCAAAGTGCGACATGGGAAGGTTTGTAGAGCAGCCCTACACAGAGGAGGTCGTACCGTACTCTATCCCAAAAACTTTGAAAATGCCTCCCTATTTGAGGGTATACGACAGGACTATGGATCCCGAGGACAATCTAATTCATTACGTCACTACCGTGAAAGGTAATGACTTGGCAAAGGAACAAGTACCGTCCGTGCTTCTGAAGAAGTTCGGTGAGACATTGAGAGCTGGAGCTTTGACGTGGTATTTACATCTACCGGTAAGGGCATCTCCACGTTCGAGGAAATGGCAGACAAATTCGTCACAGCACATGCAAGAGCAAAGAAAGCGGAGGCGAGAGTCAATGACATCTTCGCTCTTCGGCAAACCATGGGAGAAGGGCTCAAGGACTAACCAAATTCAATAGGGTGAGGATGAGCCTACCAAACGTATCGGAAGGTATGGCAGTCGTCGCTTTCCAGAACGGGCTAAGAAGGGACGGCTCAAGGGAGACTAAGAAACTGCTGAGTCGCCTCATGAAATACCCTCACACCACTTGGGAGGAAATCCACAACGCCTACTGCACCGAGGTGTTCGCATATGAAGACGACCTCAACGATCCTACTAGGAGGCTAACAATAATACTCCCGGAGATTAGGAGAGACCGACGCAATGAGGGGCGACGGGAACAAATCCTGCATCCCAACAAGGAAAGACATCAAATGTACGTCCGATCATCTCATCCGCCACCACCAAGTCACGCAGACGCACTACAGCGACACGTAGCCCCCTACAAAATGAACGAGGTATGCCTCCTTTATTATCTGCACATAACTTTTGTGTTTCTCCTTCAGAGGTAGTGTACGCGCTCGAGAAGCTGGGTAACAAGGTGCAGTGGCCAGCAAAGATGAAGTCAAACCCTACCACCCAAAAATCAAATGCCCTATGCGAGTTCCGCCAGGAGCGAGGGCATAAGACCGAAGACTGTATTGGTCTATGGTAGGAAGTGGTCAGGATGCTGAACCAAGGGTTCCTGAGAGAACTGCTCAGCTATAAAGGGAAACTCAACTTTGCACGAGGGCGGGATCAACCCAATGAAGAGGCTACGACCATCTCCAATAAATGAAAAGGCTACGGCCATCTCCAATGAATAAAAAAGCTATGGCCATATCCAATGAATGAAAAGGCTACGGCCATCTCCAATGAATGAAAAGGCTACAGCCATCTCTAGTGAATGAAAAGGCTAAGGCCATCGCTGCTAACAGTCGACCCAATGTCGACTACTGTAGTACGAGAGACTCGACGAATGTTGAAGTCAACTACATGGATAAAGCCATCAATTAAAATGGCTAAGGCCATTGATTCAAAATGGCTAAGGCCATCGCCGCTAACAGTCAACCCAATGTCGACTACGACAGTACGAGAGACTCGAAGACAGTCAAAGTCAACTACATGGCTAAGGCCATTGTCGCTAACAGTCGACCCAATGTCGACTAAGGTAGCACGAGAGACTCGACGACAGTCGAAGTCAACTACATGGCTAAGGCCATCGATTCAAAATGGCTAAGGCCATCGCCGCTAACTGTCGGCCTAGTGTCGACTACGGCAGAACGAAAGGGTCGACGTTAGTCGAAGTCAATTTCATGGCCAAGGCCATTCGATTCAACATGGCTAAAGCCATAAACATATTCATGGCCAAGGCCATTCGATTCAACATGGCTAAGGTCATCGCCATTAATAGTCGACCCGACATCGACTACAGCAAAACGGAAGACCTGATAGAAGTGACGCCCACATTCCTTCGAATATCATCATTCCTTATCTTGTCTATCCTGGTGTGTCCGCACATCCACCTTAGCATCTGTATATCAGCTACTTTCAACCTCTGGATATGGGAGTTCTTAACCGACCAGCACTCTGCCCCGTACAACATAGCCGGTCTAACCACAGCTCTATAAAACTTAACCTTGAGTAACAGTGGCACTTTCTTATCACACAAGACTCCAGATGCAGGCCTCCATTTCATCCATCCCGCCCCTATGCGGTGAGTGACGTCCTTGTCGATCTCTCCGTCCCCCTGAATCACCGACCCAAGGTATTTGAAGCTATCTCTCTTTGGGATGATTTGTGACCCAAGCCTCACATCCCCGCCTACATCCCTCGATTCAATACTAAACTTGCACTCCATGTACTCTGTCTTAGACCTGCTCAATTTGAAACCATTAGACTCGAGAGTCTGCCTCCATACCTCCAATCTCTCGTTAACACCTGCCCTCGTCTCGTCAATCAGAACGAGATTCAAGTGTGTTTATTTTAGGTATTTGTTTCTTTTGGCTGCTTCTATCTTTATAGTGAGATTTTTTTCTTTTTGTAACTGTTGTCTCCCCACAGCATGTTCCCCCTTCCTTTATTGGCTGTCTACTTCCTGTATTTCTTTCCGTTGTGTGTGTATATATATATAAATTGCACAGGTTTATCTAGTAGTTTGGTTCTAGCCTCATCACTACTTCGTTGAGGTTAGGCTGGGCACTTACCAGCACATGGGGTCGATTGTGCTGATACTACACTTTGTGCTATTTTGCATTGATCCAGGCTTTGGACAACAACAACTATAGCGTGGAAGCAGGCCTTTAGTCCATCGAGACACTGAGGTAGCCTTGCTATTGTACATAGGTCCGGCATCTCCTCTATCCTTACCTCAGACTGTAATCTCATTGTATTCGAGATACACAGATTTATGTATCTTTCAGACATTGTATTTAGTATTCTTAGATGTTCGTGAGTATGTGACTCCAGTTCTTGGGTAGGGATTCATGTTGGAATTCCGTATCTTATTCTTGTTGTATGTGGTCGCATAGACCCTTTCCGCGATCGCAATTCACAAGAAACCAAACCTAAGAGTGAGGCCAGTTTCCTCTATGCATTCACAATTCCTTTCCTGCGATCGCAATTGCTAACTTCCCTTCCATTATACGATCGCATAACTCTCTCCGCGATCGCATAGAGCAAATTTTGCCCAGTTATAATTAAATTTCCAGAACAGTAGCTACGGGAATTTTCATAAAAACTCACGAGCACCTTTCTTCTCCGAGCACTTAGGCGTCCATTGAAGCTCCCTTTCACGAAGACTTCTTGGGTTACTTAGCTTATTTCCTTCATTTTTCATCAACATACATTGAAATCGTAAGCCTAAAACATGTAATTTATGGTATAAATTGGGAGAATCAGGTAGAGTTAGAGCTTTTTACTTTTTCTTGATTTAGACCTCATTTTGGGGTCGAATTTGAGAACAAATTATATATTCGGATTCGTGGTGGAATGGGCAATATGAATTTGGTCCGAATCTCGTGTTTTGACCAAGCAGGCCCGGGGTCGATTTTTAGAATTTTGGGAAGAAAGCTTGGAAATCTATATTTAGGCATTGGATTTGATTTGTTTAGTATATATTTGTATTATAAATTCATTATTGTATAGATTTGATTGGGTTGGAGCCGAATTCAAGAGAGAAAGTGGTTGTTGGGGATTGATTTGGCCGTGAAAGTTGAGGTAGGTGTTTTGTCTAACCTTAGCTTGAGGGAATATGAGTTGAGTCTTGTTTACTGCTTGCTAATTGTCGAGTACGATGTATAGGCATGGTGGTGAATATCTATACATTAAACTCCGATGAGCATTGGCTCGAGTTGTGGTACGAATTTTGAAGGTATATGAGATGATTTGAGTATTTGGAGCGTTGGCTCAAATGATAAAGTGAATTATAAAGTAAGAAATAAAAGAAAGAGAAAGAGTTATTGGTTTTTCCCTTGCTGGGATATTGAGTTTATTGATATTATTCCATTGCCGTGATTTAACTGTTTTATTGCATTTCGTTGCCAGGATTTCTACCACTACTTGTTTACTTTCTTGTCCCTTATTTATGATTGTTGTTTGGGTGGGGAAGAGTGATAAAGTACGAAGGGTGATGCCGTGCATCGTATGATATTTGTGGATTAGGTTGCACGCTGCAACAATACTTAATGATATGGATCGGATTGTACGCTGCAACAATACTAAATGATATGGATCGAGTTGCACGCTGCAACAATGCTAAATGATATGGATCGGATTGCACGCCACAACAATAATACATGTGGGTCGGGTTGCACGCAGCAACAATGCTACATGATATGGATCGGGTTGCATGCTGCAACAGTGTTGTTATACATATTGGGGGCGGGTTGCGCGCCACAACAATTGTTGATTCAAGTGTGTTTATTTCGGGTATTTGTTTCTTTTGGCTGCTTCTATCTTTATAGTGAGATTTTTTCTATTTGTAACTGTTGTTTCCCCACAGCATGTCCCCCCTTCCTTTATTGGTTGTTTACTTCCTGTATTTCTTTTTGTTGTATGTATATATATTTGAACTGCACTTTATCTGGTAGTCTAGTCCTATCCTCGTCACTACTTTGCCGATGTTAGGCTGGGCAATTACCAGCACATGGAGTCGGTTATCCTGATACTACACTCTGTGTTATTTTGCACAAATCCAGACTTTGGATAGCAATAGCTATAATGTGGGATCAGGCCTTTAGTCCATCGAGATACCGAGGTATCCTTGTAGGCGTCCGCAGGCCCTGCGTCTCCTCTATCCTTACTTTAGACTCTCATCTCATTGTATTCGAGATACACAGATTTATGTTTCTTTCAGACTTTGTATTTTGTATTCTTAGACGTTCGTGAGTATGTGACTCCAGTTCTTAGGTAGAGATTTATGTTGGAATTCCGTATCTTATTCAACTATTAAAATTTAAGACTTCCGCTTAATTATTAAATGTCTTTGTTTTCATAATACTTTTGATATTTTGTTAAAAGAGGTTGTGATAATGAAAAAAGTTAACAATATTTAGCTTGCCTAGCTTCTAACGGTAGACGTCATCATAATTCCTGAGGGTGGGAATCCGGACCGTGACAAAGCCATTAGTGAAACATTCAATATATGAACCTCTATACGAAATTTATTTGTTAGTGTAGTTGTTGAAGTTCATTATCTTCTGCATTCTCTGATAAGAGGTTGTCGTTCATCTGCTGGACGTTATATCTTTCTTTTCAGTTGGTACGGAGTTTTGTCAGGAACAATCAGTTTTTGGTAAAAAGATGAAGTACTACGCTTCTTTTTATATTTATTTTTTTATTCTTATCTTTTTCACCTTTTCATAACTCTGTTTAATTCATTGGTCCACGTTGATTCTCTGTAGAGTTTGGCGATACATGGTTAAATTCGTTTTAAGTTCTTATGAAACATCTTATTGCTGCATAATGACACTAGTGTTTGTGTACCACATAGGATAAGATGAGTTGGTCAGCTGAACAAAAGCCCCTCCTTTTTCTTCCCGTCCCTTCCCTTCTATCATAAGCTAAAGGCGTAATACATGCGTAGACACATAAAGTTGTTACAACCTTTTACTTAACAACCTTTCACTTAGACATTTAAATTAGGTTTCTTTCCAATTAGATACGTTTTTTAGACAATTCTCATTCTAATTAGACACTTAAATTATGTTTGAACCCGTAATTTTTTTGGATAATATAATAAATCCCTACAAATATCCTTACAAATAAACTTAACTTCATAACTAGATTTAGAGCACGTTCAAAACTTTTTTCTCCTTTTCTCTCCTTTCCAATTCTTATGCCAATTATACCATATATGTCTGGCACACTTCCTAAATTAAGCATTGGGTAAAACTTCTTTCAAAGCTGTAGCAAATCCCTACACTATAATTAATAAGCCAGCAAAAAACGTGTATAATTAGTATGAGAATTGCCTAAGAAACGTATCTAACTGGAAAGAGACCTAGTTTAAGTGTCTAAGTAAAAGATCGTACCAATTTTAGGTGTCTTCGTATGTGTTACGTCTAAGCTAAAGCATGCATGCATGTCTTTTTTTTAATAAGTTTTAGTGCTTAATATTTGTACAAATTGAACAAAGTTTTATATTTTATTTTCTTTTTCCGTTTTGTTAAGTTGATCTCAAGTTTAATCAATAGAATAATGTCTTCAAGGAAATTTTTCATATACAATTACAAAGCTTTACGCGTCTTGCAGATTTCAAGTTGAAAAATGGCCTAACTGGCTATAATTTGATCCAAAATTGTTTTAGAACAACCCCTTATGGTAGAACCAATGTCCAATGTGTCATGTTGTTTTAATATAGATAGTCTCAAAGTGGCAGATTACATCGAAAGGGCTGAACTTTATTGTGCGAATGCAACTTTTCATGGAGTTCATACTTAGCTGCTTTAAATTTATGACACCATATAATATTTTAAAGAAATACCCCTTAAGAAGGGAAAACTATACCTATATGTTGCTGGCTATCAGCCTTTTAAATGTATATAACTTTTATGAAGAGATAAAAAAAAATAAAAAACACTTGCAGTCTTATAATTGCAATTTTAAAAAAAAAATCCATCCAAAAGAATTCTATCTTCCTCTTTTTGTCCACAAGTACGCTTTTCGGAGTAATTTAAAAAAGTTGGGGAAAGCCGTCAGCCAATGAAGGTGATAGGTTTTTGTGGTCCTACCAACTCACAATGCCAATACAAAGTTCCCAAACCAAGAGTCAACAAAGTAGAAATTTGCCTTCATAAATATCACAATCCGAATTTTCTACCATCAAAAATTGTGATGGCGCTTACTATTAGAATCTAGGTAACTCAATTTATTAAAATATTTCTTTTAACAACATCAACAATATAAAGAAGAACAAGACAAATAATATAAAAACGGAAGTCTTAACATAAATCAAACTAAAAACTGGTGCAGGAATTCAAATACAACCTCTACCCAAGACTAGAGTCACTAACTCACGAACTTCTACATAATGCTAAATACAGAGTCTAAATAAAATACAAATAATGTTTGTTCCGGTACAAAGAAGAACAAACGGAAATAGAGATAGGAGAGACTCCGAGCCATGCGGACGGCTGCAAAGCTTCCTCGGGATTTCTGTACTGAAGGCTCATTCCCAGACTGCTACTGCTACTCAAATACTGCTCCAACACCTAGATTTGTGCAAAAATATGCACAGAGTGTAGCATCAGCACAACCGACCCTGTGTGCTGGTAAGTGCCTGGCCTAACCCCGGCGAAGTAGGGACGAGGCTAGACCGGACTACCAAACAAACTTGTACAAATATATATATATATATATATATATATATATATATATATATATATACAAGAACAACGAAATAACAGTGAAAAAATAACATTTAAAACTGGGAGGTGAACATGCTTTTGGGGATAGCATATAAAAATAAAATAGCAGGGTTAAGTAAAGAAACTACAACTAATTCCTTCGAACATAGAATAAGGGGGCTGCAATTCACTTTCACTTATTTCAATTTCCTCTTGTCGCAGACATGCAACACGATCTCATTTCATTATATCACGTGATAGGCATACCACACGATTCCATTTCAAAATATCAAAGTGGTATGTGTGCCACACGATCCCATTTCTTATAATATAAGTGGTTGGTGTGCCACGCGCCCATTTCTAATTATATAAGTGGTCGGCGTGCCACTTTCATAATATATAAGTGGTCAGCGTGCCGCTTTTATAATATATAAGTGGTCGACGTGCCACACGATCCTAATATATAAGTGGTCGGCGTGCCACGCGATCCTATTTCATAATATATAAGTGGTCGGCGTGCCACACGATCCCATTTCATAATATATAAGTAATCGACGTGCCACACGATCCCATTTCATAATATATGTATATAAGTGGTCGTCGTGCCACACAATCCTATTTATTTCAACACAATACACAATATAATCCCGGCAAGGGAGAAAGATGCTATAATAAACTATCCCAGAAAGGGAACAAGATGATATAATAAACTATCCCGGCAAGGGAGAACCAGCTATAACCAAACCTATGAAATTTCTACTTAACACAATTGATACAATACTCAGTCATAACAATTACTTGCTCAGCTTCAAAGATCTTCAACCAAATTCTCATAAGCATCAAATAAGAATAAAATAATTAGCAATTTAGGACTCACAATCATGATCGACCCCCAACGTATAGATACTCGTCATCATGCATATACGTTGGATACAACACATAACAAGTAGAAAATATAATCAACTCATATTCCTTCTAGCCAAGATAGATCAAACACTTACCTCGAATGCTCCAAGATCAACTCAAGCCTCTAGTATAGCTTTACCTCTCGAATTCACCACGAAACCGCTCGAATCTAGTCATAAATTACTTGAATGTATCAATAAATGCCAATTGAATCAACTTGAATGCATAAGAATGAATTTCCGAAAGTTTTGCTCAAAAATTCCCAAAAATCCTCGGGCCCACATGGTCAAAACCCGATTACAGATTTCCCCCACGAGTTCATATCTATGTCTTGTTTTGAAATCGGACCTCAAATTGAGGTCCAAATCCTCAATTTTTGGATAACCCTAGTTCTACCCAAAATCCCCATTTTCACCCATGAAAATCCTTGATTTTAAGATGAAAATATGATAAATGATGTAAATGATTGAATGAATTAAGTAAAAATTGACTTACAAATTATTTGGGGAAGAAAGTTTTCTTGAAAAATCGCCTATGGAGTGTTTGAGTTGAAAGAATGAAGAAATGAAGTGATATTTCGTCGAAGTATGAAAAAATGCAGGTGCAGTTTTGGGAAATGCGAAGTTGGGTTCGCAAACAGGCTTGGGAATTGCGAAGGAAATGTTCGAATGAGCGAACTCCCCCATTTTCCCGTGTTTCGTATTTGCAACCTAAGGCATCGCATTTGCGACTGGACCTTCGCATTTGGGATCCCAGTGGTCGCATATGTTACCTAGCCTGCCCAAGTCGTACTTCGAATTTGCAATTGACGGCTCGCAATTGCGAGATTAGCTTCGCATTTGCGAAGCCTGCAATTCAGAAATGCTCAGCTGGTTTTTCAAAGGTTCAAATGCACTCACGGCCTATCCAAAACTCTCCCGAGCCCTCGGGGCTCCAATCCAATCATACACACAACCTCAAAAATATCTTATGGACTTACTTGTTCCATCAAATCGCCAAAATTAAATCATATACATAGAATCAAGCCTCAAAATACATGATTTTCTTTCAACTTTCATAATACTCTAATTTTCCATTTTAAGTCCGAAACACGTTAAATGACGTCCGTTTCAACCAAACTCTACAGAAAGCGCCCAACATATCTATCTGACTTGTACAACAGTCCAAACCAAAATACGAGCCCGATACCATATCCTTCTAATCAATTTTTTTTTCATTTTCCTTAATTAATTTTAAAAAATAATTTCATACAAAAATTTATTTCTCAGGCTTGGAATCTCGAAATTTGATTCCGGGCACACGCCCTAGTCTTATATTTTCCTACGGACCCTCCGGGACCATCGAATCATGGGTCCGGGTCCGTTTACCCAAAATATTGGCTGATTATTCTTCATATTAATATCAAAATTCACTATTTTTCACACATAACTCATATTTAAACTTTCCGGCTATGCGTCCGGACTGCGCACGGAAATCAAGGCAACCCTAAATGAGGTTTCTAAGGTCTCGGAGACACAGTATAAGTGAGAAAACAGGTGACTTTCTCCACCTCTAAAACTCGCCCCTGCAATCTCAGAACACCATCATCATCTAAGGTCATTTTCTTGGCACCTCCACGCTGCACCGTGTCTCTCAGGACACACAAATGGGGATCATCAAACTGCCGATCACGAATACGCTCCAATAAGAAAGAACGAACAACCATGCAAGTTAACACTCTGGCAGGCTCGGAAATATCCAACCTCACAAGACGATTTGCCAAGGCCAGAACATCGCAAGCGACCTCTGGCTGACTGGAATATAAGCAAGATTACCCATGCTGGCGGACTTCCTACTCAATGCATCGCCCACCACATTTGACTTTCCCGAGTGATACAAGATAGTAACATCATAATCCTTCCATAATTCTAACCATATTCTATTCCTCAAATTAAACTCCTTCTACTTGAACATGTGCTGAAGACTCTTGAGATTAGTGTAAACCTCACACGTCACACCATATAGATAATGCCACTGCACCAAAATAGACTTTTAGCGGCATTTATTTAGTGAAAATACGGTAATTCATTTAATGAAGCTCAATGTTAGCGGCAATCATATATTTACCAGGAATAAATAGGTTTTTAGTGGCAACCGCAAAGAATAACCACTAATAATAGCATATTTTTTAGGACTCATATTATTTTAGATCTTCCCTCTATTTTTTTTCTAAATATATGTTCCTTTCAAAGAATATTTTATTTCTCTTTAGAATGAATTTACTTGGTTCTTCCTCTCGCCAAAGACCATAATCAGGGCAAATTTTTTAGCCGAATAAGATTTAGCCCTGGCAAGCTAATCAATTCCTTCCGCCCAAGGTCTGACCGACATAGACTCTGTCTCTATCAAGCATGCCGTCTATTTCTTCATAGCAGATGACCTGTAAGTTTTCTTCATTAACTATCCTCCTACTGTTGCTTGATGCATATAGAAGAGTATTTCATGATATTAACATCTCTTGATCTCGTCTGTGATATGAACTTGATGCTTATGAAAGTTCACTGGGTTTTATATGTAATTCTTCTTGATTTTTTCGCAGGCTCAAGGTTAGTTAGGATATTGAGTTAGAAATTTCAATTTTCAGGTTATTTTTTATCCAAAAACTTAATATCTTCTTTAAGGGCATGTATATTGTTTTAAGGCTGTATTTTGGGCGGTTCTGGAACCGGAACCGGACCGGAACCGCGGTTCTGGCGGTTCCGGCGGTTCCGGTTCCGCGGTTCCGGGCCTAGCGGTTCCCCGGAACCGTGATGTCGCGGTTCCACCCATTAGAACCGTGGAACCGGAACCGGAACCGGACCGGTTCAGGCGGTTCCATCCGGTTCCAAACGGTTCCGCCAACAGTCCGATATATTAAAAAAAAAAAATTTTTAAAATTCGGATCGTTGGCGGAACCGTTTGGAACCGGATGGAACCGCCTGAACCGGTCCGGTTCCGGTTCCGGTTCTATCCGGTTCCCAACGGGCTGATTTTTAAAAAAAAAAAATTTTTTAAAAAAAACTCTGAAAATCAGAACGGCTCTCTTGCAGAAATAGCCGTTTGACATTTTTAAAATTTAGCCATTTGACCCCTCAAATTTAATTTAACCCCAAACTTTATATAATTACACAATTTCCCATTTTTCAACTGTAAATACCCCCTCATTCTTTCATTTTAATTCACAATTTCATCAATCTCTCTCAATCTCTCTCAATCTCTCTCAAGCTCTCTTTCAATCTTTCTAGTGCAAGTGCTTAAATTTTTGTTGCAAATTCGTGAAACATTGTGAAGTTGTTGAATTGAAGTTTTTAAGTGTTCAATTACAACGATTTTCAATTTCCAAGAAGTTGTTCGTCAATCCGGTAAACGCGTTTCAACTCTTACGTGCTAAGAATATTTGTTATGTGTTGTTATTTTGCTTAATTATAATTATTATGGCATTTTCATTGAAAAACATGTTCGGAAAAGGTAAATCTAAATTCGGTGAAAGTAGTCGCCAAAATCCTACCCCTCCCCCGGCTCCCCGACCTAGAAAAGATAAACAAGTTGAAACTAGTAGCCAACCTAGAAATACTAATGAAAATTTCGGAATACTTGATAGTAATCACCCATGTTTTCAATTTAGCGATGTTGATTTTCTACATGAAGTAACAGTAGGTGATAGAATAGACGATGATATTATGAATATGCTTTATCCTAATGCACCTATAATAGAGGGAAATGAGGATGATGATGATGACGAAACCCAAGCTCCCGTAGATTTAGATGATACACCTACTAGTCCTGCTACTAATGAACCGGAACACCCACCCGTACAAACTCCCACTTTTAGTAGACAACCTCCTAAACGTTCAGAAACTTCATTAGTTTGGCAATTTTTTATTCAACTAAGAGAACAGAATAAGGCTAAGTGTAAATCTTGTGGGAAATTACTTGTGCATAGGTATACTGGAGATCGTAGCGGCACAGGTAGTTTAGTTAAATGCTAGCAGAACTTGCTCAGGAAGCAACTTCACCCGGAAGTGGTGATTAACAAGCTTCATTTCCACCACCGCCAACACAACCACCTCCAAACCTTGAAGGTTTTATGCGATTTGTTAGAAATAATACATAAATTATCATGTAACTTGTACATTGACATGTCTTCTTTTAGTTCTTTTTCCTTTTAATGGTGGTATTAGTACCATGTTGTGCTCATTCCATTGGGGGAAGGACGACTAACAAAGATATGCCATTTTGGTCAATAAATACGCTTTTTATCATATCCTTGAATATATTTGTCTCAATATTTATTTGTCTTTACTTCTATATCAATCCTTGAATATTTATATAACATATAATATATAACATACAACACATAATACTAACGACAACATTCTTTTATCAATATGTACTACTTATATATAATTTATACTAATTACTAACTAGTACACAATATACAAAATATACACTACTTATACACAATATATACTAATTTCCAAACACAATATATACTATACTAAGAACATAGTACACCATATAAAAATATATTGTACAATATACTAATCACTACTATACAAGATATTGATTTAAAAAAAAAAAAAAATTTAAGTCGGAACCGCCTGGAACCGCCAGACCCGCGGTTCTGGAACCGCCAGAACCGGAACCGGGCGGTTCCGGAACCGTATGGTAGCGGTTCCGGCTCCGGAACCGTCAGAACCGGAACCGCCAGAAACGCGGAACCGGAACCGCCAGAACCGGAACCGCCAGACCCAAATAGACCCAGAACCGGAATCGGATACAGCCTTATATTGTTTATTGGAACTGTTGATAAAATCGGATATATCCTGCCCCGACAGTGATAATGTTACCATTTTTTTTATTTTCTATCTATTGATCTTAGGTTTGAAATAGGTTTAAGCTATTTAAACTAATTTTGTGTTTGTCTCTGGCTAAAATTCACCGTATAACTTTTGGATGGTTATGCTCTTATATAATTTTTTATGGATGCTCCTTCAGTAGAATAATTTATATTATCTGTTCTTATCATATTATGGATATATAAAATTTTATGGTAAATGTGAGAACTCATTAAGTTGATCATTAGGTATTGCATATTTAGGATGATGTTAGAGTGATACACCTATGCATTTATCTTTTTCCGTTTCATTACGATTACAAGACTCCTCGTCTATAAATCATTTGTTAAATTGGTAGTGTCATACTGTCATTGAAGGTTGTATGGTATCTTACTTGTGGCATATTAGAGAAAACTCCATTTCCTCTATAAAAATCTGAAATTGTTTATTTCATATGTTTATTACTTTGAGATTTTATCTTCTTCTTGCTGGAATTATCTTTTTGATGCTGTGACTTTTAAACTTTCTCTAATGTATATAAACTTTATTTAATGACCTTTAGGTCTCAACCTTGGATGTTATATTTTATCATTTCTACATAATACAAAAGGTATGTCGTTCAAAACCTCTGTGATTTTTGTATATAGATTCTATCCACATTATAAGCTTTCTCATTTGTATATCTTGTTAGCGGCATCAACTGTTAGATTTTGAATTAAGTCGATTCTAGTTTTTCATCAATATGTTGATTGGCAATGTGCAGAACCTGCATACATAGGTACAGTATCATTTCGTTCTAGTTCTTATAATCTTAAGCTTATAGAAACTGCCAATAAAGGCAGAGAAAATTAACCCGGGTAAAACCTGATGTCTGTGTGTCATATTTTGTTATTACCTAGCTCCTAGTCGCTATGATTAGTAACTCGCTCTGTATCTTCTCAATTCAGGATGCATTAGCTTGTGCTGTTGCAGATGAAATGCAGAAAATTTATAGAAATGAATTGGGACCGATCCTATTCCGTTAATTGTTCCTGGAGAAGCAGTTAATGAAGAGAAGGTAAGTTGATTATGTTATGTTCTTGCTAGTACCTTGACCATGGCCCTTGCAGATACTTAATGGGCTAACTTGATATAAGTATGCACTGAAGATTCTTTTGTCTCAGATGTATTTACTTGAAGCGGACAGTGGGAGTGACGTGGAGAATGAAAATCTAGTGGAAGATGGAACCCACAGAGCTGGAGAAAAGGTAAGCTTCTGTTTGTTGCTGGATTGTCATGATAGTTTTACCTATGGAAATGTGTTTTATTCATTGCCAGCTTAGTATTCAGGAGTATCTAAAATTATGTTACTTAAAAGTTTGAGAATTTTATTCATTGAACTGGGAAAGAATTTGAGCATCCAATCCAAAATTTTACGTCAATGAATGACTAGGCCAAGATCTATATAAGACCTCTGAAAACCCTTTGGTTGCTAAAATATGTTCATTTAAAACCACAACTACATTTAAAACCATAATTTAATGTGAAGAGGTTTTCTCCTTAATCTAGTTGAGTTAAATTGTGTGAGCTGATCCCTGGTAAGCATAACAGATAATATGGAAGTTGTTGTTGCCATCCGACTTCATATCTGTTTCCTTGGATGGTAATGGTCCTAATCTCCGAATGATGTTATGTTGTAAAGTGACCGGTGTTCAAAATTTTCTTTTTTGTAAGACAGCTATGTGTTCTGAAATTTTGCAGTGCACTAGGTTAGCCATTAGCTTCCTTTGCGATCCATTTTAGGTTTAGTGAATTATTACAAGTTGATGTCTCACCTTCATTTAACATTTAAATGAAATTACACGTCATTAATTTAAATATTTCGCAGGCCTCAAAAGCCCAAAATGCTAACACAAGTTGAGAAGAATCGACGGTCTAGACGCAAAGAACAACTGAAAGCAGAAGCTAAAGCAACAAAACCAGAGAAGCTCTCGAAAGAGATTGACAGGTTTGCGATTGCTTAGAATATCAGGAAAATCATTTTCTAGTTAATGAAATTTGCCTGTGATGAGTCGTTCTCGTGTCTGCAGCTTACCAGATATAATTCAAGAAATAGAGAAAGAAGATGAAGAAGAAAGACGAAAAAAAGAAAGTAATACTGATAATGCTGCTCCTCATTTTAATCTCAAGTAGCCAAACTCTTTCCATCTGCATGTATCAAGTATTGATCAACTAGTCTGATGCATTATTTTATACGAAGCATCAAAATATTTCTTGCTTATTATTTCTGGGATGTGGATGTTTGCGGGAAATAGAATTCATCCGAGTTAATTGCTAAATTACATGGATAAAATGTTCTCATCATTGCTTCTGAGATCATCCGAGCACTTGGGGTACACAGCAGGGTCTTGGTTTTACTTGTCAAGGATCAAGCCGATCAGATACCCAGGATCTATTCCAACCTATAAAAATTTGTTGGAGTGCGAGATTTAACTGCTCCTTGCTATTAACAAACGGAGATGTAAATCTGTTTATTTACATGCTTGGTTTTATACCAAATTTTGTAGTCATGGTCAATACATTTGCTTTGGGCGCAAAAATGAGCATTTTGGAGATAGAAGATTGTTGTTTTATTGATTACTAAATTTGGCAAATGAGCAAAAGCTATTACTTAATATGTTTGAGGGAATCTCTCGCAATTGAGGTGGAAAGGAAACTTGATCACCATTGTCATAAGATCATTCTTTAGCGACAATTATTTTGAAGGTAGCGGCTATAAAAATTGATAGTAAAGAAGTATAATTAGCCGTTTGGATTGGATTTAATAGCCATTATAATTGCCGCAAACAATTACCGTTAGAGATGCGAACATTTAGCGGCAATTAGTTTGAATTTAGCGGCTATAAAAATAGATGCTAAAGAGGTATAGTTGGCCGTTTTGGATAGGATTTAGCAGCCATTATAATTGCCGCAAACAATTGCCATTAAAGATAATAATTTTTAGCGGCAATGAACGATACCCTTTACCAGCTTTTGCGAGAAAAGCCGCTAAAGGCTTTGCCGACCCCAACATTAGCGGCAAAATCCTAATGGCTGGTAAAAGATTTAGCGGCTATTGTTATTGCCGCTAAAGTCGTTTTGTATTGCCGCTAAAGGTCTTTCTTGTAGTATTGTGCCTTCAAATCTTCAAAGCATGAACAATGGTTGCCAACTCTAGATCATGAACCGGATAATTCTTCTAATGGATCTTCAATTGCCTCGAAACATAGGCAATAACTTTGCCATCCTGCATCAATACTGCACCAAGCCCAATACGGGAAGCATAAAAATAGACTGTGTAAGGCCCTGAACCTGTGGCAAAAACCAATATCGGTGCAGTAGTCAGAGCTATTTTGAGCTTCTGAAAGTTCGCCTCACACTCGTCTGACCACCTGAACTAGTCACCCTTCTGGGTCAACCTGGTCATCGGGGCTGCAATTATTGAAAACCCCTCCACAAACCGACGGTAGTAGCTTGCTAACCCCAAGAAACTCCGAATCTCTATAGCTGAAGCTGGTCCACCTGAATACCCTCTGCCAATACAACGTGACCCAAAAATGCAAACCGAACTCAAGGAAAACTCACACTTCGAGAACTTAGCATATAACTGACTATCTTTCAGGGTTTGAAGAACCACTCTGAGGTGCTGCTCGTGCTCCTCCTGGAAACGGGAGTATATCATATTATCATCAATAAAAACTATCACGAATGATACCAAATAAAGCCTGAACTCTCGACTCATCAAATATGTAAAATCAGCTGGAGCATTCTCAACCCGAATGACATAAAAAAGAACTCATAATGCCCGAACCGAGTGCGGAAGACTATCTAAGGAACACCGGATGCCCTAATCCTCAGTTGATGGTAACGGATCTACAATCTATCTTTGAAAACATCCTGGCGCCCTGAAGCTGATCGAACCAAATCATAAATCCTAGGCAGTGGATACTTATTCTTGATTGTAACTTTGTTCAATTGCCGGTAACCAATGCACATCTTCATCGAACCATCCTTTTTCTTCATAAATAACATTGGCGCACCCCAAGGCGAAACGTTTTGTCTAATGAAACCCTTCTCCAGCGAATCCTACAACTGATCCTTCAACTCTTTTAACTCAGGCGGGGCCATAAGATACGACGGAATGGAAATGGGCTGAGTGCTCGGAGCTAGATCAATACGAAGGTCGATATCCCTGTCGAGCGGCATACTCGGCAGATCTAAAGGGATAACCTCGGGGAACTCTCGAACAATAGGGACAGAATCAATAGAAGGGACCTCTGCACTGGAATTGCGAACATAAGCCAAATAAGCTAAACACCCCTTCTCGACCGTGCGTTGAGCCTTCATATATGAAACAATACTGCGAGTGGTATGACCTGGGGTCCCTCTCCACTCTAGTCGGGGCAAATCTGGTAAAGCTAAGTTCACAATAGTGGCATGGAAATCCAAGATAGCATGATACGAGGACAACCAACCTATCCCTAATATAACGTCGAAATCTGCCATATCTAAGAGCAAGAAATCAACACGGGTCTCAAGACCCTTAAATATCACAACAGAGGAATGATGAACTCGGTCGACCACAATAGAATCAACCACCAGTGTAGATACATAAACAGGAACACTCAAGGCATCCCTAGGCATAACCAAGTAGGGTGAAATATAGGAAGACAAATATGAATACGTAGACTCAGGGTCAAATAGCACTGAAGCATCTCTAATACAAATCAGAATGGTACCTGCAAAGTCTGCATCTGAAGACTCATCCTCTGGCCTAGCTACTGGTTGGCCTCTACCTTTGGCAGCTGGAACTCCCCCTCTATGACATCTACCTCCACCTCTAACACCCCTGCCACCACCTCTGGCTGGATGGGCAGGCTGAAGAGCCTCTGGAGCCTAAATCCTAGTACGAGAACTCTGATACTGAGAGTTGCTCGGAGCTCTAGGGAAAAATCCGACAATGTGCCTCGGATCAGCACAAGTATGGCAAAACCTCGACTTTTGCGGCTGAGAACCCCTCAACCTCGGGCAAGCCCTCCTGAGGTGACCATACTTACCACACTCATAACATCTACACAAATGCTGCAGCTGAGGAAATTGAAACTGACCCTGACGACCTGAATAACCACCTAAAGTACCCTGAGTGACCTGGAGAGATAACGGAAAGGGCCTAGGAGGATGGATTCTACCATAAGAACCTCTACCTCCATATGAGGTACCGCTGAATCTACCTGCATGACGGGGCCTCTTATCCGACCTACGATCGCCTCCGTATGGCAGAACCACCTTGAATCTATGGCCCACACTGGACGCCTCCTAAAAAGTGACCTCACTCCCGGCCTAAGACACTGTACCCGTCTAACCTTCCACCGCTGGCTAAACCCCTGGAAGCAAACCCGCTCGAATGACGCCCTCCACAAGGTCGACGAATCCGACTAAAGCGTCCAGAAGAACTGGGTGGCTATTAACCCCTCTGGGACCTAAGCTAGGCCTACCAGAACTACTAGGGCTGGAACCTCCTCGTCACGATTAATCTGAGGTCCGCCACTAGGACTACTACTAGGGTCTGAGCTCTACCCCTCGTAGAAGCTGCTGCTGGGGGCTCGGGCTGCTGAGCAGTAGAAGAAGAAGTGCGTGATCTCGCCATCTGCAAAAGGATAAAGTATAAATTCAATCCGTATTTGAGAAATAGAATGTCATGACAAGAAAGAACAAAGTGAAAGTTTCCTAACTCTGTAGCCTCTAGGGGATAAATACGGACATCTCCATACCGATACCTCACACTCTACCAAGTTTGTCTGTGAGTTGTGAGATCTACGTGAACCTAGTGTTCTGATACCAACTTGTCACGACCCGGGTTTCCCACAATCGGGAGTCATGATGGCGCCTACTATTATGATCTAGTCAAGCCGATTTTTTAAAACATTTCTTTTAACAACATCAACAATATAAAGAAGAACGATACACGTAATATAAAAACGGAAGTCTTAACATAAATAAAATTGAAAACTAGTGCAAAAATTCAAATATAACCTCTACCCAAGACTGGAGTCACTGACTCACGAACTTCTATAGAATGCTAAATATTATGTTTAAATAAAATACAATACTGTTTGTTCCGGTACAAAGGAGAACAAACGGAAATAGAGATAGGAGAGACTCCGGGCCATGCAGATGTCAGCAAGGAAACTTCGGGATCTTTGGAGTGAAGGCTCATTCCTTGACTGTTACTGCTACTCAAATACTGCTCCAACACCTGGATCTGTGCAAAAAGATGGACAGAGTGTAGCATCAGCAAGCCGACCCCATGTGCTGGTAAGTGCCTGGCCTAACCCCGGTGAAGTAGTGACGAGGCTAGACAGGACTACCAAACAAACCTGTGCAAATATATATATATATATATATATATATATATATATATATATATATATATATATATATATATACACACACACACACACACACACACACACACAAGCACAACGAAATAAAATAGGAAAAATAACAATTAAAACTGGGAGGGGAATTTTTTTTTGGGGATAGCAGATGAAAATAGAATAGCAAGGTTAAGTAAAGAAACTACAACTAATTCTTTCTAACAAAGAATAAGGGGACTACAAGTCACTTTCACTTATTTCAATTTTCTCTTGTTGCAGGCATGCAACACAATCCCATTTCCCTATATCACGTGGTAGGCGTACCACACGATCCCATTTCAAAATGTCAAAGTAGTCGGTGTGCCACACGATCCCATTTCTTATTATATAAGTGTCTGCGTGCCACATGATCCCATTTCATAATATATAAATGGTCGGCGTGCCACACGATCCCATTTTATAATATATAAGTGGTCGGCGGACCACCCCATTTCATAATATGTAAGGGGTCGGCGTGCCACACAATCCCATTTCATAATATATAAGTGGTGGGCGTGCCACAAGATCCTATTTCATAATATATAAGTGATCGACGTGCCACATGATCCCATTTCATAATATATATAAGTGATCGGCGTGCCACACGATCCTATTTCATAATATATAAATGGTAGACGTGCCACACGATCCCATTTTATAATATATAAGTGGTAGGCGTGTCACACGATCCCATTTAATGATATATAAGTGGTCGGCGTGCCACACGAGCCTATTTCATTCAACACAATACACAATATAATCCCGGCAAGAGAGAAAGATGATATAATAAACTATCCCGAAAAGGGAACAAGATGATATAATAAACTATCCCTGCAAGGGAGAACCATCTATAACCAAACCTATGAAATTTCTACTTAACACAATTGATACAAATACTCAGTCATAACAATTACTTGCTCTGCTTCAAAGATCTTCAACCAAGTTCTCGTAAGCATCAAATAAGAATACAACAATTTAGCAAAATAGGACTCACAGTCATGCTCGACCCACAACTTATAAATACACGTCACCATGCCTATACGTCGGACACAAAACATAACAAGTAGCAAATATAATCAACTCCTATTCCCTCAAGCCAAAGTAGATCATACACTAACCTCAAATGCTCCAAACTCAACTCAAGCCTCTAGTATAGCTTTATCTCTCGAATTCACCACGAACCGCTCGAATCAAGTCATAAATTACTTGAATGTCAACAAATGCTAACTGAATCAACTTGAATGCATAAGAATGAATTTCCCAAAGTTTTGCTCAAAAATTCCCAAAATGCCCCCGGACCCAGGTGGTCAAAACCCGATTATCCATTCCCCCACGAGTTCATATCTATATTTTGTTTTGAAATCGGACCTCAAATTGAGGTCCAAATTCTCAATATTTGGAAAACCCTAGTTCTACCCAAAATTTCCATTTTCACTCATGAAAATCCTTGATTTTAAGATGAAAATGTTATGAAACAATAAAAGAAGAAGAGTATTGTAGAGCAAAGTAGAGAGAGAGGGAATTCTTATTGAATTTTGGGATGATTTACAATGGGGTAACTCCCCTCTATTTATAGGAGGAAAAATGACTTAGCCTCAAAGTAATACTCTCTACATGATAGACATTCACTCTAAATAGAATTCTATTCTTAACAGTCCCCCTTGAATGTCTACTCAATAAGTAATGTGCCTCGTTAAAACCTTAACTAAAATAAAACCCGGTGGAAAAGTTCTAGAAAAGAAAAAAGAGTACACATATCTAACAATACACCTTTTGGTTGCTTCGTTAAAAACCTTGCACGGAAAACCCAGTGGGATAAAACCTTGTAAGGGAAAATCTTTTCACATCCATGAGCCTTCACATTCCAATCTTGTGCACCATTTTCAAGAGATCGTTGGTAGAGAATTGATAAATAAATCAGCCATATTAACTTGAACGAATATTTTTACCTTGAAATCATCCCTCGTGATAGATATATAATTACTTCACAAATATCGTGGAATGGCTCTTCAATATCTCCATAAAGGTATCCTCGCTATCACATTATCATGCTTATAGTTATGGCAAGATACATTTGTGCATAAATTGCACAGAGGAAGTGGTACCTCAAGATCAAGAATTGTAGATGCTTCAAGCAACTTAAATCTTTCATGGATTGTCATATAAGTTAAGACATATAAGCCATATAATAGACTTTAGATAAATATCAAGTTTTTCATGTCAGGCTAGACAAATAAGATAACAAAAACTGATTGCACATACCATTGACTTTATACTTTTAAATATTTGAACTACATGTCCAAAACTACATGTCTTTCATATGGAATCAATTCTACTTGAATTGTATCTCTTCCATTTGGCTAATACTTTTGTGTCTATATTCGATAGACTTAAGATCCTCATCGATATTTAGCGCTATCATAGATGTCGTCGACAAACATTTTATATCGGTTCCAATAAATTTTCATAAAGACATAACATATAGATCTTTTCATTCATATATTCAGGTACCTGAATCTCTCATGAGATTTTATGAAGTGTTATGTCATGTGACATTCTAGATCACTGCCTCCTTTATTCTGATCACTTTGATCATTTGCTCATCTTCTTTATCAAGAAGTTTATTTGAAACCGATTTGTCTATAAACTTTAAGCGTACCATACACTTTGTCCTTCCAGGACTTAATATGAGCATTTGCAATGAGAATATAGTTACTTTCTTTGGGTCAGCAAATGCGTATGGCATGCTTTGCAATATGTTGCAAATGAATTATCTTTTTATGAACTTCAAGTTCATATTATCCTATTCGAGGATCTAGATATACAAATGATAATCCGTTCGACGTAATATTTTTTTAATTGTTTATCATATCTCACCCTCATGTTAGAAAAACCAACTTGTTTTCTCAACTTTGATAATCCATCTTTGTGCATTATGGTGTTAATGAAAATATACACCTCACATCAATAATAATAAGATTGAGTTATTTGGTTTCTGACCCTGAACCACTTGTGAGGGGAGAATGTAATATACTTTCGTATATAACACATATCAAATTGATATATATAACTTTGTTCTCATAAGCAATAGTTTAGCTATTAAGTGGAGGCACTCAATAAATTATCTTGCTAAACCCTCTGTGATGTAAACTAACTTATCAAGATAAACTATCTTGAATAGAAAATCTGGAAGTTGTGCTCTAAATTGAATTATTGAGCAAGTTACCTCGCAAAACACCATGTTGCGGGTTAATAATAGTCGCACATGTAACCATCTCATAGATGCATCTTATGTGGTATACATGACCGATGAATGGGCCCATATTCACTTTTGATATTTCCAGCATTCATGGGGTTCAATCCCAATTTTAATTGGTCTATCAATTAACGAGAACAAGCAACCTAAGAGAATTCGTAAAGATCTTTCTAGTTCTTTAATATTTACCCATATAGATTCTCGTTTATTTTTTCACATCATATTTTAATTAATATGACTAAACCAGCTATGCCAACTAGATATCAATAAACTCCAAGTTTATTATGATATGGGTTTTATGTCAATAAAGTTTTATTGTGGCATTCTTTTATTTGTGTAGTACAAACCGGTAGCTTTTCGCATACATTTTATTACCCTACAAGTTATAGTAATAGAAGATATAAAATCTTTCCTTTATTTATAGTCTCAATATAATCAACCGCTTTCGCATATACTTTGGAAACTGAACAAGTTTCTTTGAGACTTACTACAATGCAATACCTTATTGGTAATCAATTGTGTTTCTCCAAAATAGTATAATTGGCTATTACAGAGTTCTCAATTAATTTGGTACTATCACATATTAATCAATATCCATATAGTGAATATTTCTTTTAAAGAGAAAGTTGTATCATAATGGTCATGATAAAAAATTATATGCAAGATATGTTTCTTGCATTATTATTGTCCTTTAATAGTCACATTACCAAAATATTTTGGCGTACAATAGGTACGTGATCAATGACCATTCATGCCATAATAATGACATTATTTTCTTATATCGTCTCAAACCTCCTTCTAGAGGTGAGTGTGGTATATACCACTAGCACGTTCATATTCTTCCAAGAATGAATATGTATTCATAAATTAGATGTTGTCACACTCACATCATGAATTGACCATAATCATCAATATGTGCTTTATAAAATCTCATATTGTCAAATTGATGACAAATATTACTTTCACAGTGTGAAGGATTATTTTGAGAATCCTTATTATATTAATTATCACAATGATGACGATTATAATTTCGTCTATTGCCACGTCCACATCCATTGATACCGTCATGGTAATAATTTTGTCTTCTTTCAGACTTATCACATACTGCTATCACATTCTCTATAAGGAATGACAATGGAGCAAATTCAATGGGACAGATTTTTAATTCTTTGCCCACAATCATTTATGAATTTGATCATGGCAAGACATATAAAATTTTACCTTGTTTGGTGGTTATAATATCTTTCAAAGTACCTTAAAGTTGCAATCAAAATTCACCGTCTATGCTTGTACTTAAAATCAAATTATAGAATTACAAGAATTTGAAAGAGAAAAGTAAAATACTTACCTTAAATCAAGAATTAATCCTGAAGGAAGTTCATAGAATGATTAACAATCATTATGCTCAATATTATGTAAAAATTGAGCATCGTGCATGTATCTAAAGCCATAGTTTTGAAGATTTGCGTGAGCCCCTCATATGGAGATAAGCGTAATATTTTTCATGAACGTCCTCCTAAATTTAAGACTGACATTCCAAGCCGTAATTCAGTGTCTTCACATAATACAGCAGTTCTGTTGCGACTCGAGCATCTCTGGTGATTGCTGTCCAAGAGTTGATATATCGAAGTCTGGAGCAATCTCATGCACTATATCATCTGGTGGCTAGCCGCAGTCTTGCATTTTCTGCATTAGTTCGACAATTTTGTTGAAATTGTTCGGCTCAGTTTCATAGACTTTGTTTAGATCTCTTATAAGTTCATACCGGTGTCTATAACGTTCATAATCTATACTGCTTAGCTTGGCTTTATTGTCTTCCAACCACTTTGGATATATTTCTCCAATTTCTCTCATAGGTTCATAAAGAATTTCCTTTGAAAGAAGCTGTTGCATCATGGTCTCTACAATAGACTCCATATCCTTTGAGAAGCATAAGTGAGATTGAGGCTCTGAAAATTATCCAAAGCGCTTAATCTTCTCAAAGAGCTTCTTGAGACGGTAGAGTCTCGTGCTGATAGCGTGTTATAAAATAATAAAAGAAGAAGAGTATTGAGTATTGTAGAGCAAAGTAGAGAGAGGAAATTCTTATTGAATTTTGGGGTAATTTACAATGGGGTAAGAACCCTCTATTTATAGGAGGAAAAATGACTTAGCCTCAAAGTAAAACTCTCTACAAGATAGACATTCACTCTAAATAGAATTCTATTCTTAATAGAAAACATAATAAATGATGTAAATGATTGAAGGAATTAAGTAAAAATTCACTTACAAATGATTTGAGGAAGAAATTTTTCTCGGAAAATCGCCTATGGAGTGTTTGAGTTGAAAGAATGAATAAATGAAGTTAAATTTCGTCTAAGTATGAAAAAATACAGGTGGAGGTGTGGAAATGCGAACTTAGGTTCGCATTTGCAAACTCTCCCCATTTTCCCAGGTTTCGTATTTGCAACTAGCATCGCATTTGCGACTGGGCCTTCGCATTTGAGATCCAGTGGTCACATTTGCGACCAGGCCTGCCTAGGCCGTACTTCACATTTGCGAAGCCTGCAGTTCAGAAATGCTCAACTGGTTTTTCAAAGGTTCAAATGCACTCGCGACCTATCCAAAGCTCTCCTGTTCCCTCGAGGCTCCAAACCAAACATACACACAACCTCAAAAACATCCTATGGACTTACTCGTACGATCAAATCGGGAAAATAACATCATATACATAGAATCAAGCTTCAAAACACATGACTTTCTTTCAACTTTCATAAAACTCTAATTTTCCATTTTGAGTCCGAAACACGTCAAATGACATCCGTTTACAACCAAACTCTACAGAAAGTGCTTAACATATATATAAGACTTGTACCGGGCGTCGGAACTAAAATGCGAGCCCGATACCATATCCTTCTAATCAAATTTCTTTTTTCATTTTCCTTAATTAATTTCAGAAAATAATTTCACACAGAAATTTATTTCTCGGGTTTGGGACCTCGAAATTCGATTACGGGCACACGCTCAAGTCCCATATTTCTTATGGACCCTCTAAGATTGTCGAATCACGGGTCCGGGTCCGTTTACCCAAAATATTGACCGAAGTCAATATTATTCATATTAATATCAAAATTTACTATTTTTCACACAAAACTCATATTTAAGCTTTTCGACTGCGAGTCCGGACTGCGCACGTAAATCGAGGCAACCTAAATGAGATTACCAAAGCCTCGGAGACACAACATAAGTGAGAAAACAAGTGATGACCCTTTGGATCGTCACAATAAAACTTCTACAATAAAAATCTATCATGTTTGAGTTTAAATTATGTTCTACATAATTTGCATAAACTATCCCACTGAGAATACAAAACAAAATCCCAGAATAGAGATTTTTGTCTGCTTTTTTCCCCATCTCCATTTGACTAGCTCACATTTCAAAAGAAAGTCAAAGTACCAAAAGCTAATCCGGGGATAAAAAGTTTAAAAGGGGAAAGACAAGAGACTAATAAAGTAAAAACTTCTACTAGTAATATAACTGTACCAGGCTTAGGGCAGCATTAATCTGGGATTTAACACATCCTTAAGAATACAGGAGTACATAACTCACAGCTCACCACTGACCAGGATCCACTCACTTTGATTGTAATTAATGTTGTACAAAAGTTAATTTGAGTTAATTGCAGGTACTAGTAAATTAATACACTTGCCTCACCCAATTATTATATTCGCCTTTATTACAATTTATGTCCCAGTATATATATATGCATTAACAATTACAGCTATAAAGGAGTTACTGTACATCCTTGTACTAAAAAAGTCACCACTACCTAGCCTTTTCTTTTATTCCCTCCGATTCAAAATAACTAAGTTTTTGGTTATTTTTATATATATTAAAAATTTTACCTTTTAATATTAATTAGTAATAAAATTAATCTATTAATTTTTACTATCTATTCACATAAATATTCCTAATACATACTCAAACATTAATTACTCCAAAAATAATATAGGAAAAAAAATAATTAATTAATTCTTTAAATCTGAAAAAATTACTTATTTTGGACTATTAAAAAAACAAAAAAAATTATTTATTTTAAAGCGGAGGGAGTATTTGTTTTCCTTTTATGAACGACTCACTTCACTTTTCAATACAATAATGCTGTCAATTCATAATTTGGACTATTCTGGTATCAAGTTTGAATATTTGCCACAAGGATTTAGTCGTCTAGCACAGCACGTTAAAGAGCAAAGAAACTATTTATGTCCCAAGTTCTATAAGTAGGGGTGTACTGTGGCTCGGTTCAGGCTCGGGATCGGATCGGGATCGCGGTTCTGGCGGGTCTGTCGGTCCTGTTGGGCCAGTCCTGGCAGTCCGGTCTTTACCGGTCCAAGAAACTCGTTACGGGCCAGTCTTACGCTTCGAACCATCAGGCACAGAACCGCCTGGCGGGCCCAACGGCTATTTTTTAAATTATTTTTTTTGAAAAATCAGTAACGGCTCTTTGCAAAAAGTAGCCGTTTAGAACTTTGTAAATAGCCATTTGGCCCCCAAACTTTAACTTAATCGCAAACTTTATATAATTACACTTTTTCCCATTTCTCAACTATAAATACCCCCTCATTCTTTCATTTTGATTCACCAATTCACCAATATCTCTCAATCTCTCTCAAGCTCTCTTTCAATCTTTCTACTACAAGTGCTTAATTTATTGTTGAAAATTCGTGAAAAATTGTGAAGTTGTTGAATTGAAGTTTTCAAGTGTTCAACGATTTTCAATTTTCAAGAAGTTGTTCGGCAATCCGGTAAACTCGTTTCAACTCTTACGTGCTAATAATATATTTTTGTGTTGTTTAGATTGCATAATTCTAATTAGTATGTCATTTTCTTTGAAAAAAATGTTCGGTAAAGGAAAGGTAAAACCGGTGAAAGTAGTAGCCATAATACTACCCTTCCCCCGGCTCCCCGACCTACAAAAGATAAGCAAGTTGAAAGTAGTCGTCAACCTAGACGTCCTAATCCGCCTCCCATAATGCTTGATAGTGATCACCCTTGTTTTCAATTTACCGATAGTGAATTTTTACATGATGTTACAGTAGGTGATAGATTAGATGATGAAATTATGAATGCTCTTTATCCTAATGAACCTATCTTAGAGGAAAATGAGGATGATAATGATGATGATGAAACCCAAGCACCAGATTTAGACCGGTAAAGACCGGACCGCCAGGACCGGCAGGCCCCCCAGGACCGCGGTCCCGGTCCGGTCTCGGGCCTAAACCGGGCCACAGTACACCCCGAATTACTACAACACAATATATACATTATATACAATATATACTAATTATTACAACACAATATATATATATATACAATATATATCCATATATACATAATATACAATATATACTAATTACTACAACACACTATATACATAATATACAATATATACTAATTACTACAACACATTATATACATAATATATATCCATATATACATTATATACAATATATACTAATTACTACAACACAATATATACATAATATACAATATATAGTAATTACTACAACACAATATATACATAATATACTAATTACTACAACACAATATATACTATACTAATAACTTAGTACACCATATAAAATATATTCTACACTATACTAATGTCTACTATACAAGATATTGCCTTAAAAAAATCATCAGTGCCGTTAGGCCCGCCAGGCCCGGCCCGCCATGCCCATGACCGCAGTGGGCTTAGGCCCGTAAAGAGCCGGTCTCTACCACGAGGACCGTCAGGCCCGACACACCAAGCTCGGGACCACAAAGTCCGGCCCATCAAACCCGTTTAGGCCCGGGCCCGAGCCACAATACACCATTATCTATAAGTCATGAATCAACTTCACTCTTGAATCTTCATGTTTGTCTCGGCAAAGTTATTTGAATTTTTCCTAAGACTAAAATCAGTGAAGTTTAAAATGAAAATAAACTTCGATTTCCAAAAAACAAATAGACAGTCTTTTTAAACCTAAAATAGCTGCAATTCACAAAAAGTACTACTCCAATGTTCTCATAAGCTGTTTTACGGTAACTAAACTAAAAGCAAATCCAAACTCTGATTTATTTCTCTTGAAAATCCCAAATGTTGACAAATCAATTCAATGGGTTAACCTAACAGTGTTTAGGGTATGAAACTAAACAATGAGAAGCCATATGCTTAAATGAAAACTCATTCCTTATAAAGTTTTTATAACCACACAATACTCTGGCTCCTTTTTAATTTATTTAGCATCATAAATTTTAAAATTATTCTTTAAAAACATTGTGCCCTGGAGGAATTAATTTAATATGTCAAGATGACCATCACACATGGAAGTAACAGTACGACTAAGGACTTTCTTCTTATTTTTAAATTTAAATATTTTTTGCTTTAGAAAAAATCAGTTAGCATCAGGGCCTAATAATTCACCCCATAAAAGGTTAAAAAGAGCCAACCCATATTAACCACAGTAGTAACCTTAGGCCCCTTCTTTTCAAAAGTGTTCTTCCACCTCCTCCTTACACTCTCACTCTCTCTGTATCACTGTGTGTCTGTGTGTAAGTCTCTCTGTCACTGTGTGTGTGTGTGTAAGGGAGGGGCCTCTGCTTCTGCAGCAGCATATGGCCATTACCAGTCTGAAACTTCCTCCTTTTATCATTATCATTATCATACACTCCTTTTAACCTTCACTGAACAAACTCCATTTCCCTACTGATACTCCTTACTTGCTTCTTTCATGGCTGCTTTTTTACTTCTCTTTCTTGTTTTTCTTTCCACATTATGCTCCGCTCAACGAAACCCACAAACCCTCTCAGAAATTCAATCCCTCACTTCTTTCAAACTCAGCATTCACGACCCACTCGGTGCACTCACTGACTGGGATTCCTCTTCACCTTTTGCTCCCTGTGATTGGCGCGGTGTTTTTTGCGTGAATGCTCGAGTCAGTGAACTCCGCCTTCCTCATTTGCAACTCAGTGGGCCGCTCACTCCCCAAATCGCTAACCTGCGCATGCTGCGTAAGTTAAGCCTCCGTTCCAACTCCTTTAACGGAACTATCCCTGCTTCGTTATCCAAATGTACCCTTTTGCATTCTGTTTTCTTACAGAGCAATGCGTTTTCCGGTAAACTCCCGCCGGAAATGTTCAACATCACCGATTTACAAATCCTTAATGTCGCCGGAAATCAACTATCCGGCGAAATCCCCGGTGAGCTTCCTCGGAGCTTACGGTATTTTGATCTTTCGTCGAATTTGTTCTCAGGTGACATTCCGAGGAACTTGTCTGACGCGTCACAGTTACTTTTGATCAACCTTTCGTACAATCAATTTTCCGGCGAAATTCCGGCGAATCTCGGCCGGCTTCAGCAGCTTCAGTATCTTTGGCTTGCGTACAACAACTTGCAAGGAACTTTGCCTTCTGCAATTGCGAACTGTTCATCGTTGGTTCACTTGAGTGCTGAGGGAAATGCTATTACAGGTGTTATTCCGGCGGCTATTGCTGCTTTACCAAAGCTTCAGGTGATACATTTATCACATAATAATCTTTCTGGTTCCTTGCCAGCTTCATTGTTCTGCAATGTTTCAATTTATGCTCCTTCCCTTAGGATTGTTCAGTTGGGTTTTAATGAGTTTACTAATATTGTTAAGAAAGAGGAGTCTAATTGTTTTAGTTCCTTGCAAATTTTGGATCTTCAATATAACCAAATGAAAGGTGAATTTCCTTTGATTTTGATGAACAATTCGGGGTTAATGTCCCTGGATTTGTCGTGGAATTTGTTCTCTGGTGAAGTCCCTAGTGCTATTGGGAATTTGGGGAGATTGGAGGAACTGAGAATGGGGAATAATTTATTCAGGGGTGCACTTCCGTTTGAGATTACAAAATGCAGTAACTTGAAGGTTCTTGATCTTGAAGGCAATCAAATGACGGGGGAAATTCCTATGTTTTTAGGTGAACTTAGAAGCTTGAAGATTTTATCACTTGGAGGGAATCAATTTTCGGGTTCCATTCCTTCTAGTTTTGGAAATTTGACTATTCTTGAAAATCTGAACTTAGGAAGAAACGGTCTCAATGGAAGCTTGCCTGAGGTGCTAATGGATTTAAGCAATTTAAGCATATTGAATCTCAGCGGAAACAACTTTTCTGGAAGTATGCCAGTTGGTATCGGTAATCTTCAGCAACTATCGGTTCTGAATCTGAGTAAAAATGGCTTTTCAGGCAACATTCCTACTAGCATTGGGACTTTGTATAAGTTAGCAGTTGTTGATTTGAGTGGACAGAATTTGTCAGGGGAAATACCATTTGATCTTGCTGGTTTGCCTAATCTACAAGTTATAGCTTTGCAAGAAAACAAGTTGTCTGGTAATATTACTGTAGGTTTCAGTAGTTTATTGGGTATGCAATATTTGAATCTTTCTTCAAATTCCTTTTCTGGCCATATACCATGTACATTTGGGTTCTTGGCCTCATTAGTTGTGCTATCTTTGTCTAACAACCACATAAATGGTTCAATTCCTCCTGAATTGGGCAACTGCTCTGCTCTGGAGAATCTAAATCTGCACTCAAATTCATTGAGTGGCCAAATACCTGCTGATCTCGGACGTCTCTCCCACTTGACTGTGCTGGATTTGGGTAGAAACAACTTGACAGGCGAAGTCCCAATAGATATTTCCAATTGTTCATCTCTGACATCGCTCGTGCTAGACTCGAACCATCTTTCAGGGAACATACCAGAGTCACTGTCCAGGCTATCAAACTTAACAGCCCTTGACCTCTCTTCTAACAACTTCACTGGAGAAATCCCAGCTAATCTTACCATGCTCTCGAGTTTGATGAGTTTCAATGTATCACACAATCACTTGGTAGGTCAAATTCCAGTGTTGTTGGACTCCCATTTTAATGACTCGTCGAATTATGCTGGCAACCAAGGTTTGTGTGGGGAGCCATTGGATAGAAGATGTGAGACATCTGGTAATGGTGGGAATAGATTGATTATGTTTATTGCAGTGGCTGCCAGCGGAGCTCTTCTCCTTTTATCATGCTGCTGCTTCTATACTTACAACCTCTTGAGGTGGCGCAGGAAGCTTAAAGAGAAGGCAGCTGGAGAAAAGAAGCATAGTCCTGCAAGGGCTAGTTCAAGGACCAGTGGTGGTCGTGGCAGTGGCGAGAATGGCGGACCCAAACTTGTTATGTTCAATAACAAAATCACACTCGCTGAAACAATTGAAGCAACTAGAGAATTTGACGAGGAACATGTGCTGAGCAGAACACGTTATGGAGTGGTTTACAAGGCCTGTTACAATGATGGAATGGTGCTCTCAATTTGTCGACTCCCAGATGCATCACTTGATGAGAACATGTTCAGAAAAGAGGCGGAGTCACTTGGTAGGGTGAAGCACAGGAACCTGACAGTTCTCCGTGGGTACTATGCTGGGCCGCCGGACCTCAGACTACTTGTCTATGATTACATGCCTAACGGGAACCTTGCAACATTGCTCCAAGAAGCGTCCCACCAAGATGGTCACGTCCTCAACTGGCCAATGCGCCACCTCATTGCACTTGGCATTGCTCGGGGCCTGGCTTTCCTTCACTCATCCTCGATGGTTCACGGAGATGTGAAGCCACAGAATGTCCTATTCGACGCAGACTTTGAAGCCCATCTTTCAGACTTTGGCCTAGGCAAGCTTATAGTATCCACACCAGTTGAGCCCTCCACATCAACTTCAGTTGGTACGCTAGGCTACATATCCCCAGAAGCAGCATTAACTGGAGAAACCACAAGAGAATATGATGCTTATAGCTTTGGCATTGTGTTGCTGGAATTACTAACAGGAAAAAGGCCATTAATGTTCACACAAGATGAGGACATAGTGAAATGGGTGAAGAGGCAATTGCAGAGAGGGCAAATTTCAGAACTACTAGAGCCAGGATTGCTCGAGCTGGACCCTGAATCATCAGAATGGGAAGAGTTCTTGTTAGGAATTAAAGTAGGCTTGCTTTGCACTGCACCCGACCCCCTTGATCGACCTGGCATGGCTGACATTGTGTTCATGCTTGAAGGTTGCCGTGTTGGACCTGATATCCCGTCTTCAGCCGATCCCACTTGCCAACCTTCACCCGCCTGAATTCTCTCAACCCGCATGTTGTAACCCATGAACCCGAGGTTCATTCTAATTCTTTTCCTTTTTTTATTAGCCTTACTAGTTTTGAGAGTAAATTTGCAATGCCATGTAATATTAGCTAGCAGTAGCAGTTCAAATTTCATGCCATTTTTTCCAAAAACATATTTTGATGAGAAAAAGGATAACAAGTTGTATTTCTCTTGATTGCCATTTTTCTCGACTCTTGTTGTATTCCTCCTATTTAAAACACACCCACCGTGCCGGCCGGGATTTCTCTCCTTTGGCGTGGGGACCAAAATGTAGTACTGTAATAAGTCAAAGTTAAAAAAGAAAAAAAGGGAAAATAGAAACATGTTGGAACTGTGTTTGTGAGTCAATGATTTGGACAGTTGTGCAAATAAAGAATAGGATAATGGGGGTAGAGGACCAGCTCTAGCTCCCGCCAAAAAACGAACAAAAAACCAGGAAATACCAGTCTGGTTCTATCACGTGGCTAGCAAGTGCTTAAAAGGTATCTCTTGGGGTACTGAAAATGTAGCCGTTAAATGCCTTAAGCTGCGTGTATTCACATTTCTTTATTCAGTTGCATTGATGGAATTTGAATACTAGTATACTAGATAATAGTTACTTGTTCTTTGTATACTTGTTTTCTGTGGAGTAACAACAACAACAATCCATTATAATCCCACTTAGTGGGGTATGGGTAGGGTATTGTGTATGCAAACTTTACCCCTACCATGGGGTAGAGAGGCTGGTCAAGGGATCTGAGATTTGTTGGTTGAATGTAATGGACCCTTTTGAACAACACAAGGGCGAGAGAGACTAAAGGAACAAAATGATCGAGATGGTGACCCACTAAATAATCCAATTCAAACATTTTGTGGGGTGTTTTTTGGACCATTTGTTTTTATGTCTTTTCCATTCTTCTTTTTTTCTTTTCTGTTTTCACAATACATAAGCATCATAATGAGTATGTTTGTTTATCATGTTCTTTTGATAAGAAGCCAACAATTTCAAACAATTTCCTCCTTATTTGCTTTTATGATTTATAGGATATAGAAGTTTGGTAAATATTGAGATCATGCTAGACGTGGACAAGGCCAGCAACATGAAATGATTCCCCATAATAAAATATAGTAGCATGCTTGTGGTCACACGAGGTCAAGATCTGAGTTAAATCATATTTTTATAAGATAATTGAAAAGAATGGAATTTGGGCCTAACTCAATCCCAAAAGCTAGCTTATGAGGTGAGGATTGCCCAAGCCATATAAGAAGACCAAGGACCTCAAATCCCTCCAATGTGGGACAACTCAACACCTCCCCTCACGCCCAGATCTCTGGAGCGTGGACAACATAAATGGGGGTCCAACACCGGTAATAATAATAGGGATGGTCTGGCTCTGATACCATGAAAAGAATGGACCTTGGGGCTAACTCAACCCCAAAAGCTAGCTTATGAGGTAAGGATTGCCCAAGCCATATAAAGCAACGTAAAACTGTTACAGTTGTGCCATTGATCTTAGCAAATTTTTGCCGAGCCTTGAGTAAGGTTAGGGGAGGTGTCAGGTATTTTGAGGGAAGTAACCTTTTGCTACAATTGTGGATGATGGAGCATTTGCACACCGCTTCCTTACTCTGTCCCATCGATCGTGCCTTGAGGGACTGGGTGGTATGCATCGAACGTAGGATGAAATCTCCTAAGTTTACATACCCAGTAGGCGTCATAGCTTGGATTGAGTTCCTTGGTTTGAGGACAAACGGGAATGTTTGTGGGCTTACCTTTGGTTACCTTTAGATGAGATCTTGGTAGGATGTCTCATGCAGCCTTTCTTGATGTCGATAGGACTCAAGTGTGTTAGGCTATACACTCCCATTAGGGTAATGCGACAGCTGGGCAGAAAACAAGAGGAGCCTCTAACTTTGAATCTTTTGAGGCGCGTCATGAACTTTAGCAAAAAAAAAAAGCTGACAAAATCAAGTACGTGCAATACTGTAAAAATGCAAAGAGGAGGAAAGAAAATATATTAATAGAGGAAATTGGCAGGCCCGACTATACTTAGGAGTACCTGATCTGGTTAGAATCTGTCCCACAAGGGGTCAGCAGCCCATTGCTAGCACAACTTAGGGGTCGGGAAATATAGGTAGATGATGTTGAGGAGGCATCAGACCAAGATCTTTGGGATAAGTTTGAGTTGATAAAGTCTCAGTTAGCGGGATTGGTAGCAAATGTGGAGCAGCATAGCCAGTATTTGTCTGGGGTCGGCCTTCAAGATGCGGGGGTGCACGCCAGGGTCTTTGTTCCTAGCGTCAGTATTTCTTTACGAGGCATGTTGCAGAGTTTGAGCATGAAGGACAGCCCAGGATCATCCCAGTCAGGATCGTCACATTCACGAGCAGCTTGAGGAGTCATTCTATTTAGGTGCTTTAATATTGTCTTATGTTGTCTTTTACTTTTGTGTCTTATCTAGGAGTACTGAGTCCTTTAGGTAATGTCAGAGTCTGTCTTAGTGTAGTTGAGTCTTTCGGGTTTTTTCATTATCGTGCTTCCTTTTGTATTTTAATACCAAAAAGTTTTTAAATGAAAATCCAAAAAAGAGTTTATTTTAGTTTGTTTTCTGTCACTATTTCAGAACTACACATGATCTGATTCATGAGGGACATGATACGTATGCAAGCTACATAGGGTTAGATCGAATCATCTTTTTTTAAAAAAATTAAAAAAACAAAAAAACAAAAACAAAAAAAAACAAAAAAAAAATACAAAATTGTGTATGTGAGAAATGAGAGGAAAAAAAAGCAATAATCAGAAAAAAGAGGGGAAAAGAAATAAAAAATCAAGCGGTATTGAAAAGGAAAATGAAGAAGGAAAAGGGTCAAAAAAGTAAAATTGGGATGATGCCATATGACCTCGTACCCTCGAAGTCATTCTACAACCGTTAATTGTTGATATGGGGCATTGCACACAATGTGATATTTCTATCTGATAAATGCTCTAACCTTAGCATGTTGGCTTTATTTTGCTCCTCTTTGTTACTTTCATTGCTATCATAACAAAGGGTGATTAGTTTGTGGCACTTTGGCGATTCATCCGGACAACACAAGGTCAAAAAGCAAGTGGCCATGGCTAGCAAAGAAACAGACACTAGGGTTGTAGACCCACCAAGGGAGTTAGTGGAGTCGGAATCTGAATTGAAAGAGGGGGTCCAAAGGTTGAAAAAACAGATGATAGAAATGTATCAAGCCTGGATTAAGGGACATCATCCACCTTCATTCCCCACTAACTACATTGAATACCCTGCAACTATCCCACCATTGTCCCAAGCCCAAATTTCCAATACCTTTGATCTTTCCCTTCAACACGCCCCAGGCTTCGTCCCTTACAACTCCTACCCCGACACTTCATCCCAATTTTTCCATGCCCCACTAGCCAAAACAACCTCATACCCTGCTCAAGTTTAGGAAGTCAAATTCTTGGGTTAGCACATTTTGTGGGGAAGATGCGTGGTACCAAGGAATATGAGAATCCTCTTGGGAACTTGCTGGCTGAAGTTAATGATATGGAAATTTGCGAAGGTCCCAGTAATTTGATGTGCAACCCAGTGGCTATTATTTCGAGGTTGGTAACTGGAAAGACATTCTTTTCTTGGCTATCCAGGGATGCGTTTTGGTGGTTTATTTTGATGCCATTTCTGTTGTTCGGATTATTTCAGGGTTGTAATACGGATCATCTTGTGGCTCAAACTCTTCTTATTCTCATTTTATCTAGTTCGTTTAGTTGTAGTTACTCCTCTACTGTTAGTTAGGATTGTTCCTGGGTTGTAACCTATGTCTATTTTTCTTGTCTATTTCAAAACCTTTACATCATCTATCTAATGCAATCTCTTGTTTTCTGTTAGTTCTAGTCAGTTTTGTTTGGGTCGCTTTTCCTTTTATAGGTCTTTTCATGCTGACTCTAGTAGCACAACACACACTCATAATTCTCAGCCTGATCTTGAAAGTTAGTCTGATCATGAAGCAATAGCACAATTTTGAATATGGTAAAAAGATGCGTTTGAGGAAACAAGTAAAGATTTACACATTCTTAGATAACCTGAAGCTTAAATTGAGTGAGATCGAGGCAGTAAGTTTGGGAAATCAAGAGGTTGATAAGAGCACACAACAAGGAAATGCCTCTCAAGCAGTTTGAGGTAAATCAGTCAGTGTTGAAATGCATTATTTCACATCGAGATGAGGTTGAGTCAAGTCTGTTTCGAACTGGAAAGAGTCATTCATTGGGAAAAAAGTATTGCCCATTAGCACTTTTTGTTTGTTTTTATGCCATCAATAGATACTATGTATGATTTGATTGCTTATCTTCAATGGCATGTTTGTACTTGGAATTTTCAAGCTTGGTATGCTGAATGCATTTTATTCTGTTATCCAAATACTTTTATCCTTTGCTATCCATTTTGAGCCCTGATTTTTTGTTTCATACCCCTCTTTTGGAATCAGAAATAGACTTAGGAACTAGAAAATGAAAGAAAAAGAGAAAAGAAGGATAAAAGGAAAAGAGAAAAAAAATGGAAAAGGAGAAAAAAAAGAAAAAAGAAAAAAAACACAACTTTGTCTTGGGAACTACATTTGATCTGATTCTTGTCACCACAAGACACGTAGGCAGCCTTACGGTTCGGTCACACCGAAATAAAATATTTCATAATCCCCAAAGTTAATACTGGGGAAGATTTTCTTAGAAATTCCATCAAAGCATAAATCCAAAAAATCCCCAAACTCCAAGAAACCGGGGTAGAAGTTTTAATTTTGTCAAAAGGCCTGATTCCAAAAGTTGTAATTTTGAATCTTTTTCATCTTAAATTAGTTTTTGCCTTCATACCATCCTTTCTTTCCAACCCTGTCCAAAAGCCTACATTACGGTCCAAAAAAAGACCTTCTGACCAATCTTTGAGGATGGCAAATCAAGTGTGTGATGAAAGTATGATCCTGCTGCATCATGGGTAATACCTTGTTCTTATCGCAAAAAGAGAAAATGATAAATGAGAGTGTCTTATCGGTGAAAGCCCTCAGGGGCACCGTAAGATGACAGTGAGCCGAGAAAAAGAGCAAAATGAGAGAGGCTTGATGGTAAAAACCTTTCAGGGCACTAAAAGTCGATTGAGGATTGTGGATCATATGGGACAATTGAAGTGTTGAAGCCCAGTTTCACCGCGAAGAGGCATAACAAGAGTTGAACATTAGACTCGCTTGAGAGATTAGGCCACTTAATCCAAAAGTGCATGTCATGGTCTTTAGAGTTGATATCCACATTTGATAAGTTTCTACTTCGTAATTTTCTTGTTAGGTATCATCTCTTTCCCTCGTCCCTGATTTTGTTTCTCTCATTTTGTTTGAGTGCCTTCTTGAGTCTATTTAGTCGGAACAAGTGAGAAATGACTTCAAAATTTGCTACCAGCTTTCCGATTGGACAAAACGAATTTGGCTAGAACATCAAAGTGGCATAAGTTAAGAAAAAAAGTGGTATGCACATTGATTTAGCAACAATCAACATGCTTTGAGATTCACGTGAAATGCAGGGATTCAGTAAATATCAATTCATGAGCAAAATGCAGCAGATGGAGGATGTTGGAATCGAATGGAGCAAAGGTGTTTTCTCTGATAAGGGTTAAAAGAAAATGGGTAGTCGATAACAGTCAAGGTCGTCCAAGTTGAAATCAAAGTTATCTTGGAAAGTGTATAGGCAACCACCACGTTTTCGAACTAACAAGATTTTATTTGTTTGAAGCAGGAGAAAGAAATTTTGTTCAGAATCCTCCAAGATGAGAGCGTGGCTTAGGTAAGTTCATTCTCAGTTCTCAGGACCTTCCTGGAAAATGGGATTAAATTTAATGTTTTCAGGACCCTCCTGGATAATAGGTTTAATTTAAAATTCTCAGGATCCTCCTGGATAATGGGGTTTAATTTAAAATTTTAAGGACTCTCCTGGATAATGGGATTTGGTTTTTAAAATTCTCAAGACCCTCCTAGATATTGAGATTTAGTTTAAAATTTTCAGGGCCCTACTGGATAATGAGATTTAGTTTTTAAGTTTGCAGAACCCTCATAGATAATGGAATTTAGCTTTTAAAATTTTTGATACCCTCATGGATAATGAGATTTAATTTAAAATTTTCAGGACCCTCCTGGATAATGGGATTTAGTGTTCAAGTTTTCAGGACCCTTTAGAAAATGTTATTTAGTTTTAAGTTTTAGCGGGAGTTCTTCCGCTAGAAAATATAATTTAGCTTTAAAGTTATCACTCTTAAGCTGAGATTTAATTTGAAGTTTTCAGGGCCCTCCTGGATAATGGGATTTAGCTTTTAAAGTCTTAAGAGTTCTGTAGGTAACATGATCCGATTAACACTCACAAATATGCCCAGATCCCAAATTGGGACAAAATTTGTTTTTGTTTTGTTTGTTTGTTGCAGTATCAGGCGTCCACCTAGATAACGAGGGAATACATTTCATGTTTTGGCAATCAGGCGCCCACCTGGATAACGAGGGAATACATTTCATGTTTTGGAAATTAGGTGCCCACCTGGATAACGAGGGAATAGAGTTTCAAGTTTTAGCAATCAGGCACCCACCTGGATAACGAGGGAATACAATTCAAGTTTTAGCAATCAGGCACCCACCTGAATAACGAGAGAATACATTTCAAGTTTTAGCAATCAGGTTCCCACCTGGGTAACAAAGGAATACATTTCATATTTTAGCAATAAGGCACCCACATGGATAATGAGGGAATACATTTCAAGTTTTAGGAATCAAACGAGGGAATACATTTCATGTTTTGGCAATCAGGCACCCACCTGGATAACAAGGGAATACATTTCAAGTTTTTGCGATCAGGCACCCACCTGGATAACAAGGGAATACAAGTTTTTGCAATCAGGCGCCCACCTGGATGACAAGGGAATACATTTCAAGATTTTGCAATCAGGCGCCCACCTGAATGACAAGGGGATACATTTCAAGTTTTTGCAATCAGGTGCCCACCTGGATAACAAGGGGATACATTTTATGTTTTTGCGATCAGGTGCCCACCTAGATAACAAGGGAATATATTTCAATTTTTGTAATCAGGCGCCCACCTAGATAACTAGGGAATACAATTCAGGAAGCATCAGGAGCCCGCCTGATGAACATGGTCCACTTTTCAGTCTCATGTTGAAGATCAAGTAGAGATTCAAAGAGGATTCAAGACAAGAAGTAGATAGAATCTTGAATTTTTCTTTTACTTTTGTTGTAGTTTTTCCATTTATTTTCGATGTAATGGCAGGAACCATGGACCGGAACCTCGACGACACCTCAATTGGCTCTCGACCTCGGTGCACTCCATAATCTCTTCACTTCTGAACTACACATGACTTGATTTCTTTGTACCCAAGGATAGAGTAGGAAGCTCAGATACCAGGGCTCGGTCACACTCTTTTCCCTTCTCTTAGTTTTTTGGTCTCTCCAAATAAGGGTCGGGTCAAAAAACCTGTCTAGGCGTTATTTGTCTGAATATACTTCGTATTTCCAGTCAAAGAGGGGCAGCTGTAGACATATAATTTTTTACCTTCCCCCGAGATTTCACTCTTTTTAGCTTTTAGGTATTTAGTTTAGGCTTAACATCGCTATTTCAATTATTTTTGACTCTTTTACCTTATTTTGTCATAAAATGAGAATTACAAAAAATATTTCTTTTATTTAGGAAATTAATATTTTATCTTATTGCTTCTAGTTTATCTACCTTTCATAAAATTATATTTGCAAACACAAAAAAAATGGTTGCACTTTGTTTTTTATTTCATTACATATTTTTCCAAGAATATCATTTTAGTTTTGCGATGATTTTAATCAAATACTATTTAGTATGTATTTGAACAATACCAAAGACAGTTTTGTGTTATGATATACTTTGTATAAATATTTTGGCTTGATATTTGTTAAGAATGAAGTATTATTTTTGATTTGTAGTATTTTTACTCTGTTTTTGTTTGGTTTAAGCCAAGTTTTCTCAAACTATTTGTTTAAGTCATCGATCCAATAGAGAAGCCCAATTTTTGCAAGACCAATCTTTCCAACCCTTAATCCAGAACCCACTGACCCACTTTGGCCCATTTACCTGCTCTATTTGCCTGTTACAATCTCATCCATTCATGCCTTTCCATCCTGTGGCTAAAATCACTCCAGGCACCCATATTAATAATGACCTCACCTTTCAGATGGCTTCTTCTAGAAGGGAAGAGACAACAAAAAACCTAAGAGACCTAGAGAGAAAGAAGACGCCACCGCCCCATCTCCTCACTGCCGCTGCTGCCGGCTAGACCTCCATCGCCACAACATCTTCCCCGTCTCAACACCCCCCATGAACACACACAAGAACAAACCCTAGGAAGCAACGACAGAACCCTAGGAAACGGCACCCATGTTCACCAAAAACAACACACCCATAGCCGATTCTCTTCTTCCTCATTCAAAACAAAAGAACCAAAAAAAGGAAGCAGCATCTCCTCATGCCCAGCTTCAACCTTCAGTACACCGCCCCCTCCCTAATCTCCCATCTTCTCCACAAAAGTACCCGCTGGATATTTCTTCAAAAAACCAAAAAGGTCACCTCTTCTTCTTACTGTCGCTCAGGTCATCATTTGTCAGAAATTCGGGTGCACAGACCATACACACACGTATAGTAGCGAGTAACAGTAGGGAAAGAATAAATATAGATTCAAAAACAATAAGGTTTGATTGAGTCGAGTTTCGTCATAGTTGTCGCTCTTGTTCGAGGTTGTCGTCCGTTGGTTCCGATCTAAGTGCGTCCACTCTTTCCGACCAGTTCGTCGCCATCGAGGTTTTTCGGTCCAGGTTTGCATTCATGTTGCTACTGTAACGGGTGATGACTTCCAGCCGTACTTCTAGATGTTCAAACCATAGCCGCCATGGGAAGCTTCCTTATTCATACGGGCAGCCCACAATGGTTGAACAAGCCAACCATAGCCGCCATGAAAAGCTTCCTTATTCACACGGGTAGCCTACAATGGTTGAACAAGCCAACCATAGCCGCCATGAGAAGCTTCCTTATTCATACCAGAATTTTCACAAAAACCCCTCACCATTTTTGCTATAAATAGAGGTGCTTGCCTTCATTGTAAATCATCACAAAAATTAGAGTGTTCATCACCAAGAAGAGTGAGAACAAGAGTGATCCTAGAGCGTGATCCTCGTTTGTGAGTTTTTGAGAGTTTTTTTATGAGTATTGTAAATACTCGTGTAATCTATTCTTGTGAGTAATAGAGGTTGTTTTTCTCTCAATTTTATGTTTACCAACGCCCAATCGATCCACATACCCCTACAAGTGGTATTAGAGCGAGGTTAGAACCGTTGGTCGAGCTTTTAGGTGACGGGCTAAATTTGGTTCTTCGGAGCTTTGCTCGAAATCCAATTCTGACGGAACCATTGGATTCGTCTCGTCGAACGGAGTCCAACGCACCAAACGGCGACCTAATCGGAGTTCAAACGAGCCCAGAAATCGCGGTCAAAGATTGGTTAACTTTGCCGGAGGTTCGCCGGAGAAGACGACGGTCAACTATAGCGAACCAGTCAACTCTTTAAAATTGCAGATTGGTCCCTCAACTTTCAAAAATTACATTTTTACCCCTATAGTGAAATTTCAGCCACGAAGTGTCAATTTCACCATTTTCGACTGTTCCGGACGCAACGGTGAACTCCGTGTTTAAAAATTCAACCCCGATCGTGTTGAAAAACTATTTTGTTAGATGATAATGTCCACAGAAGAGTCAACATTATCTTTCGGAGCCATGATTATGCTTACTGCCACAAATTACACGCTATGGAAACCTCTGATGGAAGATCTCCTAAGCTGTAAAGATTTGTTTGATCCTATAGAATTGATGGGTAAAAATCCTGACTCCGCCAAGGAGTTAGAGTGGAAGAAATCAAATCGAAAAACTATTGGTCAAATCCGTCAATGGATTGATCATAGTGTCTTCCACCATGTTGCACAAGAAACAGACGCATATATCCTTTGGAAGAAGTTGGAAGACATGTACCATGCCAAGACCGCTCGGAATAAGGCCCTATTGATGAGGCGCTTAGTCAACAGGAAGCTAAAAAATGAAACTTCAGTTGCCGAGCATACCAGTGAGTTCCAAAACCTGGTCAACCAGTTGTCGTCTGTAGAGATGCCACTTAGCGATGAAGTTCAGGCGCTGTTACTACTCAGTTCCCTTCCCGATAGTTGGGAAACGCTGGTCGTATCACTCAGCAACTCAGCCCCTAATGGCAAACTTACCATGTCAATGGTCAAGGATGCCCTATTCAGTGAAGAGGCAAGGAGAAAGGAGATGGGCACAGATCAGACCCATGCCTTTGTCACAGAAAACCGGGGAAGGCAACAAAAGAGTAGCAAAAGCAAATGGAGAGGCAGAAGCAAGAGCAGGGGCAGGTCCACTGATGGCAGAAAACCAACATATAAGTGCCATCATTGTGGAATAGAGGGACATATGAAGAAGAACTGCTATAAATGGAAAGAGGAGCAAGGCCAGAGCAGTTCGCAGCCAAAGAACAAGGGTGGAGAAACGTTAGTTACTATCTCTGGTGATGTAGCTTATTGTTCAAACCAAGATGAGACATGCCTTCACGTCTCACGAGAAGACACGGAATGGGTGGTAGATACTACAGCATCCTGCCACGTGACTCCATACAAGGAATACTTCACAACATACAAAGCCGGTGACTTTGGAGCTGTGAAAATGGGAAATTCCAGTTCCGCTGAGATTGTCGGAATTGGTGATTTCCAGATAAAGACAAGTTCCGGGAGCACAATCACTTTGAAGGATGTCCACCATGTGCCAGATCTTCGGCTAAATCTATTGTCAGGAATAGCTCTTGACAAACAGGGCTATGATAGTTACTTCAGTAAAGGCACATGGAAGTTAACAAGAGGCGCTATGACTGTCGCCCGAGGACATATTTGTGGCACGCTATACAAGACTCATGTGAAGATATGCACAGACAGCCTCAACGTTGCAGAAAAGGAGGCTTATCAAAATTTATGGCACCAGAGACTCGGCCACATGAGTGAGAAATCGATACTTTCTAACGTTCATTGATGATGCTTCTCGAAAGGTGTGGGTGTATTTCTTACGGACGAAGGACCAGGTGTTCGATTACTTCAAACTATTCCATGTCATGGTAGAACGTGAGACATGAAAGAAGTTGAAGTGTCTTCAATCCGACAATGGAGGTGAATACTCTTCCAGGCAGTTCAATGCCTATTGCAGATCATATGGCATTCGACATGAGAAGACAGTCCCACGCACCCTCAACACAACGGTGTAGCTGAAAAAATGAACCGAACAATCATGGAACGTGTTCGTAGCATGCTTAGTATGGCTAAGATGCCAAAGCCATTCTGGGGAGAAGCAGTCAGAGCCGCCTGTTACTTGATCAACCGATCTCCATCAGTACCATTGAATTTTGAAGTTCCAGAGAAACTTTGGTCTGGAAAGGATCCATCATATTCTCACTTGAGAATATTTGGATGTTTGGCGTACGTACACATATCCAAGGAGCTCAGACAGAAGCTAGATGTAAGGACCTCTCCATGCATATTCATAGGCTATGGAGATGAAGAATTTGGATACAGATTATGGGATCCAAAGGAGAAAAAGGTGATCAGAAGTAGGGACGTAGTGTTCCATGAAAACCAGACAATAGAAGATATTGACAAGCCCACAATATCTCAGAAGCCAAATGTTGCTCCTCAGGTGCCAGAGGCAACAGCAAAATCATTCATGAGAAATGAAGAGACGGTGCCAGAAGATATTCCAGAAGTAGAAGACAATGAGGAAGAAGACGGTGTTGAACAGGGGGAGCCACAACCCGCTCTGCCAGATGTTTCAGAACCATCACAAGACTTAGATGATGGTGGATCTCCTCATATTCCAGAAGTTCGTAGATCTGAACGAGGTCAGATTCCATCGAGAAGATATCCAGAATCTGAATATCTTCTACTTACTGACGATGGAGAACCAGAGAGTTTCCATGAAGCAGTATCTCATAAGGACAAAGAACAGTGGTTGCTCGCAATGCAGGACGAGATGGAATCTCTGCAGAAAAATCAGACTTATGAGATCGTAGAACTTCCAAAAGGGAAGAAGGCACTGAAAAATAAATGGGTGTTCAAGCTGAAGAAAGATGGCAGTGGAAAAGTGGTGAAATACAAAGCACAGTTGGTAGTCAAAGGATTCCAGCAGAAGAAGGGAATCGACTTTGATGAGATTTTTTCACCCGTAGTCAAGATGACTTCAATCATAACCATACTTGGATTGGTCGCAAGTATGAACTTGGAGCTTGAACAGATGGATGTGAAGACAGCGTTTCTTCATGGAGATTTAAAAGAAGAAATCTATATGCAGCAGCCCGAAGGTTTTGAGGTTTTAGGAGATAACCTCGTGTGCAAGCTAAAAAAGAATTTGTACGGTTTAAAACAGGCACCACGACAGTGGTACAAGAAGTTTGACTCGTGCATGGTGAGTCAAGGGTACAAGAAAACTGCCGCAGATGAATGTGTTTACATTCAGAAATTTTCAGATGGGAATTTCATTGCTCTTCTACTATATGTAGACGACATTTTGATCGTGGGGAAAGACGCAACGAAGATCAACCAGCTGAAGAATGAACTCTCTAAGTTTTTTGACATGAAAGACTTAGGACCGGCTCAACAAATATTGGGAATGCAGATCACCCGAGACAGGAAGAACCAGAGGTTATGGCTATCTCAGGAGAAGTATATTGAACGAGTGCTTGCACGGTTCAATATGAACAATGCCAAACCAGTTAGCATTCCATTAGCCAACCATTTCAAGTTGAGCAAGAGTTCCTGTCCCTCATCCAAGGAAGAGATTGGGGAGATGTCGTCAGTACCATATTCTTCAGCAGTTGGAAGTTTGATGTATGCTATGGTGTGTACGAGGCCCGATATTGCTCATGCAGTGGGAACAGTGAGTCGTTTTCTCTCCAACCCCGGGAAAGAGCATTGGGAGGCAGTAAAGTGGATTCTTAGGTATCTTAAGGGTACAATGAAATTATGTCTTTGTTACGGGGGAGCTGATCCAATCTTGGAAGGCTATACAGATGCAGATATGGCCGGAGATCTTGATAGTAGAAAATCTACTTCAGGATTCATTTACACTTTTGCAGGGGGAGCTGTTTCATGGCAGTCTAGGCTACAGAAGTGTGTTGCTTTATCCACAACCGAAGCAGAATACATTGCTGCCGCTGAAACTGGAAAAGAGATGTTGTGGCTAAAGCGTTATCTCCAAGAGTTTGGAATCAAACAAAAAGAGTACAAGGTACATTGTGACAGTCAGAGTGCTTTGGATTTGAGCAAGAACTCCATGTACCATTCCCGTACAAAACATATTGATATTCGCTATCATTGGATACGCGAGGTGATGGATCGACAACTGTTGAGACTAGTGAAGATCCATACGAAGGAGAATCCAGCTGATATGTTAACAAAGGTAGTAACTCGAGAAAAGCTAGAGTTATGCATAGACATAGCCGGGATGTTTATTTCAGATACGGCTGGAGGGGGAGAATTGATGACTTCCAGCCGTACTTCTAGATGTTCAAACCATAGCCGCCATGGGAAGCTGCCTTATTCACACGGGCAGCCCACAATGGTTGAACAAGCCAACCATAGCCGCCATGAGAAGCTTCCTTATTCACACGGGCAGCCCACAATGGTTGAACAATCCAACCATAGCCGCCATGAGAAGCTTCCTTATTCACACGGAAATTTCCACAAAAAACCCTCATCATTTTTGCTATAAATAGAGGTGCTTGCCTTCATTGTAAATCATCACAAAAATTAGAGTGTTCATCACCAAGAAGAGTGAGAACAAGAGTGATCCTAGAGAGTGATCCTCGTTTGTGAGTTTTTGAGAGTTTTTTTATGAGTATTGTAAATACTCGTGTAATCTATTCTTGTGAGTAATAGAGGTTGTTTTTCTCTCAAATTTATGTTTACCAACGCCCAATCGATCCACATACCCCAACAACGGGAAAGGCTTGAGGTTAATTTCTTAATCTAATTTTAAATTTCCTCTTCCTTTCATCATTATTAGGCTTCAACGTGCGTGATTGTTTGCATTTGTTTACAGTGAATACTATAGTTAATTTAATATGTTGCATATGTTTGCATTAGTTTTATATGTTTTAGTTTAATATGTTACAGTGAATTTTGATAGTTAGCGTGAGTTCTATTTGAATATGGGGTTTTGGGCATATAGAATAATAAGTTAAATTTATCACGTTAATTGTTTATCTTGTCTACTTTTAATAGCTAGTAGCATGGTTACACTGACAACACTTGGGTTGGCAAGCCTTAGGATTTTATTAGTTTGAGGTGAGAGGTCGCTCCCGTAGTTAAATTTAATCGGGGAATACCGCGAAGTATTTGTATATATTTTATCCAGGGTATGTACCAAAGTACATGTAAATGAAGGTTAGAGATTGGATGACATGAGGAAGCGTGTACTAGAACTTTAATACTTTCTTTTATTTATTTTTATCTTTTTAGGTGGCGACACCCTCAAGCCTTTTATGTGTTTATTTTCTCTTTTTTCTTTGTTTTCTACTTCAATTGAATATTTTTAAAAGCCAACTTGATCGAGTACGCAACCATACGAGTTACGGGACTTGGGGAGTGCCTAACACATTCTCCCCGAGTCAAATGAACCCCCTTATCCAAGTATCTGGTATATACTTAGTTTTCGAGTTCAAAGTGTTTTGCAGAGAAAATTATTATTTTTAGAAGAAAAAAAAACTGTGACCTGGCACACCGAAATCAAAATCAGGTGGTGACTCTGAGTTATTTCCTTTTTGAACAAATTTTTTTCACCTTCTTAATTGAAAACGCTTTTGCAAGCTTATTTAAATCTCTTTTATTAAGTTTAAAAGGGTTAAATGAAGTTTGTTTCAAAAAAGGGGTGTGAAAGTCGAAATAGAATAGGTTGATTTATCCAGGTAAAGACGGGCTCCAATTGAAAGGAACCATGACGCTAGAAAGACATATAGGCAAGCTCAGACGCCCTGGCTTTCTTTCTTAGTTTTCTAATCTTCTACCCTCTATTCTTGCAGATTCAAATCATATATATCTTTTAGAATCAATTTCAAACCATTTGCTAGATGTTGTAACAATCCAAATGATCCCACTACATCAGGACCCTTTCGACGTTGCACAAAAGCCATTACTTTACGTTCAGCTAGCACTAAAAAGGCTACTCCTACTATAAGTGGTAGAATTATTTCGAGTATTTCAGCTGAAAAAACTATGTACATTTTTTTCTATCACTAATGGTGTGGCCTGGTCGACCCAATCATCATATTGAAGGAGGGGACCTTTTCTCGAGAAAAATATATTCTTGCAACTACGAGAATCACAATACAACAACTCATTTCCATTCATTCTACGGAAAAGGGTCAGAACTTCCCCTAACGTATTGACTCCAGGTTAAAAATGCCCTCCGTTAACCTATTTTGAAGAAAATACCCCTACCGTTAAAATTCTGGCCTAACGTATTTACTCCAGTTTAAAAGATGCCCCTACCGTTAACCTATTTTAAAAAAAATGCCCCTACCGTTTTAAATATAAGTACAGTCTGTTGTTAGACTTAGGGGCACAAATATGCCACATTTTTAACGGTAGGGGCATTTTCTTCAAAATAAGTTAACGGAGGGCATTTTTAACCTGGAGTCAATACGTTAGGGGCAGTTCTGACCCTTTTCCCTTCATTCTATCTAAGAAAAAAAATTCAGCATAGACCCCCCTCCACAAAAAAAATCTACGTTTCTTTATCTATATTTTGCCAGGTTTAAGAGTCCCCGCTCTCCATGTTCTTGAAAAAAAATTTCAACTTACTAACTAGTGTCGGTAGCTGATAATATGCGATGTAGTTGCTATTTATACCATAATTACCCATCCTTTGTTGTTGTCTTGTAATGTAAAGTGCTATTAAAATGCTTGGATTAATGCTAATTGGTTGCGCAGGGAATACAAGATTTGAGGAAGCATAAATGAAGTGTCTATAGGCAAGAACGTAACAGATTTCCCCACTCATGAAGCACCCGAACTCAAAAGAGCAATTGAGAGAAGTGAAACGAAGATAAAGATGTACTCCAGGGATTCCCGCGGTCCACGCCGCGGTCCGCGCCACGGTTTTCCACAGACTCCGCCGCGATTGGAGTCACAGCCACAACCACGGCCGTGGAGCTTCGGTCAACAGTCAAGAACGGAGGGACTAAAGTGTAAAACCGAGGAAAGCTTTTGAAAATAAATCCTATATTTTGTAAGAGCTCTCCCACTTTTGAAGGAGGCTAGTTTTGGAGCTCATTTTGGGAGAAGAAATAATCTTGGGAGATCATCCAACAACATTAGTATTCTTAGTTCTCTTTTATTTTCTTGCGTGTATGATTATGAATATTTTCTTAGTTTATTCCCTCATTGTCATGAGTATCTAACTACCTTAATCTAAGGTTTTGATGGAACCCCTTGGGGATAACTTGGTTGTTTGATTAATATAATTTGGTTTGGTTGTAAATCTTTATTTGTTCATATGTGTTTTGATTGTGGTTAGTTGAAAAGGGCCCTCAATTATCCGTTGCTATTTAGTATGTATCTGCTTGAGAGAAAGTGCATATTTAGGTGATTGTATGAACAACATCACTCTCGGAGTATAGACGAGAGTCATAACCGAGGGTTTAGAGGTTGGTTTAGAGATAACAATACTTCGGATGCAATCTAAATGTACTGTATTGTGAAATTAGCTAGCGTAACTTGAGAGAGAGCGTCTAGTAGATTTCATAGTTACTTGATTAAGACCTATGATAACTTTAGTGTCCATGATTGATAATGATAACCAAATCGTAGTTATAAGATTTATGCAACCAAGGAAATCGCCTTAGACCTTATTCCAATTGCTTACAAATCAAGTTTAGTTAATTTCTTGTTTTTACCTTCAATCTTTAATTGTTAGAAAAATCAACCATTGTGAATCAAAAAGTTTGGAAAAGTGATTGTGTGAATTGAGTAAATCCCACAAAGGTGATTGATAGGTTAATTCTCTGATGTTCGACTCTGGCTTCAATACTCAGATTATATTTGCAACGCCCGCGTAGTCTTTTGCGAGACTCGGTTGAGCGTGATCAAATTTTGGCGTAGTTGTCGGGGAATTAACGGTGTTATCAATTATCATTGAAATAAATACAAAGATTCTAAGTGTAATCAGTTTCTTTACACAAATCTGTTCATTGAAATTCTAACGTTCGAAATCTTGTGGAAGCAGGTGTATGCCTAGAAATTCTTCGAGGACTGGAGAACTACTTGAAGGACTCTCAGACCCCGAGAAGATATTTCAGGTATTGAATCATGCAAACAGAAGACTTCAACACTCTCAACAAACAACCCAAACTCGAAATTGACATGGCTGACATTTAGGACAATGTCAACGGAAACGTTAGGAATGAGCAAGATGACTTAAAAGTCAGGCAAGTGGCACCTCTTGTGCCTGAAGCTGCACAATATGACTGGGCACAACCTACAGCTGACAATCTGGCCACTGCCATAGCTGTGCCCGCAATTCAAGTGGAGACATTCCAGATCACCAACAATACGCTACATCTGCTGTAGAATAAGGGATTGTTCTCTAGGTCTGGAATTGAAGACCCGCAGCAACACTTGAAGAATTTTCTGTCAATTTTCATGACTCAAAGGCAGCCTAATGCAACTCCAGAAGCTATCAAACTGCTATTGTTCCCATTCTCAAAAACCAGGGCAGATCAGACTTTGCTAAATTTGCTCCCTGTCAACTCCATTACCACTTGGGAGGAATTAGTCAAGTAGTTCCTGAACAAGTTCTATCCGCCTAACGAGACTGCACAACAAATTTTTGATATATTGCAGTATAGGTAACATTCCACTGAAACCTTCCAAGAAACCTGGGAGAGATTTAAAGGGATGTTGGTGAAGTGCCCTCATCATGGCATTCCAGACCAGATGCTCGGTAAGAGATTTTACATGGGTCTAGCTGACAACTTGAAAGCTAATGTGGATGCTTCATTTGGAGGTGCTTTCTTGATCAAAACATTCACCGAGTGCAAAATTCTGCTAGACAAGATGTCCCAAAATGCAAGGCGGATCACTAGTGGTGCGACACTGGCACCCATAATGCATTCAGTCTCACTTGATCCTAATAATTCATAGGAAGAGAAAATGGCCACACTCCTGACCCAGATGAGCTTACTAACAAAGAAGATTGATGAGATGGGTACAAAATAGGTGCATATCGTTGGCACACCAAATGGTAGACTATGTACGCCGTGTATTAATCAGTCCTATGTGTGTTCATGGAGTGGTGAACATGAGACTCGGGGAGTACAGGAAGATATGAACTATGTCAGCAACTATGGGGGTCAGAGACAAGGAGCACTGCACTGGAGACCGCAGCAATACCAGCAGTACAGGCCTGCTATGCAGTGGCCTAGGGGTATGCACCCTTAAAACAAGTTAGTGTCAGTGCCTTATCAGAAAATACAGGGCTATCCACAACAGAATCAGCATCAATTAGTTTATCAACCACCCCTTCAGCAGCAAGATAACATGATGGTTGAGATTAGAGGTATGCTTCAACAATTCACTGGGATGAATAATAAAGTGCAGAAAAAATTGGCAATGCATGATTCAGCGATCAAGAACATTGAAACGCAACTAGGTCAGCTGTCCATGGCTCTAAATAACTGTCCTCCAGGAACCTTGCCTGCAGATACAAACATTGATCCCAAGGAGAAAAACCCAAATCAGCTGATGGCAGTCAGTCTCAAGAAGGTAGAGATTTAGATAGAGAGCAAGAAATTGTGTAGGCCAGTGAAAATACTAAACCAGCCACTCCGATTCAATTAGAGGTAGAAGAACCAACAGAACTCACTGAAGTGGTGGTTGAGCATAACCAAGATGAAAAAAGGGAAAGAAAAGGTGAATGAGAAAGTTGTAGAATAGGTGGCACCTCTTGCGCCAGAAAACACTCACAAAGAGAAGCCAGTGCACAATGCAAAAAGGGTGCTACCTGCACCCTTCCTTCAAAGACTGGTCAAGAAAAAGAAGACAGATCAATACAAAAAGTTTATGGAGATGCTGTGACAAATTCAGCTGAATATTCCTTTGATGGATTCTCTAAGGGATATGCCCGGTTATGCCAAGATGATGAAAGATCTTATATCGCAGAAGTTTGATTTTCAGGATCTATCCACTGTGACACTGACACGGACTTGCAGTGTCATGGTAACAAAACCGATAGCCCAAAAGATGTCTGATTCAGGTAGCTTTACTATCCCTTGCACAATTGAAAGTTATGCCTTTGCAAAGGCATTATGTAATTTGGGAGCCAGCATAAATTTGATGTCGCGGGCTGTGTACACTAAACCGGGCATCGGCAAAGCTAAGCTGACTTCCATGCTACTACAGCTGGCCGATCGCACTATGAAGAGACCAACAGGTATTCTCGATGATGTGCGGGTGCACGTGGGGAAATTCGTGTACCCTGCACACTTTGTGATACTAGATTGTCAAGTTGAAGAGGAGATACCCCTTATATTAGGGAAGCCATTTTTAGCCACTGGAAGAGCACTGATAGGCTGTGAGACCGGGGAACTAAAAATGAGACTGAATGATGAAGAAGTCATATTAAATGTTCAGCAGTCGATGAGGAGACCCAGTGAATATGCCAATTTCTCTTTAGTGGAGGCAGTTGATGTCATTCTGCAAGAAGATGATAGGGCCCTGACAGCTGATAATCCATTGGAGGCATATCTGACAAATCTAGAAGAGATGGATGGTGAAGGGTTGGCTGAATGGGTCATGGAACTGGAAGGCCGAGGATTTTGGTCAAGGGAACCTCAGTTCGAATCCCTTGAGCTAGAAAAAAGGGCCACTCCTCCAACAAGGCCATCAATAGAAGAACCACCCAAACTAGAGTTGAAGCCACTACCAAACCACATCAGGTACACATCCTTAGGCCCGAACTCTACCTTGCCTGTTATTATATCATCCTGTTTGCTAGATTTGCAGGTAAAACAACTCTTACAGGTGTTGCAAGTTAACAAGACTGCCATTGGCTAGACCATAGCAGACATAAAGGGTATCAGCCCAGCCTTTTGCATGCATAAGATTCTTCTGGAAGAGGGGCACAGATCTTCCAGGGAACACCAACGAAGGCTTAACCCTAACATGAAAGAGGTTGTGAAGAAAGAGGTCATCAAATGGTAGATGCGAGAATCATTTTCCCCATCTCTGATAATTGAGTCAGCCCTGTTCAATGTGTTCCGAAAAAGTGGGGGATGACTTTTGTCAAAAATGATAATACTGAGTTGATCTCAACTTGTACAGTCATAGGGTGGTGAATTTGTATAGATCACCGGAAACTGAACATTGCCACCCGAAAGGACCACTTTCCCTTGCCCTTTATTGACCAAATGTTGGACATGCTGGCCGGAAGATCCCACTTCTGCTTCCTAGATGGTTATTGTACAATCAAATATCTATAGCCCCCAAAGATATAGAGAAAACATATTTCACATGTCCATATGGCATCTTTGCCGTTCGGAGAATGCCCTTTGGGCTTTGCAATGCACTGGCGACTTTTCAACGGTGCATGCTAGCCATCTTCACAAATATGGTGGAGGATATTATGGAAGTATTTATGGATGATTTCTCCGTCGTGGGATATTCATTCGAAGACTATCTTCACAACCTAAGCAGAGTGCTCAAAAGGTGTGTGGAGACAAATTTAGTGCTAAACTAGGAGAAGTGCCATTTTATGGTACAAGAAGGTATAGTCCTAGGATATCGAGTGTCCAAGAAAGGAATGGAGGTTGACCATTCTAAGGTTGACGTGATTGAGAAGCTACCACCACCCACTTCAGTCAAGGTGGTAAGAAGTTTTCTGGGACACGCTGGATTCTACCGGTGTTTCATAAAAAATTTCTCCAAGATTGCTAACCCACTATGGAAACTCCTTGAATAGGATCGGTCCTTTGTGCTTTCTAAGGATTGCAGGTTGGCATTTGAGGAGTTGAAGAAGAAGCTGATAACTTCCCCCATCATTGTTGCTCCCGACTGGGAGCAACCATTTGAACTCATATGCGATGCCAGCGACTATACGATAAGAGCAGTCTTGGGGCAGCGAAAGGATAAGCTGATGCACTCGATCTACTACGCAAGCAGAATGCTAAGTGGACCACAACTCAACTACACAGTGATGGAGAAGGAGATATTGGCAGTTGTGTTCAAATTTGACAAGTCCCAATCATATGTGATTGGTTCTAAGGTAATTGTATATACTGACCATGCAGCTCTCAGGTACCTGATTGAGAAAAAAGAGTCCAAGCAATGCCTGATTCGTTGGGTGATGCTGTTGCAAGAATTTGACCTCGAGATTCGTGACCGTAAAGGCACAAAAAATCAAGTCGCTAATCATTTATCACGACTTGAAGGGGCTGAAAAGTCAGTCAATGTCAAAGAGATTCTGGAAACCTTTCTAGACAAGCAGCTGCTGGCAGCCAGTTTAGAAGGAGCGCCTTGGTATGCAGATTTTGCAAACTACCTGGCCTGTGGTATTGTTCCTTATGATCTCTCTTCTGTCCAAAAGAAAATATTTTATCGTGACTGCCACATGTATTTTTGGGACGAGCCTTACTTGTTTAAAATCTGTGTTAATATTATGATCCAGAGGTGTGTCCCCGAGATAGAACAATCATCTGTTTTGCAGGCTTGTCACGCATCTGCATATGGATGACACTTTGGAGGAGTCAGAACAACAACAAGAGTGTTAGAAGCAGGGTTCTACTGGCCAACAATCTTTAAGGATGCTCACCAATGGGTAAAAGGTTGTAATGAATTCTAGCGAACGGGAAACATATCTCGCAGGCATGAAATGCCCATGAATCCAATCCAACAAGTTGAGGTGTTCGACGTTTGGGGTATTGATTTCATGGGCCCTTTCGTCAGTTCTTCTGGCAATAAGTATATACTTGTTGCGGTGGATTACATCTCCAAATGGGTGGAAGCTGCAACGCACCCCACAAATGATTCAAGAATGGTGGTAGGATTCTTGAAGAAGAATATATTGACCAGATTCGAGATTCCGAGAGCCATCATCAGTAATGGGGGAATGCACTTTTGCAATCGTGTCCTTGAAAAATTGTTGACCAAATATGATGTGCACCACAAGTTAGGACCCCATATCACCCTCAAACAAGTGGACAGGTAGAAGTCTCTAACCGTGAGATCAAGAGTGTGCTCACTAAAACAGTAAACACCACAAGAACTGATTGGGCGACAAATCTTGACGACGCACTTTGGGCCTATAGGACTGCATTCAAAACACCTATTGGTATGTCACCATACAAGTTGGTATTTTGGAAGGCCTGTCATCTACCTGTGGAACTAGAACATCGAGCGTGTTGGGAATTGAAGCAATTAAACATGAACACTGATGAAGTTGGACAAGCTACATTGACACAATTTCATGAGTTGAAGTAGTTCAGATACCATGCATTTGAAAGCACGAGACTGTATAAGGAAAGGATGAAGAGATTTCATGACAAAAATATTATGGACAGAAGTTTCAAACTTGGAGACAAAGTATTATTGTACAATTCAAGGTTGAGATTGTTCCCAGGCAAGCTTAAGTCTCGATGGTCTTCAAGTCGTGCAGATGGGACAAAAAAGGTCAACGTCAATAGACAAAGGTTGAAACATTAACTTTGCATGGCGGAACAAAAAGGAGAAATAATAGTGACTAATCTCAAAGAGCCTCAATACACGAAGAGTAAGGAAATCTGTTAACTGTGTTGTGCTGCGATATTAAATCAGGAGCGATCGCAGATCTCTCTAGCTCAAATCGTGGCCGCAGCCGCGGTCTGGTATTTTGGGCAGCAAAAGTTTTTGTTTTTTTTCTCTTTAACTCGTTTTTTTATCATTTTTTCTTTACAAATCAAAAATAAACCTAATTTCACACAAAACTCCCCCTCCCCCATCTCCTAAACACACGAAGATCCTCTCCCCAACTCTAAAATCCTTCTCTAAACCCTAACCCCCTTCCCCCATTTTCTATTCTTCGTCTAAGTATTTCACAAGACCATCTCATTCTTCCCTTCAAGGTTTGATTTCAACCCCCTTCTATTTTCTTTCAATTTTTGTGTATTATATGTTAATGTTAGTAGTTTAAATATATTGTAGTACTTCAACTTTGTATTTATGTTGAGTTTTCTTTTCTTAATCAGAAGAATATAGTTTTTGCATATATTTGGTAAATGGACTGTGTTTTTCATTGTTCAATGGGTGTTGTTGAGGATTGAGGGTTTCGAGCCAGTGTGAGGTGTGTGGGTGTATGTTTAGTTGAAGTGGGGATGTTGTTTTTGATTTAAATAGGACATGACTATGACAAATAAAGTGTTGCTCACAAGGTGTTTGTCAAATTGCCTCAATGATGGGGAATATAAGATGTTGTTGTGACTTGGTGTGGTGAAGTCTGAGTAACCTCCCTTAGTCACCATGTTAGGCTTACACTAATACATGTTTCTCCCCATTTGACAGGTAGTATGAGTACTTCATGAAAAAGACAAAACATAGGGTCCTCCAGAGCTAGGGCCCCGTCCAATGCTGAAGATTTTGGTAGCTCGCGGTTTGTCTATAAAGCTGCTGAGACGAGGTACAATGCAAAGCTGACCAGACAATTACTACATGAGGTGCACATCCATAAGAATGCTTTGGTGGAGGATTGTCCCACATGTTTGAGGAGCTACGGAGGTGTCGATTAGACATATTCTTTGAGACCCCGAGGTAGCTAATATTCAGTTTTGAGGGAATTCTACGCTAACCTGCCCGAGCATAAGCGCAACATAATGACGTGCCCAACACCCCGGTAAATGCATCAAAATAAGTCATCCCCAGGGTGTATCGCATTCCACAATTCACTGGCACCGATCACTATCTTCTGACCAGTCGCCCAGAAGCTTATTGGTATAGATTTATGCCAGTCATTACTGTAACTGGCAAACAACCAAGATGGGTGACACAACCGACAACTTTGCATTCGCAATCTCTGAATTGGGAGGCCAAATGTTGGCTGACGGGGATTAACAATACGTTGTTACTTTTTGGTAACACAACAGATGTATATGGTCTATGGGCGGCGATGATCTACTGTTTCATGACCCACCAAGGTTTGATATAGCCCGAGTCCTCCTGGAGGAGATGTTCATCCGATCGCCATAAATTGGCAAAGGCCTCTATTTCACTTCACTTGTCACACGACTTTGTCGCCTTGCTAAGGTTCAGGAGGACCCCAGAGTTGATGGAAAATTAAAGATAAGGAAACCATTCCTGGCAAGTAAAATTATCCAAGAGGGAAGAGGTCAAATAGAACGCCGCAACGACTCGTCTGATGAGTCTGGGTCTTAGGATGACTCTGATGATGCTGGTGCTCTTGAGATCACAACAACCACTACAAGGGACGGGGCAGGTCCATCACAGCCTCGCCGAAGTACTCGCTTGTCTGCGTTGGAGCGGGAAATGACTGGACTGCGAACCTCTGTGGATCACTTGGGTACTCGCATTGACGCGGTTGAAGACAGATAAGTGAAGTCAGAGAAGAAGTTCATGGGTTGGTTTAGAGCATTGGGTCGTGCCTACGGCGTTAACTCGGGCAATGCTTCAGACCAAGACTGAGCAATCAGTGAAGTTCCTTTACCTTACTCATTTTATACTACTAAGCCATGGGGACATGTCTTCTGTTTAAGTGTGGGGTGGGGGAATTTCTCGTTATCTGTTGTAGTTGTGAATATTAATTATTTTGTTTGTTTGTTTTTGGTGTATCTTTGTGTTTTATGTTAGCTGTTAGAAATAGAGTAGCAATTAGTGTGTTTTAGGAAATTATATATAGAAGCGACTTGGACCGACGATGGATCTCTGTCGGCGGAGTTCTTGAGGGACCAAGTCGAGGGGGAAAAAGGGACTCTTCCTAATGACAGATTATGTAGACGATTTTCTTGAGGGAAGTTAGTCTATAGAAAACACCGAAAAGATTTGTTTTGTTAGGTAATGTAGTAATTCCCCTTTGGTTTTTCTTTGGGTCACGATTCTTTTTCTAAGGTTTATCTTGAACCGGGTATAGGTAGATTTTCTTATGTTTTTAACTTAGGAGTAATGGGCGTCGAGCTAAAGTTGAATGATCCTTAGCGTACTTACACTTGAACATGATAAACACCAGAGTGTAGCATCTAACTTCAAGAGTCGAATTCCGCCTTACGTGCCTTAAAAATTTTACACTTTCACTTAACTTGAACACTCGAAAGAGAATGTCTTGATAAACTGATCCGAAGTGAGTCATGTGCCAATTGAGTGTGAGTATTGTTTATATTCCATGTTATACATTTGAAGCCTAGAACTTGCCATGTGTGTTTGCAAAGCGATAGAAGCTTCATTCAGTTTTAGAAGTGATATAGGCATTTCTTTGTTGAGCCTGATAGAAAAAGTGAACCCACCTGAATGCATTACATCTTAGTTAACCCTGTTGAGCTTATAAGCCTGTTTCTTTGGCAACCACAAGGTGAACTTTAACCACGTGTTAGAATAGCCTGTTGTTTGAACCAATCTTCCTCCCGGTCACTAAGCACTAAAAGGTATTAAAACTATGCAAGAACAAAAAGTGTGGGGTGGTAGTTTAGTTTTGACGTGGAAACCATGGAAATAGAGAAAAAGGTGTAGAATGTGAAGAATAAAAGAGAAGCACCATGAAAAAAAAGGGTTGATTAATAAGTGGGAGCTTGTATAAATTGCACCTAATGTATGGGGATGTTTAAATAGAGGTGGTGGAAATTGGCTTACAAAATGATGAGTTTGAAGTTCAGTGTATTAAAAGTGCTTAGGGAGGCTAGTCACTATACCCAAATGTATCCTACCCGTCCCTTCGCCTATATTACAATCGAATAAAGTCCTATTGATCTTAGACTGAGTGATGCTCGATTAGTCAAGTATTATACTAGGGGCAAGCCTATGGTGCATCTTTGTTGCATGTGAATGTTTCTTTCAGAGAGTGAGTGAATTCTTTAAATTGAGTTCCTAATCGTTGTCATTATCATTATACATATGGAACTACTCTCTTGTGTAATGTGAGGGCATGTGATTCACGAAGAAAAAGTGCATCTTGACTACTGTGTAGACTGGTTCGAGTGAGTGAGAGTGTTGCAGGACATAATCTTCTTGACTCTCGAGGTAAAAGCTGCTCACCTCTAGAAGTAACAATTGAGAAAATGTTCTTGGTGTGAGTCGTTAAGGAAAGCATAGGGAATGATTATATATGGAGTGTGGTGAATTGCTCGAGGACTAGCAATAATTTAAGTGTGGGGTGTTGATAATAGGCGATATAGTTGCTATTTATACCATAATTACCCATGCTTTGTTGTTGTCTTGTATTGTAAAGTGCTATTAAAATGCTTGAATTAATGCTATTTGGTTGTGCAGGGGATACAAGATTTGAGGAAGCATAAATGAAGTGTTTATAGGCAAGAATGTAACGGATTTCCCACTCATGAAGCACCCAAACTCAAAAGAGCAATTGAGAGAAGTGAAACGAAGATAAAGATGCACTCCAAGGATTTCCATGGTCCGTGCGCAGTTTTCGACAGACTCCACCGTGGTTGGAGCCGCGGTCGCAACCGCGGCCACAGAGCTTCGGTCAACAACCAAGAACGGAGGAACTAAAGTGTAAAATCGGGGAAAGCTTTTGAAACAAAACCCTATATTTTGTAAGGGCTCGCCCACTTTTGAAGGAGGCTAGTTTTGGGAGAAGAAACAATCTTGGGAGATAATCCAAAAACATTAGTATCCTTAGTTCTCTTTTATTTTCTTGCAAGTATGATTATGAATATTTTTTAGTTTATTCCCCCATTATCATGAGTATTTAACTACCCTAATCTAAGGTTTTGATGGAACCCATTGGGAATAACTTGGTAGATTGATTAATATAATTTGGTTTGGTTATTAATCTTTATTTGTTCATACGTGTTTTGATTGTGGTTAGTTGAAAAGGGCCCTGAATTATCCGTTCCTATTTAGTAAGTATCTACTCTAGAGAGAGTAGATATTTAGGTTATTGTATGAATAACATTACTCCCGAAGTATAGACGATAGTCGTAACCGAGGGTTTAGAGGTTGGTTTAGAGATAATGATACTTCGGGTGCAATCTAAATGAACTGTATTGTGAAATTAGCTAGCGTAACTTGAGAGAGAGTGTCTAGTAGATTTTCATAGTTACTTGAGAAAGACCTATAATAACTTGAGTGTTCATGATTGATAAAGATAACCAAATCGTAGTTATAAGATTTATGCAAGCAAGGAAATCAACAATAGGAGAAATCATTGCCTTAGACCTTATTCCAACTGCTTACAAATCAAGTTTAGTTAATTTCTTGTTTTTACCTTCAATCTTTAATAGTTAGAAAAATCAACCACTGTGAATCAAAAAGTTTGGGAAAGTGATTGTGTGAATTGAGTAAATTCGACAAAGGTGATTGATAGGTTAATTCTCTGAGGTTCGACTCTGAGCTTCAATACTCATATTATATTTGCAACGCCCGTATAGTCTTTTACGAGACTCGGTTGAGAGTGATCAGTAGCTAAATTCAGTCTCTGAAACCCCATAACATAAGAAATTCAAGGAGTGCATAAGCCCCTTAGAGATAGGGGCGACTTTCTTGTAACAGTTATCACGAATAAGCAAATAGGGGACAACAACTAAAGTGATAGCAAGAATAATTTCAGGAATAGGTTAATTTTCTTTGCTTTTGAATGAGTTGAACAGAAGATGCTACATAAACAGCTTATCATTTCAAGACTTAGTTTAGAGAGAGAAGCTCTCTAAGCTTTACCCTTTGTATCGATATCCCTAAGAAAAACGTTCCTATAACCGACAATTTAGGGGATAATGCAACCAAGCTCAACCATCAGAAAGGTGCTACGCCCACCGTCGGTTCTGCCGGATTCAAGTAACATGCAAATTAGTGATTTCCCTCCTCTAAATATCGCAAATCCAATAACTTCCAAGACTAATCAGACCCCAAATCAGCTTCTGGTATATCCAAATGGACCTACCCGATCATTGGAAATTCAATGATATGTGAATACAAAACAACTATGCATCAAGACTCGGAGGTTCCGGCGCCCATGGCAACACCTCTAGGAAGAGCATCCATCTCAAGCACATACCCTACAAAATTGTAAGAGGAAAACCATTGGTCAGTTTCACAAAAGAGGAACATGATTTGTTGGCTGAAACATGTCGTCTCACCATTGTGGGTATATTTCCAAGAACTAGACCATCTATTTAGCGGATTCGAAACTGAATTTCTTAGAACAATACCAGTCAAAGGTTCCATCAAAATAGGAGCTTACAACCTCAAAAATATTTTCATCAATTTGGATTTGGAAGAAGACCACAAAAGTGTCTATGGCAGAACCAAACTGATAATTGCCGGTATGCAAATGAAGTTGCAGAAATGGACTACGGATTTTAAGCCTGGAATTGTGACTACTATGGCCCCAGTTTGGATAAATTTACCAAATCTCCGGTGGCATTTCTTTGAATGGGCGGCTCTGTGTCGTATTGTGGAGCCAATTGCTATTCTAATCATATGTGACAAAGCAACCTTATCAAAAACTAGACCTAGTACAACAAAAATTAAGGTTGAATTGACATTACCAAGCCCCTCGTTAGAGGTATTGATTGACATATCAATAAGGAAGGCCAGAAGGAAACTGTGATTCAAAAGGTTGAATATGAAACTATTCCCGAGTATTGTGGTCATTGCAAAATGTAGGGTTATAGTGATATAAACTGTGGTATTCTTCATCCTGAGTTGAGGAAATCTTCAGCAAAATATGGGAACAAAGTAAACAAAACTAATATCCTAGAGAACAAGAGCATGAAAGCTACAAGGGGGAGGTCAACAATAAAATGGTAATTGATAAAGGGTCTAGTTCCAGTGGAGACAACAAAGAACATGGTTTAGCCAATATGGAGGTAGAGAACATGGATAAAGAGGAAGGGTGGACTGCTGTGACAAATAACAAAGGAAAGAAGAAGGCGAAGAGTAATTCTAACAAATTTCAAGGAAAAAATATCTCAATTGCCAACTTAAACACTATAAAAGTGACTCTAAATGATACAATTGAAAGTAATGTGCTTGTTTCTGGAGAAATCAATGCTACCAAAGAGTTGACATCAGTGAACGACAGTTTAAAATCACCTCATTCAAAGAACAGAATCAAGGGAATGAAGGGAGAGATGGGATACGAACTGAGAATGTTAGGAATATTAAAAGATCAAGAAAAACTTCTCTACGTGAAAAGGCAGCAACACCTTATGCGAGGAACAAGCATCAACAAGATCCAACAAGTAGAAAAAAGGATAGCAAATCCAACAAAGAAGAATTATGGAAGTTGAATACGGAGCAAATTCAACTAGCTATAATGAATGATTTTCCTACTCAGAATTTCCTCGATGGGGTTGAGGGAATAAAGCCCCCGGAAGAACCGGATGGGGAGCAACTTGATACTATTGCTAGAAGCTAGGACATTGCTATGGAAAACATAGCAATAGGTTCAAATTCTCAAGAGGAAGATAATGAAGTGGATGAATACTCACTTCGAAACAGAATCAGAGGCAGAAGTTGAAGAGGCTCAATTCCAAAAAGAGCAATCTTCAGTTTCTGGTGGTGAAGCCTTCACCAAAGACAAGCAGGCTATAAATATGGAAGTGAAGCAGTCAGGAGGTTAACTCAGGATCAAAAGATAATTGCTGATATGAACAATCTTTCTCCAAGAGGTTCAGATGGCAATCGAAATGGGTGGCCTTCCACGCAGAAGACCAAAGCTATCATGAAGTCAAACATAGGTCTTACTCCAACGATTAATGCTCTCTGTTGGAATATTAGGAGTATAAAAACTCAAAGTGCCTTTGAGAGACTTGAAACTCTCAAACAACAATATAATATTTCCCTTATTTTCTTATAAGAACCTAAAGTCAAGGAGATTCGTATGAGTCAGTACATGAGGCAGCTTGGAATGTATAACTATTACTCTAATATCAACAACAACATCTAGATATTTTGGTCAAATGATTCTGAGGTTGACATTATCAAGGACATTGATCATTTAGTTAATTGCAAGATTAACTACAAAGTTACTAATACTGAGTTTCACCTCACGACTGTGTATGCTAAATGTAGATCCATTTTGAGAAAACAATTGTGGGCAGATTTGGTTAATTTTGCAGGCTCCTTCAATGGACCTTGGGCATTTATAGGTGATTTTAATGTCATCTCTGACCCTGAGGAAAAGATAGGAGGCAATCCATATAGAATTGACAAAAGCTTCGACTTTATAGAATGTTTGTTAGATTACAGCTTACAGGATCCAGATTTTCTTGGTAATATTGTTACTTGGTGCAATAACAGAGGGTCTCTTGGTACTATATGGAAGAGGTTGGATAAGATGGTGTATAATTCCGAGTGGTTTAGCATATTCGATAGAACTACTGTTACTCACCTGGCCAATGCTTGTTCTGATCATGTCCCTCTTCTGATTCAATCTAGTCATAATGAAGCAGCTCATGTCAAATATTTCAAATTTCTCAATTTTTGGACAGATTATGCGGACTTCCTTGATGTGGTTCAAAGTACCTGGCAAGAAGAGTGTAGTGGCAATTCACTATGGTCCTTCATCACAAGTTGAAAAAAAACTGCATCTAGACTTAGTTCCTGGTTGAGAGAGGCTTATGGAGATATTCATGAAGAACCTAAAAGATTGGAATTGGAAATCGCCAATCTTGAAGTTCTTAACATAAATGACAACATTGATGTCAATAGAACTAAATTGAATAAAATCATAGCTGAGTATATTAGATACCTCAAGATCCAGGACTCTATTTTAAAGCAAAAAGCTAGAGTAAAATGGCTAAAGGATGGGGATTCTAACTCTGCCTATTTTCACAATGTCATCAAAGATAAGAGAAGGAGGTTGAATATCAGTAAGATACATAATGAACATTACCAATGGGTTGAAGGGACTAAAGATAACTCATAAGCAGCAGTGAGATATTTTCAAGGGCTCTTTTGTCAGAAAGACGAACAGAATGATTTCTCGGATTCGGATTTCATAGAACCTTCTATTTCTGAGGATGTAAACTCTAAATTGACTGTAGTACCTACCAAGGAGGAATTGAAAGCTTGTGTCCTTTCAATGGACCCAGATAGTTCCCCTGGACCGGATGGTTTTACAGTAAATTTTTTTTCAAAAATACTGGTCTATTATTGCTTCAGATATTGTTCAAGCTTTCATTTTTATTTTCTGTAGAGCAAATTTGCCCAAGTGGCTTACACATACCTGCATAGGCATGCTTCCCGAAGGTCCCCTCCCCCAGCATTTCAATAATATAAGACTCATTAGCCTATGCAATGTTATTAGTAAATTATTTTCTAAGTTACTTAATTCCAGGCTAAGCATTATTTTATCATATTTTATCAGTTGGAACCAAAGTGGTTTTGTGAAAGGCAGAGCTATTACTGAAAATATTTTACTTTCTTAGGAAATCATCCAAGATATAGGAAAAACAAATGAAAAAGAAAATGTTGCATTAAAACTAGATATGGCTGAGGCATATGATAGAGTGTCGTGGTCTTATTTATGTGTTCTAATGAGAAATTTAGGTTTTAGTGAAACTTGTATTGACATCATTTTCAGACATATCTCTAGCAACTGGTATTCTCTAATTGTTAATGGCACTAGGAAAGCCTTTTCACAAATCTGAGAGAGGTCTAAGACAGGGAGACCCTATCTTTACTTCTTTAATTGTTATTTGTGCTGAATTTCTTTCTACGAAATTAAATCACATTGCTTCTCTTAATGCTTTTAAAGCCTTTCATATGAATAAGAAAGGCCCTATTATTAATCATATTGCCTTTGCTGATGATATTATTCTCTTTTCTAGTGGTTGCAGGAAATCATTAGGACTTTTTATAAAGGCTCTTACTGATTATGAAAGAGTTTCAGGGCAACTTGTCAACAAGCAAAAATCTTGTTTTATTCTAAATCCAAATGCTCAACCAAAGAAAATTTCAAGGGTGGAAAGCATCATTGGGATGGAGCACAAAGCTTTGCCTAAAAAATATCTGGGATGTCCACTATATGTAGGGAGAAAAAAGATAATTATATTTTTAGAAGTGATAACCAAGGTCATAAACAAAATTTATGGATGGCACACTAAACTTCTGTCCTCATTGATCAGGCATGTTCTTCTTGCATTACCAACTCATCTTCTGGCAGCTATTCATCCTCCCAAAGATGTGCTTAATCAAATAGAAAGAATTCTTTACAGATTCTTTTGGGGAGGGTCTGCGGAAAGAAGAAGATATCATTGGTCTTCCTGGGATAAACTTTGCTTGCCTTATGAAGAGGGGGGAACAAATTTCAGGAACTTCAAGACATATGCAATGCCTTCACAGCAAAAAAATGGTGGAATTTTAGGACTGGTCAGTCCCTATGGAAGAAGTTCCTTATGGCCAAATATTGTCAGAGGGTTCATCATGTTATGAAGAGGTGGTATCCACATCAATCTCAATCCTGGAATGCTGTAAGATAAAAAAGGTAGTGGATAAACAAATTCTATGGAAGATCGGAAGAGGAGAAGTGTCTTTCTGGTTTGACAATTGGTCTGAGCTTGATCCTCTTTATGACTACCTCCCTCCTGGTCATAAACCAAATAATTTGAAACTCATGGATATGGCATTGAACAAATCAAATCAATTGGGCTGGTTATGATCAAATTCTTCCTCAACAACTTGTTTTTAAAGTCAATAGTCTCTGGATCCAACTGAAATCATCTATTCCTGATAAAGCAATCTGGAGTGCGGAAAACAATGGGTCATTTTCAGTGGCCTATGCCTCGCAATTGTTTAGCAAAAAGCAGCAAAAAACTTGGGTTAATACTATGAATTGGCAGAAAGGTATTTCCTTCAAGATGAACTTCATAGTGTGGAGGGCTTTGAGGGACAAGATTCCAACTGATGCGAGAGTTACTAAGCTTGGTTATTCGATATCATCTAGATATTGTTGTTGTGGTTCCCCAAGAGTAGAAGATGTTGATCATTTATTCTGCACTGGCTCATTGCAAAGAACATATGAAAAGTAGTATGTGGACCTTTGGGAATTGCACACAGTGAGATACCTTTCAGACAACTTATGGTGAATTGGTGGAGGTGTAAGGTAAATAATCCAGTTCATGCTTTCTTAACTAGGTGTTTGCCTGCCATTGCTTCTTGGGAAATCTGGAAAGCTAGGTGCAGTGCCAAATATGATAATGTTACAGCTAATGTGAGAAGATCAATAAATGTGATTGCATTTTCTGTTGCACAATTGGTGAACAATCAATTCCAGCAAGTACAATTGTGTCCATATTGGGATGATATCAGTCAACTAATGAGGAGCTCAATCCACTTTGAAAAATCCATGGTGATTAAATGGATCAGACCTTCTATCCCTTTTCTCAAATTGAACTCTGATGGTAGTTGCAAACAAGGGAATTGTGGTGGTGGAGGTGTGATTAGGGATGAAAAAGGGTACCTAATTTCTGCCTATTTCTTATCCTTAGGCACAGGTACTAGTAATTGGGCAGAAGCTTCTGTTCTTCATTATGGCATAAGATGGTGCATGTTAAATGGAATACGGAACATCAATGCTGAGTGTGATTCTAAATTAATTGTTGATTGTGTGAATGGGCAATGTACAAATCCATAGAGGATATCTAAAGAAGTTGAGGAGCTAAAGAATTCAAGATTCCCTCAAGCTATAATCTTAAGCATTGTTACAGAGAGAGCAATCAAATTGCTGATAAACTTGCCAATTATAGCCATACGCTCGCTCATTCTAAAAAAATTCATGAATTTACTGAACTCCCTCCGCAGGTTAGAGGCCTGATGAACATGGATAGATAGTTTTTTCCTTCATTTCGACGGATCAAATTAAAGAAAGACAACATTTCATTTCAACCACCATGATCATCAAGTTTTTTGTATAGTTGTAAGGCAGTTAATACTAGAGGCAACTTTTGTATAGAATGGAGTATTTATGCATACTTCACAATGTTAATGTATTCCCAGCCCAAATGCATTTATCTCATCTCAAATTGTAAAAAGATAGGTTTGTTTATCTTTCAAGATAAACTAGGGAGGAGATGTTGGTACTCCTCACTTGAATCAGATAACATTGGGACCCTTATCTAAATACCAACCACCTGATTAGTCAATTGATTAACATAATAGGAAATTTGTTCTCCCAAAAAGATGTGGGACTATGGTAAAAGCCCTTGCATGACTGCTCAAGCAGTTAAAGTAAAGATCAAGGTGGATTTCATATACTGAGTTTATAAATGCATTCCAATAACAATAATACAATTGTATCAGCATGCAACCAACAGACACTCCTCCTTATTGCAAAATATAGCAACTGAAAAAATTAAGAGAACGTTCTCTAGATGGCATGCAGGGAAAAAGCAGCTTCCAAATCTACAATGATGCGAAATGATTCCATCATGAACCTGGAAATCATTTTTTTCTATTCTGCTCTAGACTGACCAGCACGGGAAGAAAGGATGATCCCAACAATCAGTCCGTACAAAGCCAATGCCTCAGCAAAGATGAGAATCAGGATCATACCGACAAACAGTTTTGGTTGTTGTGCATTTGCTCTGGGAAAATAAGATAATGTTAGGACTACGGAACCGAGAGACATTAAATAAAAATTTGTATATAAGGAAACATAAGAAGATAATGCAACTTTAGATAAAGCAATGAGAGGGACTAGATCTAACAATCAAATAAAAAGTCCTCTCCTGCTAAGAACATATATAAAGCAGCAAGAAGGGAAGTACAAAGGATTTTATTTCAAAATGATACTAAACAGTAACAGAGATGGCTATTTCTCACCTTCATAAACATTTTTTTTTAAATATTAAACTTTATAAACATTTCTTGGTGATAAAGTTTGCTATGCAAAAACTGATTTAGTTGTACACTTCTGTCATGATGACAGTCCTATTTATACTTTAGTTTCACATCAAGGATGAAAACTGCAGCTTTCTCTTTCCTTATTGAAATAACTAATACTAATTCTAGAAAACAATGGGAACAAAAACATCAGCATATGTGGAAAAAACAGAGTGAACTAGGAAGCATCTTCCTAAGGAAAGGGCAATAGATATTAGTATCAGTTAACTACTTGCTTTTTGGCATGCCAAAGTGTGATAGATTACAGTCAGTTTTATCTCAAATAGTTGGTTCTTATTAAGCTAGTGTTAGGATTTCTCACTTCAAAACTTGAAATTTCCAAGTAACATGGTTTATCCTTCTAATCTCTGATCTCTCTACCACAGACATTAGGTATTAGGTAGCAGTTTGATAATCCAGTTTATTTGGTAAACAAAAACCACTTGAGAAAAAAATATAACAACAAAAATTCAGAGAGCGCAAAACTCTTTGCTTGAAATTTTAGTTCCAACTAAATTCTTTCGTGCAATAATTTATAAAGTAGAGCAATCAGGGGTGAAACTATGTTGGCCCAAGGGTGGTGCCGAAAAATTATACTATGTATACGTCTATACGATAAAATATTATTTGTTATTGATTAAAAATAAACTTTAAACACCCTTGCATAGCCCATTGGCAAAGGGTGTTTAACATTTGAGCGCCCTTATTGAATTTCCGAAGTCACTGAGAGCACTCATTATTGATTTTCATTTTTTGAGAAGGTAACATTATTACTAATTCACTACAACAACAACAACTACCCAGTATACTCCCACCAGGTGGGGTCTGGGGAGGGTAATATGTAGACAAGCCTTACCCCTACCCGAAAGGGCAGAGAGGCTGTTTCCAATCGACCCCCGGCTCATAGGATAAAAGGAAAAACAGCAGTAAAACAAAAACAAAGACAAAAACAAAAACAAAAACAATAGAGCATTAGTAACTCCAGCAGAAATAGCGTAAATAATTCTCTAAACATACGAAACATAAATACAATTACATGCAACAATATCATACAGTAACTACCATAACTAACAGCCATAGGGGGGACATAAGATAAAACACAAATCATCTATGGGTAACCCTGCCGACCCACACTAACCCCGGATGAGGCGTACGAAAAACACTAGGAGCCCCTATCCTACAACCCTGATTTTAGACCTCCAGACTTTCCTATCAAGGGTCATGTCCTCGGAAACCTGCATTCTAGTCATGTCCTGCCTAATCACCTCTCCCCAATACTTCTTAGGCCTCCCTCTGCCTCGCCGACCGCAAACAATCTCCAGCCGCTCGCAGCTCCTCACTGGAGTATCGGGACTTCTCCTCCGCACATGCCCGAACCACCTCAGCCTCGCTTCTCGCATCTTTTCATCCACCGGGGCCACCCCCACCTTCTCTCGAATAACTTCATTCTTAATCTTATCTAGCCTGGTGTGACCGCACATCCACCTAAGCATCCTCATCTCCGCAACCCTCATTCTCTGAACATGAGAGTTCTTCACGGGCCAGCACTCCGCCCCATACAACATCGCAGGTCTAACCACGGCTCTATAGAATTTCCCCTTGAGTTTGTGTGGAATTTTCTTGTCACACAGGACTCCTGATGCAAGCCTCCACTTTGACCACCCCGCTCCTATACGATGAGTGACGTCCCCGTCAATCTCTCCGTCTCCCTGAATCACAAACCCAAGATATCGGACACTGTCCCTTTTGGCGATGGCATGAGAACCAATCATCACGTCCCTGCTTACTTCGCTCGGCTCGGTGCTAAACTTGGACTCCACGTACTCTGTCTTAGATCTGCTTATTTTGAAACCTTTAGACTCAAGAGTCTGTCTCCATACCTCTAACCTTTCAATAACACCGACCCTCGTCTCATCTATCAATACTATGTTATCAGCAAATAGCATACACCAAGGCACATCCCCTTGAATATGTCGGGTTAGAGCATCTATCACTAAGGCAAACAAGAGGGGGCTCAGCGCCGATCCTTGACGGAGCCCCATAACCACTGGAAAATGGTCTGATTCGCCACCCACCGTCCTAACCCTAGTCTTAGCTCCATTGTACATGTCCTTGATTACTCTGATGTAGGCTTCCGGCACGCTCTTCGCCTCCAAGCACCTCCATAGCACCTCCCTTGGGACCTTGTCATACGCCTTCTCCAAGTCGAGAAGCACCATGTGTAGGTCCTTCTTCTTATCCCTGAATTGCTCAGCCAGCCGCCTGACAAGGTGGATAGCCTCTGTAGTGGAGCGGCCCGGTATGAAACCTAACTGGTTCCCAGATATAGATGTCACCTCCCTCACCCGCGCCTCAATCACCCTCTCCCAAACCTTCATCGTGTGACTTATTAATTTGATACCCCTATAGTTGTTGCAGCACTGGATGTCCCCTTTGTTCTTGTACAAGGGCACCACTGTACTCCACCTCCACTCATCCGGCATCCTTTTGGTCCTGAAGATCGCATTGAACAACCTGGAGAGCCACTCCCCTCCTGACTTACCCATGCACTTCCAGAACTCCACCGGGATCTCGTCAGGCCCGGTCGCTCGACCCCTACTCATCCTACGCAAAGCCCCCATGACCTCCTCCGCCCTAATGTGCCTGCAGTACCCAAGGTCCCTATGTTGCTCTGAATGCCCCAGCTCCCCTAGCTCTATGTTACGATCCCCCTCCTCGTTAAGTAAGTCCCGAAAGTACGCCTGCCACTTCTGTTTGATTTGAGATTCCCCCATCAGAACTCTACCATCCTCGCCCTTGATACACCAAACTTGGTCTAGATCACGTGCCTTCCTTTCCCTTGTTTTAGCTAACCGGAATAACTTCTTATCCCCGCCTCTCTCCCCTAGTTCCTCGTACATGCGACCGAACGCCGCGTTTTTAGCTTACGTAACTGCCATCTTTGCTTCTTTCCTCACCACCTTGTAGATCACCCTGTTCGCTCTCCGTTCTTCCTCGCTTGTGCTTCCTGCCAACCTAGCGAACGCCGCCTTCTTCACCTCCACTTTTCCTTTGACTACATCGTTCCACCACCAATCACCCTGATGTCTGCCTGAATATCCCTTGGCTACCCAGAGCACGTCCCGTGCTACCCCCCTAACCAAGTCCGCCGTCACTGTCCACATAGCGTCCGCTTCCCCAGAACTTCTCCAAGCTCCACCCTCAACTAACCTCCTTTCCAACTCCTGTGCTTTCTCCTTAGTCAAAGCACCCCATCGAATACGCGGTCGTCCCCGAGCGCCCCTCCTCCTCTTCTTCTTCACCCAGAGACCGACATCCATCACTAGGAGTCTATGAAGAGTTGAAAGAGACTCTCCCGGAATAACCTTGCAGTCCTTGCACATACCCCTATCGCTCCTTCTGATGAGGATGTAGTCAATCTGAGTCCTCGCCGCCGAACTCTTGAAGGTGACCAAATGCTCCTCCCTCTTCTGAAATGTCGAGTTTGCAATCAGAAGCTCGGAAGCCCTGGCGAAATCAAGCAGCGAAGTGCCTCCTCCGTTCCTAACCCCAAAGCCGAAGCCACCGTGCACCTCATCATAGCCACCAGCATCAGCCCCAATTGGGAAATACTACTCACCAGATTATCCAAGTCCTCCCAAAAGCGCCTCTTAGCCTCCTCGTCTAAGCTGCTTGCGGCGCGTAAGCGCTGATGACGTTGAGGACGCAACCCCCAATAACCAGCTTAATAGACATTAACCTATCATTCACTCGCCTAACCTCGACCACGGACTCCCTTAGGTCCCTATCTACCAAGATGCCCACTCCATTCTTACCTCTCACGACCCCAGAATACCACAGCTTAAACCCATCTACATTCCTCGCCTTCGACCATTTCCACCGAGTCTCCTGGACACACGCTATGTTAACCCTCTTCCTCTGAAGAACCTTCGCCAACTCTATGGACTTACCCGTACTGATAATAACCGCAATAATCAAACCATAAATACCTAACACTCCAGCCATGACATCCGGCACAATTGACTTCATCACAAGCTCTGGCCTCATTACTCCCATTGACGCTACTCCCACCCCACTCTTCGCCGTTCCATAAGCAGCTCCCATACCTACAATGAAATTGATGATTTTGAATTAGTTCCTATTTTATTGAATCGAATAATGGATGCAAATTTTGGATGTTGTGGAGCTTACAGGAGAAAACGAGAGCTGCAGCTGCTCCGAGGAAACTGAAGAAGGGCGCGGTTTCATCGCCGCTGAAAGTTGATGACATTTTTTCAGTTTATCAGAGATTTCTCCGGTGACCGATCGGAATTTTGAGGACAATTTTTTTGATCGGTGAGAGATATTTACTTGTGTGTCCTTGTATTTGTGTTTAGCTTCGTTTTCGTTTGTTGTCTGGGTCCTGTTGCTAGGGGTGCTTATCGGGCGGATTGGGCAGCTTTTACTCTTAACGGTTTGGTTTAACGGTTATTGGCTTTTAAATGTATTAGTCTATTAGCCACCCGATAAGATATCAGGCGGATTGGTATCGAGTTGACTCTTACAGGGCGGTTAATGGATAATTTATGGGCCTAACATACATGTTCATTAAATATCTCTTATTCTCCTCGTCTTAAAAATAATGAATTGCCATAAAAATAATATTTTAGAGGCAATATGATGCATTCAATTTTCTTTGCCAGAGCCACTCAATTTGATTTTCGTGATTAGGAAATTAGCTTTACCATCTCCGGCATGTTGCCAAACAGGAGGATTACAACCAAAAATAAATTAAAAATAGAACCAAAAAATTTCTAGATCCCGAGAATAAAAATGCTTAGAAGTAGAAATAAACTTTTGTTAATCATTTTCAAGGGTTTAGTTTTTTATATTTAATATATATAAATAAAGTGTGTGTGTGTGTGTATATATATATATATATATGCAATATTTATATTCTTAAGTTAATGGATTAGCCGTTAAGAAAATTGAATAATCCATCCCCAAGCCGATAAGCCGTTAATAAAAAAAATTCAATCCGTTCCCTGTCCGTTAAGCCGTTAAGCGGATAAGATTCGGTTTGGTTCGGTTTTCGATTTCGGATCGGTTTTGAACACCCCTACCTGCTGCACTGTCGCTCTCAATCACACGTTGGACACGTTGTGCGCGAAACTTCTCTGCAGCTGCCATAGTATGGGCTCTATGTTCATGGGCCTGATCTTTGGAGGTTACTGTTGAGAAAAATCTCACTTTGTATCAATTAATTCCAGGAAAATTATCAGTTATATCCATTGATAAGTAGTTCATTACAAATATTAGTCAACTAATAAATTTCGAAAATCGAATCATCATGCACTTTAGGCCCATATGAAATCCATGAGGCGGGGTTACACGAGTATCGAAAGACTGAGCTTGCTTCATATTCGTCTAGAGTTCGCTCCCAGAAATATAGCCATCCCTGCCCATTCACGTCACTCCCACGAGCCTCTTATCCATTCTCATTGAACGACGACGGGGGAGCAAATCCAACTAGAAAATCTCACATTGGGCTTAGGGATAATCAGGCTCGAACTGATGACTTCCACCACGTCAAGGTGACACTCTACCGCTGAGTTATATCCCTTCCCAGCCCCATCGAGAAATAGAACTGACTAATCCTAAGTCAAAGGGTCGAGAAACTCAACGCCACTATTCTTGAACAACTTGGAGCCGGGTCTTCTTTTCGCACTATTACAGATATGAAAATAATGGTCAAAATCGGATTCAATTGTCAACTGCGCCTATCAAAAATAGGGTTGACTACCGATTTCGAAGGAACTAGAGTTATTTGAGACCCTGAAAAATGGACAAATTACTTTTCTTAGGAACACATACAAGATTCATCACTACAAAAAGGATAATGGTAACCCGGCGGTAGAGGGGTCCCCCACTTCGATTCCCGCCCCGTTAGATTCTACGATCCTAGATAAGGGATTAGTCCGTTAGGTCTTTTCAGTCCGGAGCAGGCTGTTAATGGACCTACTTGAGGCTCCTATAACCCTTGAATTTGAAGGAATTCAAGTAAGCTTAGCCCCTGTACAGGATGGGGGGGGGGGGGAGGGGAAGTTCAATTAGAAGAGAATGACCCTCTTTAGCCAAATTAGTCAAGTAGCTATTTATAGCCAAAAAATATTAAATTTTTACTTTGTTTTGAGTGGGTATTATTAGAATAGATTGAGCACAACTTAAGAAACTTGAATTTCAATTTTGGGATGTTTTGGTGAAGTTTTGAGATGGTTTGAATTGAAAATTTGAAGTAAAAGTTGAATATGAAAAAAATAATATGTGTATCACACTATGTATCATTTGTGTATCACATATGTATCATATTTGTATCGATTGTGTATCACATGTATATCCATGTATACCTATGTGAGAGATACATGCGTGATACATGTTTGATACATGTGTCGCAGAAGACTTTTTAAAACTTGATTTAATTACGAATTTTGATACAAAACCAGTCCAAATGACATCTAATCTTCAAAATTTGTATATTGACTTATCTATACTCTCCTTTTTTATTTAGATTTTTGAAATATTGTATAGATTTTTGTATTTCATCACCTTATTTTCTACCCCGTGCATGAAATTCCCTTTTCATCTTGTATGTAATGTTGCTAATCATGCTTAAAAATATGGAAGGTGATTTTTGCATATGATTCTTTGATAGAAAGAACCATATTATTTGGTTTTCAATTTTTATTGGCTAATTTTGGTAAGTCTATGATTAATGGCTAGATGTTGGTAAGTTGATATTTATTTGGGACATTTGTGTAAGTTTCTCTTAATTCTAAACTATTTATCCTTTATTGCCCAAATCCAAACTATTTACGACTCTTACTCATGTGCCCCAAACTATTTACCTGTCTTTATTATGTTCCTCTTCTTCTTCCTCCTCCTTATTTTACCTTCCTCCAGTTCTTTGCTCTACCGAAATTTTTGTTTGTAACTGGCTCAGCTGTAGAGCTGAAGTTTTTGTTTTTGTAATTGGCAAAATTCATCTCTAGAGGTGAAGTTTTTGTTTTGCAACTGGCGAATTTTAGCTCTAGCGCTGAAGTTTTAATCTGTAACTGGCGAACTTTAGCTCGCTTATTTACACCATGAGTGTAATCATCCCCTTGTTCATAGGTATTTGTTTCTTTCACTTTTTCGATAGTTAAGAAGACATACTGTTGGATATCTGTTGGAGCATTGTCTACAGCACCTAACATCTTGTGAGACTCGAGAGGAAATGAGTCCACAGCAGAATCTGGAGCTGGAAGCGAAAGCGTAGATAGTGAAAGTGTGAAAGATTGTCTATGAATCTCATCCAAGACCTATAAAAAATAAACAAAGTCATTACCAAATATATATGTTTCAAATCAAAGTTTTGCAGTCTCATAAGAAGCCAAATATGAGTTCTTCTTTCCTCTACAAAAGTTTGTCCCGTTTGTGAACCAACCTGTTTGATTTGGCCATGCTCCAAAAAAGAGAAAAACTAAAAGAAAAAGGAAGTTGTGTTGTCTGGTATGTTTTTGCTAGACTATCAGAATCTTGACAGTATAGTGATATGTCGTGTTGCTCCATTTTAGGAAATATCAAGTATTTTTATCACTGCTTATCCACTGCAAAGTTTTGAAGAGGTTAATTTTTCCCACTAAATCTTTTATATAGTTTTGAAGTTTGAGCCTAATTGGTCAAACATATGGAATGGTGGCAGTATTAGAGAATTATCTTTCAGTTGTTAATAGAAGAAGAGGAAAAAGAAAACGAAGGAGGAAAAATGGCTGAATTTTTTTAAAAATTAGGTACATGTCAAAACTTTTAAAAAAAAATTGGGTATAAGCTAAATGGGGGTGACCGAACATGGCGCCCCATGCAATTTTTATAATTTAAATATGTCTAATGAACATGTTAAGATAAATTTGTAAAAATTACACAGGGCGCCCTATTTGGTCGCCCCCATTTAACCTATACCCACTTTTTTTAAAAGTTTTAACTTGTACCCATTTTCTAAACAACTTTAGGCCTTTTTCTTCTCCTCCATCGTTTTTTTCTTCTCCTTGAATTATAATACTACTTTAAGGACTAGATATTTGTTGATATATTGTAAACATGCATATTCTTATCTTTCCCTCTTCTGGACATAGCACTGTCAGAGAAACAACTTAAATTAGTTTCATTTGCTGTAATTTAATTTTGTAAGAGCTCCTAAGAATGCTGAAGTTCAAAAAATATAAACAAAAACCTCATCTCCTAGAGTGTTGAAGTTTAGCAATACAAAAGAAAATTCAGCTCATAGAATACTGAATTTCAGCAAATGCAAAACAAACTTCAGCTCCAAGAATACTGAAGTTCAGCAATTACAAACAAACTTCAGCTTCAGAAAAAACAAAAACTTCACCTAAAGCATGTTGTAGTTTTATTGAACTGAAGTTTGTCATTTATGAACTGAAATTTCCGTGATTGCCTTTGCTACTTCATGCTCGTATGTCTGAAGTTAAGCGAAAAATGAGTACGCTTGATTTTTTTTTTTTTTTTTTGTGCAAAGTGGATATAGATTAAAAGGTAACCCAAAAATTAAGTATAAATGCAAATACCCGATAAATTTGAAGCTGGGATTAAAACAAAAGAATTTGAATAAATAAGTGGGTCTACGACCTAATCCATCCAAAGCTTGATTGCGTCAAAATAAGTTGGATTTGACTTTGGGTTAAACAATAGGCTAGTATTCGACCAACTTAAATTATTTTTTATTTGTTTGTTTGTTTTGTTATTATTTGTTTAGTTGACAAACTAATGACAATTTATCTTTAATTTATATGTATAGAGAGAAATATATATAGTATAGTAAAATATAGTAAGCATTACGGCTCTTGTCACTTGGCCTAACAGTCCAATCGAAAATGGGCCAGATTTGAAGTTCTTACACTATTTAGCCCATGTTGCACATAACTTGAAAGAAACTTTTCAGCCTTTAGTCCATTATTAAAGACACACTTTTAAGGTTTCTATTATTTTCTTTTTTCTTCATTCCCAGCACACCAAATTCTCTCTCACCGCCTCTCTTTCTTTCTAACCCACATAGATCCCTCTTCCTCTCTTAACATAGCCCCTGATATCCAGAGGCGGATCCAGGATTTTAAGTTTATGGGTTCCTGTCACAATTTCAATATATGATAATAACTGGGTTCATAAATAGATATTTATAAATATTTAGTAAATATTTTAACAAAATACAGGGTCCACGCAAAGTCACTGGATTTTCAGGAACCCATATACTACATGCTAGATCCGCCTCTGCCGATATCCCCCCTCCTCTACCCCTATGCAATTCTTCCATCAATGGCTCGAAGAAGACTCGGGCTCCTACTCCGTAGTTCATGGTGTCAAGCAGAAATATTGAAGATTTTTGAAAGGAAAATAAAAATAAACACAAATCTGAAAATAAATAGCTCTCAGACTTGATTTGCACCAACAAGTAACCACTAATTTTGGAAGATTTTGATGTTTGAAGTTTGAAGTTCTAGAAAATCATAACTATGTAGCAATTTGCATCAACACTGTATAATAGTATATAATTGTATATATGGATATACAAACACATCTTATACACTATTATATATGTTTATACAAGTTATACAGTATTGTATAATTATGTATAAATATGTATATTTGTGTATTATATTGTATAATTATATTTTTTTTCCAGTTTATAAGGATGTATATACATTGTTTGTGTGTAAGAGGCCTCTACAGAAGTTGGACACTTCCTTCTCTCATTCTTTTTTGTGTATGTGCAGTATGAAACAGATTTGTATGCATTGGAGGAATTCTACAATGAATTTACCAAGTTTTTATTTTTATTTTATTCTGTTGGATTGCTTCAGCAATTGCACATAAAAGTATTTGAATATCTTACCTTCAGATGATATGTATTATTTATGATATGAATTTTGAGTTGCGTTGTGGCTTATATGTATTTTTTTTATCAAATGTTTAATAATCAAAGGAAATAAAGAGAATGAAAATAATTGATTGTATAAAGAGGCAGCAATAACCGTACTTGATTGTGTAAAATAAGTTATTTTGCGGGAATTAGCCAATTATTTCTGAGCTAAAATTTGCAAAATGATAGCTAGGCTAATATATTATAAATAAAATATGTGAGTTGTATTTATGTAAAATTATCCATAAAATATACACTTTTATTTCTATATTTTGAAAACGTTTGTCATGGTTTGATTTGGACTACTTAGGTAACCCAAATGAAGAAAGTAACAAAATTAGGAGGGGTCATATAGGTGTTGGACTATTCTAAAACAGAGTGACAGCCCCCTTTCTCGTCCCTTAGTTGAATGACTTTAATGGGCCGTCCACCGCAAGCTGGATATTGTTCTTTTGTTAGCTGAATGGGCTAAACTTGCTGTTTACGTAGAAATGACACCAGCTAGTTATTTTTGAGCATGTTGTTTAAAATATTCATAGTTTATAATGTATTTAAAAATAAGATTTTTAACTATATATACCATATAGCAAACCTTATTCGCATAGACCATAGTTTATCTAACAAATTGTACCAAACCAAAAATAGGTGAATTCTACCCTAAAAACGCGCCAATTTTGTAACAATCAGATTTAATGGTGATTCTATCACCATTAATTTCAAAAATTTAAAATTGAAGAAAATCCTACAGCAGCGTGATTCTCTCATTCTGTACCGGAAATAGATCTCTCATCTGTAACTCAGCTACAATTCAAAAAACACGAGAATCCCTTGGTTGAATGACTTTAATGGACCGTCCACCGCAAGCTGGATATTGTTCTTTTGTTAGCTGAATGGGCTACACTTGCTGTTTACGTAGAAATGACACCAGGTAGTTATTTTTGAGCATGTTGTTGAAAATATATTCATAGTTTATAATGTATTTAAAAATGAGATTTTTAACTATGTATACCATATCGCAAACCTTATTCGCATAGACCATAGTTTGTCTAACAAATTGTACCAAACCAAAAATAGGTGAATTCTACCCTAAAAACGCGCCAATTTTGTAGCAATCAGATTTAATGGTGATTCTATCACCATTAATTTCGAAATTTAAAATTGAAGAAAATCCTACAGCAGCGTGATTCTCTCATTCTGTACCGGAAATAGATCTCTCATATGTAACTCAGCTACAATTCAAAAAACACGAGAATCCCTTGGTTGAATGACTTTAATGGACCGTCCACCGCAAGCTGGATATTGTTCTTTTGTTAGCTGAATGGGCTAAACTTGCTGTTTACGTAGAAATGACACCAGCTAGTTATTTTTGAGCATGTTGTTGAAAATATATTCATAGTTTATAATGTATTTAAAAATGAGATTTTTAACTATGTATACCATATCGCAAACCTTATTCGCATAGACCATAGTTTGTCTAACAAATTGTACCAAACCAAAAATAGGTGAATTCTACCCTAAAAACGCGCCAATTTTGTAGCAATCAGATTTAATGGTGATTCTATCACCATTAATTTCGAAATTTAAAATTGAAGAAAATCCTACAGCAGCGTGATTCTCTCATTCTGTACCGGAAATAGATCTCTCATCTGTAACTCAGCTACAATTCAAAAAACACGAGAATCTCCAGCAATCAAATTGTAGAAATTCAAAATTGTTGAATGCAGTTCCACGATACGAAATCTCCAGCAATCAAATTGTAGAAATGCAAAATCGTTGAATACAGTTCTTCGTTGACATCGGTACAAAAGTTCTCGATTCTAGATCTGTTCTTCGTCTGTTTTTCTATCAACTACACGAAATTATGTCAAAAATCCCAATAATGCTGAAATCGAATGGTTATTGGGATAACTATGGCAGATTCCGATATTTTGAATTTGGTGCCATTTTGGTAGATAATAATGCAATCTACAGAATTCTCATTTCTACAATTGCAGAACAATTATAGATTGATACATCGGATAAAATTGTAGAAATAAAATACATTGTGAATGAGAATTGTCCTTCATTGGAGATTAGAAATGATATGGGGGTTCGTGTATATATGGAAACGAAAAAGGAGAATAAAAACTTAGGTTCATATCCCTTATGTATTAGCGTAAGAGATTTCAATATGGAATTGGCAATCACCAATGAAAGCATCAGTACAGGTATGCTTGATTCGACATTGCTGAGAGTTTTTGTGTTACCTAGTTATCTACAATTTAACGATATTTGCCTACAATTAAACTACAATTATGATATAGTACTGGAAAGGACAAAGCGATGTTGCTTTCAAATTTACCTACATAGTTACTACATTTGTGAATTTATTGTCTGCAGGTTCTTCATGATCCCTAAGGTTACTAGAAATTCCATCCTCACCAGCTATAAAGGAATATCAAAGTGAAATAATAATTGAATGTACGCAAACATGTATTGAAGAAGGACAAGTGTATCAGGACAAGAAAACAATAGCTGCTGCAATGAAGAATTATTCAGTTATGCACAAGTTCCAGTTCAGAGTGAAAAGATCAAGTCATAGAAGGTATGTAGTTATTTATGGATCATAGATTTGCAAAATTAGTGTATTATTGAAGATAGATTTGTTTTATACAATTGTAGTTACATTGTCAATTTGTAGTTAATTGTAGTGTTTAATAAATATGTCTAAATATTGTATTTTTTGTAGCTATTGGCTTATATGTGTAGCTGAAAGATGCAAATGGCATTTCAAGGCAACGTCAATTAATGATTCTGCAATGTTCAAGATAAGAAGTTTCAGCCGATAACACACATGCCGCCCAATGGACGGAACATTCCTACAGTGCAAATGTACTGCAACAGTAGTTGGTAGCATGGTCGTTCCAAAGTATTGTGATCCTCAGACTGTTTACACACCAAAGGATATACAAACTGACATGTTATCCGAACATGGACGGAACCTAAGCTACATGCAAGCATGGAGAGCAAAGGAAAAAGCATTACAGTTTTTTAGAGGGAATCCGTGTGACTCCTACAACAGATTACCAAAATATTTTTATATTCTTGAGAAGAATTATCCCGGTTCTGTTGTTAAATTGAAGAAGGCAGTAGATGATTGCTTCTTATACGCATTTGTTTCTCTTTGTACATCAATCAAATGGTTGGCAACATTGTAAGCCGGTAGTAGTAGTTGATGGGACATTCTTAAAATCAGCATATAGGGGGATTATGCTGACAGCAAGCACCATGGATGCAGCAGGTACATAATGCAATAATTTTGTAGTTATTTTGTAGACAGTCTATACAATGTAGGTAAATTGTAGTTGTACTGTTGTTAGTTTGTAGTTAGATAAATGAATGTAGTTAAATTTCCTACATTCTCAATATATATTTGTAGTTATTAGTTAATCTTATTTTATGTCTAAAAAATGTAGGTACTATTTTGCCCTTGGCATATGCTGGTTGCTTCTGAAAATGACGCGTCTTGGAAGTGGTTCTTTGAGCAATTCAAGGAGGCATATGGTGAAAGACCTTCAATGTGTGTTGTCTCAGGTAGGCATGAGACTATATCGAAGGCAGCATCAGTTGTCTATCCGGGCATGGCACACTACTTTTGCATGTGGCATATATGGACGAATATAAGGTTAAAATTCAAGTAGGCACATCTACAATTACATGAATTGTACTTTGCTACAGCACGATCATACACTCTTGATGAATTTAATGAAAGGATGATGAAGATTGAAGAGGTAGACCCGCGTGTATCGTCTTACCAACATGATATTGGCTATCATAGATGGTCAAGAGTACATTCAACAGTGAATAGAACTTTTACTATGACGTCAAACATTGCCGAGTCATTAAATGCTGTAACAAAAGAGGCAAGAGAGCTGCCAATATTTGATCTATTTGAGTATATGAGGACTATTCTAGAACGTTGGACAAAAGAAAAGTTATTAAAGGCAAATGGTACTTTCACATTCTCTGGTCACAAATTCAACAAAGAAATGGAAGATAATAATACATTATCCCAGAAACTAAAGGTAATATATTCTTGTTTGGTGCAGGAGAAAAAATAAAAATAGTAGTAGTTGCGGTGTTTCCAGTTTATAGTTAAAATATAGTCAAATTGTGGGTAAATGTAGTTATCGTTTATATGTAGTTTATTTGTAGCTGATTTGTAGTTAACTGATTGTTGCTAATATAGTTAACTAATTGATGTATTATTTCTGTTTGGTCTTGAATTGTAGGTGAGGACTTCAACAGATCATATACATACTGTGTTAGATGGTGTGAAGCGGTACATTGTATGTCTAGAAAACAAGAAATGTAGTTGTGGACAATTCCAACTTGATGAACTTCCATGTGCCCATGCTTTGGCAGCATTAAGACATAGGAATGCAAGGCCTGACAACTACTGCTCTCCGTATTACACAAGGAAGAGCCTTCTTCTTACCTATGAAATGCCAGTAAATCCTCTTCCTGATGAAGCCAAATGGGATGTTCCACAATATATTTTGGATGAGGTAATAAAGCCACCGGCGGGAGATAAAAGGCAGCCAGGTAGACCTCTTAAGGAAAGATATAAAACATTTGATGAAATAAAGTCAAAGAAGTACAAGGTGTCTTGTGGCAATTGTGGAGGTGAAGGGCATAACAAAAGAACTTGCAAGAATACGCCGAAAAAGAAATGAATATCATGTAGCTAGAATAGTTATTCAAAATAAATGTTAGTGAGCTCAAATTATCGAAATTTATTGTGTAACTGTTCTACGTTTTGAAGATGATTAAGAAGTATAAACATAAATTTGTGTATTTGGACTATTTACATTTTTTATGTATGCCGTCAAGCATCAATTCTTGTCATTTTTATTGAATAGTTAAAATTTTGTATAAGCTATATATAAAACGTCTGATATTAAAAACGAAAACACTGAATGTAAACTGTTGCCATATTGTAGTTAACATGTAGTTTAATTATGGTCTAAATGTAGTCCTGACAATCACCTAATAGGACTTTGTAGTTAGAATGTAGTTCAATGTAGTTTAATTGTAGATAAATTGATTTTTTCTGAAAATAATTGTTGATAAATGATGTCTAGATTATTTATCTGAGACATGTATTCATTTCATCTTTATGCTGTGTAAGAACTGACGGTTATATAAACATATTAAATGGCACCTGAAGGTATTCTATAAAAATAACTTGAAGATTACAGTGAAATTATAAGACAAAGCTGTTACTGCAAAAATGCTATCAGATAACTCGAATACTCGAGTATAATGTAATCAAGAAAAAGTGTTGTAGAAAACCAAAATGTCTTAATTCCTACATTGTTTTCCAATTCAACTACCAAATTACACATACCCAAATAGGAACAAAATAGTCTACTTCTACTTTCGTTGAACTTTAGTCCTCTCATTCTTTGCTGGTACACCCTTCCTCTTTGCAGTCTGCCACTAACCTCACACTCAATGATTGAACCATCTTTTAGCTTCTTTGTGGCGCAGTCCCACAGTAGAGCTCCATAGCGTCTACGGTGTTGGTCAATATCAGTAAGATCTTCCTTTGGGATAGACAAATCACCAGTGCTAATATACTCCGCAAAGGCAGCCACAAATACACCACAATCCCTGCAGAAGATGAGAAATTTTCATTATATAACAAACGATTAGAAAAAATAATTAAACATATAGAACGGGAGATTAGTTTTTTTACAGTGAGCCTTCCTTTTGTTGTGGAATCTCAGCAACCATCCATTGTATGTCGAGAGGGTCTGTAACTGGTTTCTCTATGTATGACTTTGTAGTCTTGAAGTTAATGTCTTTGCGTTTACCCTGGAAACCATTGTATGACAAATAAAGAAGAATAATAATTGAAAATTTCTCAACCAATGTCTGAACTGTTTGATTACGGTTTGCTCTCACCAATGAATCATAAACGTAAAGTTGTCGGTCCTTTATGTCAAAAACTAGCAACAACCAATGAAAGTTCTCCACAAGGTTAACACTCATGAGCACATAGTCAACAAGATCCTAGGCAACATTAGCAAGAATTATGTAGCCCAGAATATATTCTCCAATATCATCCTCGTTTTTAACAACCGAATTCCTTTGATCCAGTGGAGAACTAGTGAACTTGTCATAGATTCTTTCAATCGTTGTCTTGAACAAGCAATCGGTTGTTGTAAACCTACTTTGGATATTGGGGCCGTTTTTTCCCTTTTTTATCAGATAGTACATAATAACATCAATGTGCTGCCAAAGTAAAAGTGCAATATACATTAAGTTACAGTGTAGCCAATCACATCTACAGAATAGCTACATATTAACTACAATTAGAATTTATGAAAAAATCTAACAGCTTGCTTCACTTTAACAACACCATAACTACAGATATATAACAGTTAGCCCAAGTGCCCCACAAAATGTAATTTAATGGAATTTAGCATGAAAGATATAGAAAACAAGTACTATATCTATAATTGACCCATCATATTTACATAAAAACTACACATTAACTACATTTTTGACACTGATTGCATTAGGTTCAAAAAAAGCAAAATTTTACAGTTGAAGACTAAATATAGTAACATATATATATGATGTGTACAATATAACTACATTAAACATCATAGTTAAAAACAAAACTACAATTGCACCACACAGTTGAAGACAAAACAAATATTGTCAATGATTGTAGACACTATATACTTATTGTGCTATTGATTACTTGTCCGGGGTGAGCAAGGGCATCGAACCAGTCCTTCTTATCAATCTTCTCACAACCCAAATCCAACCAAGGATACTTTGTCAGTGAGATGGTATAACCATGTTGTGAACCTATCTATCAATTCAGGATCTACATCTTCGCCTATTACACTTGTGAAGGGGTGCTTTAGGTAAAAATATTTGGGCCCAACAGATGTGCTACCTTCAGTACTATACAGGGAAGTGAATGGTGATCGTGGATGTTTTCCTGGTACCCTTGTTCTTCCTGGATGAACGGGGGTTGATTCATCTTTTATGGGCTCGCCATACATGACCAACTGTAATATGTTTTCCGGCAGCTCAAAATCATCCAATGTCACACCTTTGTTTTCAATGCCTACAGGCACAACTTCAGTCTCCTCTTTTTTATCAATGCATTCCTGGACAACTTCAGTCACTGCTACACCATGAATTGGTGACTGTGGAATGTTATCTTCAACATCTGTTACATAAAAAATGACATACTTAACAGCATTATACCATTGTATAATCAACTATTTTCTATTAAAAAGTACATTATGAAACAATACTTTCTTTTGCTACCTCAGATATTTCCTGGATTGCTGGTTCATCATCAATATTTTCTTGTACATGTTCTGTTGAATCTACAGCTTGAATGAATAACTGGACAGTAGAATTATAGTCAAATATAGGAATATGTAGTTTAGGAGTAAATTATTGAAATTTGCATAAGATGTAATTAAAATGTAGTTATGGTTCTATTCCTGCTTTAAATGTCTCAGATGCTTCTTGGAAGTCAGGATACAAGTCAACTTGTGGTTGAACATGTTGTGGAGAAGTGGGAGCTGAAAAATATAGTAAAAAAGTGATTAACAATTCTTGAAGTTTGTAGATATGTATGTAGGAATTATATAGATACATGTATTACTTGTGCTTGCATGAAGTTGATCACAAACATTGAATTGAAAATGATGGTTTTTGTCTCCTTGATTTTGGTCATTATATTTTGTTGAACTATTAGCAAACTACAATTTTGAGGAATAGTTGAGAATGTTTTTTTGTCATAAGTCTTATACAGTATTAGCATAAAATTATATGTAAATTATTACCTTTGACTCATCCAAATTATTTCTCCTGTTTACCGCATTCATGACACTGTTCAAAGATTGATCTATGAACTCTCGAAGGCTTGAGAGTTCATCAAACACATCATTCTTAAGCCCATCTAACTTTACATCAACCTATGAATTAATTATGTGTAATTAGGTGGTAAGCATATTCTATTTGTTACACTTAAACTACAAAGAAACTACAAAATAGTAGGAATGAATTCAAGTGATAGTAAATTATGACAAAATATCGTACTTTCTCACAATACATGCTCAAGCCTCTTTTCCAAATTGCTGATCTTGCTACTGACAGATTCCATGGCCTTTTGAGAATTAGCTTCTTTGGGTTCAACTGTTGGAGAAGCAACAGTTGGAACATTTGATGGTTGGGCAACTTCTTCATCTTCATATTGAATCTTCTATAGGAGATTAAGCACTCCAAGCTCTTCTCCAGATTCAACTATGTTTGTGAACTGAATGATGGAAGTGACACTTAATTCAATTGAAAAGAAAAATGTATATGAAATGTAGTTACTATAACTGTAATTGTAGAATCATACAAAAGTTAAAAAAACACCTTGAGCAACTCAGGCTTGATCATCTTATCTTCAATTGCAGTTAAATCTGTCCCTTTGTAGCTGACCATCTTAAAATCCGAGGAATCGATTCAGAACACCGTGTAGCAAGCTCGGTGCTGACGGAAAAGCAACACTCATATAGCCACATTTGCAAGGCTAATAAGCATCCCCGTATAAGATAAGAATGTACATTGGGATTAAGACGATGTCGGACAGATTCAATAACCTGCTTGATGGATTTGGTACCCCATGGGTACGACTCAAAATTACCAGACTCGATTAGAAAGAACATAAACTTGTCTATGAAAGTAACATGGTCCTTATCTGAAAAACAAACAAAAAATTCCAACATATAAAGGACGCACAACTGCACCGCATCCACATCGTTTGCCCATGCTTTGTTAGTGACTACATTTTTCAGATGCCATTTCTCAACCCTTTCTTTGTTAGGGAAATATGTACTCATTAAAGGGCTAACATAGTTGAAATTGTAACCATTGTCTGAGAAAGTATTCAAACAATTAAAACCAATTATCAAACCAAATTCTCTCAATGAAAAAATCAAATTTTCATCCTTTAAAAGAACAGAAAAGTATGTGTCAGTAGACTTTGACAACTCATATTTCATTAGAAGATGAACGGATTGGTTTTGCATACATATTGAATGCAGATCTAATAAGTAACCAGAACATATTTTTTTGAAAACACGTAGTTGATTTGGGGATAGTAAAGCCTGAATCTGGCTAGGTATGCTAGGATCACACAAACTGTGGAATCGAAGCACACCATAATCAATATTTTGTTGAGCAAAGTAAGGGCCATTCTGCAAGAAATGTATATTAATTGTGGTTAGAATGAAGTTATATATATCAGCAATATAGGATACAATGGAACATATCATACCTATAATTTTAATCATTAGATTACAAATCAACTACAAACTAACTACATTTATAAATTGTCTAAGAGGCATGGCTCCAATTAAACTACAAAATTAGGACCAGACCACATTTTACAAAAATACACTTGAACGGACAAATAAGAACAATATAACAGTTAAATGTAACAGTTACTTAATGTAACCTTGAAAAAATGTAGTATAATTGTATTGAGAATGAAGTTAAATGTAGCAGCTATACAAGTTGCAATACAAAAATCATAGATACAATTTACTTAGCAGACTATAAATCAACTACAATCTAACTACATTTATAGACTGTCTAGTAATCACAGTGCCAAATAAACCTACAAAATTGCGACAAATAATCTACAAAATTGAGACCATATCACATTTTGCCAAAAAATACTTGAACACCAAAAAAGCACTTGAAGATATTTTTTGGCAACCAAAATAAAACTACAAAACAGTAAGGACAAATAAATATTGTTAACCTTTAATGAAAATTTTTGAGGAACCAATTTTGGTAATTTTTTTGAGGGTTTCTTTTTTTTTTTGTTCGGACGATGAAGAAGACACCTTTGGTTTTTTCGCAATAGGAAGTTTGGATGAATCTTCTACAAAATCATCATCTACCCTCAACTCTTTCTCCTTGCGCTTCAGTTGTTTGTCGACTGGTATATCTACTCCACTAGCATCAACATTGTGCAAATGCTTGCTTCGGATTTTAGCACGGATTTGTATTGGAGATGAAATACCTATAGTATTTTCACTTGCATGTGTAGAATGTAGGTTTTTGGGTGGTGATTTAGGTGTTAAAACACGCAAATCAAAAGACGGAATATCTGCTAATACAACTTTTGATGGTTTTTTTTGTGTGGAGTATTTATTTTTTTCATGATTTATGAGTTGAATACAAAGTTGAAATGGGGTTGAAAATGGTGGGGAATTCAACAGAAAATGATGGAGTTTGTGGGTTAGAGGTGTAAGAGAATGTGGGAAAAAACTGAAGAAAAATCGTGGGGGGGGGGGGGGGGGGGAGGGGGGAATTAACTATAGGTAAATCGTGGGAGAGGAGAGAGAAGCGGGTAGTATAAAATTTTGGACGATAGAAAGCCTACAATAAATGAGGCTATAATTAAAGACTTAATTTGAATTATGGTACATAAATTGAAATTCGATATGTTTAAATGTAATAAACACAAACCTTAAACATGGTAGGTAATAAGATTTGGTATATGGTATACATAGGTAAAAATCCCTTTATAAATTAGTTAATTTCGCTCAAAATTCAGTACACAACATCTTAAAGTTTAAACCTTAAAGTTCAAATTTCAGGACATTGTTTCCTAAAGTTCGAAAATTGTGGCCAGAAGTTTGAATCTTATGTCCTGAATTTTAAATTAGTAGTTGAGAAATTCAGGACACTCAGTCTTGAATTTTTAAATTAGCAGCTCAAAAATTTAGGACACTAAGGTGTCATTTGGTAGGAGGCACTAGATAAGCTAATGCATGCATTCGATTTGTGTATTAATAATACATTGTTTGGTAGACATTTGAACCTATGTATTAGTTATGCAGGCAGTAGTTATACATCATATTTGGTATTATCCTATGCTTAAGTAATGAAGAAAACAATGGTATTGATAATGCAATTGGTTTTAATGCATGCGTTAACTTAGTTAAAGATAAAAATTGTCCTTCAAAATTTATGTTTGATTAAAATATACTAGTTAGTATATTAATGCAAGTTCAGAATAATCTAAGTGAGAAATAAAATTACATCCCTATTAAATAAATAAATATTTAGCATATTTTCTTTTTTATACATAAATATTTAATTTTATTTTACAATATAGGTAGAAAAATAAAGTATTTTTGTTTAAACTTTTTCATATAAAAACATTTCTCAACATATGTTTCTTTTAAAAATTCAGTGTGTGAACTAGTTTTGAGGACATTTTTGTAAACAAACAATTCATTTAGAAACAGTGTAATACTTTAATACATCAAACCAAACAATAAATAAGAAATATGTCAGCATAACTAATGCCAGCATAACTAATGCAAGGATAACTAATACCAGCATTACTAATGTACCCTATTCAGCATTATTCTTATGCATCCTACCAAACGATTCTTTAAGTCCTGAAGTTAGTGAATTGACTAATCTTTAAATATATTGTAAATTATGAATATATTTTAAATAGCGAGCTTAAAAATAACTACTGTTGCACTTTACCCACTGTTTACAGCGGCCTTAGCCTGTGAATAGTTGGCGAATTGCAAAAGTATTTGCCCAAAGCTAACATTTCTATCCATAAAAAATAAATAGTAGACGAATGAATATTAAGTTCTTCCCTAATAAGCTGGCTTATATTATTAAATCATCTCACTAGAACATCAACGAGTACTGAATGGTAAAGAAATTAAATTATTAGCGAGGAATGCATGGTTGAAGAAGCAATTGAAAGCCTATCATCAATACAAATTAATACACTGCTTTATATACGTGAAAACTACAATCGAGTAACACCACTTAGCTTAGTTTATCCTCTCTTTTTTTTCTTCAAAAAATTACTGTGTGAAAATTCACAAACTTCTTTTCACTCGGAACAAAGAAGTTAGTGAATTAGACAGTTGATGGAGAAAAGCCTTTGCTTGACATGCAAAACATTGCAGTAATTAAGTGGTGGATAAAAAGACATCCACTTAATTTACACTTTTCATGATTGTATTTATTATTACAAAGCTCCACCCGCACGGCCGTGAAGAGCTTCTCTATTACATCTACTATAAAGTAAAAGACATTTTATATTTTCCATTAACAGAAAGATTGTTACAGAACTTGGAGGTGACTGATGGATATTCTCATGCAACTTATATAAAGACAACATACAACAACAACAACAAAGTATCATCCACTTTAATAGGGTCTGAGGAGGGTAATATGTACGCAAATCTTACCCCTACTCTGGGGTAGAGAGGCTGTTTCCAAATAGACCTCCGACATCCTTCCCTCCAAAAGCTTCCCACCTTGCTCTTGGGGAGACTCGAACTCACAACCTCTCGGTTGGAAGTGGGAGTTGCTTACCATCAGAGCAACCCTCTATGATAGTTAAAATTAGAGCAAGAAAAGGAATGGATGTCTCTGTTTGATATTATACGTATACAAAAGAAGCATCACACCCCACGTTCGACTGAGATCATGAATGAGGGGGCCGAAGGAAAGGAAAACAGATCATTCAGAAATAGAAGCATCAGTAACAAATAATTATAAAGAAGCTTCTCCATATATGTTTTCCTGCGTTATCAACGAAAGCTGCCTTAGTTATGCCATGGTTATTTTATTGCACAACGTTGGAATTAATTATCAAATACCATCAATCAAACAACCTCTTAGAATATCTTCTCCGGTTCTCCCTATATATGTGCAATCCCACATCAGATCCAATGTACAACTTCCACATTTACATGGCTTTTGGGGGGATGGATTTTAACAAATAACGAATGCAATAAGAAAGAAACTAGTGCACCTTATTTCTACCTAAACATAGCTGGGCTATAAATTAACAAAAAATTAATTTCCCAACTTATATTATTAGGAGGTTACGGTTCGAGCCGTAAAAATAATTTTTTGGAGAAATACACAGTAAAATTGCATTCAATAAATTCTTGTGGCATAGCCCTTCCCCGACCCGCGCATAGCGATAGTTTAGTACACCAAACTGCCCCTTTTAATATTATATTATTCATGAGATGAATCTTACTAGAATTTCATTTATCCAACTAAACATGTTTTTCCTATATAGAAATTCTTCGATATTAAATTTACTTTCCAAAATGGTCCATGAAAATGCCAGCCAAGGGTTCATAAAATCATGGGTAATAATACTACTAAAGATACCATATTGGCAAAAATACTTGCCAAGTGTAAGTAGAGATTAAGATAGAAAGCTCAGCAACTAGAAAAGATCAAAAAGGAATTCAAAAAAAAGTAAAAATACCAAAAAGAATCATAACTTTTGACAAAAGCATGAGAGAATATTAAAAAATGGCTTGTCAAAGGCCAAAAGAAAACGTATCTAGAAACCAAGAAATAAAGTAAAGAAAAGAGAAACACATTTGTGTCTGAGCAGTGTAAGCAAAAGAAGAAATAGATGTAATTAGTCAATTGGGAAGTGCTATCATTGAGAAAGAATGAGAATTTTGTATTTTTGGACCCCCACTTATAATAAATCTAAGGGAAACGAGATTTAACACGAGGCAGTGTAGGAGCCATAACAATACTGCAATGAACAAGGCAGTATATAATCTCACTTAGTGGGGTCAGGGAAGGTAATATGTACGCAGACCTTATCCTTACACTTGAATGAAAAAGCTATTTTCAAATAGACCCCCGACATTCTTCCCTCCGCAATGAACAAGGCCATTCATCATTAATTATTTCACCCTAATTAAGACCAAAGAAAAAAAAGAGAGAGAACCTTAGTTCTCCAGTGACCATCGTGGTTTCTCAGTTACAATTCTTTCTCAATCAGAAATGGCCCATTTTCCATTTCCCAACACCATTTAGCAGGACACTTCCACTCGAAATGTAGTAATTTTCATATCTATATCGAATTATATAGAGGCAAATTATGAATATAATTGTATTCTTTTATGTGTATATTTTAATTATTTTGAAGCAAATTGGCTATTGCGTTCATGAGTTGAATTGACAGAATATGTTTTATCATATTTGTTCTTTGAAAAACGAACATAAGATTAAAGAACCATTTTCCGTTAATACTACTGCAAATTTAACAGGATTTAATTTTGAAGATTTTTCCTTTGGAAAAAAAAAACTTTATATTCTTTTTTCGCTAATTCTCTGTTTACCAAATTCAGTGAAAGTATAAAATGCTCACTTGTTAAAACTTTTTCTTTCGTTCTCTCTTTTAAGTATTTAATTAATATATAAAATACTTGAAAAGAGAGTGAATGAAAAATAAAGGGAAATGAATTTTTTAAGTAAAATTTCAAGTTCACCCCCATGGCGTATGGACATTGTCCCATATTGGAAGAGGAAGAGATTTTTTATGGGTTTATAAGCAATTGCTCTTCTTCTAGCTCTTAAAGAGTTGAGAAGAAAGCAAGCCTCACACCGTCGTCGTTGCTCAGCTTCGGCTTCTTTGGATTTGGATTTGGTCAATTAATTGATTAACTTTTTGGACCAAATTTATTTGTTAATAATAAAATATTAGCATAAATGTATTATTAAATAATTGTTAATAATGTAATATTAATATTAAATCCAATCCGTTTTTCTGTTTTTGTAATAAAAAATTAACTACCCATCAATTTTCCCTCTTTATTGTTGAGTAAATAGCCATTTATGTAATGACATTTATGCTATGGCCGTTTTGCAGAAACAGTCATTTTGAAGAGTTGCACCTCTTCAGATTCCAGCCCAAATTTTGGCTATAAATACAACACTATTCTGCTTAGAATTTCACTACGAATTTATGAGTTTCTTCTCCTTCTTCTGCATACTTTTAGCATAAAACAAAGCAAAAAGTAAGTGTGATTTGCTACTGATCTTTATGTTCGCTGAAACACTGACGTTTGGAGTACCACTCAGTGTATAATTCGTTATATCCTGTGAGGAAATAATCCATAACATTGGGTGCTAAAAGGGTATTAAATCTCTTAAGGAGACAATGCGAATTCAGTGGGTTCGAATTGTTTATAAACATTTCTATTTATGTCATTTCTATTTATATTAATTTATATTTCCAGAATTATTTTACAAATACACTTTATTAACACTCTCAGAGTTAACCAGCGGTCAAAGTGTAAATCAAAGGAATTCTAAGCAAGTTTGGCTTGTACATATGACAGCATCTTTTGGGAATCTACTGCCGAATGAACTAGTACTAGTAATAAATAAAAAAAATGTTTTGGTATGGTACCTTATCAATCAATTAGTCACCTAGCAGTAACTTTGTAGCTTTTAAATAATTATGGTCCATTAATTAGGCACAGGATATATCCACTTCAATTTACCATGATAGTCAATCATCAACATCTCATTAATTTCTAGAGAAGGCAAGTAACTCCAAAACTGATTTCAATAACTTTAAATCGAAATAAATTAAGTTTAGTGATGTTAAGAGTCTCTCACAATTGCTAATTATAAGGTGCTAAAAGTGTTTAAATTTTGAATCATGAGCTTTTTGGTGTGATGTTATAGTCTCGAAAAGTGATATGTTCAATTCTTTTGTAAAAGGACATTAGTACTGCTACCTAGCAAGAAGAGATGGGGGTGGGAGAGGGTAATCATAATGCATATGCCCCCCACCCCCCACAAGAATCTTGTTTTTCACACCTCTCGAAATATTAGTGAAGAGGGCATTAATGAAATGAAATGCAACTGTGAAAATAATGGTGAAGTTGTTAGAACCATTGATTAGAGATGGAATTCAGAAACAATCATAACTATAACCTCAAAAGAATCAGATTTCGTAAACAACATAAAGGAAGAATGAAGGAATTATCTTATCGAGGTAATCAATGTATATTTTGCCCTTAACCCAATGGAGAAAATTGCTTAATGAAATTCTGTATGACTGGTTGTCAATTTTGAGCGATGCACCTCTTATTCTCATGGCCTGGTCTGGTCAGTACCCAGCCGGGCCTCTTTTGTTCCAACAAATTTGAATTTGAAAACTAAAATAGATTCGGAGATTTTCGAATAGGGCAACCTTTCGAACTGCTGCTGAATCTATGGGCAGGCAAGAGACAACCTGGCATCTGGTTCTTGGTAATGCCATCTGTCCTTTTGCATCTCATCCGCCGTCTCCAATAAAATAAAAACTTGTCTAAAGACTAGATGTTGTAGGGTACGTCTTAAAAGTGCTCCTTCACTACGTCGTGCCTTACGTCAAGAGGTGGTCGTGGCTTCGCTCCTGTGACCGAACCGAATCTGTGTAATCAAGTTTCATGCTCGAGCTCTAGGAAAATAGTGATATGGAGAGTTTAAGAGTGTGATTTTTCTTCTTCACCAACCACCATATAACCATAAGTCAATAATTTCCCTTAACTAAAGAGTAAGCTGTTATGTTCTGATTAATTAGTACTTCTTAAAACTCCATTATCCTAAGGGGATTTGCCGACAGGGGGTGGGATGTTTGGAGGAAAGTCAATGTCAGAAGTCTAAAATCTTGAGAGGACCCCCCTCAAGGATATTCCTTTTGCTCGTTACGCTAACTGGTATTTTCATTACTACTTTTTTATACGCTCTGTATTGCTATTGAACACATGTTAAGAGAGAGACAGACTTTTAAGGTTCAAATGATTATCCAACGCGTATACATAACTTGTAATAGTGAAGTTTGGAGAAGACTATAGTGTGACACCGTGGTCAATAAAATAAATAAATCACTACAAAAGAAAATTACATTTAAATACACAAGAGATTAGGTTCAATACATGTTCTTATGAGAGATAACGATATTTCTAATTGGGGAGGGGGGTTGTAGACCGTGGGAAGTGTGAATGATGAGGTCCGCCGAACGATGGGAGGTCATAGCCGACCACACCCTTTGACGTGAACAACCAATAAGTCCATATCACAAGACTAGCCGCCCGATCAACCAGCTTCACCTCACCTGCCGCCTCTTTCCTTTCCTGTTCTAATTTGCCACAGTGAGTGTATGGGTCCAAATTTCGCCACCACTATCAGGATAAGGAACGAGGTTATCATGATGTATTGTTTGATGATTGTTGTGGTGAAAGATAACAATCGAGGGCGGTCAATCGATGCATAATATCCACGGCAGTGTATATTTAATGAGAGATAGTAAGAATATGCTTTTGGAATATTCTTTATATTGTACTTTTTAGGATTTATTGGGGATTATTCCCGAAAGAAACAAATACTTTGTGGAGGACCCTAGAATGATCTGAACATCATCTTTTGGCTAAGTCAATCACATTCACTACGTTTAATTTCTACATCTGAAGTAACCACATTTATGAGCAGTCATTTGATTCCGACATACTAAGAAGCATCATTCATCTTGTTCATCTCTTTCATCACTGAATCTAGGTTTTATTACGCTTGGACGAGATTTACCCCATCATCTTTATTAATTGATTTAATCAAAAAAGTTTTGGCATCTTTTGGTCAAACAATTTAGGGACAGTGCCGAGCGGAAGGTCGTCGCTCAATGGATAAAAGTTACTCTAAGGATAACAGGATGATCTTCCCAAAGAGCTCACATAGACGGGAAGGTTTGGCATCTCGATGTCGGTTCTTCGCCACTTGGGGCTATTGTATGTTCCAAGGGTTGGGTTGTTTGCCCATTAAAGCGGTACGTGAGCTGGGTTTAGAACATCCTGAGACAGTTCGATCTATATCAGGTGTGGGCGTTAGAGCATTTAGAGGACCTTTCCTTAGTACAAGAGGACCGAAAATGACACACCTCTGGTGTACTAGTTATCGTGCCCACGGTAAACGCTGGGTAGCCAAGTGTGGAGTAGATAACTGCTGAAAGCATCTAAGTAGTAAGCCCACCCCAAGATGAGTGCTCTCCTATTCCGACTTCTCCAGAGCCTCTGGTATCACAGCCGATACAACAACGGGTTCTCTGCCCCTGCAGGGATGGAGCGACTAAAGTTTTTTTGAGAATTCAAGAGAAGGTCACGGCAAGACGAGCCGTTTATCATTACGATAGGTGTCAAGTGAAAGTGCAGTGATGTATGCAGCTGAGGCATCCTAACAGACCGGTAGACTTGAACATTGTTCTTACATGACCTGATCAATTCGATCAGGCACTCGCCATCTATTTTCATTTTTCAAATCTTTGAAAACACGAAAAATCATTGTTCAACTGCTGTCTGTGGGGATTTCTTAGTGAATTTTCTAGTCTCTTCCCGATAAAATACCAAAAACATGATCACCTACCAAAAAGAGTGTTAAGGCAAGCCTAACCCACGCAGGGCAAAAGCACAAAATAGAAGGGGAAAGAGAGCTGAATACGGCCACTGAATTTAGAAATCATTGCCCTATCAACCATTGAAACCCCAGGAAAAACGAACAATGCTATAAATCCACCCTCATTCACCGGCCCATCGGATCGGGGTAAGGAAAAATATCATTTTGGCTTACCTTGTTGTTTGCTCAAACAGGAACACAATTGCCGTGCAGGCGAGCGAGCAAAGAAAAATCTCAACTAGAGAATGTGAAACTACTACAAAACTACTACAAAATATCGCCCACCTAACAATCCAACTTCTAGAAAATGACGCACCTTAAAGTTGTACTCTCTCTCCCTCGCCTAGGAGTTGTCCCTATAGTGCTTTCCCGGGGACTTAGGGACCTAGTCGACAAGGGAAACATCCCCAAGTTCAAAGTATGATTCATCGTCCCGCCTACCAAGGACATCTCCAGACCAAAAGGTGAAAGGATTAGATAAGGAAATCCCAATATGTGCACAAAATGAACGAGAGCAAAACAACAACATTTTGTCCTCCCCGACAATACACTCCCCAATGCAAACAAATTCAAGCGAACTGGGACTCACCCAGGAAGCGCAAAGGTTGAGCAGAACCAGGACTCCCCTAGAGGATACCCGACTCTCCAAAAAACTAGACTAACAACGGGTTAATATTTCGACAAAACTTCGAAATAACATCCTTAAGGACAAGAGCCTTCGCCAAAGATAAGAGTTCGACCTCGATCGAACAACGATGGGTTAATATTTCGACGAAAGTTCAAATTAAAACCTTTAAGGCCAAGGCCTTCGCCAAAGAGAAGAGTTTAACCTCGATCGAACAACAACGTGTTAATATTTCGATAAAAGCTCGAAATAACTCCCTTAAGGCTAATGGCCTTCGCCAAATAGAAGAGTTCGACCTCGATCGAACAACGACGAGTTAGCATTCTGTCAAAAGTTTGAAATAACACCCCATGGCTAAGGCCATCGCCTAAGAAGTGTTTGATACCATTCGAACTACGACGGGTTAACATTTTGACATTAAGTCGAAATGACACCGCATGGCTAAGGCTACAACCATAAAAATGAGTTTGACATCTCTCAAAATATGACGGGATAACACTTCGACATTAGATCGAAAGCAACATCCCTATGGCTAAGGTCGTAGGGAAAGAAAAAGCTCGACATAAGAGAAATATTGCTCGAAACACAATAGAAAACATTTCATACAACCCGAAATAAGCACAACTACAATAAAGGACGTCGCCAAATAAACAAACAAGACAACAAAACAATTCAGAGGTACACAATAAAAAGTAATTGCTCCATTACAGTTGTTATACAAAAACTTTTTAGAAAGGGATCAAGAACGCTAACACAAAAATGGCAATGCAAAATAAATATAGCCAAGTTCTATGATGCATCACTCCCGTGGAATAGTCCTCATTGTACAAAGAATCGGAGGCGAGCTTGTCCGCATCGTCGAAATCGACATTGTCTCCACTAGGCATGACGGGGTCGTAACCACACGCCTCTCAAGCGGCACGCTTTAATACGCACCTCTCGGAGTTCAGCCTCAGATATTTTCCCGTCATTGTGGTGAGACTTATATACGTCAAGCTGGGCTTCAGCATGAACCCACAACTCATATAATCTCGAGGCACGACGGGGTCGGCTGAAGCATGGGAAGTAGAAGGCTTCGACTGACGTCGTACGTCCTCCGCCTTCAAAGCAGCAACTTGTTCATTTAATATGGACAATCTCGCCACTAGATCTCGGATACACCCCTCGAATTTGTCCACCTTGAGTGCATATGCCTCCACCTCCTTGTCCTGCTCCAATCTGCAAACACGGAGCACGTCTTCCAGAGCCATAGCCTCATAGATGATCATCGCCCTATCCCTTTCGGCGTGAACCAACCCATCAACATTAGAACTCAACTTACCCTTAAGGTCAGCGATCTCCGCCTCCCTCTTGCCAAGCTCGGTAGATAAATTAGCCACCTTTACTTGGAGGTCGGCATTTTCGGCCATCCTTCCCTTACTCAGCTCGAGCTCATCTTCCTTGGCTTTAAGGGCCGCCTCGAGTTCACTACAACGGGCAATGGCCTTCATAAGGTCCTCATCTCGTTCTGTCAGTTCTTCGACCTTATGCGCCAGAATCGAAGCGAAAGGATGCCAATATGGTATGCTATCCGGAATACCGTGGATTGCGCCGCTCTTTCAGTATCGTTCAAACCATTTCATTCTAACCACCAAATTTCTCCATGGGTATGGGCAACGTCCACTTATTTAGGACGCACAGGGCCGCGACCTCAACAAGCGGAGAGTCTAGCTTTATGGGTCCAAATTTGCCACCACGACCATTATCGAGCAGGATAGAAACAAGGTTATCATGATGCACCGTATGATGGTCGTCGTGGTAAAAGGTGACGACCGAGGGTGTTCAGTCGATGCATGACATCCACGATAGTGTATACTTAGTGGGAAGCAATGAGAATATGCTTTTGAAATATTCTTTATGTTGTACTTTTAGGATTTTTGGGGAATTATCCCTTATAAATAGGGAAAACAAACACTTTTTGGGGGATCCTAGAATGATCTGATCATTATCTTTTGGCTAAGTCAATCACATTAATTTTGTTGAATTTCTACATCTAAAGTTACCATATTTATGATCAGTCATTTGATTCCGACATACTAAGAAGCATCATTCTTCTTGTTCATCTCTTTCATCATTGAATCTAGGTTTTATTATGCTTGGTTGAGATTTATCCCATCATCTTCATTAATTGATTTAACCAAAAATATTTTGGCATCTTTTGGTCAAACATTAAGTCTTGTATAATAGAATATTCTCACAATAAAATTGCAAGATATGAAAGTTTCATTGTCAAAAATGACACTTCAATTGCAAGCAAGAAGAGTATGCTACGTTATATTAATTCTGTCTCATTAGTACTCGACAATTGAAAAATAAATTAAAAATTTAAAGAATATGGATATTATTGTCCTCCAGATTAAATTTAGGTACTGTTTATATAAAGAGTTTTATATCCAGTATATTTTAATCGATTAACACTAAATTACACTATCAGGTATTTTAATCCGGAGGAAATGAATTATGTACCATTAAGCATAGTTGATTACCTCTTGCTTAAAAAGTGAAGGTGACCAAATCATTCTTAACCTCAGACCTCTATAGCAACACCTATTGCCGTCCTTGATTGAATTTGCTAATTACTTTCAAAAGTTCCAAACAGTTACTAATGAAAGAATGATCAGCGAGTGAACAACTTTTTTAGGAAAAAACTCTACGTTATTGGAAGCCAGTTCATGGTTTTAGCTTCTTCTGTACAAGTACCACAAAAAGCAGCAATATAATACTCCACTAAATTATTAATAGTAATTGAAAAAAGGAATTGAATTTATCTTTAGTTTAGTTGTTGACTTATTACTGTCTAATAGAAGCTTTGGCCGACCATATATATATTGATGGATATATGCTTATTATCCCTTATATTAAAGCAGCAATATATTTTCCCTTTCTTAATCAAAGATCAAAATAAATGAAAACTTAGTATAAGCATGCATTATTGAACTTATATAGTATAAACATCTGTTATTGTCACTAATCAATCTAATATTTCTTCATACGTTTTGTTTCGCATTTATCACTTGTCTTTCTATCAAAATATTCTAAAGAGCACCTTACTATAAGTTTCTACTTAGAACCAGTTTTCTCGAGACGGATCAAAGGTTGTCGGAATTTTTTATTTTTATTTTTGTATAATTAGAGTGGGATAGCAGCGTAGGTAGGTTATTTTACTTGTCTGTTCCGCGAATTAGCAATAGTTAGCCTATACATAGCTATCCTGCTTACCAAAGTCAAAAAGAAAATAAGCCGAGTAAATTGAAAAATGGTGGTCCACCAATAAAAAAGAAAATATTGATTTGTTTATATATTTTGGTTGTCAAACTGATTACCTTTCTAATTGAAAACCGAAGGATCATGCAAAATTTTGAAGGAGTTAATTAACTTATGTAATGTACAATTTAGGTTATTTATGAGGAAATATGACTATTGCCTACATTAAGTTTAACATCTTATATGTCTTGCTTTATAAATCTGTATGGGTCAAAACCTGACTCATAATAATTAATGAGATTAATTCGCTCTTATGCATATTCGGGCTAACAAATGATACAACTATTCGTTAATAATAAGCACTTGAAGATCACTCCACTTAATCAATGAGGTCACGGCCTGTACACTATTGGCGGGCGTCCCCTCGACATGACCACAGCCGTCCAACGCCAGCTGGCAAGGTGCACAACTATAAATACTAAGAGAAGGAACCCTGGGGGCGCTCTTCTTCTTATTCACCTCTACTTCTAGAAAAAGGGAATATCATTGTAAGGCTCTGAATCTCCCACGTAGAGGCAGACCAAACCAATATCAACCAATAAAATTCTTTCCACCTTTATCATCTTGATATATAAACTTGTATCTTATTCTTCTATTTGGTCTATTGGTTGTCAATTACGATCTGCTATGATTGGCCCTCGATTTATTTTTATTGTTTTATACTCATAAAGTGTATGAGAACTTTGAGTCAAACAAGTTGGCGCAATCTGTGGGGAGATTTCATATCAGAATCACGTAGTTCATGATCCTTAGACCAAAAAGGAACGAAGACACTCAAAAGGGGAAGCAACCCAGCTCGAATGAGCCAAAGTAGCACAACGGGTGAAAGTAACTTGAAAGCTCCGACAAGAGTCCGAAACCCCGACTCCCCGCGTTATCAAGAAAAAGAAAGAAAGAAGAAGAGAAAGAAAATACCCCCTCCTTACGGGGAGAATACGGGCGAAAGACCCTCATCTCCTCGATACGAGACCCTGCCGGAAAGTGGCACGAAGGTATCTTGAACCAAGATCCATAACATAGTGGCCCCTACAAACTAGTCAAGAACACTAAGTACAAATCAAACAAGATCTCAAACAAAAATCTAACCCCCCCAAGAAAACAGGTCAGGTGAAAAGGCAAAAGTTCAAATATGAGTTGAACTGAGACTCATGATATGTGCCTTCGACATCAAAAAATTGCAAAGGTTCAACCACGGTTGAACAATAGCTCAGGCTATGTGCCCTCGCCCAGAAGTTCAAATACAAGTTGAATTGGGACTCAGGCTATGTGCCTTCGATATCAAAAAATTACAAAGGTTCAACCACAGTTAAACAACAGCTCTGGCTATGTGCCCTCGCCCAGAAGTTCAACTACAAGTTGAACTGAAACTCAGGCTATGTGCCTTTGACAACAAAAATTGCAAAGGTTCAACCACGGTTGAACAAAAGCTCAGGCTACGTGCCCTCGCCCAGAAGTTCAACTACAAGTTGACCTATAACTCATGCTATGTGCCTATGACAACAAAACATTTTAAAGGTTCAACCACGGTTGAACAACAACTTAGGCTACGTGCCCTCGCCCAAAAGTTCAACTACGAGTTGAATGGGACTCAGGTTATCTGCCTTCGACATAAAAAAAATTGCGAAGGTTCAACTACGGTTGAATAACAGCTCAGGCTATGTGCCCTCGCCAAGAAGTTCAACTATGAGTTGAACTGGGTCAGGCTATATGCCTTCGACAACAAAAAATTGCAAAGGTTCAACCATGGTTGAACAACAGCTCAGGCACGTGCCCTCGCCAAAAAGTTCAACTAGGAGTTGAACTGGGACTCAAGCTATGTGCCTTCGACATCAAAAACAAAAATTGCAAAGGTTCAACTACTGTTGAACAACAGCTCAGGCTACGTGCCCTCGCCCAGAAGTTCAACTGTGAGTTGAATGGGGACTCAAGCTATATGCCTTTGACATCAAAAAATTGCAAAGGTTCAACCACGGTTTAACAACATATCAGGCTACGTGCCATCGCCTAAAAGTTCAACTATGAGTTGAACTGGGACTTAGGCTATGTGCCTTCAACATCAAAAAAAAATTGCAATGGTTCAACCACGGTTGAACAACAGCTCAGGCTACGTGCCCTCGCAACTTGGGCATCCCGTTCATAAATGCCAATGCGTTCCTCCAAGGCCCAAGGTCGCGATCCGATCTGCTGCAACTTGGGCATCCCGTTGATAAATGCAAATGCGTTCCTCCAGCCCTGCCACTCTGAAAGCCGCAGCAGATCTCTCCAGCTCCCGTTCCCTCTCGCGAATACGGACCGCTGCCTCCAAGGCCCCGGGCATCGTCGAAGCATCCCTGGCTTGCCACCTCGAAGCGGTGAGCTCCTCGTCCAACTTAACCACCTGCCTTATCTGGGCCTTAGAGGCCACCGCCAAGGCCTCCTGACTCCGGCGCTCCTTCTTAGCTGCAGCACTCCTCTTGGCCTCCACCTTCTCGTCCCTACGACGAAGTTGCTCCTCGAGAGTGTTTACCCTGTTTTGAGCCTGCTGCACTAGAAGCTCCCACCTCGCCAACTCCTCAACTAACTCCCGGCTGCGGGGGTCATTCCTCAGGCGCTCGCGCATCATGCGACACCTATTCCGGTAGTGGCGATACTTCCCTAACACCCACAAAAAGAGTTCCAAGCAAATGTTGGCTCGACGCATACCCTCCACTTCCAAAAGAAAGGTCTGCAAAACAAAAGCAACGGTTAAATTAGGACGCAAACAAAGGCAAGAAAAGAAATGAAAAAAGATCACCACACGCACCCTAAAACCCATCACGGCCACCTCGGTCATCAATCCGACGTCTGAGACGTCCCTCAGCGACCTGCTCTCCTTCTCCGAGCACAAAGGCGCAAACACCGGTACCAAATTTTCCTCCTCGAGCAGCAGGTTCTGCTCCGTAGGAATCTCAGCATAATGAAACGGCCCCTTTACATGGGCCGTCGCGTTGGTAAAGACTCCCTGGAGCATGCAGACATCGTCAGATTCCAAGTCGGACTCGAAGTCAGACTCCCCTCCCTCGACTTCCCTTCCTTCATTAACGACCAAGAGGTCGAGGCTTCCTCCCACGCCAACGGGTTGACACCTGCTTCCCTGAACAAAGCAGTTGCTGAGGAACCAATTTCCCTCTCAGCAGCTGGGACTGATGATTGAGCCGCCGAAACGACGATTTCATTACGGCCTAAGCCGACTGGGGCAACCCCTATTGTGTTTTCGCCCTCAAGGGCAAGCACAGCCTCCTCATTCCCCTCCATATCCGATGACGGAGAGTATAAATAAACCACCTACGCAGTAGCCGTGAAGGCGAACCTTCACCTAACCAGCGGTCTCTCCTCCTCCTCGTTCAAAGACAATTTCGCCCTGGGACGAACAATCCCGAAGATGCCTTGACCCGAGTTGTAGACCCTGTTGGGGAGTGGGTCGCTGACGATTCAACTAAAGTCGCCCGCAGAACTGGCGTGGTGTCGGCGCCATTGCCAGCCGAGCAGTCACACCCGGCCTACGGAAAACAAGCTGAGGAGACCTCACACGGCGCACCGCCCCTGATCAACAAAAAAGAAGAATTAAAAGGAGAAAAACTCAACACGACCGAACAAGAACGATGAAATAACTCAAACACTCACCCGAAGCAGGCCTACGACTGTGCCTTTCCCAGAAGGACGGCCATGTGCGAATCGCCACTGTATGAGGAAGTACGGCCTCGACCTATTCACTAACGCCGGACAGAGGAGCCGGTGGTGCCCTCTCAGCTACAAATACAGGATAAAGTCAAAACAAAGAACAAGAACGAACGAAAGGCAAAGCTCGACGAATAGAAAACTCACGTATATGGTTCCAAGTCTCTGGGAATTCCCTTGCACTCCCCACCAAATGCTCGGTCAGGATGTAGAAAAAGTTCTCGTAGGAATGAGAGTCGACCGTGTCGTCCAGCTTCGCAGTCAAACCCCTGACCCCACGAGGGACCATTCGAATCATGGTACCATGGACCCTCTGAGAGGCGTACAAAGTCAGCACGTGCCTTAGCGTTTTTTCTCTTCGGGCATATTCCTCTTACTTGGCAAGCATGGCAAAAAGCTTGTAGAAAGAGGGGACGAGTTGACCAGGGCACACTTCATAATAACGGCAAAAATACGCTAATAGCGCTGGAAGGGGAAGTTTGCACCCTAATCTGAAAGGGTAAGCATGGAAAATGCAATACCCAAGGCGGTCGATGTGAACCCTTTCCTCGCTCCTGGAAAGGGAGATGTAGGCAAAATGAGGGATACCCCATTGCTCCCTTAACTGGCGAGGCCCACCTCTCCCATTAGTGGGGCCTCATTGACCTGATCCTCCCCCTCATCGGCGGTGAAGTTGGTTGCCGGACCTCTGGGCAGAGAAAGAATATCAACTGCCGACGGGACCCTATCGATCTCCGCCAATTCGGTGGCCTCGCCACCGCAGAAGACCCATCGACCGCCGGAAGAGTCGCCGGAGAAAGCTCTGTGTGAGAACGACTTGCCATTATTGATTACCACGCAATAAATGAACAAGATTCGCCGAAGAAGGAGCAAAGATGGAGACTGAGTAAAGAAAGACAAAGAACTACACAAATTAACGAAGAAAAAGAGTGAAAGAAGTTACTTCTTCAGAAATCTTGCTTAGACAGATACTGAAAAGTGAGAAACGGATAACATAGCTCATTATTTATACTACAAAAGTGGCTTTCACGAATTCCAAAAGCCACTATTAACTGCACAACCAACCGCAAAACGATTCAAATCCACAGTAACGAGTGTCATTATGACAGGTTCCATGAAATGATTTCGCAACCGTCAATCGACACTTCATCTTCGACATGGGTTTAACGACCGGGTATGTTAGAAGGACGTCTTGTATGCCTCCATGCACCAAGCACCATTGCAGTACGTGTCGAGCACACCCATATCCTCAGCGGTCGCCTACGGGATTACATGGCTCCGAATGAAAATAACAAACAACCGTCTCCTAAGATAAATGGCTACGACCATATCTCTAAATATAAATGGCTACGGTCATCTCTCAAGTATAAATGGCTACGGCCGTCCCTTAAGTGTAACCGGCTACGACCATCTACTAAATATAAATGGATACGGCCATCTCTTAAATATAAATGGCTACGACCATCTCTCAAGTATAAATGGATATGGCCGTCCCATAAGTATAATCGGCTAAAGCCGTCTACTAAATATAAATGGCTATGGCCGTTTACAAAATATAAAAGGCTACGGCATCTCTTAAATATAAATGGCTACGGTCATCTCTTAAACGTAAAATATTTACGGCCATCCCCCAGGTATGCAAATGGCTACGTCCGTCCTTTAAGTATCAACGGGTACGGACATCTTCGGAGCATGAACAGCTACGGCCCTCCTAGGTCACGACCAAACAATATCCAATCCCCCCTATCCAAATCTATTGAGTCGCATTCGGTAAAATTTGCTCATCGAGTTCGATCGAATCTCGACCTCAATATGCGGAGGGACTAACTGTATGGGTCAAAACCTGACTCATAATAATTAATAAGATTAATTCGCTCTTAAGCATATTCGGGCTAACAAATGGCACAATTATCCGTTAATAATAAGCACCCGAAGATCACTCTGCTTAAACAATGAGGTCACGACCTGTACACTATTGGCGGACATCCCCTCGACATGACCACAGCCGTCCAATGCCAGCTGGAAGGTGCACAACTATAAATAAGAGAAGGAACCCTATAGGAGGGGAGGGCTGCTTCTTCTTCTTCACCTCCACTTCTAGAAAAAGAGAATATCATTGTAAGGCTCTACACCTCTCCACGGAGAGGCAGACCAAACCAATATCAATAAATAAAATGCTTTTCACCTTCGTCATCTTAATATATAAACTTGTATCTTATTCTTCTGTTCGGTCTTTTGATTGTTAATTACGATCTGCTATGATTGACCCTCCGTTTATTTTTATTATTTTATACTCATAAAGTGTATGAGAACTTTGCAAACAAAATTTGGGGTGGAGCTAGAAGCCCGTATATAAATTTGGCAGAACCTAGTAGATTTTATTTAAATAATGTATTTGTGTTAAAAATTTCATTAATTATATACAACATTAATTTAAACCCCAGTTATTATTAACCTTTGAAGTCATCGCCATAAAATTCAGAATTCACAAGAGCAAAATCCAGACCCGTCTCTAAAGTATAAGTTGACATATGCCCTTGCACTTTGACAAGTTTATCCAAAACCTACACGATTAAAAAATGGATCTTCAGTTTTACATGAGTTTAATATCTGTGCAATTGTTGGTATATAATCATTTTACATCGCCACATGAAATTAGTCTTCCACAAAGACAACGAGCAGTAAACCTAATGTGGTATAACCTATAAAGTAAATAACTTATTAAAAATTAAAAGTATGTAATTTCTTTCTTTTGACAATGCCAATACATACAGAGTAAATCCATTCTTATTTATCTATTGTTTTTGGAGTATGTAACAGGTGTGAGGTGGTTGTCCCTATTTTTTTTTTACCATATTTAATTTTCCTATTTTTTAAATGAAAGTGTAATATATTTATTATAATTGAAATTTTCTTTTATTTGAAGAAATTTAAAAATATTTCATATTTGACTAGTCTTTTTTCTTGGAGGAAAAGGTTTTAGACTTCTAAAAATTGAGGATTCTTACTTCCCATTCAGTAGCATCCACAATATAACCATAAGACATTTTATTTTAAAAAAAAAACCAAACACCTTGGTTTTCATCCCATGTGGTTTTGGGGGGTTTGGCATTAACCCCTACCTTGTTTATTCATTAAGCAAAATAGTACAAAGGAGGGGGACATAAACCAAAACCTCGGAGGCACTGAAATCTAAAATTGTTGAAGGCTAGGCCTAAGAAATTATAAAGAGCTACTTTGACAAGATACATTTCAGATTATCAATAGCTCTTTCTTATCGATCAAGGTGGTTCAAAGCACCATCCTACATGTTTCCTTGGTCTAATTCTGAAATTCGGGACCTGTTGCCTATCCATATAGATGGCTTTCCTGGCTTCAATAAGAAGACCATTTTCGTCGAGGAAGATGGCCTGTTGCGTGATTGTGGTAGCATGCTTCGCTAGGGCATCTGCCACTTCATTCCCTTCCCTATAACAATGTTTAATCTTGATGTTATGTTGTTGCACCTTTTGCTGAATCCGTGTGACATCTTCTTTGAGTCTCCAAGGTGTGCTATAGGTTCCAAGAATCATATTGACAACTAGAAGAGAGTCTAGTTCTACAATTAAATCTTTACAGCTATGCTCACAACACCAAACATAAGGAATTTGAGAGTTTTATTTATGGGAAAAACTTTGTCGGACAAGTATTAGTGTACCACTTGTGTTTGCCTCTTCATGAGGTTATTCTCTCGATATTTTATACATTTTTTATATAATGAATTGTTCATGTTCGCATGTGGACGTAGGATAATTGACCAAACCACATTAAATATTTATGTCTTTTTTGATATATTTCACTTTTATTAACTCATTTATCATCTTTCAATATTTATTTTACTAATTTGCACATGATATCTGATTATTTGGGTCCTAGGGAGGGGAGGTGGAGAGTGGGCAGTGGAAAGTGGAAGGCAACCTCTGAGTATAGTTCGTCATCAGTAAAGTCTGTTCATCAGATTTATAGGAATATTTTATATTATGATTTCGTATTCCTTGTTTATCTTCTACGGAAAGTAGTATCCATTCTGACGAACCGGTGATAGCCACTTTGATTTTATCCAAAAGCCTATTTCTGCCTTTGCCTTTTCCCTATAGTTCCTTCCCCGAAATACTTGTCGATTTTAATCATTTGGTTACACTCAGGAAAAAGAAAGGCATCTATATTGCCATAAGATGCCCCTTGAAGGTGACATCACGCCTTCACCATTTGAGAATATATGGAGCTGACTGACCTAAACGGGCCGGGCTGCAAATATTATTGATCATGTGACAGTTATTGCAATATTTCACTTTGATACTATTTGCTAGGAGTGGCAAATAGGGCGGGTCGAATCGGATATAATTCGGTTCGAAAACGGGTATTGAAAAACAAATCAATTATCCGACTTGACCTATATTTAATATGGATAAAAAAAGAGTTAATTCGAACAACGATTGCAATAATAATACCAAACAATAACCCAACAACAACACAAAAATAACATTAAAAGATACATTAAAATCAAGAAAGTGTTAATTTCAATAGAACTACCAATGGAAAACATTCAAACTACCACGCTATTATGTTAACTCTTATTACAATCCAAAGGAAAATAAATTGTATTTGTCTAGTTCAAATTGTCTACAATTCATTCATTGTTTGGTACATCAATATCATCACCGTCTGATGAACTTTCATCATCATCATCATCATCACGGTATTGAGAAGGGTCTACTTGTCGATGACAGAAAGAATGATCACGGGGAGGACGGAAGGAACGACCACTTGGAAGACGGGACGAACGAGCACGGGGACGTGCAGCCTCTGGCGATCATGGCCGAGACCAGGGAATCAAAAAAGATCCAGCTAGGAGATTTTTTATCTGCTCTTGCATGTTCTGGCACAGAGTGACCATGCCAACATACCGAGCATCTCTAAGCTTTTCTCTTTTCTTGGACTCTTCTAGCTCGGATGTGAGCTTTGACACAGTCTCCCGCACAGAGGAGAGACTCTCCCATCAAGTTGCTCGGCTTGCGAGGTAGTCCCTATTCCTTGCATTCCACACCTATAACGATGGAATGTCTTAGTAGGAAGGTCGTATACCTTCCCGCATTTTGGACCGCCTGCAGCCCGCGTCCATAGTCTTTCAATATCCCTTGACGAAAGTTGGAATGGCTCGCCCGACTCACTAGGTGACTAGCTGCGTATGAATTCCTCAGCTTCAACTCTAAAGTGATCATATAAGAAAAAGTAAATTGAATTAGCATTTCAAAATTTATATAAAAGTAAATGAAAATATTTAATGAAAAGTGAAAACTTACATGTACATTCGAGGCACGTCCCTCGACCCACCTTTCGTCATCCGTCTCTTTCTTCTTCTTCATAATAAGAGTCTCCTTGAATAGCTCATCTTGGTTCATCGGATGGCCCAACTTCTTTTCCTGAAACTGATAAATTTTAATTAATAAATAGAATAGATATACTTTGAAAATTAAAATATATTAGGCAATTACGTACCATTCTTCTTTTTATTGTCCCCTGGCTGACCGCACCTCCAGTGTGCAAGGATCCTCCCTTATCAGATGCCCGAGTTTTCTTCCCCTTTTAGCTCTTCTGTAAGAGCTTTGCAATAAGCCATTGCCTCTGCAAATCATCCCAATACTCCTGAAGCAACCAGCCAGGCTTCTGGTTCAGCTGTCTAGCTATGGAGAAAGCATGCGACAACCGCTTGCGAGCTTTTAGATTAAAATTTGCAGCCACGTCCGCGCTATACTGGTGTTCCCATAAACACTTGCTCTGTATTTCAAAAGTTAAATATTATATGGAAATATCCTAAATATAAATAATTATACTGCTTAAAAGAACATTTATACATTAAATTCATTGAAAATTGCCTCCTTCAGTGAGAATGGGAATTCACACCAACACGCATAAGGGGCATCATAAAGCTTTCTAGTTGCTTTGGTGATTATCCTCGTAGTAATATTACTCGGGAGGAACCTACAATTTAATAAATAAATAAAATTAATATCTTAGGAAAAACTCTACAAAATAATAACCATAAAAATAATAAATAACTCTTACTCACCACCCTCAGGAACTATGATGATCCTGCCATACTGATCATAATTTACCTCCTCACCAGCAGCAGAAGCATCAGCATCATCATCGTTTGAAACATGTGTATCAGAGGCATGTGTGGACGGAGTAGGGGGGTCAGAGCTACTATCGCGCAAGCGAAGGCCTTCAATAGGTGGAGTCGCTGATGACGATAGATGTGATCCCTGTGACTGCGACATAGCTGCACGGATCACAAGTGGCTGTGATACTGACTGCTGTGACCCGAGTGGATGTGACCCGACTGGCTGTGAGACTGATGGATTTGATCCCTGTGGCTATTAAATGGATCGATGTGATCCATGTGATGTTGCTGGGTGGGATCCACGTGGTTGTAAAGCACATGGACTGTATGTCGGACGCACAGTCTGATGGCCCTGTGAAGAAACACCCTGGGTTTGCACAAAGGTGTAGGGCTGGTGATGCTGTGGCAGCTCAGTATAGCCATGGGGTAGAGGCTGTGACATAGTGACAAGCAAATCAGAAGAGTGTGGAAAAGATTGATAAGTACTATCTTCTACCCTGCTCTTTTGCTTCCTAGCCTTTTCTTTTCCCCGAGAACTACTACCGTCATTGTTACCTCGACCTTTGCCTGTCATCTGTATAAGATAATACATAATTTTGATTGAGACATATAAGGAAACTATCTATAAATGAGAGGTATCGAAGAAACCAACTTTTTAAAGCTCATCGACGTATTCTTCCTCGTCAGAGAATTCTTCTTCCTCATCAGAGAATTCTTCTTCCTCACTAGTTTGAGCTTCATCAGTTGATTCTTCTTCCTCGTTTTATATAATTCTTACTTCATTTATATCAACTTCTTCCAATATGTGTTCATGATGTTCCAAATCATTTTCTAAAAGTTCGTCCACTATTTCGTGAATACTGGAGATATCATTTTGATATGCAACATCCAACACATTCTCGACTTTGACCCTACCTACAACCTTTGTTTTGATTGCAACCCACAAATCGGACTTATTCCGCCGAAATGGATAAGGAGCATAATACACTTGCCTAACATTATGTACAATTATGAAAGGATCGTATCGATCATACTCCCCCGTATGATTAACCTCAATTATGTTGTATTGATTGTGAACTCTCGTGCCTCTTGTTGGATTTGGGTCAAACCACTTGCATATAAAGAGAATAATTTTCTTAAATGGCCTACCTGAATATTCTAGTTCTATTTTTTCCTTGTAGACCACCATAATAATCAATATCTCCAACTTGGTTGCCATCACCACCTTGAACCCACACCCCATTGTTGTTGCTTTTTTTATTTTTAGACCAACCCTCTATATGAAACTTATAACCATTCACAACGTACTTGGAATATGTTGCGACCTCAACCACATGTCCCCAAGATATATCTTTCAAAAATTGATTTACACCATTATATGGATCATTTACCTACATATTGTTAACAAAATTCATAAGTTAGCATAACTTTAAAATATTGTTTACCTACATAGTGTTAGAATATTTTAAGGATATACTTACAAATTGTTTGAACTACCTAGGAAATGCCGTATATACAACATATTGGCCAAATTGACCCACGAAGTGACTGTGACACATCAAATATTTTTAGTAGTTGCATTTGAGATGTAATCAGAGTAAATTTTATATTCTGATAACTATTAAATCAATACTTACTTGAGAAATGGTACTACTTCGGGACAATTTAGCAACACATGAAGTGTAGCTGACTTGAACTCCATATCACTCAAACTTCTCTTTCTACCATCCTTAGAACATCGGCCTGGTTGATTGAATATGGACATAAGCGGATATAATGGATCATTCGTAAGGTCAACCGTGCGCGTTTTGGGCCTATTCCTAGCACATGGCACGTTGCTCTCAAAATAATAAGAACAAAAATGAGAAGTTTCCTTTGCAAGATAAGCTTCGCATATAGATCCTTCAATTCTATTCCTCTGCTTTACAAATTGTTTGCATTTGCCAATTGTCCTGTATAATTTCGGGTTAGCCAAGAACATTCAAATAAAATAGAAAATTATATATGGACTATAGTATTACCTCTCAAAGGGATACATCCATCTGCATTGAACATGCCTTCCAAGTCGTGGCTCGTGTACAAGGTGGATTGGAAGGTGTTCCACCACATCAAAAACCCCACATGGAAATCTCTTTTCCATCTTACCCGAAGTTACACGAATGCTCTGATCCATCCGGTGTAGGTTTTCTTCCCTTAATGTGGAAGAACACAAGTCTTTGAAAAATAAACTAATCTCAGTGATGGGTTTCCAGATTCTTTCAGGTAAACCAGAAAACGCAATAGGCACTAGGGTCTCCATGAAAACATGACAGTCATGACTTTTCTAATGGCTCAACTTCCCTACCTCCATATCAACTTTTTTCTCAAAATTTGACGCATAACCCTCAGGCATCTTCAATTTCGTTACTCAATCACAAATCTGCCGCCTTTCCTCCAAAGTGAATGTGTAACTTGCTTTGGGCTTGAATAACTTACCATTGTTTGTTGTCTGCAAGTGTAATTCAGGCCGCCTGCAATATTCTTTTAAGTCCAGTCTAGCCTTCGGGTTATCCTTTGTCTTACCTTTAACATCCATCACTGTGTTGAAGAAATTATCAAAATAGTTCTTCTCAATATGCATGACATCAAGGTTGTGACGGAGAAGATTATTCTTCCAATAAGGCAACTCCCAAAATATACTCTGTTTGGTCCAATTATGAGTAATACCGTATCCGGGGAATCTACGCGGTGAAATTTCAGTAACTTTACTGTAGTTCTGGACCCTCTCCTAAATTTCCTCACCTGAACGTATCGGAGGTGGATAATCATATTCCACTTTATTCTTTTTGAAAGCATTTTTCATCCTTCTAAACTCATGAACCTCAGGCAAGAATTGACGATGACAATCAAACCATGATTGCTTTCGGCCATGTTTCAAAGTGAAGGCTTTACTATTTTCCATCCAATAAGGACAAGCTAGCTTCCCAGCAGTCATCCACCCAGACAACATTCCATACGCATGAAAATCATTAATTGTCCACATTAAATTAGCACGAAAATTGAAATTCTGCTTGATTGATATGTCATATGTTTCAACACCATCGTACCACAATTGTTTTAGCTCATCAATCAAAGGTTGCAAATATACATCTATCAAACTTTTCGGATTACGTGGACTGCGGATAATACAATTTAAGAATATATATGGACTAGTCATGCACAACTCGGGTGGTAGATTATTAAGTGTAAGAAAGAGAGGCAAACATGAATACGGTGTTGCAGATACAGAAAAAGGCGTGAAGCCATCCGCACACAGACCTAACCGAATATTCCTTGGTTCACTAGCAAATTTTGGATATGTCATATCAAAGTGCTTCCAAGCTTCTCCATCTAAAGGATGACACATAACACCAGGTGGTCTTCTATTTTCAAAGTTCCATCTCATATGAGGAGCAGAAGTCATCAAAGCATATAACCTCTTTAGCCTAGGTATAAGAGGTAAATAATGCATCGCCTTGATAGCGACCATCTTCTCGCTGGAAAGCCTCTTGAAATGAGGCTTTTCGCAAAATTTACAACAGCTTAAAATTGCATCATCTTTATAATATAACATGCAACCATCTTCACAACAATCAATTCTCATTGACAAAAGTCCTAACTTAGAAACTAATCTCTTTGCCTTATAGAAATCACCAGGTAATTCGATTTCCTCGTCAACTAGTTCATGCATAAGGTCAATGAAAGAATCCATGGCTGCTTGAGAAATATTCCAATCAGATTTTATGCTTAGTAATCTAACTGCAACAGACAACTCAGATTGAGGATGTCCTTTACCTAGTGGACGACTAGCTTCCTCTAACTGTTCATAAAAATGTCTTGCTTCATCATTAGGAGTTTGTTCAACATTTTCGTTGGGCTCACACCCAAAGTGCATTCCAAAAGCATTCATAACCATATCATGAATTCCGGAATCACTATTTCTATTCTCCCTCGACCTACTACTTTCACCAACAACCATGTTATGAAATATCTCATAGCTACCATCTATCTCTCCATGATTAGTCCACACAAAGTAATTTGCAATAAACCCCTTCCTATAAAAATGAACCTTAACTTCCTCCGGTTTTCAAAACTTCATACAGTCGCACTTAACACAAGGGCACCTAATCACTCTTTCTTTTATGTATGACGGAAGTGACATTGCATGTCTGATAAAGTCCTCAACCCCTTCTACAAAATCCTCCCGCAATCCCCGCCGATTAGGATAATTCCTAGTACATCCAAGAACGATGTTCCATCTATTTAAATAAAGCAAGAACAAATTAAATTAGTTAATTCATATCTTAAAAGTTTAAATTCATTAATGGTTCATGGCCACTCAAACTTGCGACCGATTTTAAAGCCGATACACCAACTT